>OZ002741.1:163538180-164738180 GCA_963924295.1 Dioctria rufipes | reverse complement strand
AATTTTAAAGGCTCTCTCAAGGAATTAAAATCGTTTCTAATCGAAGGCATCTTCCCGTCCCGACCACAGCAAGGAATAGAGGAACCGCTGCAAATAAGTACAATAGAAGTGGACTGCTCAAAAGGTCACAACTGCGCCCATAGCCTATTCTAAGAATTAGAAAAAACGCTAGAAAAAAAAGAAAAACCCCTATGTGTCTTTTTAGAATCCTCCTTTTAATCCAAAAAGAGCAGTGGCCCCAAAAGGGGAGTAGAGCTGTCGTAGGTGGCTATTGATTTTCGGCGTAATGCTAAATCTCGTTGGATGTAGTACATCCATAAATGTGCGTCTTCAATAAAAGAAAATTGTGGCATCTTGAACGCCTACCTATAACAAGAAACCGATGCCTTGAATGGCAATTTCGGCGCCTTGGGTTCCCGTTTAATGCAGGAGACTGATGGCTTGAAGACTAGCTGCGACGCCTTGAGAGCCCACTTAGCAGTTACGACTTAAAACCCTTCCTAATGCAAAGAGCTGATGTCGTTGCGATATAAGCCTAGTACTAAGGCCCTCGTAAACTAAATTTTCGCAAATCTCCAATATCGTGCCGTTCTTTAGTAGCTAAAATATGACAGCGGAGACTCAGAGAAAAGATATAGTAAAAAGAAGAAGAAGCATTTTGCATTTTTTTTTTCGGAACTACAACGCGCGGTCATAATATTTCTCACTATTAGGAAATATTAAAAATATTAAAATGATATGCATGTATAATGTATATAATAGAAAAAAAACAATAGCAATGGTATTGAAAATACGGCTACAAGAAAAAATCCAATTCTTCCGTACTTACAGCAAAGATGTACAAAACTACGTTAACTACAAAAATCCAGTCAATAAATTTATCAAAATAAATAAATGCAAGCTAAACTTTTTGCTGACTTACTGGTGATGCCAAAACCCAAAGGCCAAATTTAGCGCGTTGACCTTAATGCTGCTATCGCTAAAATTTTGGATAAATTTTCGCCAATAGCTCTTAGCGCGCTAAATTTTCATATAAAATTTAGCTTAGCGCGGACCTTAGTACTATACGCTATAGCCAGCAGCACGGCCTGGTTGCCTGGCTATTAGTCACAACCTAACAAAACTTTGGCGTAAAGAGCAAACAAAATAAATCCCAACTGTTAGCTGCCAAATCGACTACTCAATCCGCGGGCACCATTTCGACTCGACTACGCCAGCCAAGCGTGGTCCAGTAGAGGAATCGAGTCGACCCAAATTCAACTCGAGCCGCGTATACATGGAGTTGAGCCCGAGTTGAACCATGGTTCAACCCTGCATGTAAACATGGTAAGTGATGCTGGAATTGCGGGAGGAGTCCACTGTTTCCACGGCAGATTGTCAACCAGCTTGTGAGAGAAGAATAGCTGAGCTCTGAAAAGAAGCTTATTTGGGAAGCCAATAGATAAAACACCCTTTTTTTCAAAAAAATTTCTGCGGTGTGACTGAATTGCCGGTTGACGTCAGAAGAATTAATTTTGCTGTTTTTGCATACTAATGAAAAAATAAAGAAGATGAGACTGCAATACTAAAAACAAACTTATCAGGATTTCAGAATTTAGATCTCATGGAGTTGATAGCCTTTATTGGTCTTTTATTCTACTCGGCTACTTCAAAGAAAATCACGAACATTATACTTGATGGTATAATACTGATGGTTCTGGAAGAGAAATATATCGCTGCGTAATGAGTAAAAGTAGATTAGAAGTTTTGTTGAATGCTATTCGTTTTCATGATGTAGAAACTAGAGAACGCGCGAGGCTAATCTGTCGGCTCCTATATCTGAACTGTTTGCTTTGTTTATTCAGCAATGCCGAGAAGTCTACATCATAGATACCTGGGCTTGTGTAGATGTTAGTGCCTAACAGACGCAAGAAATGGTTACTTTCTCAATGCCTACATTTATTTAGGCAAAGGCTCTAATGGGCTCACTTTGACGGCAGAGCAACAGCGACTATCGAAGCCGACTAAAGCAGTTTTTCGTCTCATCTCTGTTATTGAGGGAACTAACAGAAACATCACGGCTGACAACTGGTTTTTTTTCTGTAGAACTTGTCAATATCTTGAAAGATATACAATTGACTCTTGTTGTTAATTTGAAAAAAAATATGAGTGCGAAATACCACCAGTATTTAAGGCACCTAAGAAGTTGAATCATCAGTTTTCGATTTCACCAAAGATATGACTTTCTCATCTTATGGGGGTCCTCTCGTTTCTCGGGTCGAAACAATCGATTTTTTTTCATAAATCACATCTACAACATGTGTAGAAAATGTGTGCTAAAGGATTTTTCGATATTCGAAGTGGCTCACAAGTTACTGCCCAGATTCCAGATTCTATCGAGGAAGTGAGGAAGGAAATTTGGGCAACATTCTTTCACAAGATTTCCACAGACAGCAATCCACAGCATCAAAATTGTCCTGCAGGGGAATCTAGTTGGTGCAAATGGCGCAAAGCTGAGTTTCTCGGAGAGGCTGAGCAATTCAAACATAATAAACCGCCTCTTTCTGAAGCAGTTCAAAAAGCTATAAAGCCAATTTATGAGGATTTATCCAAAGAAGAATTGTTAAGCAGATGCCTGGGAGCGGAAACTCAAAATAATAACAAGTCGCTCAATTCGTTAATCTGGACTTTTGCTCCGAAGCACCTCCATTCTGGGCCAAAAGTGGTTGAAATCGCCACGTTTCTCGCTGTCATAATCTTCAACGAAGGATTCTATCTATCTATCCTGAAGACCTTGAAAACCATGGGAGTGAAAATCGGCCCCCAAGCTAAAGGATATGTTCAACAACGTGATAGCTCTCGGATCGACCGTTCAGAAAGGCGCACGAGTGATGTTGTAAAACAGGCCCGAATCGCGAAAAGGAAAGACGGAGCAGCTCTGTGTGACTTCCAAGAAGAAGAGGAAGGCCTATTGTGTGGTCCAGGCATAGCAGATTGCCGGTGAGATGAAATTTTTAGTATAAATCACATGCGCGAACTTTCAAACGCGTTTTTCTCGAAACACCATTTTTCGAAACGGTGACCACGATATTTCAGAAACTACTGCACCGATCTTGTTCAAATTTATACAGCATCTTTAATATGTTATAAGCCAGCGATTGAACTAGGATTATCATGATTGCTTCGATAAAAACTTAAGAAAAAATGAGTAAAAGAAGAATGTAATTTTCAAAAGTGTATAAAAAAGTCAATTTTTGTAATTTAGAATTCACTCTAGTTGAATCGCTAGTCTTCAATATGAAGATGAAAATGCCGTTTGGTTTTTTGATTTCAGATAAGCAGAACAGCCGCAATCTTGGTCACCGTCAAGCACCTCTTTTACTTGATGTCTTCCTGTCGGCCACTATAACTTTTATTCTATTATATATTTTGACTTCAAAAAATTTGTAAAGCTTATTTAAATGTTAATAAAGATTATGCAAATACAATGGATTGATTATTTCGATGGTTTGCCGTAAAAAAACAGCCGAGAAACTAGAGGACCCCCTTATATTCCAAAACGGTACAAGGCTGTTGTTATGATTTCGAGCATGCACCATACAGCAAGCGTCGACGAAAATACCAAAAACCCAGAAAGCATTATTTACTACAATAAAACGAAGATTGGCGTCGATTTAGTGGATCAAAGGTGTTCAATCTATTCTACAGCTCGCCGGACTCGAAGAGGGCCAATGGTAATTTTTTATAGATTTTTGGACATATCGCTTTCAAACGCCTACATTGTCAGTTTATGTAATCAGGCGCAAAGCACCGGAAGCCGATTCAAGTTCATAAAACAATTGGCAGAACAGCTAACGAGACCGCACATGAAGCGAAGAAGAAAGAATGAACACATTCCGCGGGATCTCAGAGGTTCTATTGACCGAATACTTCAAGTAGAAGAAAAAATACCGAGCAGTTGCGGTGCTGACAAGCTGGAAACTCGCAAAACCTGTTCAACCTGCGACCAAAAAAAAACGCAAAACATTTCACCTCTGTTTTGTATGTAAAAAGCCAATATGTGAGAATGTTCGCATGTTTTTTTTTATTTTATTAAGTAGTTACTTCATTGATTTAACTAAAATAAGAACAATTTCTAAGTTCCTTTTTTTAAAAGATCTCATTTTCCAAAGATTCTAAATTATAAAGGTAAAATATGAGGCTAGTAAAAACTATTAATTTTTAATGGCAGAGCTAAATAGTTCACGTTATTTTCTAGTTTCATTAAATAATAAAAGTGTCTATCTATGGATTTTTCATACATCCTTTCCGATTTTAACTTGATTATAGTAAAATATGACGATAACTCTGGAGCGGTCACTATGACCGCACGTAAGTGGTTACGTGACAGAATATAGAGGTAAGTGGTTAAGGGTTAAAAATAAATGTGGTGTCCAACGAAAGGCCATGCTCTATGCCTTCTGAGTAGAGCCTCCGCTTGGATCCTGTGATGCTTCCAATTCCCGCTGGGGACTAACAACAAACTCATACAGCTTCGAGTCTAAGAGGCTGGGAATATTTCACTGTGTTGAGAGTTAACCTCCCCTGCAATTGTGAGGGTTTTCGCCGCATAAGGCTGACACATCTAGAAAAACATTCACATCGCTACAAATGTGGTAAGAAAACTATAGGCTTCAAGAAGAACGTTAAACTTGAGTGGGCTCTATGACAGTACTGATAGAGGCAATTTTTCCCTGTTTCGTGACCCATTAATAATATTAAGATAAAAATATCATGCTAGGGAGTAAGGTCTACCTTTTTCAACATTTACGAAAGTAGGGTTATTTTTGTCTGAAAGAATTTCTTTACAGTTAGTATTGTTTTAATTACTACTGAATGATACATTTTATAAGAGAAATAAGTCTTGTGGACTGTCGTGTAGTATAGTGTATTTAGGTACTTAAATTCTGACGTTAATTCTTAAAAACATTAATGCTTATCTTTTCTCATAAAAATTGTTAGCAAACCAGAAAAGGCCCTCAAATTAATTTAACTCTTTACATTTTTCGGCCACCAAATACCAGTACTTTATGAGAATTTTTCCAGTAAACTCTTGATGCACTGTCACTGCGGAGCGCAGACATCTCTCAGCCCCTCTTGGCATATTTATCTGTTGGTTCCACTGACATGTATAATATGGAAGGCTATAAGGAATAAAACTTAGTGCAAGAAGATGAAAACACTGAACAATTTTTTTGAATTCCAGACTAGTCCCGGAAGAAGGTAATTGGAAGGTCCAATATATATTTTCAAGCTCATTCTTGTTTCGTTTGTAAAACCCAAATGCACGTAGTTGTGTTTAGCTTACACAGAGTAAATTTATTTGTGAAATTGTTGTGATTTTTACTTAAGTGCAACTTCGCAAGAAATAAAGTGAAAAAGAATTTTTTCTAAATAATTCATATATGCAAAAATGGAACTTCTTTTTAATATACGTAGGTATCGTATCCATTTTGCTTCCATTTTCCTTGCGAAGAAGCCAGGACGAAGCACATAAAAAAGCTTAAATTGCTCCCTCCCAAGGACATGACTATACAAATGTCCCATGAAGAAGTATGCATCCTCGTTCCTTCCAAGAAAGCTAGGATGAAGCACACGAAAATGCTGGAACTGCTTTCTCCCTAAAACATACCTGTACGAATGTCCTGTAAAGTGTCCAATATAACATGCATCATATCTTCCAAAGAAGGCATCAGGTTTGAATGATGGTATGATTCCATTTCCGGCTGGATACGTTCATAGGAGCACACTGAAGAAAATGGGCTCACTTCAATATTGCTGACTCTTTCGGCCTAAGCACCAAGTACCAACTGAGAGAGAACTGTAAACGAAAAATAAATAAGTAGGTTCGTAGAAATAATGGTTTTTAACTTAATTATTTATGGTTATTACTGATAAAAGCTGTTTTACCAAAGACCATATATTCATTAGATACGCAGAAGAAATTTCAAAGGTTTTATTAAAATCATTTTTCGAGCTACGTGCTCACTTCTTCAATTTCCCGCAAATGATTTTTTAATATTGGTACCAACGTAAGAACTATTTTTGACACAAGAAATTGTGCCCACGTGAAAGAGAAAGTTTAGCAGTTCATATTATATATGTCAGTGGTTTGCACCAACATAAGCCTTCTTTTTTAGTGAAAGTTAAACCTTGAATATGGAGAGCACAGGAAGTGTGATAAGCCAAATTTAGCGTAGTCAAATACTGGTTGTGTTAGAATCTGTTACCGCTGTAGTGAGAACTCAATACAGGCATGTAGTAGAATCAACATAGAAACCGGGACAACAAGATATAAGTGGGAAACAGAATTTGGTGCTAGTACTGTAGCGCGGACTGTCAAAATATAACAATACGATTTTCGTATTAAAGCGACACACTTTTACCAACTTTTAATTTTTGGTGCGTGCCAAGTTTGACATTTGTAATTTCGAAGCGGTTTGTTGAAATGAAACAATATGAAAAATTTTGATACAGAAGAAATCATCGAAATAATGAAAAGAAAAGATATATTGTGGGATCTATTGCATCCCCTATGAAAAATTACAAAAAACAAAAAACAGAAGTATGGAATAAAATATAAATATCAAATTATTTTTGACACAACTAAGTTGCAGAATTGTATTCATACTCAGCTACAAGGTAAGCGGCAGAGTATGCGCAGGCGCCAGCTCCAAAGTCAGCACCAGCGCGAGCTCCACTACCTGTTTCAGTCAATATGTTTAAAAATAGTTCAGTTGCTCCCCTTCAAGCAAGGCGAAACAAAAACGTAACGAAAATGTAAACATGCTTGCATAGAAGTGTACGCAAAAGAAACGTTTTGGTGTTGTGAATGCGTAACAGAAACGAATCATCACGCCAAAGAGAAGTGAAACTGAAAAGCGTAGATTGTCAATGTAGTGGTAATTGACAATATATTTCGCAAACTGTACTCTAAAGTGTTACGTTTTCGGAATGAAAATTACGTTTAGTTTACGAAACGTTTTGCATGTGGCTTTTGAAGAAAACAACAAATTTTTCTATTTTAATTTATTTGATAAAAATAGCATCACAAACCTTAAAAGAATAGAACAAAAAAAGTTTATTAAGGAACCTAGCTTACACTACGTTACAATGTTATTATGTACATCGAGTAGGGTACAGATAATTGGAATTATCGATAGACTACAAAATAGCTTAGTAAACTGACAAAAGTTCAGTAATAATAATGTAAGTATACCTATTCAAATTTGTTGACACTCCAAAGTTTTAATAAAATAAAAATTAACGCGGCGTTTTGTTATTCACAAACAAATTAATATGCACAACACAGCTGTCAGGTTCTATGACACAGGTCAATAAATCCAGAAGTACGTTTTCAGTACGTTTTCGTTTCACTTTAGGTGTACACTCTCAAATGCTTAGGAGAGATACGTTTTCATTACGATTTTGTTACGCTGTGAATATAGTGTTCATGTACTATAGGGCCGTGGGTGTATTAGTAAAACGCGGTTCGTAAAGTTCACGTTTTCGTTTCACTTTAGGTGTGTACTCTCAAATGTTTAGAGGGTCCCACCGTAAATGCTCTTAGTAAACAAATCAAGCAGCTGAACCCACATTTTTCATAAGGTGTCTCTTTCTATAGTAAATTCTGTCCTACTTTAAGCACCTCTAAGGAAAGCCACGCTGTATAGGTATCAACACTTACTATTCTCTCTATGTTCTAAGAGTTAAGCAGTCTACATATATTTCAGTGATTTGTTCATGCATGCAGAAACACCGTCACCAGTCGCAAGCTGTAAAGATATTTAGTTATGTTGGCCGCAATATACATAAAACGTCCTTATTAGCAGAATTTATTTCCCATTCTAGTATTACATGCATTAATATCTTACATACCTATATACATATATATATATGTACATTGCTGAAATTTCAAGGAATTGTCGCCATATTATATAAACAGGTTCCGGAAATAATGGTACTTACTTTGAGAGGAGATTTCCAATAAAAAACGCAGTATGAATTTTTTTCATTTTGCGATACTAAAAGATATGGCTCTTTTAATCATTTTCTCATAAATTAGCAACCTGTAATTGTTGAAAATCCTCTCTATCCTCAACGTGTGACTGTTTGATGCGGTTTATGGTCCCGCGGGGTCATTGGACCTTACTTTTTCGAAAATGAGGCTGGAGCAACAGTTACGGTGAATGGATTGCGCTATGGACAGATGATTAATGATTTTTTATGGCCGGAATTGGATGGTATTGATCTGGACAACGTTTACTTTCAACAAGACGGCGCTACGTGCCATACAAGCAACGAAACCATTGATCTTTTACGGGAAAAGTTTTCGGACCGTGTTATCTCTCGAAGAGGTGATCACAATTGGCCACCGAGATCTTGTGACTTAACACCTTGCGACTTCTTCCTTTGGGGCCACGTGAAAGAGAAGGTCTACGCCAACAGCCCAGCGTCGATTCAAAACCTCAAAGATGGATTTTTGCGATTTGGTTATGGAAAATTTCATGAAAAGGATATGGTCCTGTAGGCGTGGTCGTGGTGGTCATTTGGCTGATGTTATTTTTCATTATTAACTGCATACCTTCCTCTTTATAATGAAATAAAGATCTGATCATTTATCTCAAAAAATGGCATTTTTCTTTGAATATCAAAATAACACCTCTTATTGGAAAACCCGATACATCTCGGACCATATGCATATCTCAGTTCAGGCTTTATGAATATCAATTCTTTTCGTATCCCTTTACTGCTAACAAAAGCGCTTTTTCGTCCTAGAAGCACTTTGTGAAATATGCCAAATTAAATTGAGCAAGTAAGAAAGCTAAAATTGGTCCAATTGGACCAATTCTTATGATAGCCTAGATGAATGCCCGTATGTAATTTCTTAGAGTTATGGTCATCCATCTATACAAGCTGATTACTAACCCATCAATGATTAAAGTTACATATGTATATGTAACACTGGCATTCCAATCCGACGTTATAGAGGCAAAATAAAAATACTTTAAGTATGCTTGAAGTAATCAAAATATCATGAAAAGGCTTATTCAACGCGTAAATTTCAACTTAAGTACATAATTGGAAAATTAAATTCAAGAAACATTCAAGTCAAGTAATTGGAATTAATTCAATGAATTGCCGTACCTTAGCTTCAAGTGGATTTCAAGTCAAGTACTCAAGAATTCATGTAAACGTACCTACTGAGAGTCTCCTAACTTCCGCGAATTTTTTAATAAGTTGTGTATGTTGTATGTACGTTTCATATATAGTATGTAACATTGGTACAGCATTAGATAAATTTTTGTTTTCTTTTATATTATTTTCTAGCTTTCCAAACATAGAAATAGTTGTAGACTATTAAGACGTGACTCAATCTGAAGATAAAGATGTGGATCGAGTTTATGTTGAGTCATCCGACGAAGGGGCATTGTCTTGGGAAGAATTAAGGCGATGAAGATGGAAGAGTCACGCTAGAAAATTTGCCAACAATTGCAGGCTGCATGCGAATTCGTTTATACTGGTGCTGATGGATGTGAAGGTGCTGAAAATTTATTGGTGAAATATCTAAAAGACGCAATCGGTTAAATACTACAATGGCGGATCTGAAAGTTGATTTTCTGGATGCCTACGTCCTCTGTAAATATTCCTGTAAGTGCAATAACACCAGCAGACATATTACCACTAGATAGTCTACCAGGATACAAACCAGAGGTTTCACCACAAAAAGAGAGCTATTCTGAAACTCAAACAAATTCCGAGTTCTCTGGATAAAAGGAAAGGAATCACCAAAACTACAGGAAGAGAAGACACCTCAAAAGAAATACCACCAGAACAAGACAAGACAACTCGAAAGTTGAAACTACACAATACTGCAACTTCAACAGAAGGACGAACTAAGCGCAAGGATCCAGTAGCACGACAAAAAAGCAGCATTAAAACGCAAAGCACTCGTATATCAAAACAGTCAGCTTCTGAATTGGTCTGGGCGTGGCAGCCGATAAGTGCCGTTAAAGCCCATTTTTCCGGAAAATGACTATCGTGATTGTGTAGGTTTGGCACCACATGAACAATTTCAAAAAGTTTTTGATAACGAGGTGATTCAGTTGCCTTGTGACCAAACAAATACATACATATGCTGTTATGAATAGTCAACAAAATCCGAACATCAGCATGAATAAAATGCGCGTGTTCCTAGGCATTCTGATTACCCACAGGATACTTTTCCCGTCCAGCAAAGAGAGATTATTGGAAGGAAAGCAAAGGTCTGTTGAATGTTATGATATCGTACATTTTCTTCCTATCAAAAATATTATCTGATCTGTTTATAGTTTCCTTTGAATTAGACAACAAATCCATTAATTTGCTAGACTTGACAATATCTTTAACGGATAATAAACTGAAAACACACTTACTCCGACGCGATAATACCCAGATTTTTTTTGCAACCGTGGAATATTAAAATGTCCTCTTTTCACTTCATGCTTGATAGATTGCTAGAAATATCATTAAATCAAGAAAACTTCAAGAACTCACTACAATAAAACAGATCGCTAGAAGCAATGGGTAATAATAATAATAGAACTATCTATGTATTGTTGATGCAAAAACACTATAAAAAAGCTATTGAAATGACTTTTTCTTCCAAGTGACTAAGTTTTAATAACGATCCAATAAAATGGAGAAGGATCCCCTACTTTAGCGAGATAGCAAGAAGTTTAAAAAAATTATTTTGGGAAAAAAAACCATAAAACCAGCCTTCCTTAACAGTAGAACTTTAAAAGACATTCTAGTCAACAATAAATTGAAACCTAAAATTAATAAAATTGACAAATGCTGGATCTATAAGCTAAATTGTGCGGTTTGTGATGCCAGTTACATTGGACAGACCAAAAGATCTATAAGACCAAGATTTAAGGAGCATATTAATACCACAAAGGCTGCAAACCCTTAGTCCGGTTTCGCAAAACACCTTAGCTCAACAATTTATCAGAAAAGAGATTATTATTTTATTGTAGACGATCAGATAGATTTTAAAAACAACAGCCCACTATTGAATGCTAATTTTAGTATAAAACGCATGCGTTAGCTACGGCTACCCAATCCCTCGGTACAACACACTTATATAAGTACGTTGTGGAAAAAACAAGAAGTGCTTTTCTTATATTTTATAAGATGGCAACTAAAATAAATCTATTCCACCAAGTATTATCGGTATAATCTTAGTTATAAGAGAAATCGGCGGCTACCTCCTACTTTATCTTTATTCAAATTAGTTTCATGTGAAAATTACCTACCTAATAGGTAATAAATACGATACAGGAAAAAAAATGTAGTACTTGTTTGCACAAGCACTTCCTGTAGGTAAAATAAAGGTTTGGCTTCCTAAATTTAAAACAATTATTTTCTCAATTATTCTTGAAGCTGGCTTGGTGGAATACGATTGTACCGAACCATTTCCAACTCATCTCTTTTATCGATAAAGTAAACTACGTATATGTATGATCTTAGACCTGACTGTATCCTGAGCTAAATGAGCTATCCCACACGAGTAGAGAGAGAAGAGGTGAGAAGAAGCAAAGAGATATCTCTCCAAAGCGTAGTCAAAGTTAACTTAATGACAAGTTAGGACATAAAAATAAATAAAATTCTCTTTAAAACTTTTATGAATAAAGATAAAAAATTTGAAAGCGCAGATTGCATGCAACGAAAGAGAATGGCGATTGCTTGTGGCATTTAAGGTATTCGCAATCGATCTATATCACTCTTCTTGAAGAAAAAAACCAGAGCTACTAATAAGAAAACTTCTTCCTCGGAACTAGAGTATATTTGGATAAAATCCCACTCCCGGTGTGAAGAATCTATTTTCCCCAACGCCGTACTGCTCCCGATGTGACCAGAGCTTTGCTCTCAATAAATTGCCCCCGCGCTTTTGTGAAAACCGGTTTTTGCTGAAATATTGTGAGAAATATCCAATGTTTTTTATAGCATAACCAATGTTTGTTAGTGTAATATCCATGATGTTTGAACAGCACGTGCTTCTATTTACATTCGTTTTACAATACAATACAAAATGCTTTATTGAAAGATCCTGGCCAAGGCTACGTCCATAAATGGTGGGTACATAGATCGACAGTAGTTACTTAATTATAAGCAGATACATTAGCAAAATAACAAAAAACAATGTAATTAGCAACACTTAAAGTGATTGAGCAGGTACTCAAGTAGGTAGAGCAAGCGCATATACAGGGGGAGGGTCACGGGGGTCATGACCTCCCCCAAAGCGCCACCTCACCTTCGCGATGAATTAAATGTGGTGCTGGACTGTAGAGTGAGTTTTAAAAGTTTAACAGGACGATTTTCGTATGGTACGGACACAATATGGAGTTGTCGCCAGGGATTAAAGTTGGTGCTGTAACGAACTTTTACAATCTGCGGCGACAGTTAGCGCTGGGTTGGGCGTTTGTTTATCTTCTTTTGAATAGTAATAGTGTAGTCTGGAGTGGGTATAATAGTCATTCGCTCGTAGCTCTTCGTCTTTTTCTTAGAATTTTCTTGTGTTTTATTTAGTGTCGAAAAGTCATTTATTACACCTATCACAGGATGGTAAGTAATTTTGGTATAAGCACTACATATTTATTTTACTATTAAATTGTTTAGAAAAAGGCACGCAATGCTTAGCAGCCCGATTATTATGATGCTTTTATATTTTTATTGCACCCATTATTCCTTTAGATGAAAAAGCACACAATTTAGGGATTTGCAAGTGTTACTGCTTCTAATAAATTGGTCAGCGATCATAAAATTTTTTTTAACTTATCTGATTTTCCAACATAAAATCGATAACAGGACAACTTGGTGAAGAGCTCGCAACAGAAGCACAAAAACTGACTTAACGAATTTTAAATTATGGTTCTTCCAGTATAATCCTAGTTCCATGCAATCAACATCTAGCCACCCGTTAATTTTTCATGGCGACACTGGCCAAAGTTGTCCACATATTTTACGTTCGTAGGGAAGCATTAAAGTTTTCTTAGAAATATACTTGCAAATTATTCTTAAGAGTTTTAATGAATAACTATTCACCGACAACAGTTCAGTTTTCTTAGAAAGATTTGACATTTTTTCTTAAGATTTTTCATGCACTAATGGTGGCTGACCATGGTTCCAAAGAGTTATATTGATTCAGGTGTCTTGGCTGGCCTTGGTCGCTAAGGATATTTATGAACATTGGCAATCATACATTGTGTTCTTAGAAATTTACTTGAAAATTTTTATTTCGAATTTTTATACACTATTGGTGGTTGAAAATCATCAGTTGGATTGATTCGAGTGCCGCTGAAATTAATTCTACAATTTTTCTTCAGAATTTTTACGGCAAAAATATAAAAATAAAATTCAGTCCTCTGCGATAGTTGGCTTTGCTTTACTTGTACTTTCGCATTAATTCAAGTAATGTTGTTTAATTCAACTTCATGTTAACTTTTAATTTGTAGGAGAAGGATAAACTTGATATATCAGTTAGCGATGGAAGCAGAAATAGTAGCGAAAGTATAAAGCAGAAGACTGATAAGACCATTGACAACTTTCTTCAGAAGAAAGAAAGATCAGTTAAGTTCCCATCAGTTCCCATCCTTTAAATGTGACTCAAGGTGCAATCAATTACTTCATCCGTGACAGAATCGCTTGCGTCAGCATCTATTTCTACAATCTCTGCACGAGAAGACGTATCTGGTTATGAGTCCTTAATGTCAACCTTGAGATCGACATTGATGTGGATAATATTATCGATAGATTTTCCAAATCAAACCGAAAATTGGATTTTGTGATATAACGTATGATTAAAAAAAAAATAAAATCGACTTCGTCCTCCCCCCCCCCCCCCCCCCCCGGCTGTAGGTCTGGATACGTGCCTGAGGTAGATATTAACCATCTAACAGCCAGTGTGGCAACTAAAGTTATAAAGAGACTTAAGACCCATAAGAAAAGTTTAACTAACTTAATAATTAAAGAATTATAACAATAAACCGCAGTGGGTGTCAAGCCCATTAGTCCTAGCTAAACAATGAACTTAAGAAGGAAGTTATATGGTTTTGCTCTGAAGATATAAAGTCGGAGAAACTTATGCTGGATTCTATGATATTTTTGGCAAAAATTAGAATTTCATTTGAGATTAATTTTATATCTCCTTTCAGCCAGCACCTTGGCCAAAGCAAAATTTTCTCTTTTCTTAAAAATTAGAGGTAGTGTGACCTCATATACATTATTATGAATAGTTTGAAAGGATTTGGAAGATATTCAATAAGATTTTGTCGTTCGGGTAATCCAACGTTCTCTCGTTGTCTCACTCGCACTACAATAGTGCATAGCTAAGTTCTTTTCGCCCATTCATGCAAAAGACGAAAGTATATGACATTACCTGTTTTGGTCTAAAAAACACGAACAATTTCCAATTTTGTTCGGCTGTGGCCTATCTTCTTATTAGGTTATCTTTGGTGTAGTTCCCTAGTAAGCCTATTTGCATACTGGATCTGGAATACTCGTGTGGGATGGCCCAATTACTGATAATTTCATAGCCGACTATACCGACCGTACCATTCCAGAGCTCAGTCGATTATTTCCTCGAACTTCTTTCAAGTTGGACACCGGTTCTCTGGCTGCAGCCAGTTCCTTTCTTATCTTCCGTACACCTGCGTGATGTATTTCTTTAGGTGTTTCTATTCCGCACACCGTCGTGATGAATTTCTATGAATGTGTACATTCCTGTCACTCTCGTCATATACTTCTGTGAGTGACTTGTTTTCGTCCTGCACACTCTCGTGATGTAATTCTGTGAGTGACCAGCTCTCGTCCCTCACACTCCCGTGATTGTATTTCTGTGAGTGTTTCTATTCCTGTCATTAACCTGTTCTATCGACACTCCCGCGTGATGTATTTCTGAGTGTTTCTGTCCCATTAATTCCCGTAAGGTAGAACCATAAAGAGTAGTTTCGTACTGTTCAGGAAATGATTTCATCTTGCATGCATGGATCTTGTTTTTTATTGACCCGCTCGTAACTCACAAACACCCTGAGCTCCTAACAAGAGCGCAGAACGTAATCCCGATACACGATGTGTTTTATATCTCTCAGCAATATTTATTGTTACATATTCGGGGATCTCTAAGTGTCGGACGAGTTGTTTTTGGGATTTAGTGAAATTGGTGGGCCTTTGTCTACGAGCTATCGAACATATTCAGGTGAATTTCAATAATATTTTAATACCAAAAAAACTTAACATAAAATTTTTTTTTAAAAAAGGAATCCTACGGCAGTGAAGCTGTTTGCGTTTGATTGGCACGCCAAAAACTCAGGAAAAGTCTTACATGGACCTCCAACTCGTGGGTTGAATACCATAAGTGGAGGAATCAATATCCCGGCCTATAGAATTACTGCACGCCAATAACTCACTTAACAATGCTACAGCAGAACAATAGACACAGCAAGGAAAGAATCCAAGCTATACAGACAGGGTATCGTTCTCGATGTCAAGAGGTAACAATTTGGAATATTTCTTCGTCTTGGAATGTCCACCCACGTATTGGGGCATACGGGAGTGTAAAACCATTTTGGTAGTATCAAATCAAGTTGTGCGTATTTTGTTTTTAGTACTAAAAGGATCTCTGGTATTCGCTTGGTTAAAACCAACCTCATAGAGAAAAATGCAATGAATCTCGATATCTTTCAGTAAATACATAGCTCCGGCCAACATAAGTAGGCATCCGTCCAGCAGTGCCTTCTAGATGGCAAGATGATGATGTTATGCAAACACTCGCTAAAATTATGCAAGAATGTTGGCATTCAGATCGATTAACAGCCTTAAGAGTTAAGAAGACGATAAGTAAACTAGAACCAGACTGTACAATAAAAGTAGTGGTTATAATATACGTTCTCAGAATTTTTTTTGTTAGGAAGTAGTAAACTGAGACCTCCAAGTTTTATTAAATATTTCAGTCCATAAAATTGAAAGATAGATACTCACCGGATACTGGAGCGATCCATCAGACCATGAAATTTTGACCGTGAGTATTTTTGATTTGCATTTAAAATTTTACTTTATACCTATATATTATATATACACATGGTTTTGTATATATGATGTTCTTACCCACACTCTCACTCTCTCTTTGTGAGATCGCCACCTAACTCTAATTTCGCTTCGGTGTTCGTTTGCTCTTCGATATTGGTACAGATAGATTATGATTCTATACACATGTTGAGGATATTATGGAATCTAGCACGTAATAATGTCTCAAGATAATTTCGCTGTTTTTTTTATATCGAAATTGTAGACTTAACCTTTCAGACTTCATGAAGTATCTCACTTAAGAATCAATAAGAAAATTTTTTGAAATCATTTAGCATTATTGGTCATAAGGATTACGTTATAAGTAAGTAAGCATATTTTCTTAATACTTTCGCGATTTAGAGTAGCTTTTGTTAATGAACATTAAGACTGATTATATTCGTGTATTATAATATGTATGTAGGATAAGCAGATTAGGGGTATTGAAATCCTTGTGCTAAGAATCTTCAGTGAGAGGGAAAATAATAATATCTTAATATAGTGAACAAAAAGAAAAAGAATAAATTGGACTTTTATAACGTGATGAAACGCTAAGGTTTTCCCATTTCTCCTCTCACTCTCCCGGAGCCCTCTTGACATGAAGGTCGACTAGGTTCACTACTCCTCTCTTTCCAGGTCATCATAGGGACACTGAAAATTATCTGCCCGCAGTGTTGATTGGGTGGTTGGGGCGAGTAGAGAAGGCAAAACATCTGCGCCTTCACAATGGATGTAGGTAAGTGATGTAAGGGTCCCTTCAGGACAGAGTGTGTGCAACGGCTTCTGGTTTGTAGGCACGAAAATTTTTTGTATATGGCAGGTGGCACAGCGGCAGGTTTTCGTGGAACCTCCCCACATTATCCGCCATTGGCCGAGGCGAGCTAGAGTGCCGCCCTGACCTCAACACTGTCCACCGAGTAATCTGTCAGCTCATGCTGGCAGTCTGGACTTCATGTCCAAATCAATCACTCTGACATAGTTCCATAACACAGTGAATGTGTAACCGGCGCGGCGTTTGTCTTGAGCAAATATAGAAAGCTGTTCAACCCAGAAGATTTTCTTTCGCTTTTATTAGCTGACGTAGTTTTAGTTTAAGGACACCAAGCCCGTAAAACAACTGATTTGTCTTGTTTGTTATTCTATTTTGTGTTTAAGACAGCGAGAAATTATTTGGAGTTTTTGAGAGGTTTACTGTAGGTCTAACCACCACCAAGAACTGAGCACATGTAGTAATAAATAAATAAATAACATATAATATAATTTGAGTAGGCAATTTTTCGCAGGAGACCAGGTCGATTAATAAACTTGTATGAAATTGATTAAAGTTTTCAAAACGTTTTTAATATTTCCACAATCAAATATTTTTAAATCATTCTTTTCTCAGAAGGAAATAGGTATAGGCTAGTTTGGAAACAATTTGATAGCCAAACAAATAAAAAAAGGTAAGATAAATATTTCAAAAAATTCTTCAAATTCTCTAGACAGACTACTATTACATTATGGATATATACCAACATACATATAAAAATATACAATGGAAGTACAGAAGTAATTCATTTGGCTTAAGTAGTTTAAATTTTACTTAATCAGTCTATTTAACTTTTTTATTTGAAACATTTCCACTGACATCATCAATGTGCTTTTTTGAAACATCTGGAGAGTAACCGTAACACTTTTTCTGGTTAACAACACTTAAAGTAATAGCAAATTGAGCAGCATAGTAGGTACTCATAATGTAAATCTGTGAAATTAAAGAGGCATTCATATAAATACATTATATAACAATGAACATAATTAAAAATTACCCTTGCATTTTGAATCGGTGTATAAAATTTATCAATAGCAATACATCCATCTGAAAACATAAACAAAATGCTTCCGAAGGAGCACAAAATATTTATTAAATCTGGATTATCCTGAGCCCGTGCAAGGGACCGCCATGCCATAGTGCTCAAAAGAAATGCATAAATTGGAAGACCCACCATAAGGACTTCATCAAGGGCATTAAATATGAATAAAACAACTGAAACGACAAATTATATTTGGTATAGTCTTTACAAATCTTGCGTTGGATACTAAAACACTTACAACAAATTACTAATGAGTACAATCCTAGGCCTATCCATGGTTTGATTGGGTAGAAACCAAATGCTAATATGTAAAATATCTGAGCAAGTGCAAAAGCACACATACCGTGCGGAAAGAGACCAATATTGAGCAATGCATCTCCAATACAAGAGAATACCAGTCCTAGCAAAATGCGTTGCGAATATGTATGCCTACATAATATAAAATGAAGGTCAATTTGTAACTATAATTTATTAATTCACTAGAATTCATTAACTTACTCTCCTTTAAGATTGAAGTCATACAGTATTATGAAAAACATCAAACATAATATTGGTGCACATTTCACAATTGTTGTCCAGATCTCACCCTTCGGTTCAAATGTCACCAACATGAAGTAGACAATTACAGCCTTAATAAATGGGACCATTTTAGGACCCGCAGTCTTAACCTGAAAAAAATTATAAAAACTTTTAGTTAGTACTAAACTTAGAAATGGACATGTTCCTAAAAGGCTTCATAAATAAAAATTGATTTTCTTTCATGCATATTTCATTCGGATTTCATGTCAATAGTGGCTCATTGACATAGATTGAGGAGATAAGCTGAAGAACTTAGAACTTGACTGTAAATGGGGGCAATATGCTTTAATGTACTTAGAGAATTGCATGTAAATTCAGGCATTACAAGATTAAGACATATGATGAAGGAGACGAAGGAGTAGCCTTATACATAGTTATACAAGTTCCCAAATATTTTTGCATTATAAATTGGAAAATTTACGAAAAGGATAAGTAAAAGATGTAGATTCTGTTTGGAAGACGTCAATTGAGTAGATATTTCAGGAAGTGACTACCTCGGAGTGATCACAGTAAAGCGCAAACTCTTTACACGTTACAGCATTGTTAATGAAAGAACGTTTATATCTACAGATACGTATCGCGGCATATATCGCAAATATTCTTTAATACTTTATGTATAACAGCTTTCTTATTTAACGTAACGTAACCGCACAGACATTTGCCATTTCCGAATGACATTCTCGCGGAAAATATTTTTTCTTTTTGGGATGCTGGTACCTGTCTACCCATTCTTCATTTTCCAGTAATAATGCACCTACGAACAGGTCTTCAACGCATTGGCTGATGCAGAGGGGGGGGGGGGGGGTCATGACCCCCTCTCTAAATTTGAAGAATATTTAATTAATTGAGTTATTTAAAAAACAAAAATATTTAATATTTCATTCTTTTTATTTATATAATTCAACTTAAATTTTTTTTTAATCCAAAACTTAAAAAAATCAAAATTTTTTTCAGTGAATATTATTGTATGCATGTGATGTATGTGTATAGGTGTTTCTCACAATTTGAGTTTGGGAGCCCAACTTTGGGTGATCTAAAGCCCTCGAGAAACACTTCCCAATCCACGGAACAGTCTCGCTCAAAACCACATCAGAGCCCTAACTTAGTCCTAACTCCTAGCATTCTAAAATATTTGCAGCCTGCTTATGTAAAACCACTGACATGTATAATATGCACTGACTAGATCCACAGAAATACACTGAAGAAAGTGGGTTCACTTCTATATAGCGTTCTCTTTCGGTCTAGCACGAAGTACCAACTGAGAGAGAACTGTAAATAAGTGGGTTCGTCGAAATAAATGTTTTTCAATTAATTATTTGGGTTAATTAGTGATAAAAAGTGTTTTACCAAAGGCAATATATTCATATATACTCAACAGAAATTCGAAAGGTTTTATTTAAATCACTTTTCAACTTCCCACCAATAGTTTTTTTCAATGTTGGCACCGACGTAAGAACTATGTTTGACACAAGAAATTGTACCTGCATGAAATAGCTTATCGAGCAGTCCATATTATATATGACAGTGTGTAAAACTGAGAAAAGTTTGGTTTGAATGACTCCTGCAGTTTGCACCCTAAACTACTATTCTATTAAAAAAATCACTTTTTTGTAAAAAAGTAAAAAGTATACTATCATCCACACCAAGGTATATAGAATACAAGGTATTCCCATTACGAACCACGATTTACAATTAGTGACGAATTCTAGTGAAAATGTATGGGAAAGCACGGTACAGAGAACCCAATACTCTCTCTCTTCTCTATTTCTTTCCTATAAAAATGTATATACATTAGTCAGAGCATTACGTCACAGGCTATCAGTTGCAATGTGTCAAAATTTTAATGGAAATATCTTGCCTTCTATATACCTAAATGCCGAAACTTTCTTAGTACTGCAGTACTAGCGGTGGCTAAACTAAGCCATGTATGGCGCCGGATGTTTTTTTTTTTGCTCAATTTAATTTGTAAGATGACACCCCCCCCCCCCCCCTTAATTTCAATGCTAGATCCGCGCCTGCTCCAACGGATAGATTTCGAAATATTTTTAACAATAACAAAGGCCCATTCATATCCGCAGACACATCATTTTAGAAAGTATTCACACTGGCAGACATGTAAAGTCACGGTATACTGAGCAAAGGCTGAACCACAATAGCCGTAAAGGTACTTAAGTGTGTCGAACGCGCCCTTTAAATTAAACAGACGTAACCAAACTTTAACTCGTCGGAGGGGAACTTTGGTTAAGTTTAAATATCAAATTTTCCGTAAATATAGTGCACTAAGAGTCGCTCATTACTTACAGACGCGATGTGTCATACAATTAAATTATTGTTAAATGAATTAAAAGTGCAATATAAAAACTGAAATGGAACAAGAATGGTACTGCGAATTAATAAAAGGCACAAATCTTCAACTAAATCAACTTCCATTGTTAATTTTTTTGCTTTTACCACTTTTTAAAATTGAAAATATTAAATATCAAGAAAATAGCCTTTGCGGAATGTGATATTGATCTAGGGCAAAAAATTTCAAAATGTCAAATATTCTTAAGTAAACCTCAACGAGGTAATAACTAAAGGAGATGCAATCATATGTACGATCCGTGTACATGAGCGTACCCAAAATTGCCCTGCATTTGTGTATGTTTCACTCCGCCATTTTTGGTCTTCGCTGTCAAATCCATACTTAGGTTTGGATAGTTTTGGGCTTGGTGCATTGACGCAGGAAAACCCGTGAAATAACCGTAGGGGCCACGAAGCAAATATTACTCACAAACTTTTTACCACTGATCTTTTCTTCAAAATTATTAACTTTTTTACGTTCACGTTTGCAAATTCAGTAAAGACTTTTGAGTATATGAAAATAAAAGCGATTAAAATTGCGCATAGGTTGTACAATTGTGTACAGGTGTACAAATTTTACGGCGCTTATGTACAAACAATATCAGTGTCATAGTGTTAGAATTGGGTACGCGATATTTTCTCATTTGCATCTCCTTTAGTTCTTACCTCGTTGGTAAACCTTAGTCCTTGTTATGGAACTATGTTGAGTAATTGACGACTTTTTGCTGCCCTTAATTCCCTTTGTAAACGTAATGAGAGAGCATTTATTGATACATCTTGTGCTATTACTTGTGTTGTTGTTATTGTATTTGTTGTTGTTGCCGACGATACTGTTACATTATCTGCTGTTGCTGTATCACAATCATCAGTATTATTACTATTATTTGTTAAATTATTATGATGAGATGATGGCGGTGGTGTTAATGGACTTGTCCAATCCCTAACTTTACTAGATCCTATGACACCTTTACGGCTATTGTGGTTCAGCCTTAACAAAGTGAAGGTGGTGTGATCGTCCAGGGTGTCAGCGGCGTGTGACGTCATGCAAATCGATTCTTAAAAAGGGAAGATCTTTTCAAGGAAATTAGTTCGGATTAAAACAAAAGTGACACGAAAGCTTTATCGATAAAAAATGCAAAATAAGACTGAAATACCTAAAATTTTCACTCACATTTTTATAGCGAAATTAGTTAATGGCAATGGTAATTTTCTCAAATAGAAGGCAAATTTGGAATGCATCATAGCGAACTGTAAAAACGTAGAGTTAGTAGCAAATTACAATGTGGAACAGAATTCTTCCTTCAATTTATATTTCATATGGGAATGGAAAAACTTCTAAGAAACAAATCGAATTGCCATCACTTAACCCCCCTTTTCATCATAAAATTGAAAATGACATGAAAGTGAAAATTGTACTTATTTTAACGTTTTTAATTGATCCAGTAGGATAGATTTACAAACAAATTAAGACTTTATTTATCATTCAATTCACATGACAAAATGGCGAATCAATGGTGCGGGACAGTCATACCTTGTTAGTCTGTTATGCAAGCAGTACGAAAGGATCACGTTAAGATGCTCGTTTTTTATTTGCTACTGAAGTATGAACAAGGGGTTCAAGGGATGAAACTCGTACGTAATTTCGTATGGTCACCCATCTGTGCAAGTTCGATTTTTGATTATAACCAATTTTATAGGATTTCATATTCAGTATATTAAAATCATCTAGAACTGATCGTTTTCACATTACATATACGTAAAAATCCTAAATTTTTACATGGCAACACCAAAAAGGGTTTGCCCGATTTAGTCCATTTCTGAAATTATATTTACTATATATATATATATATACTATACTGTGCACACCATTGTAGCTCTCTACGTTGACATGTTCTCAGGTACTGTCCAAATATGTAGTGAAGTATGGCAAACCTACGAAGGAGTTAGATGGACATGCAAAAATCAAAATAACTTTAAATTTTATGCATGCGTGTCTAATCCATTTGGCTCTACCATCATTATTTCTAGGTGTTACAAACGGAATGACAAACTAGTATACCCTATGATTTCATGTAGGGTATAAAAATGAACTCAATCGGACCACCCCTTCTTAGTGTTGCCATACAAAAATTTAGATTTTTTACGTATGTATACTGTGAAAACGATCAGTCCTAGACGATTTTATTGTACTGAAAAGTTCTTCAAAATATGAAAACCTATGAAATTGGTTGTAATCATTTTTACTGTCCGACGAACCGTTCTAGAAATATATACGATAAACCACTTCAACAATCAAACTTGCGCAGAGGTGACCATACGAAATTACATACGTACATACATACATCTAGGAAGATATCATTAGTATTAGTCTTAGACCAATTTTAGCTTTTTTAATTATTAAAAAGTAAATATAAATTCGAAAATGGGACAAATCGTGCAACTGCTTCCTAGAGTTGCCATACAAAAAGGAGAATGCCCACTTTTCATACAATCTTAGGCCCGACACCACCATACATGAGAGATGTCTTAAACGATGCATTATTAAACATTTTTTATTAACAACTTTTATTTCTATCTAGCGGGGGGAAACTCTGGCGATCGGATGTAGGTTGAGCGACTTTCTTGGGTGAAAAGTGGACTTTTCTACTTCTCATTATTGCGCGGAATTATGAGAAAAATGTTCACAACAGAGTACTAATGGCCATGGAAGAAAAAACAGCAAAAATATATGCGAAATGCATGGAAATGGGGCTTGCGGCAGGAGAACCTTCCGAGAAACTTTTCTGAATCCGGTAAAAAAGTACACTACCCTATAGTTCTCGGCGAGACCTTTAACTTTATATGCAGCATGCGGAATTGGAACCACCCCCCCTCCCCTACCCTAAAAGAATGCAGATAAAAAAATTTCTACGAATTATAGCTGGTAATAAGCTGAGGCGAACAGTGAAACCCGTTTTCTGACCGGACATAACCCTACGGAGTTAGAGCCGATCTAAGGTGCGAAAAATCTAGTACCTCAGTTCGAATAAAAAAGAGAGAAATACTAAAAAAGTGAGTATTGGAATTGCTATAAATATCTATTTAAGCCTCCGAGTATAGGAGTCTTCTCAGGACCTAAGGAATTCGGTTCTGTACTAGATTTTCCAACATGTACGAAATCAAACTTTGACCCCCTCCCCAGCTATACCCCTCTAGATAAAAATAAAAATTGTTAATAAAAAATCTTCAGAGCATCATAATGCGTCGTTTAAGACATCTCTCATGTCTGGAGGTTGCCATACAAAAATTTCGTTTTTAACTACATACTTAGGCACTGCCTGAGAGCGTGTCCATGTAGAGAGCTAAAATTATGTGCATGGTGTTTTCTTATGATACCCTAAAAGAATACTCCTATGGCATATCGAATGGTCACCATTCTGTGCAAGTTTGATTTTTGAAATGGTTTTTCGCATATATTTCTAGAACGGTTCGTCGGACAGAAAAATTATTATAACCAATTTTATAGGATTTCATATTCTAAAGAACTTTCCAGTTTTTCACTATATATTTGGACACTACCTCACGCGTCAACCTAGCGATCTGGAATTTGGTACACGGGCCATTTTTAAAAAAACGTAAATTTAAGTTCAAAAATTGGGCCAATTGGGGATTCCTTAGTAAGGTTACCATAAAAATGTTGTTTTTAACTATACCCTATAATTTCATTTAGGGTATATAAATGAAGCCGGGAAAACCGCTACATGGCTTTTAAAGTGGGTGGCAATCTCCACATGAGGTTCCTCGCAGAAAACACCTGCTTCGGTGCTCACTTCCGATTTGGAACCGTCTGTATATATGACAGGGATTGTCAATGGTTGAAGCGCAGAATGTGATTCCCGTTCTGCCCTATCTGGAATTTTCAATTTAAAGTTATTCTTCAGCATAGTCCCGAGGAGGTGATCGCTGTCCCTGTCTATGTCAGGTACAATGAACTTCACGAATTCAAATATGGATTCATGTGAAACTCTTGTACAAGTGTGAATCCGATTGAGATGCAGCCCCAGCCCCCCTTCTTGACGTGTATATGCACGGGGTGTATGTTGAGGATGACCTCAAGAGCATTATGTATACGTGCTCATACTCGAACTTTTACCTCTGATACATTAATGACGAAAACAATCTTGTGATTTTGGAACAATAAGTTTACAAATGAAGCAGTAAAAAAAAAAAAAAATCGGAGATATGTCGTGCACGATATTTAAGGATAAAAGACTCAACTCTTGTTTCTGAAAGAAAACATTTTTTTTTGGGTGAAAAATTAATTTTCTTCGTTTCAAGGAAACTTCATTTTAAAAGGGAATAATTAAAAAGATACCAAAATCATTATTCGGTTAGTTACTTCCGGAGTTAGGCCTTTAGAGGTAACTGGCATTTCACGAGACTTTAAATTCCCCTCTCTCGCGAAGTGGTCGACAGCTGTACAAATGAATTAGATGTAATCTCAAACAAAGTTTTATGGCAAACACAATGAGCATGTTACGGAGCACACTTGCTGGCTCTGGTGCTGGTGAGTGGCGGGTGGTCAAAGCACTGAGTTTCGTACAAGTTCCAAGAGCGGGTCGTAATATTTCGACCCGTCATATAAAACTTTTCAATATATGAAGTCTACCGGGCAATTCGATTCGGTCTAGACACCATCGAATCAAGGTTTTTAATATAGCATTTTTTTAGTAAAATTAATCGCATTGAATATTCCTCAGCGTCAATAAAAAATAACCGGTAATTCCTTTCTATTGAATTTGGAAAATCTTCGATTCAATATTATTAAACAGTAGAAAATTTCCCTTAAAAAAAATTCGATTCGATATAGATTTGATCGAATCGAATTCTCCGGTAGGACTGATTCTTTCTGTTATATGTTCTTTGGTTAAACCCAACCCAAAACAGATCAAGGCTGCTCAGAAATTGCCATTCCCAAAAACGCAGAGCGCAATCAAATCATTCCTAGGATTGCTAGGATACTAACAAAAATTTATAAAGAATTTTTCAAAATTGACTAAGTCCCTTACCAAGTGCTTACGGAAAGGAAGAAAGTAAAAACCGATTCGAGAGTTATTGAATATTTCGAGACATGCATGTTATATTTTGTGGTTGTGCATTTATGTAGAAAGTGAAAGACTAATCTTTATGTGAACCATTTATTCGTGCCGTACGTACAAGACTAACTCTCTCCTTATGGATACTGTAAGCTAAAAGCTAACACTAAGCTTTATAGACTACGAATATATGCATGTGCCCATGATATTACAATGAAAAAGATCGTTTGCAATGACCCCTTATTCAATACCTCGACTTTTCCCGGTCATTTATTCTAGCGACAGATGTCAGCAACATGGAAATAGGAGCCATGTTGTCTCAATAACCAATAAGGTCCGGTTAACTCATATGCTACGCTAGTAGAACTTTAACAGTTTCGGAGCTAAAATACAGCACCATCGAAATCAAGAGCAAGAAATCCTGGACAATGAGATACCCATCTCGGAACGCCTCCTAAATGAATTTAAAAACCAATTGGTACTCGACAAAACTGGCAACCTCCCAAGACCTCAAACCAATTTTGAAATATTTATTATTCAAAACCAAAAGTCTAATAATAAAGTAATATGGACAACGAAGATATTCTAGTAAATATCCTAAAAGTTTCATACATCTCATAGAACGAACGGCTATTCTAATCGATGGTGTCAGTCCAAGCGACATACTCTAATTTTTTTTAGTAATAGATGTCTCAATCTCAAAATAATCCGTTGCACAATCAGGTTACAAGACGTTACGGAGCCCGACGAACAAGGTAAACTCATCAGAGAATATCACAAAACATCTAACCATAGGGAAGTCACGGAAGCTCTTGAGCATCTAAAATGAACTTAGTACTTCCCAAAAATGAAGGGATGCATAACTCGCACGATTAACAATTGCGAAATCTGCTTAACGAATAAATGTAAGCGTAATAAACAACCACTCAAATTTGAAATCTCCGAAACCCCAGTAAACTGCTACACCTTGCCCTTTTTACTCCATTCCTTAGAATATTTGACAAATGCAGGAAATTCGCGAGTGTATATGTGGCCTCAGCAAGGTCTAGCATCAACATAGTAAAATCATTTAAGAATTTTTTCTCCCACCACGAGAATCCAAAAAAAATAGTTATTGAAAACGAGCTAAAATGCCCGTCTTTAATATTCAAAGACTTCCTAAGTTTGTTCTGTGTCTAACACCACCTAGCTTCTGCAAAGAACCCTACTGGAAACTCCCTAGTAAAAAGGTTCCATTCCACTTTGACAGAACTTATTAGAATTATCCATAGCTAAATCGAAAATAAAGCTGTAGAAGATGCCGTCCATGCCACTATAATCCCTTCCACTATTAGCCTAACACCGTTTGAGTTAGTATGAGGGCATTATAATAAATCGGAACAAGACTTCAGCAATCGCATAGACCCACCAAATTTGGAAACAAACAAAACCATAATTGGCCGAAAGTGATAATACTAACTTTGGCTACAACCGTAGAAAATGGCTACTTTCGGCCATGCTTGGCTGTAGCGACACCCCTATAATATTTTGGGCACGCTAATATTTCCAATAATTTTGATTTTCAGCACTGTAGCAGTATAAGTGTATAGTACATATAATTATTGTTACCAACTGAACTCCCCTTCATTGTGACCCATAGTCGATAGCGATTTAAAGATCCTTACATATTTGGGCTCATTTATATAATCAACAACAACGTCAATTTTGGCTTGTTCAATGCCTTGTCTTTAAATTTATTAACATAGCTGCTCAGGTCATGAAGGTTTTTTTTATAAAAAATAAAAAAAGGAACCGATTAAATTATGATGTGATTAATATGTAATTCTATTCTGCATAAACAGCATATCAAAGAAAAAAATTTAGATTTGAACCTCACTGAAATATTTACAAACTAATTTTATACATATACCTATATGTACATTATAAAAAATAAGTTTTTTACGACAAAGTTTCAGTAAATTAATCTGTAGGGTTATATTTGCGTAAGATTTTAAGCTTTCTATAATTTTTCATATGTGGCTACTCAAACCTCTTTCGAGCTACACCAAAAAGCTACGCTAGCAACGTCTTGAGTGACAACACTAGTCGGATAATAGACGTATCTCGCGTAAGAGCTACATACATAATACATATAAATAAAGACGCTTAAAGTTCAATTTAAATTAATTGTGAGCGATTCGACTGAGATTTAAGAGAGTTTATGTGTTTTAAAATTAACGCTGTCTTTCTGCATAAAATCTACATGCATTTCTTTTTCCATCAATTTACTCTAGTAGGATTCAATTCCTAAGATTCCACGTAAATTTCACAAAGCTATTTTATGTCAGCAATGTACGGACAATTAAAAAAACTCAATTGGACTTCAAATTTCCAATAAGAGATAAAAATAAAAAAAATAGAAAACAAAGAAACCAATACCACCAGCAAAAATAGTTTTGTTATTATCACTCTATGTATGACAAACCAATAAACAAAAAATGTGGACATGCTCTACCGAGCGAATGCCAGCCGGTGTAATCAGCATACAATTTACCCAATCAAACTAAATGACGAAGCTATTTATAGCTTGGACGATAACACGAATGTGGTTTGCTGTAAATTTTTTTTCATTTCAAGTAGGTATTCCTCTATAGATGGTTCGACTTTGTAATAAATTTCATGCACAAGCGATAATAATTGGAGGGAGTAAAAATTGTTTCACTTTTGGTTACATCCACGGTACAAAGATTATTCTTTGTATCATAGGTTACAGCTTACACTGTAAAAAATGCACAAATTGTTGCCACAAAGCTTAAAATTTAGGGAATATTCCCTACATTTTAGGGAAAAATACCTAAGCTTTGTGGCAATGATAATTCTAAACTGGCCGTAGTATAATTTTGAGTTGTGATTTCCTTTGGAGGCACTGTACTCGAACGAAATAATTACAGAAAGGAAGATGGAGCTAGTAGCAAATAATAATCCTTTGCAGCAGGTGTTAAATGAGCGGACATTTATTTCGCACCGAAAATGAGATATGTGGTTGGAATTTTATATTTTAGACTTGATTTTATGACGCATAATTTCATTAATTGCTCTCCTGACACGTTCAAAATGAGATAGCCAAGAAGTGGATGAATAATATCTCTCCTACAAAAGAAATTGCACACTTTGTTCCTGAGTCATACTGCATTACCTTGGGTATATGATCATTTTAAAAGTTCATATCTCCAAAACAACGCCGAATACCATCGGTAGATAAGGCATATAGCTTCAAAATATTATTAATACAAAAAGAAATCTAGTACTAATCCGCAATAGAATAAACACTACATACACTCTAAAAAATTTTTTTGTAAAATGAACTAGTTCCGTACAGTAAAATTATATTAATCATGAAAATCAATGGCGAAATTACCTTTTTTTAATAATTTTCTATTATAATTGGTAATTTTACTACTGTTTTCGGTTGATTTTTCTAAATGTCCAGAAAATTTACTTTGAGTTAGTAAATTTACAAAATTCCATGGTAAAAATAAGCGGTTACCGCTGTAATATCACTCTAGCATCGTATTAATATTAAAACACACAAAAAACTGGAGAATACTAATAATGCAATAATTTTGTTGTGGTAACTGTAGACAATGACAAAAACCCACGCCACTGCATGATCTGATCTGTATGTATGCATTGAAGTTTAGTAATATCCCGACATTATTGAAAACAACACTAGAAGTGAAAAAAGGAATGTGAGCAAAATTACCTCGATTTTAAGTCCACCAAATATTATTATAATTTGATCCACTTGGGCAACAGCTATGTGGCAGAGTTTTAATAGATACCTTTCTCTAGCCCTATCTAACTATGCCCAAATTGCAGAAAAAAAGATGGTTTAATGGAAAAATTACGTATGCAGTAAAATTACGAAAGTAGAGGAAAGATAAATTGCTATATTTAGCAAAATTCTTTATGGTTAAGTAATTTTACTTAGAACGAGTAAGGGGCGTTTACTCTCTGTAAGTAAACTTACTTTTGTGTAGTAGTTTTGTAGCCAAATAATTGAATTTTACACTAAAGGTAGTATACTCCGATTATAGCAGGCATCGCAGTTGCTCTGTATTTTGTAGTAAATTTCTACGAAAATTTTCTTGAGTGTACCCCTCTTCCATACTAAGTTACTTTGGAACTCTAAAAATTTATATCTTCAAAACGAAGCCGAACACCATCGCAATTTTTTCCGCATAGAAAAAGCATACGCTTCATAATAAAAATACAAAAATAAAACACTACAGGTCCCCAGAAGAAAAGGAAAAACATTACATTCCCCTAAGTGCAGTGCTCCCATATGGCGTTATTGTGAGTATATGGAAGCGTTGCTACTTTGGCTACAATCATAACAAATGGCTACTTTGGGCAACGTTTGGCTAAAATTTTGGCCATGCCAGAGATTTTTCGAATACGTGGTCAAAATATTTCCAATAATTTTTATTTATTTTGATTTTCAGCACTGTAGCAGTGTAACGGCCGTATTCACCAAGCCATTTAATTGAAATTTAATTTAATTTCTGTTTTAGTACTCCTGTAAGAGTAAGTAAGAGTTATTCCCGTTTCTATGATGCATTATTTCATTAATTTTGCTAATTTTGCGTAGAATTGCATAAAATTAGGCCCGATTTCTATCGTCAGTAGCAAAATTAACGAAGTATTGAATCATAGAAACAGGAATAACTCAAAAACGGTTGCATTTAGGCAGGTACATGTGCTTAGTCAAATTATAGGTAACATTCCAGGATTTCTAAATCTTGTAATAAAACTGTATAATTATCATGCATTTTGGCGGAAAAATCACTAAAATATAAAAAAATTAGGATTTTTTTTTTCAATTTTTTTACTTTGACGTCCTACTACTTCCGACGGAAGGTGACAGGAAGGCTGATTGGGCATTCATTGGAAAGCTTAGACGGTTTGCTATCATCTGACATGAATCCCACCTTCACCTTATAATTTTTTGCTAGTCTCCACCTCAGCTATCGAGCCCTTGAACTAGGTGCACCAATTATGAAACACCCTGTAATCAAACAAATGTAATGTATACTATATGCTTAGAACAATTCGCAAAATGCATTAAAATGCAGAAAAAATCGAACTTTCGACCCAACGATCATAGAGGTCTCATGAGTGTGGTTATCTCTGATCGCCTACAACAGAAATTCATTGAGACCTCTCTGATCGCTGACTTTAAAAATGCATATCTCTAAAATGAAGCAGAACATCAGAGCAAGGTTTTGCTCATAGATAGATAAGCCTTATAGCTTCAGAACCAAAATACAAAGAGAAAAGGGCTAGAGGTCCTCAGTAGTAGGTGGTCCATCGGCGGAAGGTGATAGTACTCACCAAGTGAAACAAAAAAAATTTTATGGGGGGGGGGGCACATCAACTGTTTGGGGGATAAAGGGTGATTAGGAAATTATGCTAGTCTTTCACAAAACACCCTGTATTTTTAAAAGTACAGGGTGTACGGTCGTTGTTAAGAGCTCATTCAGAACTTCATGGTCTTTCCAACGACTGCTCAGTCCGCCCCATACACCTCTCCTATATGGAGTTTTTGTAGTCTAAAGTAAAAATTTCGGATTTTTTAACCATTGTTTTTTTACTTTTTTTATATTTTAATTTAACCTAGTACAAGCTATGTGCTACCTGTAGCCGTTAGGGAATTATTATTATTATATTCTCAAAGCTATTCTGAAACATATTAATTTGTTCCCTTAGTGACTGAAAACACGTCATTTTAAAAAAATATCGTCTAATTTGTGTTTGAACTGAGTTATGAGTTAATAACTGTTTAACGGCTACAGATAGCACGAAGGGTGTAACAGGTCAAATTAAAGAGAAGAGTCTACAGTTTATAGTTTTTATAAAAAAAGTTATGTCAGAGAGCTTTTTGCAACAAAAATAGAGGTCAAAGTAAAAAAAGGTAAGAAAATCCGAAATTTTTAGTTTAGACCAAAATAACTTAACTCCTGTGAAGAGAGGAGTACGGGGCTGGTTGGGGAGTCGTTGGAAAGGCTATAAAGTTTTGCATACAATCAGCTTTAGACAGTGACCATACACCGTGTACTTTTTAAGATACAGGGTATTTTATAAAAACCTAGCATTATTTCTTAGTCACCCTGTATCTTCCAAGCTGTTGGTGTGGAGCCCCCCCCCCCCCAACCGCCATAAAAATTTTTGTTCGTCTAGGTGAGTACTATCACCTTTGGACCACCATGGAGGAAACACTCTGTATAATACTAGTTTTTTTAAAAGAATACTATTATTAACAACAAGAAAATTTCGTTCGGTGTTATATTTTTTTATACAAGATATGTTCGTCTAGGTGAGTACTATCACCTTTGGACCACCATGGAGGAAACACTCTGTATAATACTAGTTTTTTTAAAAGAATACTATTATTAACAACAAGAAAATTTCGTTCGGTGTTATATTTTTTTATACAAGATATAAAGCATTAAACTTCATTTCGCATTTGAGTCAGAAAAATCGGTTACTCTGTTCTAGCGATATGATTTTTTGAAGATGACTTTTCATAGTAAAATCACGAAATTTCTAACCCCCCAACTACTGGGTGTTTTTGGTTTTGCTTACGTATTAACCCTCAAGTTCATTTGCGTTCGATTTGCATAGATATCATCATGGCACTTGTGACTTCCGAAGCTGTCACTTTTTGTTTTTGCTTGCTAGTTCGGTTAACCGCGGGTTAACCGGGTTAATCCTAGCTGCTCCTGCTCTTGACTAGGAGCATTGCAGTTCTTATTTTGAAATGTTACAGGGAGAAGAAGAATGCCTTTGTTTACATATTAAAAAAGGAAGAGGCTAGGAAAAAGTCTGAGATTTAGTAATTTTGACTTTTGTTGCTTTCTTTGTGCAAAAACACGAGCCTGACACTTTGGAGCTAACAGCTTTTTGACATGGCTCTGACATGTCCCCGGATGTCCCAGGTGCCAGTAGCAAAGATAAAAGCCCTCATAATATGGAGCACGAGCAAGCCGTAAAGGGAAACATCCAAATTGAAAATGTCAAGAGGTAGATACTGAGTTTTAAATTTAATTTAACTCAATTCTTTGTAATTGCTTGGAATTTAGATTGAATAATAATGGTAGAGAGGTCGAGAATGAAGAAACTAAAAAACGAAAATATCATCAGAATTATAAATTTTATTAGGAAAAGGAAAGAAACAATTATACAGTAAAGCGTAATACAAACTATGCAATAAAAATCTTTCCGATAATGTATGCTATTTGGATAGGCTTAGTAAAACTGCAAAACATCGAGAAAAAGTTCTTATTATCAAATCAGTTATCTTTACCAAAATTTGTTGAATTTAACGCATTAACTAATTCAAAAAGAGCAAAACTCCGATTAGAACTAATTACAACAGTGTACTGCATTGAATATATATTTCCATTAATAATTGCCCGACTTATTTCAGATATTGTTTCCAGGCACAGATCCTATTAAATGTGGGAAAACGAAGCCTACCGAGATATCTTATAACGTACATATTGGCTCCATTCTCACGTCAAAATATTTGTACTGATTTGCAGGCATCTAAATTTCTTTCTGATTATTCATGAGTGTAAGAATGTCAGTACAAAAATGTGCTTGTGAAATATCGAGAAACGATCAGCATTATCTAAAACTACGAATTGCTTTTAGGGTTTTTGCAACAGTAATTTGATAGGATTAGCTACATTTGTATAACGCCTCCATAATGAGAAGTGATTTAACCGGCGTTAAAACCAAAGCTTCTTCCCTTACAGTGACAAGCGAGGTATAAGATTCTAAATTTAAGTTCAACCCGCGGAATTTCCATGTATGACATGGAGCAATGGGGTCCCTTAGTATATTACTTTTTGCTTTTATCGTTTGAAGGAACTCGTAAATCAAACGCTAGCGCTGCTAGATGCATTAACGCCATATAATAAATTATAAAGGGTTTTCCAATAAAAGGTGTTATTTTAATTAGCCCGCTATTTCGGTAGATGTCACTTTCGGAACTGTAATTTTTTGACATTTGGCAAGTAGAAACTACGCCATTAATAAAAATGGAACGATACACGATTCAACAACGGATTGAAATTATTAAAATTCACTATAAAAATGGTGAAAATGTGGCAGAGACGGTTCATAAAACTCGAACATTTTTGGGTCGTCGTGAAGCACCTTGTCGGACCGCAATACAGAAATTGGTAGAAAAATTCGAGCTGTCGGGACAAGTTAGTGATGTGAAGAATAAAACCCGTGCACGTCGCTCAAGAACAGCCGAGAAAATTGCTGCTGTAGCCGAAAGTGTTGAAGAAAACCCAGGTTTGTTCATTCCTCGTCGTTCTTTGGAATTAGGCACTCCACAAACGTCATTACACCGTATTTTGCATATTTGGGTCTTAAGGCTTATAAAGTTCAGTTAACACAATAGCTCAAGCCGGCCGATCATCAACAACGTCGAGTCTTTGCTGATTGTGTCCTTGAAATGCATGAAAATGATCCGGAATTCTATCGAAAACTCATCTTGAGTGATGAGGCCCATTTCCACCTCGATGGCTTCATCAATAAGCAAAATTGTCGCATCTGGGGCTCGGAAAACCCAAGAGTTATTGCTGAAAAGCCTCTCTATCCTCAACGTGTGACTGTTTGGTGCGGTTTATGGTCCCGCGGGGTCATTGGACCTTACTTTTTCGAAAAGGAGGCTGGAGCAACAGTTACGGTGAATAGATTGCGCTATCGACAGATGATTAATGATTTTTTATGGCCGGAATTGGATGGTATTGATCTGGACAACGTTAACTTTCAACAAGACGGCGCTACGTGCCATACAAGCAACGAAACCATTGATCTTTTACGGGAAAAGTTTCCGGACCGTGTTATCTCTCGAAGAGGTATCACAATTGGCCACCGAGATCTTGTGACTTAACACCTTGCGACTTCTTACTTTGGGGCCACGTGAAAGAGAAGGTCTACGCCAACAGCCCAGCGTCGATTCAAGACCTCAAAGATGGAATTCGTGAGGCTATCGAGGACATAGGGCAGCCACTTTGCGATTTGGTTATGGAAAATTTCACGAAAAGGATATCACAGGATATCAGGATATTACAGCATACTGTTTTATAGCAACTAAAATTCATTTTTATATCTCTATTTATTTTGTATGAATAACTTTTTGCGGTAGTAAATAATTGAACTTATAAAAATCTGTATACATCGCCTTAACTTTTTATTCAAATAAATAAAAAAATAAATTCCTTTCCTTTATATTAGACGAAATTATTAAACTAAATACCATTTTTCAGTGTGAAAAAGCAATAATTTATTTGATAAGGAAACTTACAAATTCATTTTGAAAAATTTCATTAAAATATGCAATACAATGCTTACTTATAAATTCTCAATGCCATCTTCCTGTTAAAAGCATGTAGATATTTTGGTGTGGAATTCAAGAAACATGTTACAGCAGATAACACAATATTTTTTAAAGACAATATATCAAAAATTAAATTGCATTTAGTTAAGTATTATGTAGCATTGTTAGATGAAATTCGGGGCCTGTCCGAATCCAAGTCTTCATATTCGACTTCGTCTTATTATAATATATATTATGCTGTTTTATTAAGAACTTGTGTTAGGGTTATATGCACAAACCAGTTATATAACTCTTGACCATAATATATTCAGCTAAATTCGCCCAAAAAATGATAAATTTTTGGCGACTTACTACGATAAGCTATAATGCAAAGAATAAAGACTAATTTTATTAGCAGCAAATTCTGACTGGTTTATTGAGATGAGCCTAATAATTTTGTTTTTAAAAGAATTAAAACAGTGAAAAGCCTGCGCAATATTTATGCTTCATTTTGTCAACATTCGTCAATTTTCCGTCAAGCTCAAGACAAAGCTTACCTATCCGAATTCGTTTGCTTAGCTTGATTTTTGAGACAGCAAGCAAACATAACTCCACAATATGTTTTCTATTCTCGATTTGAATAAGTATAGATCTTGACTCGATGTTACGTCACTAGCTGTTATAACAAGACGAAGACTTGGATTCGGGGAGGTCCTAAGAAAAGATTTGATTTCAATGGCGAAAAGGTAAGTCTCTTAGAATATGTATATCTGACCAAAAAGAGTTTGGGAGGGATCAATAGAAACAAATTTATCACTTCTGGAAGATTTTCCTTTTAAGGAAACTCCTACAGAGTATAGACATTTTAAATTCATAACGAATTAAGCTTGTTGGGTTTTCAAAAGAAAAACAAGAACATTACATCAATGAGAATGTTGTAAATTTCTGAATAAACCTAAGCAAGGGCTCCGATTATCTAGAGAAGTTGTTAAAAATTTTGTCTATGCTAAATCTATCAGTAATTAACAGTAGCGCAGCTGTTGAGCTATTTCTTTCCTTGATGAATGATTTAAAGAATACAAAAGATAATCAGGATAACAGTAGAAAGTTTATTATTAGCAAAAGAGCTTAATAGATAATATTCAAATATGTTGATGGTGCATATGTGAAATATTTTTAGAAGAACGGAATGTATATCCTATTTACTGCTAATTTGTCTTCCTTTGGTTCATTATTTACACCTGACTTTTTAAGTTTTAATTATGTTTTTATACCCTAGATGAAAGCAAATCATCAAATTATTCCGTTTGTAATGTATACAGAAATAATGCCGATAACGCAAAATGGGTTGGACACCCACGCATAATATTAAAAGTTATTTTGATTTTTGCATGTCCGTCTGTCTATTCGTCCGTCCGTATCTCTATCTCACGATAACTCGAGAACGCGTGTACTTAGAGAGCTGAATGTTTGCCGACTGGATTTAAAAAGAAAAGTAAAATTAAGTTGGAAAATGGGACCAATCGGGCAACTCCTTCGTAGTGTTGCCATACAAATATTTCGTTTTTCACTATATATTTGGGCACTGTTCGAGAACCCGTTGACGTAGAGAGCAGAAATTTTGCACACAGCGTTTTCATAAAAATAGTTAATAAAATTTTAAAAATGAACTAAATCGGGCCGCACCTTTTCTTGGTATGGACATATAAAAATTTAAGTTTTTTATGTATACTAGAGCCATATGCGTATGTAATTTGGTATGCTGTGCAAGTTTGATTTTTGAAGTGGTTTTTTGTATATATTTCTAGAACGGTTCGTCGGAGAGAAAAAATGATTATAGCCAATTTCATAGAATTTTATATTCTTAAGAGCTTTGTTGTACAATAAAAATGTTATTTGGCAACACCAAGAAAGGGTTGCCCGATTTAGTCCATTTTGGACATTTTATTTACATTTGCTATAAAAACACCATGTACCAAATTTTAGCTCTCTACAACGTCTACGCATTCTTAGGCAGTGTCCAAATACATATACAGGGTATCTGGTAAAGAAATGTTCCAACGTGTGCAAACCGATTCTTTACCTCTAATTCACCCCTTTTTTTAACGGCTGAAATATTTTCGCGTGAGCAGGGAGGTGACGTAATAAGACCCAATAACTTCTGTTCGAAACACAGTAGGACGATAAGTAAGGTTACGATAGAAAGTATGCATTTGAGCTTTTTAACAGTACCTCACTGTTTCGATCGGTTGGAAAATGTGGCAGGTATGAACTTTAAAACTTAAAATTTTTAAAAATTTTAGTTAAAAATGTCCGTTTAAAAAAGTTTCCTTATAAAGGATATGGTTTAAACAACCGAAAAGTGCATCCTAAGATATCTTTCAAATAAAAAAAGAAAGATGTTAACATTTTCAGTCCGTTAAAAGTTACTAATATTTTTGTTGTGTCTGGTTGGGTACAGTGGAAATAGTTTCTGAAGGAGGGATTTTAGAAAAAAATTGCTCACCCTGAACGCTGATCACAACACTGTAAGGAAACGATTGGCACATGTTGGAACACTTCTTTACGAGCTCTCTAAGCGAACGCGTTCTAAAGTTATCATGAGGACGGACAAACGGAAGGATGGATGGACAGACGGACAGACAGACAGACCGACGGACGGATATGCAAAAATCAAAATAACTTTTAATATTATGCATGGGTGTTCAATCCATTTTGCTTTACTATCATTATTTCTAGATATTACAAACGGAATGACAAGCTTAGTATAAAATAGAATAGAAAACTCATTTATTTTCAACACCGGCCACAGGGACACGTCCTAGAATACCGTATTTTTTCATAATCTAGGGTAATAAAAGAAATAGAAATTTTAAATAATTTTATTGTTCAGGCATGAATAGCTTTTGTTTAATTCAGCAAAAGAACCTTTGTTATTTCGAATTTCTTTAAAAAAAATAATTGATATTCTGATATTTCAGCGCTCTCAATATTATTCCCCTTAAACTCCTTCAAAAACACAAAAAAAAATTGACAGTGATGCTCTAGTTTTGACAATACAGCTCCCCCGACATCTCAATTCCTTCTATGTCCTGCTCTTCAAATATTACGCTCATATACCCAAAGAATATACATTTCACTCATTCCTGTTTGCTATACCTATGTAGGTATATTCTGAGGTGATTGCCTAGCTGTTTGCCAAAAAGCTCTTCATATAATGGCGGTCTATCTATCGTCCGACATCAGGCCATTATAAAGACTAACTTCATTAGAGAAAAACAGATTCCCACGATCGCACCAAGTCGGAAAACCATAACAAAATCAAAAACAAAATGCATTGTCCACGTACCTATTTAAATATTTTTATAAGCATACCTTCCAAAATAAAACCTGTTTCGCAATACTTAAACGTAAAACGATTTAAATCGTTGCGCCAATTCGGAAAAATCAAGGTCTAAGCTAGGATAAGGACATTAAGATTAAAAGTTAAAAATTCTACATATATTCTAAAGTTGAAAATTTAATTAATTAATTTGCACTATTCAGATTCTGACAGAAATTTTTCCCTATGGTACACAACTTCCTCTTCTTAAAGAAAATTAAAATGTTATAATAACTCTTGGCTACCCTACTGCCAAAATTACATAAATGTTAACACCTTTTTTGACAATTTTCAATGCGATTACTTCACATTTTCATTTTTCAGTTCGTTTAAAAAGTGGTTCGAATTACTTTGCCTCCCCTTCATACACGCATAAATTAGAACCAATTCAGGAATTATAAAGAATTAAAATTCCTTAAAGTAAAGGAACAGAATAATTCTACATGCATACATAGAATATTTACCTCCTGTTCAGGAATTATTGACTCAATTAAAGAATTTCAGTCTGTTCACAAAAGGTAAAAAATTACTATGCTCAAAAGATATTCATATAATTAGAAATTTTCAAGTTCCATGAAAAACGAGAGGCCTCTTCACCGCAAAAGCTCAATCAAAATAACTTTCTCGAAACTAAGTCCAACGACCAACAGTTCTCTACATGAAGCCGTAGAACTTGAAAAAAACCAAGTTCATGGCTATTCATTTTTTTTTTGTTTAATCTGAACGCCCAGTGGTGCAGCAGGAGCTCAAAGGCAAAGGTACTTACCAGATGAATTAGATCGTCCATCGTAGACTCACAGAACTCCAACTCAAGTAAAACTAGATCAATGAGTGAGGTAACAACTTTAATTCAAAGTACAGCTAGGAGTTGAATTGAGTTTTATGCATAATTCAAGCATTAATTGACGCAAACCGAACGCACTCTTTATTTTTTCCGCAGAAACTATATCACAAATCGCGAACCAGTGGAGATGAGGCCAACAGCAACCGAATGCTCATAATCATTCATTCTCCCACCATGTACCAGGTGGAACTGAAACTTGAAAAGAAATTCTACACATCACATTCAATTCAATCCGCTACTTATTTGTTGTTTGAGATCTGAGTACAGTGGCAAAATAATTTGCACGCCGCGCCGCTTATCACAAACTTTGAATGAATTATCGCATTTGCTTTTGAGAAAAGCTTTCATGATAAACTTAAGAGCAGGACAGCTAAGTGTATGAGCATGCTTTGCCTCTTAAGTTTAGTTTTTTCTTTTTCGATCGAAATTAGCAGGTAGGTAAGTACTCTACTCAGAAAGAGCGCTATGAAAAACGTAAAAAAACTGTTCGATTTCGTTATTCACGTTTTTACCCAATGTACAGCCTGGTTATAGTGATGGAAAATAAACTGATTGGAAATAGCAGCACTTCAGTGAGCTTTTTGTATGTACATATTTTTAAAATCAATTAAGCTCACGAGAGAGAATTCAGAATTATTTTTTTACATTAGACTCTAGCAGAAACGAGAAAACCATAGATTTCCTTTAACTTTTAACCACTTTTATTCCACAATCCAAACCGGAATTTCAATCACAGTCTCATGTTGTTTATCAGTCTCATCTACTACTTAATTACTCAAATTACTTAAACTTTAATTAAATGTTGTGATGTTACAAATTTAAACAGAAACAGCGAAACGTTTTGGATTACTTTCACCCACGTACTGTTGGTAAATAGTTCCACTGTAAGCAGGTGATAAGAGTAAGCTTGCGCCGTAGTAAATGCGAATATCCAAACATAAACACAATTGTTTTTTATACAGTGGCGTTCTTTCGAAAACTTTCTTCCCTTATTTCCATTTGAATTGTGCCTCTAGTCTATTACAATATAGATATTTACGTTTACTGCAAAACGGTTAATTAGAGTCTATAAAATTCATGATGATCATTATTATTTACCCTATCCTTAATGCATATTTCCCGTAGGGTATCAACTTGATTGGTACTCCAGAAGGGAATGATCGTTATAAATTTTCTCTATCTACGAAGTATTTTAATATTTGTTTACTTTTGGGGATTCTTCGGTACAACAGAAAAAGTGAAAAACAAATTTATAATTATTCGTTATTTCATCACACAACTTATTAGGTTCGTTCGCGTACTAGCTTGAAAGTACAAGCTTGTAAAACTTTTTGTAAGTTTTTACTCGAAGGCGTTCGCGTACTCGAAAATTGAGAGAGAAATTGCTTACGTCACCTTTCCCCTCCGTGCAATTTATTACTTGATTTAGCTCGAGAAAAATCGTCGAGTAAAAACTTCGAAAATGTCAGTTTTGACAGATCTTCGCCGGTTTTCAGTTATTTTTAAAGTTTTTAGTTTTAAAAAAATGGAAAAATCTGTTACTCCTCTTCCAGTAGAAGTAGAATGTTCTCCAAGAACATTTCAACGTATTCAAAGTGGCAAATTTAATTTGTTTATTATACTATGTATGTACTAGGAAAATGTCACGTCGTTATTACAGATCCCGAATATTTGCAATTTTTACAAGATTTTACTCGAAGCCGTTCGCGTACTTTGTGAGTGTCACTCTCAATGTCACATTTTTACGTTTTTCATGTTTTTACTTGAAAAAGTACGCGAACAGACTTATTGATTTAAGGCAGCAAGTTTCAGTTCTTTGTCTTACTCATCAACAGGTCACAAATAGCGAAATTGAGTGACTCGAAAAAAATATCTGTCTGTCCTCACGATAACTCGAGAATGCATTCACACTTAGAGTGCTGAAGTTTTGCACACGGACTTTTAAAAATAAAAGTAAATTTATGTTTGAAAATAGGACCCATCGGGCAACATCTTCGTAGGGTTGCCACACAAAAATTTCATTTTTCATATATGTATATATTTATATTTGGGTCCTGCCTGAGAACGCTTCGACGTAGAGAGCTGATATTTTGTACATGGCATTTTTATAAAAATAGTAAATATAATCTGGGCAGCCCCTTGTTGGTGTTACCATATATAGTAAAATTTTTGGATTTTTACGTATACTGTTAAAACTGGCAGTCCAAGCCGTTTTTATTGTACTGAAAAGTTCTTCAGAATATAAAATTCTATGAAATTAGTTATAATTATTTGTACTGTCCGATGAACCGATCTAGAAATATAGATATGCGAAAAACCACTTCAAACTTGAACAGATGGGTGACCATTCGAAATTACATACGGGCATTCATCTAGGGTACCATAAGAATTGGCCTTATCAATTCTAGCTTTCTTACTTGTTCCATTTTCGTTTGTTTTTCGAGTCACTTATTTTCCCTTCTTAAATACACCCGGTAAAAAATCATCTTCAGGTATTCTAAATGAAATTCTTGGTGCCGCTGTGAATACTGTTTTTGTTGGAGTTTTCACCAGGTTTTATAGTATTTTCGTCGTCCCCTCTGCACGTTACGTATAAAAGACCTAACACAAGTGCCGAAGGCCGCCGACCTCTGCAGCTCTTATTTAATTCACGTTCACGTAGTAAGCCTTCAATTAAACTTAGCTTTTCCATTTCCAACCGGTCCTGCAGTCTAAAAGGTTTTTATGTTCCTTTGACCTCGTTCTTACTCTTCCATAAGAATCAGTAGCAAGTTGAGTAACCATTTTCGTAAAGTGAAAATTATTAACTAATACAGGGGTTGCGACCGTATACCCGTGGGCACTATAGCGGCCGGCAACTGGTGGGCATAATCCACTCTACGGACTAAGGAGAAATTCGCACAGTGCCGTAGTTAGGGGAGGTCATTGTGGGGGCAATGCCCTACCTTAAAAATTGCCAACTTATTCCGTATTCTGCGGCGAGGTTAGGTTAACTTTGGCGAGGTCACGTCATAAAAGTCGTCGCGGCGAGTCTGTGTGATCGGCAACACTGACCAGTCAGGCACTGCTCGGTCATGTTTGCGCTCCTTACCTCCCACCTCTTACTGCCATGAATGAAAGTAAGACGATTGATTGACTACTTCACCAGCTTTTGTCAGGACATTTGGATGTTACAAGAGTCGTATATGAAATTTATTCTCTGATTTTGAACACTCCAGATAAAATGAAAAATGGAAAATTCAATGGTGATAATGCAAAACGTGTTGACATCAAAAGTTCGATTGACAAAGATAGTACATAGCAACAAAAAAATTATGTGCTCTGCAACCGGCTGATGCGGGTTTACAGGATCGTAGCACGGGATTGAAGGATGCCTTATCAATAATAAAATGTATCCAGGAAGAAATTGAGGTCAGAAGAGATGTATGAGACAATTTTGGAAGAAGCTGAGAATACCATAGTGTAGAAAAGAGCCTTAAAATAGTTCCCAGAAGAGACAAGTAAAGGTAAGACATCTAGAGGATTAGTGTTGTATGGGTCCATCACCTTCTCGTTACAACACTGCAGGCATAGTTTAAACACCGCCATTTAAAGCGGAGTATTATGAAACTGTAGACATAATAGCAGCTGAGATGAAAAGAAAATTTGCAAATAAGTAATGATGATCTACAAGATTCAATTTTGTGTCTTGATGAGTTGGACAAATTTTAACTCTGTTCAACATTTAAAAGCAAACCTGTAATTGCAATTATTTTTCAGGTATTAAAATTCCTTTCAAATAAGAGGCTACTATTGTGAAAATTTACTTGAGGTACGAGGAGATCAGAGTGAAAAATAGTAGAAGTCCTATACCGACAAAGGGAGTTGTTCAGAGATATGTATGAACTATTTGCATCAGTCGCAACAGCCAGATGTAGTATATTGCTTCGTGTGAATGTGAATCTACCTTTTCGACACTAACTGCTATCAATAAGCCTGACGAGATGATGGCAGGTTTGGTGTTTCTTGCATTTGAACGGAAAAGAACAAAATAGGTATCGACGAAGTGCTACGAAAATTCCACAATATGGTAAATCGAAGACTGCAATTATATTGAATATATTTACCATGTTATGTTTCTTGTTTAGTCCATTTATTTCTTCTTATTGTAGGTACCTGCTTTAGTTCATCAAATGTAATAAAATGAGGGTTCTAGAAACTTATTTTTTCAAAACGATGTGCCTCCACCTGAACCGATGTATCCCAAATGCACCGAAAATTTCCGCCCTACTTCAAATTTCTGATGCCCTACCTTTAATTTGGTTCTAACTACTGGCCTAAATGCTTTGCACTTAAAACAGGATGCGAATGCCACAGGTGCAATTATTAGAAGAACGAATAAAAGCATTATAAATTGAACAGGATACCAGAGTCACAGATGCAATTTTTGGAAGTTCTAGTGAGAATCGTCTACTTTTAACAGGGTGCGAATGTTACAGGTACAATTTTTGAAAGTTAAAGTGATAGCCTTCAACTTTCAATAGGATGCGATAATTATACATGCAATTGTTGGTAGTTTGAGTGATAGCCTTCTACTTTAAACAGGGTGTGAATGTTACAGGTACCATTTTTGGCAGTCCCAGAGATGATAACATTGTACTTTAAATAGGGTGGGAGTTTTACATGTGTAATTTTTAGAAGTTCGAGTGATAGCCTTCTACTTTAAACATAGTACGAATCTTACACATGCAATTCATGGCAGGTCGGGAGGTATAACCCTCTAATATATATATCTATTATATATCTATTATAATTAAATGCAAACCTTCTTCCCTTAAGCTTTAAACATATCACATTCCAATAAGAATGATATTTGTGTCCTGAGTTTGATGTAAAAGTAATTTACAAATAAAACATTGCATATATTTTGGGACGATAATTTCAAGAATTCTATTTCAAGGCACGTTAACTGAGGCCCTGACCATAAAACCTGACATGTTGGATATTGTTAAATAGAATGAAATGCCCTCAATGTGCTCACTACACTCCATTTCGAACATAAATTTTAGAGCGAAAGAGTAATTTTGGAATAACATATCTTGAAACTCCAAGCAATCCATTGGCATACTCCAATCTGCTAATTTACCGAACAGACTGTATATATACATTTATAAATAAATTCAAATTCAAAAATATTTTATTAATAACCTCAGCTTAGAGCTACCTCATGTTTTGATAGATTTACAAGCTCTCGTTTACATATAGTTGTTTAGTAAACTAGCAAAGAACATGAGTGAGTGAATTTAATGTTAGATTACAGCTTGAGTGTACAGTATTTATATAAATCAAAATAATAAAAATTGTTGTCTTTTTAATCGATAACTTAGCTTTAGGTTTTTATATGGCTGAACTATTTGAATATTTGAAAATGAAATTACTGTGATTTTGAGTAATGAAGTTGCGGAAAAATAAAATGTTTAAAAATGTTTCACTTGAATATTCGTAACCTGGCGAAGAATTTAGATGAGCTATTAATAATTTTAATTTTATGGATGTTATTATATGTACTTATTGAAACACGGAGGCAACGGACTATTCTTATCTAAATAGATATGCAACCGGAATAAATTTACAAGAATGGTCAGAAGTCCACAATAAAACAAAATTCTGAAAAATGTATGAATAAGCTATTAGTATTTGATATAAAAAAAATTAAAAAAATTGTTCAAAGGGCGAAAATAAAATTGCTCACAAAAAGAGTAACGGTGGTATTAGTAACATCTATTAAGCGTAGGAATAAAATGGCAAAATGGAAAACAACAACCCTTGAATATAGATCTAAAAATTCACCTGAAGGTGTATAAAAATTAACTATATTCTGTTTTAAAAATGTCAAAATAAAATTAAAATTAAAACAAATAAAAAACTAGAGTTGGTCTAAAACTGATTCTTATGATACCCTAGCAGCGGTGGCAAACCTTTTTATGTGCGATTGCCAGAAAATTACAAATATTACTTATCACGTTGCTGGCGTGCCGGACAGTTTTTAAATAAGAAAATTTGATAAAAATTTGAAAAAAAAAATTAATTTACAAAAACTATTATGCTTTTATACATAATCATTTTACCTTGTAACTACTTAGTAACAATCTGTGGATGTACAAGTAAATTAAAAAAAAAATACCAACGCTACAAAATACGTAATTAAAAATACTTTTAATTTTCCAAAACGTACAAGAAGAAGGGGATTATGCAAAAATATGAATAATTATTAGTATCAAAATTGACAAAACAAACATCATACCTATTAGTTTACAGAAAAATCAAAAACTTTTAAGACTTGCAAGCAACTCAATTGAAACAAGGACAATCAAATGAAATCGAATACTTAAAAAATAAGGGATTGACATTAAAAACAAATAAAAAAATACTATTTGATGAATTCATTGGTAAATTATAACAATCAATGGGGTTTTTCTTGTTGTTGTTTTCATGTTGGTACACAAATATTTTATGTCAGGATCATATTTTGATACTTTTAATAAAACACATGCTGCGCTGGATTCTTCAGTCATTCTATTTCTTAATTTGTTTTTTATAAAATTCAATTTAGAAAAAACTTATTCACATGCATATGTGAAAGAAAAAAATTATTTGTAAAGAATTTACTTTTGTTTGGAAAATATTTAAAATATTAATATAAAAATATATAAAAAATTTCTAATTTAGTTTCGAAAGCTTTAATTATATCAAACATTATAATAATAGTCTTATTACTACCTTGCAGTTTCACATTTAATTCATTTAAGTGCGAACACAAGTCAGCAAAAACATGAGTTTTGAAATCCATTCAGTGTCCATTAATTGGTTATATTTTTCAATTAATTTCTCGTTATTTAAAAAAGGTCTAATTTCATCTAAACAATCACGAATCTTTAAAGAACTCTTCCGCGACTTAACCATCGGACGTTGTTGTACTTCAGTAAACCATCGTACACAATTTACCTCAGTTAATAGTGGCGAAAATTTTCGTTTATTTAAAGCCGTATTTCTCAAACTGGGGGCCGTAAAGCTCTTACAAGGGGGCGCGAAATATTTAAGTATTTTTATTTTTATTTATTTATTATTTAAAAATTTTAAATTCATTTTAAAAAATAAAAAAAAATCTATGAAAAAGTATGTATTTCTAAATTTATTTACTTTTCAAACCCGTTATTTTTTTAAAATTTGATTTCGAAGTATGCTTAGTTACTTAGCAAGACAGAAGTTCATTTTTTAAATTTTAAGAGATTTTTAGGAAATGGAGAATAGAAGAATTTTAAGAACATTTATTTTTAACGATTCTAAATCAAAATGATAAATACAAGAGAAAAAATAACCGCCTCTTCCGGTGTTTGAAACCGGGACCTTTCGCTTGCCGGGCGACTCGTCTTACCACTGAGCTAACGAGACAAATCTTGCATTTCTTACTTTATATTTAATTAGCTTCCTAGGCCACATTTTGCTTAAAGCTGGCATTAACCAGTAACGATGAAAGCGCACAAATAAATTTGTAAATTCAATTTTATTTAATTTTTCCCTGCCGGGAATCGAAATAATCATTTGTTTCAACCAACGAGGTAATAATTAAAGGAGATGAAAATGAACAAATAGCACGTAGCCATTTCTAACACATTGGCACTACTATTAGTTAATAATTAGAAGAAAAATTTCAATTTCAAAAAGTTTGTTAGTAAGATCTGTTTCGGCCCCTTCAACGAGGTAAACATGAATTTTAGAGTGAAGACCAAGAATGGCGGAATGAAACACACACAAATACAAGGCATTTGTGGAACTTAAGGATGAGTTTCGACTATTTCTTTAATACAGGAAACCAGATGTTGCTTCGCACTGTAGCGATGAAAAGTGAATGTGTCTTACATCATATTTAGCAGATTTCTTTGATAAAGTAAATGAATTAAATCTTTTTTGCAGGCAAAAGATACCAACATTTTAGTTATGAATACAAAACTTATTGCTTTCCAACAAAAGCTTTGCTCATGGACAAACTCTATTAATGAAGGAAATATGAAAATGTTCTCTTGTCTAAATGAGTTTCTTAGCATCAATGTAATATTAATCTCAAATACAATAAAAAAAATTATACTAAATCATATTGCCGAATCTAAACGATTTCTTGCTAAATATTTCCCAAACATAAACGAGGATCGAAAGTACGACTGGGTAAGAATGCCAGTTGCTAGAATATTGAAATATGATCATATTACTTGGGTGGCTCAAGATTTGATTGATTGATTGATTGATATTAGCTCCGATAAAATTAGAATTTAATAAAAAAGTCTAACAGAATTTTGCATAAAGGCAATTTCACATCAAACACAAGAATCGTAAAAATATAAACCGAAAAACTGAATTTATTCCACTTTAAAACAAGATTTTTACTCCAATGATTAATAAAATCATGGGAAATAGGATAAAATAATAATTTTACTAATAAAATAGTATATTTATCTCAGATTTTTAAGAAAAACACCACTTTTATGTTTTATCAGTCGAATTTTTCCACCGAAAAAGATTTTCTGTCGATAAAATATAAAGGTTTTGTTTTTCTTAAAAATCTGAAACAAATATACTATTTTATTAGTAAAATTATTAGGTTATCCTATTTTTTTGGATTTTATTAGTCATTGGAGCAAAAATCTTGATTTAAAGTGGAAGAAATTGAGTTTTTTGGTTTACATTTTTCTGTTCTTGTTTTTGATGTAAAAGTGCGTTAAGAATATTTGTTTATCGCAAAAGAAGCATTGCTAAATTTAATGCTTCTTACAACAACGTATCACAAAACCTTCGAATTAGTCTTTCTGAAATTTCACCGGATATTGATTATTTATGTAAAACTATGCAATCACATCCCTCCCATTAAATTCATATTTTGGTAAGAAATTTGAGATTATTTTGTTTAAATTTAGTTTTATATAATATTATTTTTGAAATAGTCTTGAAGTTTATTTTGTTTGGAAAACTTGATTTAAAAGCATGTAAATTTTAATAAAAATATTGCTTAAAAAAAATTAATGATTATTTTATTAGTATCATATTTTGGGGAGGACTGAATTTTTTCTTAAGATTTAGGGAGCCGCAATTTAAAAAAGTTTGAGAAACAATGATTTAAAGGGCGTGCAGATATATAATTGACTACTTGTGTAACAAGAGTCATCATATCGTCAAGTGACTTTAAACCGGCCTTCGCAGACAAAGCCTGCTGATGTATGATACAATGGAAACCCAGAATTGAATGTCCAATGAGCTGAACAAACAAGCTCACAAACCCATTTAACTCCAGTCATGTTGCGAGCACCATCAGTCGTTACAGAAACAATTCTGAAATGATCTATGTTTTTTCAGCAAGTGCATTTACAACTGCATTGTAAATATCTATTCCTTTTGTTGTTGTTGCTAATGATGTTAAACTTAACATTTCTTCTTTCATATTATGTCCAACAGCGTAACGAATAAAAATTGCTTAACGCGCTGATCCAGATATGTCAGAAGAATTTATGCCCATTTTTTGCTGGTGACTTTTATTTGTAACCATTTCCAAGATCCTGTCTTTCACAGTGTTTCTAGCCAAAGGCATATATTTTATTCTTTGAATGATTTTTTCATTGTTTTCAAAATATTCAAACAAAATTGGTGCGCATTTTGCCCATGCTTCTTTTACATATTTACCTTCACTAAATGGTTTTCAGTGCTTCGAAATTACATTAGAGGCAAAAAGCATGCACCAATTATATTTGAACGATTATCCATAAATTTCAATAGAGATGTTGACTGAGTATTTCTAAGTTTAATTTCTCGAGCAATAAATTCTTTTCGTTTTGCTCTGAAGAGATTAAGTAGATATTTTCGGGAAAAATGAGAATTTTATTTAACAGAAATTTCAATGCGAAATTTGTCTTTTTCTCGAAAAATTAATCGTAGTGTGACTCGATGTATATATTATTATGAATAGTTGAAAGGATTTTGAAGTTATTCAAGAAGATTTTATTATTCGGGTAATCCTACGTTCTCTAAATTTTTGTTTTTAACTCGTTGTCTCAGTTGCACTACAATAATGAATAGCCAAGCTCTTTTCCTCCATTCATGCAAAATATGAAAGTAAATGACATTATTTGTTTCTTTCTAGAAAACAAAGAAAATGTTGTTCGACCGTGTCCTATGTTCTTATTAGGACATGGACTAACTATATGTAAGTACATGAACGTAACTTTGCAATGACTGGACGAGTTTATTTTACAAAAGCACACGCAACTTCATCCAAAACATGGATTAATTTTAAAATTAATCTATATTAAATCCTATTTAATAATAAATTGTTCACGTACCAGCAAAACTTTCGCACGCGCCATCTCTGGCAAGCGTGCCATAGGTTCGCCACCTAGATGAATGCCTGTATGTAATTTCGTATGGTAACCCATCTGTGCAAGTTTAATTTTTAAAGTGGTTTTTCATATATATTTCTAGAACGGTTTGTCGGGCAGCAAAAATGATTATACAAAATTTTTAATATGGCAACACCAAGGAGGGGTCGCCCGACTTAGTCCATTTTTAAAACTTTGTTTACTATTACTATGAAAATACCAAATTTCAGTTCTCTACGTTGACGAGTTCTCGGGCAGTGTCCAAATATATAGTGGAAAACGAAATTTTTTTATGGGAACCCTACGAAGGAGTTACCCGATTGGTCCCATATTTGAAGTTTAATTTACTTTTTTTACAAAAGTCCGTATGCAAAATTTCAGCACTCTTACTATGGAAGTATGTAGAGTGATTGACTTGGACGTGAAGTCCAGACTGTCAGCTTGAGCTGACAGATCACTCGGTAGACAGTGTTGACTGCAAGGCGGCACGCTAGCTCGCCTCGGCTATTGGCGGAGAATGTGGGGAAGTTCCACGAAAACCTGCCGCTATGCCACCAGCCATATACAAAAAAAAATCGTGCCTGTTAATTCAAAGGCCGTCGCACACACCCAGTCCTGAAGGGACCTTTGCACTACTTACCACTTACTTATCTGGAAGCGCAGATGTTCTGCCACCACCGCCGTTGCCCCAACCACCCTGCGATACTGTGGGCGAGATAATACAGTATCCCTTTTGACCTGAGCTGAAAAGTTAGCGGAGGAGCGGACCTAGTCGACCATCACTTTGGAGGGCTCCGGGAGAGTGAGGAAATAGCTGTCCATTACGTTATAATTCATTTTGCACTATAGCGTCTTATACATAGGGAGATTCGGAATCTAACTTAACTACAACCCCGGGACGGGTGCATACCTAAATTCCTGGAATTATTTCTTTAATTCATCGAAACTTTAATCGTGCGCATATAAAGATTATAAAATTCATTATAGGTAAGTCTATGTATATCATTGGGTTATATCTGCTTCTATAACTGGGCTAGTCTCGAAAAGTCAGCTCAATGAAATGAATACCAATTTCTATAAGAGATAAAACTATAACTACTAGATAAATCATTGCATATCTTATCACCTTATATACAGGTGGTCACCAAGATAGAATCTTACGAACTATAATTAACTGTATTAATTCTATGATTACGTATGAAGTGTATTCAAAAATTTCAAAATAATAATAATATTATGCTCTAGTGAATTTATACACATTTACTCTAAACATATATCAAAAATCTAATGTCAGGTCAGAGGAGAATCTTAAACCAATCAAAGGTGCCTTCTACAAAAGCTTTCGGCTCCCTTTCTGTAACCAAATGAACCAGTCTTCGTATGAAATATTTAAGTGGCAAAACTGGAACACTAAACTTACATAATATTGGCACTAGGATTCCATAACTTTTCTAGAAATATTTTGTGTTACAAAGAAATTCAACAATATAATAATGTGCACGTTTTCTGTCTGGCTTGACTAGGTATTGTATACAGGTGCGGAAATGAATACTGTTAACGTCGACCAAGAAAACCATACATGCATATGCACCGTTTAGGCCAGCCCAAACAGATAATTCATTTAAGCATCCAAAAAACTGTTAAAAGAAGATACAAAAATTTCTTGACTTACAGTTTTGACCGCAGTGGTTCCCCGTAGAGGCGCCTCCTCGGAAATCTAGCTCTATCACTTTCAGGAAAGATAAAATTTATATAAATTTAGTTTCTGCTCGATGGAATCCCTGCGCTAAACTGACTATTGAGATATTCCTACAAGTACAACGCTTCCAAAATAATATGATTAAAAATAACTCCAATATGGGCTGACTTATCGAACAATGTATCTCAGTCGCCTGCGTGGCTACGCCAATGTAAACGTTGTTAGTCTAGATGTGTGGTTGCTGTATGTTGAAGAAAATGTGCTGAAGCCTTAAAGGCTTATAGATGGTGACCGCAATGAGCACATGGAGCACCAAAGCGTATATATGTGCTGTATGTATTGTCACCAATAATTTGAAGAAAATGTGCTGAAACCTTAAAGGCTTATCGATTGTGGCCGCAATGAACAGATGGAGCACCAAAACGTATATATGTGCTGTATATATTGTCGCCAATAATTGGAAAAATGTGCTATTTCCTTCATCCAGCTTTTCTCCTTTTCTCCTTGTTTTCCTTTTTCTTTCGTGTACTCGATGTACCCGGTATCGTTGGATTTTTTTTTTTTTTCTTTGGACTTCCACATTCACTGTTTTTTTTAATTTTTCCTTTTCTGTTCTTAACCAAAGACTCTTGCACACGTCTCAAAAAAATCTTCTTCTTCTTCCCTTTAAAAAAGAACTCTTTTTTATCTGGAAGCGCTGCCCTCTCAATTAGGTGGCGTTCGGTGCGTACAGTCGCTCCGTCCATACAAGCAGCAGTCCGCGCTTTCATGACGCAGCTAGTCTCAGTGTAGCATACTGCTGCCTGCAATATGCTACGACCATAACAGGGTAGGGTAGTCTAGACCACCTGCATTATGCTACGACCATAACACTCTAAGTGAAAGCGTTCTCGACTGAAGACTGACGAACAGACGGACGAACAGACGGAGGGACACGAAAAAATCAAAATAACTTTTATTATTATGCGTAGGTGTCCAATCCACTTTGCTCTACCATCATTATTTCTGTAATTTCATCTAGGGTATAAAAATTAGATTCAGAGCTCCAGACATGATCCAAAGAAATTATAGGAAAAAATTAATGAAGTAACGTATAAGAAAAACTTTAGTAAAACTATTGTGTATATATTATATAGTGGTCGTAACTGTAAGTAGTTAACTCCACGCTAGATGGCCTTAGTTGTACCAGTTTGAGTATATTGAGCTTTGTTATACAACTTTTATACGTAGAACATATCAGGTTAGTTGAGTTCCCTTAAAGCTGTATGTAACGTAATGTATTTGGTTTTCGCATATCTACTTATATCTTGGTAACAATAGCATATGATTACTACTAGCAATTTCTTTCCGTAGCATTTGTTGTTTTTAGTTTCATAGGACTTATTCACGAGCGCGATTTATCGCATGCGACAGAGCTCTGATTTGCTGCAGCAATATGGTTGTCGCTGAACATGCTTACTCTTTCTACGTTTCGTGCGATACAATATTTTATCGCAGCAATGCTCTAAGTTTGGTGCGATTTTCACTTTAACCTCAATATTAATATCTGTTTAGCTTTGTAATCGGATGCTAAAACTTCGCAGTGATGTCGAAATTTACTATAATATGTAAATTTCACACTAATATCTCTTTGCCACCACAAAACTAAACAAGTTAAGTAGAGGAATCTGTCACCCTTGTGAACGTATCGCGCAATAAAAACCAGTCGCAAATAAAGATAGATCTATAGGAAGAGCAAGAAGCCACTAAAAAATCGCACGGTATCGTATCGCGCTGGGGGTTTATGATCACAGTTTTGCAGATTCGATATGGTTTTTAGTGACTGCGAGCGCGTAAGTTTGGGAAAAAGATTAGGAATAATTTATATACCCTATATGGAATCATAGGAAATATACTAAATTTTTCATTCCGTCTGTAACGCACAGAAATAATGTTGGTTGAGCAAACTCGGTTGGAAATCCACGCATAATATAAAAAGTTATTTTGTTTTTTGCATGTCAGTCTGTCCATCTGGCAGTCGTCTATCCGTCCTTCTGTCCTCACGGTAACTCGAGAACGCGTTTACTTAGAGAGCTAAAATTTTGCACAGGGGTTATTTACGAAAAAAGTAAATTTAAGTTAGAAAATAGGACCAATCAAGCAACTAATTCGCAGGGTTTCCATATAATAATTTCGTTTTTCACTATATATCTGGACGTTAGCTGAGAGCGCGGCAACATAGAGAGCTGAAATTTTGTACACAGCATGTTACGTGAACAGACAACATTTCTTAAAAACAACATATACATAAGCGACAGTACCTTATCAACCCAAGCTGGTCCAAGCATACAAAAGATTCAGCAAACTGTATAGGGTTGGGTAAATCTCTTATCAAAATACGCAGTGTACACTGTACAAGCTCTTTAGCTTAATATTATCGCCAGATCTAGCACTTATGTACACTGCATAGGCTCTTTTAGCGCAACGTCCGTGCACTGGCTACTGCAAAGAGATCATCCTAAAAAGCATAAACAAAAATTACAAAACGTAAACAGAAATGTGCAATCCCAGATCAATTATGATATTAAACCAGCATCACTAAGTCACATTGCTAAAAGAAGAAAGATAAAGAAAACCTTTCATTTTATGACTAGACCTGTCATAGTAAATGAAACATTTAAAAACTAAACTAAATCGGGCAACCCGTTCTCGATCTTGCCATACAAAAATTTACATTTTTTACGTAAACTGTGAAAACGATCAGTCCTAGACGTTTCTACTTCACTGAAAAGTTCTTCAGAATATAAAATCGTATGAAATTTGTTATAATCATTTTTACTGTCAGACGAACCGTTCTAGAATTAGATGCGAAGAGCCACTTTAGGGAATCGTAAAAATTGGTTCTAGACCAATTCCTACTTTTTTACTTGTTTATTAAAATGTTGATCTGTTTTTTATTATTTGCAATACATAATTCAATTATTGTTTAATATGTGTCGACATTGCTTTAATGAAGTGTAAGACGCGATATATGGATCTTACATTGTGGTAGTAAACAAAATTGAGAATATAAATAGTCCAGCTGGCTAATAAATGCCAAGCCCTTGTCGTATGATTCATCTTTCTGTAAATGTAATCAATATAGTATTGATATGATACGTTATATAGGCCAAATATTCGTTGTAAATCTAAGATACCACTTAAAAGAAGATATCCTCTAACTATACAAGATTTTTCATGTACGCATGCCTGATGCAACTGAGTCTTATCACAAGAACTAAATGTTGCATGCAATACCAGAGCAGAGTAAATAACTTTTATATGGCTGGTGGGATATTCTGGAATGGATCACAACATTTGAAATGATGGATCCGTCGATTGATTCATATTTTCTTGTACCTTTCGTTTTGAGGAGATCAATCAAATGAATATAAAAGCTGTTAAAGCAACATTTGTTCGCGGCACGCTCCAAAACAAGCTGTGGTCCATTCTGGAGTGCAACACCCATTTCACAATCTGTATAATCTGCTCTGGTATACCATCCGATATCTAGTTCTTGTGCCACCTATATCGTCTTACTCACATCCATCACCAAATTTAGTAGTTAACCGAAATGATAACGTGCAGGAAGACATATATCCGTGACTACCAAATTCCATTAATATTTTAAACAAATATTCCGTCCCCATCTCAGTTCATACAGCCGAGTGTAAGGAAGTCTCCATATCCATTTTCCTTTTTAAAAACAGAGCAAGAGCAAAAAGACAACCAATAACATTCAATGTGTCAGAGAGTTGCTCGAAACTAAAACGAATGATGTTAAAGCATTTTTGCGTACACAATTCTTTCACAAAGTTGGTCCTGGAAAAGGATGGTCCTCTGATGAAAAGGATATTTTCTTAAAATATAACATAAATCTTCAACCTGTTACAAAGCGATGCAAAATATGGGATTTTCAATGCCACGCATTGAAACGATAATGCATTGACAAAGCAATATAATCTGTTCTCCAGGAATTAATCAAACTATTATTAATTTATAAAAAAATATAAATGCGAGAACTGGAGGTCGTTAGCAAAAGTGAACTTTATTGTTCGACGAAATGGCTATTGAGAATGAGTTGGATTAAAATTCCTGACAAGACATTATTTATGGGTTCACAGATTTTGCAAATAGAGATCGTAAAGATTCTGTAGCGCCTTTAGCTGTATTATTTATGGTCAGAGGTCTTAATCTAAACTGGAAGCAATCTATCACGTATTAGTGATGATGAGGGAGGAAAGGTTCGCAAGGCCAAAGAAATTACCAATATACTTTCATTACCTAGTAATATAGTAGCTTACTTTACAGGATATGTAATAAATAAAATAATAAATTCTTATAATTGTTTCCATGTAAACATTACTGTTTCCTTTAACCAAAGAAAAAATAGTAGAAGTAACTTGGTATATGGTAATTTAAAAGTACCTTCAATGGAATTCGTGCACTTTACTGAAAATATTTATGAGGAATTCAATAAAATTATAGTAAGAACAAGTAAGAAAGTTAGAATTGGTCTAAGACCAATTCTTATAGATACCCTAGATGAATGCCCTTATGAAATGTCATCTGTGCAAGTTTGGTTTTTGAAATGGTCTTTTGCATACATTTCTAGAACGGTTCGTCGGACAGAAAAAATCATTATAACTAATTTGATAGGATTTCGTATTCTGAAGAAGTCGTTTTTAGTACAATAAAAATGTCTAAAATTGGTAGTTTTACTGTGAAATACGTAAAAAACTGACATTTTTATATGGCATCTCCAAGAAAGGGTTGTCCGATTTAGTCAATTTTTGATTTTTTTTTTTTTGCTATTACTATAAAAACACCATATACCAAATTTCAGCTCTCTATGTTGTCGTGTTCTCAGGCAGTGTCCAAATATATAGTGGAAAACAGAATTTTTGTATGACAACCCCAGGAAGAAGTTGCCCGATTTGTCTCATTTTCGAACTTAATTTTACTTTTTATTTAAATTCAGTGTACAAAATGTCAGATCTCTAAGTGCACGCGTTCTCGACTTGTCGTGCGCGAGGACGGGCGGACGGACGGACAGACGTACACGCTAAAATCAAAATAGCATTTAATATTATGCGTTGGTGTGCAATCCAGTTTGCTCTACCTTCATTATTTCTGTACGTTACAAACGAAATGACAAACTTAGTACACCCTATGGATTTCACCTAGGGTATAATAAACACGAAGCAAATATTCCAAAAAAATGGAGAATACTTTAGACTCAACACATGAGTACAAATTTTGCACGTGTTGTAAACAGCAAATAGTCCATGTTATTGCAAAGCTTCTGATGCGATTTTATATAATCAGTGAGCGCGTTACTGCCACTACGCAAACCGTAGTCGTTGCCGTAGTGTAGTTCTGTCAAATCAACTAAGCACGATATACTCCTTACCGTAGTCAAATGTAGTCAACTATTTGTTACCTTCAAAGTGCGGAGTGAACGATTGTCAATAGTCAAGCGTATTCGTTAACTGTCAAAATTTAGCGGAGTGAATGCAAAATAGTTTCTGGTAGTGATTCGTAGTCGACAAAAAGCCACTGCCTTGGTGGCAGTGAATGTATTGTTTGTTTTTTTACTGGCTTTCTAGCATTTTTTTGTATTTTCATTTTAAAGCTAGAGCCCTTATCTATCTATCAACAAAAATATTCCATAGTGTTCGGCTTCGTTTTTGAGATATGAATTTTTGAACTTAATTTGTGTGCATTGTTATAACACATGTCATATTGCGCTTAGATTATTATTGGATTTACGGCTCAAAATAAAATACAATTTACAGTTTAGGGAATTTCCCCTTGAAGATTAAAGTAATAATAAATGGAGGTTTGTGAGTCCGATACTTGGGATTTTGAGTTTACCTGAACATTTCGTATGGAGTAATTTAGAAATTCAGTAATTAGTAGTTTACATGTTTTACCAGAAGGAGTAAGATCGATCTAATCTAGAAAATGAAGAACTAGTCTGGTACACCAACCGTTCTAAAACCGAGAAAGTAGTAGGAGCAGAATATATGGTGTATAGTCAAGAGGTCAAAATCTAGGAAAATACGCCTCAATTAAGTCCAAGTTAAGGTCGGGAATGCATTCAAGCATTAACAAACCTTAGCACAAATAACCTCCTAACACTTCAATGGGTGCCAGAACACTCAGCCTTATAGGACGGGCACCATATTGCGGTATTTCTAACCTTTAAAAACTTGATCCAGAACCAAATGGACCAAAGATGGACTCAATGATAGGCTCTATACAAGCCAAAAATTAAAGGAAAATTAAAGGAATCAACTCAGAAGCATCACAGGAGTCCTAAACGGAGAGAAGTACGATTGTTGGATGAACCATAAAGAAAGCGGTGCACAATACGGCTGCAGCGCAAATTACTATTAGCTCGCTTAGTCCTAACTCCTCCTCAAATCACCACTTCATTCCAAGAAGTTCGCTTATCAAGTTGGAAAGTCTACCGAGACTGCAATTCACATATTAGTCAAAGACCTCAAAAAAGCTCTCGAAACAAAAGAGGTGGCCTTATGTGTAATTGCGGACATAGAAAGAGTCTTCGATAACACCTCCTTCGATCCAATTAAATAAACTGGCGAGAATAAAGGCTTTGTGTCCTCCACTGGAAACTGGATAGACTCCATGCTTAGAAGTAGGAGAAACAGTTAAAGCGAGGGGATCTGGTTGGTCGTTTAAGTATCTTAAAACAGATATGCTTCAAGCAAAATGACGACAATATCTGATATAACCACACCCAGGGTGGATTTTATAAGACCATTCCTAGTGATTCTGCGAGACCGATAGCAATGGCGTTCCACTAAACTGTCCTTCCAACAAAGATCGATGGTGCGGTATACAGACGGTTCAAAAACGAACAATGGAGTCGGACTGGGCGTATACGGCCCCAAATACCATACCTATATCAAAGGCTCGGGGCTCTACCCCTACCGTATTCTAAGTGGAGGTATTGGCTATAGTAGAATGTGCTAACACCTACCTTGGACAGTCAAGCAGCCCTCAGGGCCTTAAAGTCCCACACTGTCAGTCAGCGATAGTCTGGGAATGTCTACAAACCCTCAAAAACTTATCAAGGAGAAACAAAGTTATCCTCATGTGGGTACCTGGACATGAGGGCCACAAAGGCACACCTCTGGCGGAAAAACAGAAGAATTCCTACTCTTTAGAAGAACAGAACTCAAAATGATTACTGAGGCCATTGCCCCTTAAGGTAATACCTACAAGCTGGGCTTGGCTGAGACTTCATCCTGCCGTTTCTGTCAGGATGCTCACGAGACCTCGGAGCACTTCCTCTGCAACTGCGAAGCATTGGCCAGGCGGAGTTTACTCCGCTTTGAACATGCTTTTCCTCCACCAACCTACGTGTGGAACCTCAATCCCAGAATGGTTCTAGCCTTTATTGACAGTCTGAACCTAGAAAGGGAGTAAATGCAACGGGGACTCACAATAGATCTTTCAGGTCGCAGTGATAGCGAGGCTAACGCCTACACACGCCTTCACAAATCTAATCTAGTCCTACCTCTAAAAAAATCTAAGATCAATCCAAGGTGTGAAATAAATAAAGCGATCGAAATACTTTACCCGTAATAGTTTAGTTTATCGTTTATCTCATTTCTAAAAAAAAAAACATTTTTAACAAAATTTTTTTCGATTTGTGCTGCTATATGTTTTTATGAAAATTATAAAGCATTAAGCTTCATTTGGCATTGGAATTAGAAAAATCGTTTGTCCTGTTCTCGAGATATGATTTTTTGAAAATGACGTTTTATCGTAAAATCATGAAAATATCTAACACCCTCACCACTCACGCTGCACAATCACAGTTGCTTATCTTTTTACCACGCTTAGGAAATCGCAGTCATCTAAAACCCATAAAAACTACATCGAATGTGCAATATTATAAACTAAAAACAAAAATTCTGGCGAAAGAATTGCCGCATCACATCTCTTCTTCCTTTGCCAGGCAGTAGGCAGGCAGCCAAACAATCGAAGTTCTAAGAAAAATGTCTCAGTAAACAAATGCCTATCGCTAGATGAAAATAAATATGAAATAAATGCAGAACATTACCAACCCATTACGTCTCTTACTCTTCTCTAAGATCACAAAGCCGTCTACTACATACGACGATGTACCTACTATACGCCGTAATGCATGGGTAGATCTACCTCGCCCTGCTTGATGAGTGTGGCGGGCTCTGATTTTGCCAACTGTATAGCCTGTGATTCTACACTTCTTTTTTTTTTCATAAAACTCTTATAGCTTTTATTCTAAGGCAAATATAAAAGTTTTATGTCTTTGATATTAATCCCTGCTTTGATATGTATAATAGTTCGAGTTATCTACTGCAGCGCCGCGAGTGAAAAGTTAACAAAACAGCCGTTCAGTGAAGTTGCGACCACTATATAATATGTATATACACAAAGGTAAAACCGTAAAAGGAATAAAATCTAAATCAGGAACTATTTTTGATAGCTGTGTTGTGGAAGCATAGGAGTGAGTACGCTTGGACGTGAAGTCTAGTCTGTCAGCCATAGCTTACAGCTCACTCTGTGAAGAGCATTGACATAGGGCGGCATTCTAGCATCTCGGCTATTGCGGGAGAGCTAGTGGGATGGGTTACCCAAGACCTGCCGCTGTCACAGTCTATATAAAAAAAAAAAAAAACCTATCAAAAACGAAACGCAGCACCACATCCGGCCCAGAAGGGACCCTTACACCACTTATCTTACCTAACTTTGAAGATCTAGATGGCATATCCTCGTTGCCGTGCCCCATCCACCCAATGACACTGTGGCCAATATGTTTGCAGTATCCCTTGTACTTGATCTGACCTGGAAAAAAAAAAAGCAGCAGAGAAGCGGACCTTATCAACCTTTCATCCTAAGAAGGTCTCCGGGAGAGTGAAGGGAAACTAAAAACATCATGACGTTTATAAAGGTTTCCGTTTATTCTGTTACCACACATTCCCTCTCGCGATTTGTTCCATTTTTGAACTGAATTTAATTTATTTTTAAGAATATCCAGTGTACAAAATTGCAGCTCTCTACGTCGTCGCACGAGGCAGTGTACAAATGTATAGTGAAAACCTTAAGTTTTGTATGGGAACACCATTCTTGTATTTGTATTTTAAATTGTCATAAAAACGCCGTGTACAAAATTGAGCTCTCCACGTCGACGCGTTCTCGGGCAGTTTCCAAATATATAGTAAAAAACTAAAGTTTTGTATAGCAACACTAAACTTGTATTTGCAATTTTCATGAAAATGCTGTGTACAAAATTTCAGATTTCCAGGTCGAAGCGTTCTCAGGCAGTTTTCTAGACCTCGACAACAGCGTCATCTATCGTGTCTAAAACTATCCATTCTTTCAAGCTCTCCACGTTGACGCGTTCTCAGACAGTTTCCAAATATATAGTGAAAAACCAAAATTTTGTATGGCAACACCAAGAAGAGGTTAGCCGATTTAGCCCATTTTTGAGGCCAGCCCGTCCCTTTAACTCGTACACGAATTTGTCTGACTGTATATTTATATATTTCTTTTTTACTATTTTCGACATTCTCGTAGACCCACTTTTCGTCATCATAGCGAGCTGAAATTTGGCACACAGATTCATGTCGCGTGACAATTGAATCTATCAAAATTTCCATGGAAAACCCGGAAAAGCGGAAAAAATCATTTGAAAATTTGGTACAAATTTGATTAGTGATAAATCCGTTTCAGGAAAAATGCAATTTTCCGACTTTTCCGGAAAATTTTCCGGTAAAAGAGTTTTCTAAATTATGCAGGATCAAGATCCCTATGAACTGGCATCATTACTTTCTCTCCGACAATGGTGAAAACCTAAGATAAAGTTGTAGAGCGAAATGAGTTGCATAAAGTTGCTTTTGTCGAAAACTCCATGGAAAACCCGGAAAAGCGGGAAAATCATCGGAAAGATTTTCATCGACATGATTAGTGATAAATCTGTTTCAGGAAAAATGCAGAATTTTCCAATTTTTCTGGAAAATTTTCCGAAAATTTCCGGAATTTTCCGACTTTTCCGGAAAATTTTCCGACAAAAAAGTTTTATAAGCTATGCGGAATCATATTTTTTCGTCCTACTGGCATCAATACTTTCTCTTCAACAATCATGAAAACTTACATGAAAAATCGAGGAAAATTCATGTAAATTTTTAAAAAAAATTCATAGTAATAGGAAAAGTCTGTGGAAAACATGGAAAATCGAGAAAATTCATGTTATATGGGATCAAGTTGGAATACAGCTAAAAAGCGCTGTTTAAAACATAATTTGAATTTCAGAAAACTGTTGCAGTATTCAACGATTTGATACTCGAATAAATTTTTTGAAAAACTGATAAATCAGTGTCTTTTCAGCCGTCATAAAATTGTTTTAAAATATCTCCATGCAGCACGTAATAACAATTTAGTTAACGTGAAAAAGGCAGAAAATAAAATAAGTAAAAAACGAGTTTTCAAACAAAACTGAGGCCAAGCCGCATGAAAAAGTAGAAAATAAACATTTCTTCACACACAGAGGTGGACTCAGCTCTCTAGCCTACTAAGGAGTCACCCGATTTAAACCATTTTTGAGCTTGTATTTGCAATTTTTATGAAAACTCCGTGTACAAAAGTTCAGATTTCCAGGTCGAAGCGTTCTCAGGCAGTATTCTAGAACCCGACAACAGCGTCATCTATCGTGTCCAAAACTATCCCCTCTTTCAAGCTGGAACCAACCAAACACATCCACAAAATTTTATTGAAATCGGTTGGGCGGCTGCGGAGATTAGCCTGTACGAACGCAGTGATACGGGATTTTTAGATATTAAGAAGAAGATATAAGTATCAATATAATCAATTGTATCCAACCAAAGAGCAATATACTCTTGTTCCTCTTTGCCGTTTTCATATCTCGTACAAATGAAAAATTTTCAAGTACTGATGTTGCGTTTACATTAAATTTTTTCAAGTAAATCAAACAAAATTTTGTGATTTACTTGACGCAAGTATACTTGAAGTCAATGTGCGTTTACATGATATTTTGATTACTTGATCTCTACTTGAAGTATACTTCAAGTATTCATGTAAACGTACTGATAGTCAAACATCTTTGTAAGTAGCAATAAGATCAAATATGATTCAATATAACATATACACAACTTCAACTTACGTACGGATCAAGGTATATAGAAGAAACAAGGTATGCCCATTAAAATTTTGACATATCACAGCTGATCAAACAGCTGATAGTCTGTGACGTACTTCAGTGAATGAATAAAAAAGAAAAAGGAAATGTGACAGTGGCAGTACAAGCGCAAAGAATTTTGACACATTACAGCTGATGCCCTGTGACGTACTTCAGTGAATGAAGAAAAAGGGAAAAAGAGTTTTAACAAAAATGGCGGAACGCGGTTCGAGTCGGGAATACCTTGTCTTCTATATACCTTGCGTACGGATGATCCCTCGAAGGAGCTCCCTGGAGGCGGTTGTGCTGTCTCTGAAAAGGAATCTTTTGTCGTTTTGCAAATTGTAAAATTTCGAACGTTCTTATTAAGTGAAAAGAGAATGAAAAATAGTTACGCAAAAGGTACTCTGTGCGCTCGTCGCGGTAATTAACTATGAAAGCCCTCCTTGCTTCCTTTTTATACGGATGAAGACAAATTCCTTAGTACTGCGTACTTACTTCCCCATACTCTAATGCATTTGATATCTAAACTATCTTTACAATCAAATCACGAATTATTATATGACCCCCCCTGTAGGTTGAGCGAGGCAACAAAAGAATTTTTATAAAATTATATAAAAGGACAAAATCTGTTTAGCTCTTACTAGGTTACAATACGCAGGTGCTGGAGTATGGTTCCTGCTGTCATCCTATCGTTTTAGCCCGTGCTGGTTATTGGACATGACTCCCGTTAAGATCGTTAGCCTGACCTTTCTGAGTTTGAAGTTGAACTGGTATTTCCTGAAGCAGAACTGTAGTGGTCAACATCAATCGTGGACTTTCACACACTGATGAGTTCGGGCATACTTCCCAGCAAACAAAATGTATCGCAAATAACTCGAAAGTAACTGCCATGGGCAAGCATAACCCTCGAAAACGATATTGCCAAATGCTCGTTTATAATTTAGGCGGCGGACTAAACGGACATAAGAAAGTAAGCTAAAAAAGGTAATTTATAAGTAATTTGCCTATTCCTTACCAAAAGCAAGTATATATATTTTATATACTTGCGAATTGCGAGGGTTGAGTAAAGGCAATCTTTTTTAAATATTTCCACAATAGGTTATTATAATTTTTCTTCTTTTAATTACGATTGTGTTTATGGACTGCACTTTCATAGCTGTAAAATAAACAAACCGAAGTAAAAAATTATGTTTTTTTCGTTCTTTCCATTTCTTGAATTGACTTTCAATGAGGCTTGCTAAAAGCGAGAAATAGGCAATAGTTGAAAGAGAGGGAATCATATGCACACTTTATTGCCATAATGCTGTCCCTGTTTCGCAACTATTGCTCATTCCTTACTTTTGGCAAAACCTCGCCAAATTGTTTGCTGGGTAGACACGACGTAAAACCGGTCTTGGTATCGAGTGCGTATCATGGTACACGTAGTTTATACACCGTTGATACACGTTCTTGAAGCAGCAAAGAAAATTCATTATTTCATATGATCTATACGCACACAAACTGAGTACATGCATGCATATGTAATAAAACACTCGTGTGTCATCCGAGTCTAACCCTCTGCTCTAAATTGAGGTATATACGAAAATGCTCTAAAATAGTGCTAAAAAAACAAATTCTTAGTACCGTGTATCGCGTGAGTTACATCGTGTGTCACCAGACTTTTCTGCTTCAAGAACGTGTATCAACCGAGTATAAACTACGTATACCATGGACTGATACACACTTGATACAAAAAATGGTTTTTACGTCGTGTACTACACACGAGTGTGTATCATCGTGTGTCAGGGGATTAACTACCAGCGATTTTCTTGTAATCAAAACCTACGAGTAATAAACTAAAGGAGAGGCCCATCATCAACAATTTTCGTGCAAATCTCAAAGATGTGTAAGTTCATACACACACTATAAAAAATTCGCATTCCAGGCGGATGAAAAGAAAAGTTTATGCAAGGGATTTTGGTGCGGTTTTTGAAATTATGAGGCAAAATTATATACTAGCAGCAGCATAGTGGCGCTAGGAATATAAAACAACTTTTCGAGATTCCCGGTTTCCCAGTAAGCTTATTTCTATCGTCGGTTGCCCAATAACTTCCCTTAAATTTAATTTTTGGTAAATCCTATATCAAGAAAATATTTTAAAATTAAGTATTTTTATCACACTTAGAAACAATAACCAATATTCTAATTCTCAGTCTCTTATTAAAAAAGAAACAAATACAGTATTGCTAAATTTCCACATAAAAGAATGACAATATTTTTCTATTTTCAATTTTTACCTTACCTACGGATTTTGCGCTTGGGTAAATTTCATTACCGAACATAAACAAAAGTGACACCTAGGGTAAATGTAGCCAGAGATATGTATAACCATATGTTAGAAAGTGAGAAAAATCATCACGTTAGCCACGCAAAAATGGCATATATATACACGCAATGGCCTCTCCTTTAGTTTCTTACTCTTAGATCAAAACTAGAACCGTCTTTGCGTGCTGCTCGTGTTCACCCCAAAAAATCAGAAGAGCCCAAAAAATGTCGCGTCATTTTCGCTCCTTCTCGATTCTTCTTTTTTTCTCTTCTTCTTCTCGTTGTGTACTATGTCCCAGCCAGGGTTGATTTGCACAATGTGGGCATTGCTCAACGAGGTAAGAACTAAAGGAGATGCAAATGAGAAAATACGCGTACCCAATTCTAACACAATGACACTGATATTGTTTGTACATAAGCGCCGTAAAATTTCTACACCTGTACACAATTGTACAACCTATGCGCAATTTGCATCGCTTTTATTTTCATATACTCAAAAGCATTTCCTGAATTTGCAAACGTGAACGTAAAAAAGTTAATAATTAAGAAGAAAAGTTCAGTGGTAAAAAGTTTGTGAGTAATATTTGCTTCGTGCCCCTACGGTTATTTCACGAGTTTTCCTGCGTCAATGCACCAAGCCCATAACCAACCAAACCTAAGTATGGATTTGACAGCGAAGACCAAAAATGGCGGAGTGAAACATACACAAATGCGGGGCAATTTTGGGTACGCTCATGTACACGGATCGTACATATGTATGATTGCATCTCCTTTAGTTATTACCTCGTTGGGTAAGAACTAAAGGAGATGCAATTGAGAAAATATCACGTACCCATTTCTAACACATTGACACTGATATTGTTTGTACATAAGCGCCGTAAAATTTGTACACCTGTACACAATAGTACATCCTGTTGGCAATTTTAATCGCTTATATTTTCATATACTTAAAAGTATTTACTGAATTTGCAATAGTTGCAAAAAGTTAATAATTAAGAAGAAAAGTTCAGAGATAAAAAATGTTTGAGTAATATTTGCTTCATGTCCCTACGGTTATTTCACGAGTTTTCCTGTGTCAATGCGCCAAGCCCAAAACAAACCAAACCTAAGTATGGATCTGACAGCGAAGACCAAAAATGGCGAAATGAAACATACACATTTGCAGGGGAATTTTGGGTACGCTCATGTACACGGATCGTACATATGATTGCATCTCCTTTAGTTATTAGCTCGTTGGCATTGCTGCGCCTGCGACCATAACAACTGTCAGTCTATTGCTATAATTTTTTAATGAATATTTCGTAGCATAACTAGTTGATAGAATATTAGCATAAATGGATCCTGTGGACATGGAAGATTGATGTGAATATGAAAGATCGATATTACATGGCCCAATAGCTAGTTGGGTGGAATATGACATCACGACTTCAACTAGCACCAGCAGGCAGTTTGCAATAACTAAGCATTTTTCATCGCAAAGTTAAATAGTGTTCTTCGCAAAGTTAAATAATGTTTGTTTACTAACAGTATTGGGGTCTCGAGATGGCGGCAGTGACTGATGTAATGCTTTGTGATTAATTGCAAAGTATTGCATTGGTCACTAGGTTAAAGTCGTTTCCGCCGAATTATTAGTGAGCAACACGGCTGAAGAAGGGTTGGTCAGTGCTGGAGTTTTCAGTGTCTCAAAGTCTCAAGTTTCAGTTCTTAAAGTTTCCGTAATTGTAGTTTTTCTTAAAATTTCTAGAACTAATTATCCAATACAGTAAAGTGTTTAATTGAGTCTTTTATTTGTGGACACGAAAATTTTAGTACCTGATAATTCGCAACCACAAATCTTGCAAATCTTGCTCATTTTGCTACTTGTCTCAACATGCAGAACACACTGTTTTATTATTTCGCAGTACAAAATAGGACTCAGTAACTTCCTCGGCTGATTACGTCCTGCATATTGTGCAACGTTGATTAAGTCTAAATAAATTGTCTCAATAATGTAAAGAAAATTATAATTATTATATGTAGATCCAATAAGTCTGGACCTGTAATTAAGATCGAACTGCGAAAGAATAGTTCTCATAATATATATACGCTCAAATTACTACATGAATTTAAATTCCTTGGTAACTTAATAGACGAAAATTTTAAATGGGATAGGCATGTGCTATATACATATATTTGCGTTCGGCTGTGGAGAACACTGTATAAGATACTGACTATCAGGAACTTTGTAGATATACAATTGATGCGGATAGTGTATTTTACCTTAAGGCCCCACACCGCGGTTCATGCTCGGTACGAGGGTGTATTTTTCGCAGTTATTTTCAAGCAAACGATGAATGGTACTTTTTTTTATTAATACTCATAGTCAATATACTATACATATATAGAGAAGATTTTATATAAATTTTTGTACTTCCAAGAGGACGTTCCGACGAAATTTCTGGTCAGCGGTTGACAGCGATTGAGCCATACTGTTCATTAGCAAAATATAATAAAAATATATTTAGAAACTAGACATATAGGGGAATTTCAATAACTTAAAGGAAAGAAAATTGGCGGACCATCGAATTTTATTTCGGATTTGCATATTCATATTTTCATCGTTCATAAAAAAAAAACAAATAGAAGGGCGCAAATCCCTATGTGGATTTTCGAAGAGTTTAAGACTTGGCGCATCCAATCGGATGTATACTTTTTTTAATCTGTTGTCAACCAGGCTGAAAAACGTAGTTTCAAGAAAAACGGATTCAAAGTTTTGCTGGAGGACAATTCAACATACAAACTAAATTTTATATTCGTCTCTTTTTTTCTGTTTCTTAACGTTAGTTACAAATGTTTTTTAAAACATTTGGTGAGAGCATTCTTAATAAGTACGTCTTTTAGAAAATGAAAAAAAAGACAAAACAAAATATTTTACCGCGGTGTGGAGCTTTAACACAGTCCATCATTCAATATGCAATAATTGCAAGGGGTGCCACTTACACAGAAAATCGTATGCTCCTGATAAACAAGCTTACAACGGAAGATAGCTAAGTGTGTATAAAAAAAATCTAAATTTTATCTACTACACAGGCGTTTAAAGAGTTTAAAGTAATAACAATGCGTCAAATTTATACCTTTGCTAGTCTTAAATTTTTCATAACAAATTTAACAAGATTTCCTCTTCACCAGTCAAGTCACAATACCCGGAAGCAAGTTCTACGGAAAAAAAATTGTAAAATAAACTTCCAAATGATCTTAAGATTATTCTGCATGCATTAAATTACAAATCTAAATTAAAGGAATATATTTTCAGTTTTGTTTAGTGCAATATTAAGATTTAAAATAAAACTTTCAATCAAATCGGGTCATTTTCTGTCTTTTTCACTTTTATTTTTATAATGAAGAGTTATTTCAATAATTAGCAAATTATATTTTGTAAGTGATTGACTTTAAGTTTAGTTAAGTTCTGTATCTTTTTGGTTTAAATTATTTTCAAAGCTGTAAATAAACTTTATTTGTAAATTAAGAGTAGTTATAATTAAATATATGTATTGAAGTAGATAATGCGTAATTTAAAAAAGAACAAAATCTTAGAGTCTCTATAGGTTACTAGAAAAATTAGTATTACTAAGACATGGACAAGATTATCCATAGAGCATACGTCTGCTGACAGAAGCATTGGCGTAACTAGGTAGGGCCCAGAGTGGGCCCGGCCCCTCCCAGAATGCGGACTTGCCCTCCCAGGAAATTATGAAAATTCTAAAAAACATTCGTTAATTCGTACAATCTTAGGCCTAAGTAAATTGAATCCGTTCGGATCGGAATCGAAAAGGCTTTAACGAGTTCTTTTCTTCAAGAAAACCTATTAAAATCTTTTTAAAAATTTTAAAAACTATTCTTAGTGCTCTGATTCCACTGAATTTTGATAAAGACGTGATCCGTAGAAGAAATCATGCAGAACTATTTTGACAGTTGTACTGAAATTTTAATTGATAAACTTTGATATCAAAGAAATTTTGAAAATTTCAAAAACCTTGTTTAATTTTCCGGAAAATAGTATTCTTAAGCTTTTTCGATTCTAGTCCCAACGAATTCAGTAATAAGGCTGATTATCTTTATGAGGAAGAAATATTTACCAAGCAATTAGAAACTTCAATAATATTCTTATTACGTTACATTATGGAATAAAACTATATTAGCACTCTAGACAATAAATACTTCGGGAAATCGAGAAATTCATAGAAAAACATTAAATTTGTCTAGAACCCAACAAAAGGAAAAGGTAACCGGAGACAGCAAAAGACTTTCTGATAAAGTCCACTCTAGGAAAAAGTAATTTAGTAGACTTTCCATTAGATACAAGGCCAAGACTATCCGAATATTGGAAGATACATATTTACAACCAAGTGATGGACAATATTATCACTAACTTCAAAAATAGATTTGTAAATCTACCTTTGGCGCAGTCAGTTGACCCATTTATTAAGTTATACCTAAAACATGGTGAGGCATTTGTAGAAAATTATAAAAATGTTTTCAATGTAGACATTTCCACCTTACAGGCTGAAACAAAAATAATAAATAATATGTTCCAAAACAAGAGCATTGTTGTAAATTTGGAAAGACTGAAAACAGAAATTAATAAAAACTTCTGCCCAAGCAGCTCTGGGCCTCCCTGTTAGCTCGGCCGACTGTAAACGGAGCTTTTCCATTGACTTAAAACTTGGTTAAGAGGAACTGCTTCAGGAGAGGTTTTCGAACATGGCACTCATAAACAGTGAAAATAAGATAATTTAAAACAAACTAACAGCGAACAGGTGCTAAATAAGTTTGCAGAAAAAAGCCGCAAACTACGTAGCATACAGGCTTTAACTATCTCTTTATTAGTGCTTAATAAAAACGTAAATAATTGATCTAAAATGTATATCTAACTTCAGACCTGTAAAGTACTTAAGTAGATTGATACTTAAGTATTAGTACCAGTACCTGGACCTGGACTTAAAAGTTTTTTAAGTACAACTACAAGTCCCGGTACTGGTACTCAGAATGTTCTCAAGTATATACCGCCATAACGCGAAGTACTTCAGCTCTTGCAAATTATTTAAATACGCTTTCTAAAAATAGAGGCTATCTGCATCTCGACAGTGCCTCAGGAAATCTTACCGACTTCAGGAAAAAAGAAAGAAAATTAGCGCAATATATGAGTAACTGTAGGACAGAAATTGACATGCTGAATCGATATCAAGTGCCACAATCCGCTCTCTTCCTCTGCACATGTGGAGCGTTGATTTTCATTTGCAGGTCTTGTAAATGCTACACAAAGGCAGTCATTATCTGATGTAACAATTGTGTTGCTAAAGGCAAACTCAAATACTGAATGAACAAGTTCTAAAATTATGTAGAAATTATTTAACTGGCCATATATTTTTCAAAATTTCTGATTTGAGTTTTCGAAAGCTCTTGAACCTTATAAGTACCAGTACCACTACCTAGACTTGTACTTGAAAATTTTTAAGTACCAGTACCGGAACTTGTACTTAAAAGATTTGAAGTATGGGTCCTGGTACTTGGAATAAATACGGGCATTGGGCAGGGCGTCACTATCATATCAGTTTTCGTGTATGGATCTTGAGGATTCTGATTTATTTTCCTTAATACGTGAGAGAAGCAAAGGAGGGAATCTGGAAAGTAAAAGTCTGTGTTAATTAAACGACACCACTTTCTTTTATTTTTCTTTTAAAATCGTGCAACTGATTCCGATGATTTAAGAAAAATTTAAATCGCATTCGATGTTTCGAGTGGACTGTAGGGAAAAGATGAGTGTCGCTTGGGTTCATTGGGATTAAAGTAAAGAATGCACTTTCACTCTAATCTATTTTCACAATAATTTAAATGTCAGACTAAAACTATTTCGTAAATACTCGACGCCGTTGGTCTCGATAAGCAATAAATATCGCCCGAACGCCGTTTGTTGACTGACTAGTTATCCAAAAATTTATTGAGTGCTGATGACTTATACTAACAGATATGTGATGTACCATGCTTTTCTCTTTCTTTATTCTTTCTTTATTCAACGAGAATTATAATAAAGAATGGGAAACAATTGAAAACTGTTCGTTGTTCTTCTGACCTTAGATTAAAAGTGCTAATCTAGTTTTTTTGCTTTCTTGGGAGTGGAGTTGAGGTTTCACGAAGAAAGACTATTACAAAAGTAGTGACGTGATTTCTGGGACTTGTAAAAGGATAATTATTTTATGAAAAACTGTTTTTTTTTTTTTTTAGATTTATTTAATTTTTTGTGTGCATGTTCTAGAATTTATGTTTCTTGTGGGTTCTTTAACTTACTCTCTGTAGGCAGGGCCGGCTGTGGGTTTTGCGGGGCCTCGGGAAAATATTATACGCGGGGCCCCTTCCCAAAAAGGAAGAAATAATACATGAACACAATTTTATCAATTTATTTAATGAAATATTTATTTCTTCAATATATTCAAAAACATATATATATAAACATAATATTTTTTATTCCGATTTCGTACAAAGTTTTTTTACTGTTAATTCCTCGATAATATCATCAAAATTTATCTGTTTTGTTATCTCCTGCTCTATTGACAACATAGCCACCCCCTCTAACCTATCTTGTTGCATGGTTGATCTTAAATAATTTTTAATTAAATTTAATTTGGAAAAACTGCGTTCGGCGGAAGCTACTGAAACAGGCGTTGTTAGCATAATTCTCAATGCTATATATGTATTGGGATATACATCGTCTATATTATCTTTGCAAATTTGTTTCAGGCAATCTAATGGAGTTGTATTCTCTTTGTGACAACAATTTTAACTCATGAAATAAATTATAACCATCAATATCAGCATTTTCGCCATCTTGAGGAAATAGATGAAGATCGTTGCAATATTTTGTTTAACTCATCATCGTTTTTATTTGTTTTAAATTCCAATGTTGTGTAAAAAACCAAATACATCATTATAACGAGTATTACTGTTGAAATCTTTCATCCAGAGCAACAATAGCATAATCTACAATTTTTAAAAAAATAGTCCACTTTAAATAACTGTTTTGCATTGTTTCCAATGTCGTCACTGTTTTCATATGTATACATTTTTGGTTTTTTGGAAATACGTTTCGTTTTAAATTCTGGTGATATATTTACACTACTACATATTTCACCACTACTAATTATTGCATCTTCAAACCGAGAATTTCTGTAACTTTTAAAAAAGTTTAAAAGTTGTTTTAGGTGCTCTAAAACTACAGAAATTTGTATTCCACGTTTTTGAGAAATTTTGCTTGTAATATTGACTTTATTTAGTATTTCATACCAAATCACCAAACTCATTACAAATTCAAATGACATAATGTATTTAATTATTGACAAAACTTCTACTTTTAAAACAATGGCAACGACAGTAGATACTTCTTCCAATGCAGCTATCACACCGGGGAATTGCAATTCAGACGACGTGCAACAATCCCCAAGAATTAAATTTAAATTATGAGAAGTGCAAGGCAAATAAACAGCACGAGGATTTTCTTCCCTAATTAACGCTTGGACACCCCAATTTTTTCCTTTCATGTTGGTACCGTTATCATAAGATTGACCACGGCAATTTGACAACAAGAAATCCTGTTTCGAAAACTCATTCTTAATAGACTCTGTTAAACCGTTACCAGTTGTATTGTTGACAACTATGAAATTAATAAAATGTTCGACAATTTCAACATTTTCATGTTTTCTATTTGCGATACGAATTACTATATAACAGACATTTGTTCCAAGTGACTAATAGTAGCAGGGGTACAGTCTAGAATGACGGAATAATTCTTAGCTCGTTTAATTTTGTTTATTATAGTTTTCTTTACTTTCGAAGCAAGAGCACAAATAATTTCGTTTTGAAATATATGGTTGAGGAAAAGCTTACGATTATTTTTATTGACAAAACTGTTTATATGTTCATTTAAAACTGCATCAAATTTAGCCAGTAATTCTATCAACCCGAGAAAATTGCCGTTTCGGGCTTCATAAAGTTTATCTGAATTTCCACGAAAAGCCAGATTTCTATTTGTTAAAAAAAGAATTATTTCTACTATTCTTTTTAAACATTTTTGTCATTAGGATAACTTTGGCACAGCGACATTACATTGATTACTCAGCGGAGAATTTTTGTTCGGTCATTTGGTTAACATAAATTTTTTAAAATAATTTTGTTAAGAAAGGTATAAAAATTTTATTACAGTTCGGAAGATAAGAAAGCAAGCTTAAGATTATCAGAACTCCATTTTTCTGTATGAATAGTAGTTTAGGGCGGAGGAGCTATTCAAATCAAACTTTTGTCAGTTTTACATAAGAACACTGCAAATATTTTAGAATGTAAGGACTCCGTTGGGCCTCGCATGTGGTAGGGACGGAGTTTGTTTCATGGCTTGTGAAGTATTCTCGAGGGCTTTGGCACAGGGTATAAAACACATTCGTTTGCATTTGCAACACGTACAAATTTAATCAAAAACAACCTTAACAAGCGAGATGTTAATGCAGGAAAAGACCTGCGTTAACATCCGAAAACTTGTCCTAGCTACTAATAGTTGTTAGAAATATGAAAGCGCGGGGCCCCTTTAAGCGCGGGGCCTCGGGAAAAATCCCCGAAGTCCCGACCTCTGAGCCGGCCCTGTCTGTAGGTACTCTATATTCTCTGTAACTTTAGAAACTTTATGGTTTTTTAATCTATGCAATTTCATTGGTTCTAGGCATTATATCAACTAGAGAGTTTTGCTATGAAAATTCATAGCGAAATAAGTCAATCTGCTTTGGCGTATACGGCAGGCAGGAACCAAGCCGTACTGACGATTATACGGTTCCTGCTTATATGAAACGCCAATGAAATTTCTTTTTTCAAAGATTTTTCGTTTGCATAAAGAGTTTTTTCCATTATACCAACTTCTTGTAAGTACTCACAGCAATGCATAAAAAATTTCGGTCGAAAGCTGAGAATACTCATGGGCTGGTATACTTCGCAAACAAAATGTTTGTTAAAACCTATGTACGAAAGTTGGGGTACCTGGCCCACGCTAGAATAAAGTCCTAGTTACGCCAATGGGCAGAAGTCGATAAGGGAGCTTATACATATATTGCGTTGTATATTTATAAATTTGTTATTTTATTCTCAACATTAGTTGACTCATTCTTTGCCAAAATACTTAGGGACTTGAGCTCTTAACTCGCATTAAAATTCTATCCAAGAAAAATTGCTTCAATTAAATCATCGATGCCTTGGTCTGGGTCATTTTGTTCACCAATATCCATTAATGTTCAATATCATTATAAAGGTTATGTAATATGCTTCCTTTATTTTGATATGCAATTTTTTTTCGGCAGTGTGTCAAACCCTTTTTTATTAAATTTTAAATTAATACATCTATATTGTAGATCAATCTGTTGAAATACTTGTACAATTGATGATTTTGACCCGTGTCGAGGTAAATATTGTTAACTTATTAAATGCTGGCAGGAAGCAGATAGTGTTCCTAAGCAAATACATTTTCCTAAGTAAAGTTTGAAAAATTCGGCGATGTTAGATTCGGAACAATTTTTGAGAATTTTCGTCAAATATTTTTCGGTATACATATATCTGCTTACTCTTGTGACTTAGAGCAGTGCGAATATTATTTGTAATGCAGCTAATAGTAGATTTATTTATAAATTTTTAAACTTGACACAAAGAGTTCCGGAAAAATTAGAATAACCAGGCGGTCATATTTCGAAGTAAACATACTGGAACAGCAAAACAGATTTATGATAATCATTATCATTTCCATCAGAATATTAGCTGTTGAGGCAAAAACATTAAAAATTATTTCCACTGAATTTGCAGATGCATTAAAAAATTTCCTTTACGTAAAAATGCCCTAAATTCAACAAAACTTATTGATGAGAAGGCTGAATAATAAAATGTGCCACAAAAATAACAAAATCTCTTCCGGGAGAAAATAATGATTAATTTTAAACAGGCACCGTAGTTCTTGGTACATTCCTTATGATTAGACGTATCTTTTCTTCAAAAAATGTTATGTCCGAAGGCACTTTTAAAATTACACCTACTGGTTACAAGCAATGCTTATATCCTATGGTATTATAGAAGTTGAAGTCCAAAATGAACCTACAAATAGATCAAAGTCTATCCCAGCTATTTACATTCTTTTAAAGGGAAAAACAGAAAGTTTGTATCAGAACGCATTTGATATAATAGAACAATATAGGATGGACAACTTTATTAGCGATCCAGAGTAGACAGAATATATTATAAATGACTAAAGGGCTGTTCAAGGAATTTCTACTCAAATGTCAATATATCACTCTGCCTTTTTCTGTTGTTAAATGTCTTTCTAAAAACAAACTTACAAATTATGTCCGGAACAGTTGTGGTTTTGTGGAAAACTAAACTAAAATTTTTATTAGCTTTACAGTTACTTCAAAGTTTCCAAATAACAGAAGCGTTTAGAGATCATTTTTATACTGTATGTGTATTTTAGGTTAAAAAAAGCATCTGGTGCGAGTTGCCCCCCCCCCCCGGTTCCCCCTATATGATGAATTCTTCCCGGGTCAGAATTTCTCTTAAGGTACCTATTCACTTAAAGTCCCGCTTACAGGCCGTGGAATGTTAGATCAGGACTGCAGATGAGAGCTGATGTAGGCCAAACATTAGGCCGGAAACACAATTACAGCTTTTCAGCCAACTTGAGATTTGTTGACAATAGCTGTGTTCTTTTGTGTACCTTGTTCAAGAGCTCCCATATAGTGGAGAGAACAAATTGTTTTGTCGATTGAAGCGAACTATTTGTACTGTTCGCTTCATTTATAAATCTTCTATGAAAATGTATGAGGTGTTCTTTTGTGTATCTTTTGTTCTGTCCTGTTCTGCGGACACAAAAGAACACAGCTAATGTAAATTAATGTAGATGAACACAATTGGAGCTTTAGCGTTTTTGCCAGCTTCAAGCTGACTTACGATTTGATCAAATTGTAAATTTCAAGTCCAATAACTGCCAACTTGTGGGAGTTTTTAATGTTGCCAACTGTGCGAAAATCGAAGATCAGATGAGAATGGCTTCTGTTGACACATTTGAGAAGTAAACAGCTACCACAAATATTAAAATGGAAGAAAACTTATATGTAGAGTTGGTGAAAGATAAGCAGATCCTGTGGGACATAAAAAAAACTCAATAATATTTTTACATATAATTTGTTCATCTATCCAAAAAAGCATAAATTTATCGTAATTTTGAAAATCGGATGCATTAGCTGTCGTTTCTTAATAAAAGCTCTCAACATAAACAAGTTAAAGTTACAAATGTCAAAAACGCTAGTTGAGTTCTATTCGCCCTTTTTCAGTCAGCTTTAGAAGAAAGCTGACAACAAAGCTGGCTGAAAAACTCTAATTGTGTTTCAGGCCTTAAGGCAGAAACAAATACAAGCAAGCCTCAGGCTTCCACGCAGCTCGATTCAAGGCTTGCCTCAGAGAATTGAAAATAAAATGACACCACAGGCCTCGGTGTTGTCAATTTAATTTTGATAGGATTGGCGACAATTCCTTTATATTCTGGGCAGAGATATTTATTATCGGTTTTGAAAAATGTTGATTATAAATATCAAGTGATTCTTATTTGCCAAATATCTCGATTGACAGAACTAAATTAAAAAAAGAAAAAAAAACATTTGTTGACAGAAGTGGGCCTGAGAGAGAAAAATTTCCAACATTGAGCCTTAGATCATATAACAAAAAGGATAGGCTATGAGGAAGAAAAACTTAAGCATTTTTCTGCATGTCGTAGAACCGCATCGATGTATTCGTTTTAGTCATGGAAGTAGTAAGCTACGATATTTTCACACCGGGCGAATAATTTAGTGGTTGAAACTTTATTAAGTATTGAAGAAATTCAATAGAAGAGATCCCATTATATCACAACATTTTTTAATTAATTCTTAAGTTTATAATTTTATAATATTTTTATAACTTTTTGCATTTTTACGAATTTTCCTAGTGCCCCGTTTATTTTCTGATAATATTTTTTGGCGTTGCCTTTATATGGCTACTGTAACTTAAGGCGACAATGACAATTCAATTATAAACAAACAAACCGGCATTGGAAAATGTTAAATTTTTTTGCCACGGCTGTTTTTTTTTTATAAATATTTCATTCTTATTTTATTTAAAACACTATAATTTATTATTAAAAGAATTAAGCTTGCCTGCAAAATGATTTCCTAAGAGAATATCACCGATTGTTTCTGTAGCACAGCACAGCGCACTTCATCGCGATAATTCAAGACTCCAGAGTCTCGATTATATAAAATCCCGTTCACTATTGTACCACACTACTATTAAGTAAAAATCACTTTTAATTAGTTATTTACTACAAAATTGCTAAATCAAACCCGAACTTCTTGTCATAAAATCTGCAATGTCAGAAATAAATTAGAATTGTGGAACTGAAGAATAACAAGGCGATACCATTTTCTCTCATTTCCTCTCCGTGTCACAAGAGAAAATGCTTATCACACGTATACACGAATTTTACACAGCATAGCCTATCCTTTTCGTTATATGATTTAAGCATTGAGCAAAGCGCTCCTTGCAGAAGCCTTGAGGCCTGTATGTGTTTCTGCCTTTATTCAGTTTAACCGACAGTCCAAACCTGCAACTGCAGGTCATGTCTGTCAGGCCGTGGTCTGCAGTTCGCCTGGCAGTCCAATTTCATAGTTCAAAGCGATGAAATGGCTGTTGCAAGAAAAAAGAAGTTGTGCTTTTTGAGGCTAGCCCGTTCTTTAACTCGTACATGAATTTGTCTGTCTGTATATTTATATATTTCTTTTTTACTATTTTCGACACTCTCGTAGACCCACTTTTCGTCATCACAGCGAGCTGAAATTTGGCACACAGGTTCATGTCGCGTGACAATTGAATCTATCAAAATTTGAACCGGAAATTTCCATGGAAAATCTGGAAAATCGGGAAAAATCATTTGAAAGTTTGGTACAAATGTGATTAGTGATAAATCCGTTTCAGGAAAAATGCAGAGTTTTCCGATTTTTCCGAAAATAAATTTCCGGAATTTTCCGACTTTTCCGGTAAAAAAGTTTTCTAAATTATGCAGGATCAAGATCCCTATGAACTGGCATCATTACTTTCTCTCCGACAATGGTGAAAACTTGCAGAAAAAATCGAGGAAAATTCATGTAAAACGCTTTTCCGGAGTTTTTCCGACCAAGGAAGCGTTTGAGCGTTTTGCAACCTAAGACAAAGTTGTAGAGCGAAATGAGTTGCATAAAGTGGCTTTTATGGAAAACTCCATGAAAAACCCGGAAAAGCGGGAAAATCATCGGAAAAATTTTCATCTATAAGATTAGTGATAAATCTGTTTCAGGAAAAATGCAGAATTTTCCAATTTTTATGGAAAATTTTCCGAAAATTTCCGGAATCTTCGGACTTTTCCGGAAAGTTTTCCGACAAAAAAGTTTTATAAGCTATGCGGAATCAATTTTTTTCCGTCCTACTGGCATCAATACTTTCTCTTCAACAATCATAAAAACTTGCATGAAAGATCCAGGAAAATTCATGTAAATTTTTAAAAAAAAATCATAGTAATAGGAAAAGTCTGTGGAAAACATGGAAAATCGGGAAAATTCATGTTATATGGGTTCAAGTTGGAATACAGTTAAAAAGCGCTGTTTAAAACATAATTTGACTTTCAGAAAACCGTTGCAGTACTTCAAGGATTTGATACTCGAATAATTTTTTTGAAAAACTGGTAAATCAGTGTTTTTTCAGCCGTCATAAAATTGTTTTAAAATATCTCCATGCAGCACGTAATAACAATTTAATTAACGTGAAAAAGGCAGAATATAAAATCAGTAAAAAACGAGTTTTCAAAAAAAAACTGAGGCCAAGCCGCATGAAAAAGTAGAAAATAAACTTTTCTTCACACACAGAGGTGAACTCAGATTTTATTCGCTGAAAATCACCGATATATTTCAGTATGATCAATCAGAGGTAATAAGTGATTTGATTCATGAAGAGAAAGAATATTCAAGAGAAATGTCCCAATCAAAAAATCTGAGTCCACCTCTGTGTGTGAAGAAAAGTATATTTTCTACTTTTTCATGCAGCTTGGCCTCAGTTTTATTTGAAAACTCGTTTTTTACTTATTTTATTGTTTATTGCTTTTATTAAACAAAAGCCCGACAAATAAAACAAAAGATTTTGGGTGCAAGATCGGCTTCTGGAATGCGAAAAATATTCGCATATGAGGCTCGTGAAAAGGTTAAGAAGCAGTAACACGAATGATTTGAAGAATTATGCTCGTAGGGTTGACCTGTACTTTCAAATTTTACTGACGTTGGTTAAGCCTTACATTAAAAACAAGTAAAAAAGCTACAATTGGTCTAAGACGAATTTTAAGTAGTACCCTAGATGAATGTATGTAATGTGAAGCTTGATTTTTGAAGTGGTTTTCCGAATGTATTTCTAGATCGGTTCATCGGACAGTAAAAATTATTATAACTAAGTTCGTAGAATGTCGTATTCTGAAGAAGTTTTCAGTACTACAAAAACGTCTAGGACTTACCGTGTTCACAGTATAAGTAAAAACCCCAAATTTGTATATGGCAACACTAAGAAGAGGTTGCCAATTTTTGAAACTATATTTACTATTTTTATAAATAAGCCGTGTATTAACTTTCAGTTCTCTACGTTGACGCGTTAATAGGATGTATCCAAATATATAGTGAAAAACGAAATATTTGAATGGGAACCCCACGAAAGAGATACCCGATTTGCTCCATTTTCGAACTTAAATTTACTTTTTTTTAAAGTCCGTGTGCGAAGTTTCAGTTCTCTAAGTATACGCGTTCTGGAGTTATCGTGCGTACAGATGGACAGACGGACAGACGGACATGCAAAAATCGAAATATCTTTAAATATTATGCGTGTGTGTTCAATCCATTTTGTTCTAGCAGAATCATCTCTACGCGTTACAAACGGAATGAGTAACTTAGAATACCCTATAGATTTCAAGCAGAGTATAAAAAGAATACTACCAGACGTGCTATAAGGGCAGAAGGAAGACTTTTCGCAACCTTGAAATTTCTAACCACTGGACGTTGCTTCGAAGATTTGAAATTCTCGACGATTATATTTGCCATAACGCCTTAATATTACGATAAATATTAATAAAACCGTAACAAAAACCTCCTTTTTGCAATCCACGGCTTGCAGGAGGACTGTAAGTTACACGGCTCTACGACCATGATCAAAAAATTTAATTTTTCAATAAAATGTTGTTTAAAAATTTGTAAAAATTATTTTAATTTTTTTAATATTTAGTAATTAATTATAATTAGAGAAATATAAGCGTTGTACGAAATTCACCAAATGGGTTGAATTAGGTACAGCTATATGTATGAAGGTACTTTGATTTTATCTTTTAGTTCCTTACTTCTAATGAGGGGTGTCAAAAAGTTTCGTTATTAAAAAAAAAAAACAAAAAAAAAATGCCTATTAATCCAGGCGCCAAAGGTACTTGAGATGCAAAATGTGAGGACCGGCAACTAAGCTCAAATTCTTATACGTGAGACCCCAAATAACAAAAAAAAAGGATGTTGTCAGCAGCTGTATTAGTCCGTTTCCTTTTCGTCTCCCAGCCCCGCTTCAAGCGGCCAGCATTGCCCGTGTTTAACGTTATATAATTTTTACAATTACTGAGAAATAGACTCCAAGGCTTTAGCAGAATCTATTCATCACCTGACTAGATCGAAGCAATTGATAAATATTTTAAACAAATTCGGACACTGCATCAATTACAAAGCATTAAAAAACCTGGATAATGAAATAACAACGTCATAAGAATATAGTTCGAGATTCTTCTTTCTTCATGGTACTATAGATAGCAATGATTTCAATGAAGAAACGGCAAAGGGCAAAGATAGTACCCATGTTACAGCAATGGTGCTATATAAAAAAAAACACTAAAAATCATACAAATGTCATTAAATTGAAGCCTACAAACCTAATGATTATGATTTAAAAACTATGAACTGCCAAGAAATTCTTCATTTCGAAACAAATATAAAGCCTTCTGTACCGAATTACACGGACAGTAATTGTTTATTAAGTAAAAATTATTCCAAATTTGATAATTTGCTCTGGGTCTTGTGTAGACTGCAAACTTAATGAATTAGAAAACAATTTCTCCCGACATCAAAAAAATTCAATACCAGGATGGACTCCATTTCAACAAATGCTATCGTCTGAAAACTTAGCTGCATCAACTATTGGATTTAGCCGGATCATTCCTCAGCCCACCAACTCAAAAGATGTCGCGTACAGCTATGAAAAATTATGTTAACGTAAGCCTTGCATTGAATAAAAAAAAAGTTATAAAATACTTTGTCGTCAGTACTTAAGGTACTCAGTATAACAGAGGTATTAGAGCTCATAAGCTTTTGTACGAAGTAATACGAAGCATACAGTTTTCAGAATTTATAGAATACATGAATGTTTGTAAGGATGAACTGCAGCAGTTAAATTTTTTTTTCTACAGGCAATAAGAGAGATAACGGTAGAGCACTAAAAATGAAATATTTAAATATTACAATAACTACTGCGAAATGGTAGAAATTATTTAAAATTCAATAAAACTCTCTGCCTTTAGTATTAGTTATGAATTACATTTATTAACTGGTAGACAAATCTTACCTTACTTTTTTTATATGAACCATACTAATTATATTCGCGGAATGACACTTTATTTGCATGTTACAATTATCTACCGAAGTTATAAATGATCTGAAGAGAGGAATGTTGTCCGTAAAATGAAATAATAGCACATTCAATGCAGTGAGCCTCGACTGGATTGGTCGGTCTGTTTTGCTGCGAAGAATGTTGATGAATGCACATTAAAACTTAATAACATTCTAAATTTTGGCATGCGTGTATACATTCCGTACTCCTACAGCAGATCTCAACAACAGCAAAATCTCTCTTGGTTTAACGATAAGTGCAACCAAGCAATAGAAGCAAAAGAGTCTGCTTTTCGCGCCTATCAACTACATCCATGTCCAAAACTGAAACAAGTCTACAAGACTGCACCGAACACCTGTAGGTCAATTATCCAGAGAGAGAAATTTCGTTTTGGCCAGAGTGTCAGACAAAGAATCTTAGCAAGCCACAAAGGAAGCAAAGGTTTCTGGTCTCTGATCAAAACCATCAGGAACAACTTCACTAGTTCCTCTATACCTTCACTACTTAATAATGGTGAAGTGATTGTGGACTCCCTAGATAAAGTTAATATTTTGGCTGCTAGATTCGCTTCTAGTTCTCGTCTTTCCACCCACTTCACAGACACCTGTTTTGCATCTCCTGTGTAGATGTGTACAAAAGCCAAAACACATCCGTACGAGAGATATGCTCAAAGTCCTTAAGGGGATTGACGTCTCCAAAGACGCAGGACCTGATGGTTTTCCGCCCTCTGCGCAAACTATTCTACTTGTCTTTTCGACAGGAAAATTTCCAACAGCTTGGAAACTAGCTCATGTTCAGCCTATTCCCAAGAAAGGTGAGGGTAGCGATCCATCAAATTATCGACCAATTGCAATCACTTCAATTTTTTCAAAGGTTTTTGAATCTATCATTAACTCCAAATTAATGAAGTATCTATAGAAATTAATCATCTCATCAACGATCGCCAATACGGCTTCCGAGCAGGTCGCTCATTTGGAGACTTGCTAACTTTTCTCACGGAACGTTGGAGCCGTAGTCTTCACTATTTGAGTGAGTCCAAAATCGTTGCCCTAGATATTTCAAAGGCCTTTGATAGAGTCTGGTATCCAGCCTTTTTAGCCAAACTTAAAGCATTTAGTCTCTCCCCTCCTCTTCTATTATGGATTGAAAGTTTCTTATCGATACGAATTGTACTAGATGGCGTTTCATCTGAACCTCACCCAATAAATGCCAGCGTGTCCCAGGGCTCTGTTATCTCTCCATGTCCCTTCTTAATTTTCATTAATGATCTGCTTTCCCTTACTTTTAATTCCATCCATAGTTTCGCCGATAACAGTACCCTTGAATTCGCTTACTCCTTTGACACTCCTGCTGACTCCAGAGGGAATGCCGCATGTGTTAAATGAGTTTGCATGATTAGATCATTGAATAACGATCTTGAAAATATCCTCGTTTAAGGCAAAGCGAATCGCGTCGAATTCAATGCATATAAGTCCAAAAGCTGTGTCATCTCATTAAAGCAAGATCATAATTTATCCACTCCCGTTTCTTTTGATGGAGCACTGATTTACGACATACCATCTTCTTGGCATTAATATTTCCAGTAAGTTAAGCTGGACAGATCACATCTTCTCTGTTGCCAAAGAAGCATCGAAATGTCTCGGATTTCTGAAAAGGTGTGAGAAATATTTCAGCCCGTCAAATCTAGCGCTCCTCTACAAGTTTTATATCAGACCTAGAATGGAAAACAATTCCCATATCTGGGCCGAGGCTGATCGCGCAACCTTAGCTTCATTGGATATTGCCCAAGGCTCTCTGCGTATTTATTTCTGGACTAAACTAGAGCGTCTTGGTTGCTTGATATATGGTTCCACGCAGGGTTGTAAATGAGCGGACTCATTTGTCATATCTAGAACAAGGTACACAAAAGAACAAATCTATTGAGTCCGCTTAACACTTGAGCGTGGTTTATCACTCGAAACTTCAGCGGACTCACTGGTTGAGCGGACTCAATCTTGAGCGGATTCACTGCTTGTGCGGCTTGAGCGGGCTCAAGTCTTCAGCGGACTTACTACTTGGGCATACTCATCATTTGAGTTGAGCGGACTCAAATCATATTTTAAATAACATTAAGAGAATCTGATTTAATTAAAATTGAAACTGAAACTGAAATTTCAATCAAATAAGAAAAGCTCACAAAAAAATCATTCATTATATTATATTATGTTAATTTAGCTTTTGCTAATTTTCTTAGCCAAAATTTCTTCTTCCCCTCAATATAATGTACAACTGTACCTTTTCAATAATGTATAAAGACCGTACGGTATTTTCCCATGCTTGAAAATGATATGATTCAATTTATGGCGATTCTACTTACAATTAAATATAAAGGGAAAGTGTTATGCAAATGAGGAAACTCAGTTTTTTTAATTGTATTTAAATTTTACAGCCGAAAATATGTGTTAACTTCAGATTTGAAAAGTTCTATTATAACCATTATTATTGTCATTGTCTGATTTTTATACCCTAGATAAAATCCATAGGGTCTGTCTACTAATGCTTGTCATTCCGTTTGTGATGCGTAGAAAAAAAGATTCTTGTAGAGCAAAATGGATTGAACACCCACGCATAATTGGTTGAGAATTATTTCCAGAATCAATGGAAGTCTGTAATGTTTCGACATGAATACGCAATCCCAAAATAACAACCAAAATACGCCATTTTGGGATTCAGATTGTGAAGATGACCAAAATTCAATGGAGGGTTAGAAATCGTTCTTATGGAGTATAATTTTTCCACACACAAAACCTCGAGCGTATTTGAAAACAAACGTTTTTCGGTGATAATAGGCCTTTTTACCGAATACAACACAGCATTGCCTAGTCAAAGATTACCTAATAAGAAGATAGGAAGCAGTAGAGCAAAATTGGAAATTTGTTGGTGTTTTTTTAGAATGAAACAAGTAATTTCATATACTTTCGGCTTTTGCATGAAAGGGTGAAAAGAACTTGGCTATGCAATATTCTAGTGCAACTGAGACTACGAGCCAAAAACAAAAATCGAGAGAACGTAGGATTACCCGAACGACAAAATCTTATTAAATCCCTGATTTCTCCTACTTAATCTCTTCATAGCAAAGAAAATGTAAACAGATACACGTGCTGTTCAAATATTATATGATTACAGCAACAACATGTGCCCATTTACAGCAACAACATGTGACCAAACATTGTCAATATTTCATGAAAACCGGTTTTCACAAAAGCGCGAGAACATTTTATGAGAACAATACGTGGAAACTCCACCCCTTCTCATTTATTTACGAAAATGAAACATTTGCCATTCTGTTTCGTTGCATGCAATTTGCGCTTTCACATTTTTTATCTTTATTCATAAAAGTTTCAAAGGGAGTTTTATTTATTTTTATATTTTTTTCTTCTTTTTTTCTTTTCTTGCCGTGTGCAATTTAAATGTAAAACACTCCAGAATCTCGCGCCTCGCCTGCTTCTTAACTTGTTAAGTTAACTTTGGGCTAGTAGTGCTTTGGTAGAAAGATTATTTTGCATAGGAAAACTACCGTTTACTCCTAATAGATGTCGTCTAAATGACGAAAATTTTGAAATGCAAGTGATGCCACATATCAATGGAAAAAATATAAATTAAGACGCAGATTCCATGGAAAAATGTAAGTACAATTTCCTTGAATTGAATTATAACATTTTCAAGTATGGTATTTTCCTTACAGGTTTTAATGAATAACTTTTTAGTAAGCTTTTCTTATTTGATTGAAATTTCAGATTCAATTTTAATTAAATCAGACTCTCTTAATGTTATTTCAAACATTATTTGAGTCCGCTCAACTCAAATGAGCAATGAGTTGAGTCAAAATTTAAGTCCTTTACATCCCTGGTTCCCCGGTTCTTACAGGAAGAAATATTTTCCAAGATGTCATTTGGTTGCTCAATCTTTTTGCGAAAGTATTTGTTGTATTTTACCAGCAATTCTACAAGTGATTGCGATACAAGGAGTAAATTAATTACAAAAAAAAAAATTGGTTTAGATGCTGCAGCGTTAGATTTCGTACAGGAAGCTCTAGTATCTTTGGAAAATTTATATCTAGGTATTGAACAATTAAACAAATTAGAAACTGTTTGCACCTATATTTTTTTTATACAACTCGCGAGGAGAGATAACTGAAAAGTAACTTGTTTTTAGCCAAAATATTTAGAGAGAATTGGGCTTGAGCGCTGACGATCGAATGCCCATCGAAGATTGAATGGCTGGATCTATTACGTTCATTTTAATCCTTGCATTGCGGGCTGCTTTTCTACGAGCATAATTACATTTTCCTCCAAGGATAACAATGACATTATTTCGACCGCCATCTGTTCCTAAATAATCATTTTCCAATGAGACATATCCGTTTATTTTGGCATTGGCTTTATTAAGGCACTCTTTCGCTAAATATACTTGTATAAGACACAATCACTTCATATTGCCTCTGTGTCCTAATTTTAAACCAAAAGATTTCATTAACTGATAGCGTTTAATAAAAATTTTAGATACATATTTCTTTTTAACGGTAAAACCCATTTCACTTACATTCTTTTTCACATACGAGAACCGCTTTTATAACAGTCGATCGGTCAAATGGCATGTAGTGTCGAAATCGAGTTCTATAATCTCAAATTGTCGAAATCGCCAATCGAATCGAGCTCTGTAATAACGTCCCTGTTGACTTCGGTCAGTAGATCGGACACCACGTCCCCCACATACTCGTCCGAAACAATAGCACACAAAACAAATATCGGTGGAAAATGTAAAGCAAAAACCTTAAGCGCCAAATGGACTTATGATTAGAATGTCCAAGAGCAAGTCCCATTTGGCAACACGTTCTAAATATGCTTGGTAATACAGTTTATCTCTCGATAAATTACGTTTTTTTCGGAAGTGGAATAGTTTCTTTACTTTGCTTCGAGTTTCGCAATGATGAAATTCTGACACCGTTGGATCCACGGGAGCGTTTCTAATTGGTTACCAAAACTTAACGACCCCTTGTCTCAAATCCCTACTCGGGCTCGAAAAAATATAAAGTGCAGCATTTTGCACATATATTTAAATTGTGACAATTAAATTCAATATGAACTTTATTTCCTCTGACCAGCTTTAAGAATAAATTCTGTGGTACCAAGGCAGAACCCGATGTGTCAAATAAAACTGATTTTTTGTTTTTTGTGACGAAAAATATGATGGCAAAATATAATATGGTTCTGATGCTCCTAGAAAATGGCAAAACCAAAAAACAATAAATAAATTTGTACATATCGGGCTCTGCCTTCGTACCACAGAATTGACAGCAAGAAATGGCCGATCCTAAGACAACATATGACAGCCTTGCCACAGTATAGGTCTGTCTGTTTACTTTTGAGTAAAAATCTTTGTGTAAAAATCAAGTAAAAACGTTTATGTGGTAGAGGGGATAAATCAAGAAAAGTTACCAGACACTTTTCGAGTAAATTTTGTTTAGCTTGTCATGTGTCAAAAATTTGGCTGCTACCTTTCCGTCTCAAACAGAAAACAATTAATTAATTTGAAATACGTTTTAAAAAACCCACCCTCTTTAATATTTTTTTTTTAATTTCGACTCTTTAGATTATCATTTTACATTCTTTCGATAATCCAACAAACGGCTTAACCTCAAATTTAATACTTTTGACAGTCAGCTGATTGCATATCAAAGTTACACATGCTCTTGATCATGAGTAAAAATGTGCAACTTTGTGCAAGAGGGGAAACGTAAAAATTTACTCGATTTTTACTAGTTAAAAGTAAACAGACGGTTTGTGAGTAAAAATGCGTAAAAGTTTTTACACCGAGTGAAAACTTTCGAGTAAACAGACAGACCTTATATATCATACAGTAGCCCAGCTCTGTCAAAACTGTCAAGTGAGTAGGATGCTTCTATAAAGAGACTATACTTTCTCTTTCAACAGTTTTAACTAACACACTAGTCAATTTTTAATACATGGATTCCTATGTAAATCTAAAGTGGAAGAAAGAGAACTGATGGCATTCTTTAACTTTTACTAGAGGGAAACAGGCAAAATGACAAGCAAAAATGGAGAAGAAAAAACAAATGACAGTTCGACACATGTCATTCCATCGTGAAACTGTTTTCTGACATGCCAATCGTAAAAAAGGTCTGTTGAATATCTTACAGGATTCTGGTGTTTTATTAAAAGTCTCTAAAAATGCTTTACTAATCGGAAGATTGACAAAATTACGATTTAAATCAGAATCACTAGAAAATTTGAGTTTATGGTAACAGCACGGCATAGACACTTTGAATTTGAAAAAATAATTTCATGGAAGTAATGGATAAATCTGCACACGCATGAAGACCAATAATAGTCAGTTGTGGTTTTACAATTTTATCATATAATTTATTAGATGATGAACTGATAAGAATCCTCAGTTATCAGTGCTGTTTTATAATAAACATTTTCTTTAGAATCTGGACAATATGTTTTCTGCATTTCTTCAGCAGCCTTAACTCTAGCTTCTTCGCATTCAAATCCTAAGATGTTAAACTTATATTGGCGATGTAGAATTTCGCTTAAGTAACCTAATCCTGATCCGAAATCAATAAAAATGTCCACATTAGAACGATGGCATGTATTACCGTATTACCGATGAAATTGGAAAGCCTTGAAATTTCATGAAGCTTTTTGCGACTCATTCCTTTGAAATATACATCATTCCCGCAAAATTGATATATCTCGTGACGCGATTTCAAATTTTCTGAAAATCTTTCAAAGAACTTCTAATGTAAAAAAATTGTTTATTCATTTTTAAAAGTAAATGTTACCAATTCAATTTCATTAGGGAAATTTCTAAGGTCCTCAGCGTCAATTGAAGCAAAATACTCGGTCCAGTCTGATGGAAAATTATCGAGTACATTGTCTGCTAAAAAACGAGTATTCGACGTACAATAAATCCAAGAGAATTTTTTAAAAAATTGGGTTGCAGCTCGAAAGTATTCGAAGGGAGACTCAAATAAAGGCGGCAATGACATTCTGAAAGTGGAAAAGAGGCCATTAAATATCTTTGTGCTACACAAATCTAGTAATTAAAACGCTTTTTGTTTGATTTTTTTCTTCTTTTATATTTATATTTATTACCTCGAGCGAAAGCTATTTCCTTCATTCGGCTTGATAGAACGGTAGAACTGTCAAACATTCACAAACTTATTGCAGCCATTTTACATTTACATACATGGCATATCTTTATGAACGAACACCACTTTACCGTCAAACAGCTGTTTAGTAATGGAACAATACATTTGTCGCCGATTGCCGATATGTGTACATACATAAAACTAATACTTCCGTCAACGGTCGTGCAGCTAGCTACTGTTCGCCCATTTATGTCCGTATCATACTTAATAGTTCCCTCTTGTGGGAGAAATTTTAAGGTTATGTTTTTTTAATTGAAATTCTAAAATTCACTTTTCAGTAGTTAGTTCTAAGCTATTCTACTGTATGATATATACTGTGGCCTTGCCACGCGTTGATAACTTAGCTCTGGAAAGCAACTGTAAAGAATATGCAAGTGTACACGATTTGAAAAACTCACGTAAGCGCAAGTGTATTTTCAAAATTATTTGTTATATTATTTATTTTACCTTTCTCCAAGCCGTAATCGCCTTAATACTAGTGAATTCATATAACTAATTTCTTATAACTAAACTAAACTTCTTCAAAAAGACTCACTTAAACAACATTCAGCATAGACAATTTTTCATTCAGCACTTAAGTGTACACAGATCCTTACGGAATCGCTTGAAATTCAAAAGTGTACACTTCTTAGATCATACATATAACGAAAGGATAGGCTACCTAGTATAAAATTCGTGTACGTGTAATAACCATTTTTTTTGTGGACACGGGTGGGAAATGACAAAGGGCTGGGTTTTTAGTTTTTGTCAGTTTGATATTTCTGACATTTCTCATTTGTCATTTCTTAGGTCGGGTGTTGTTTTAGTGATTTTATGAGTGTAAACATTATTAATAGTGATTTATAATTTTGTAATAGTGAAAACCTGTAGAAATTATTTTTTTGTGGAAATGATTTTATATAATTGAGACTCCGGAGTCTATAATTATGGTGTTGAAGTGAGCTGTGTTGTGCTGCAGAAACAACCAGAGTTATTGCCGTAGGAAGTCATTTTTCAGGCGAGTATATTTCTTTCAATATTAAATTATGGTGTTTTAAATAAAATATAAGTGCAATTAGTTATAAAAATAAACAGCCATGATAAAAAAATTTAACATCTTCCAATGCCGGTTTTTTTCTGTACAATTGAATTGTCAGTGGTCACTTACATGTTGTCTGTATGATATCAGCTATACAAAGGCAACGCCAAGAAATATTATCGCAAAGTAAATGGGACACTAGGAAAATTTTTAAAAATGTAAAGAGTTTAAAAAAAAATTATAAAATTATAAACTTAAAAATGATACGAATCGCAGTGACAAGAAATTATAAAACTTGTTCAATACTTGATAAAGTTTCAACCACTAAATTATGTGCCCGCTCAGAGAATAACGTAGTTTACGACTTCCATGACTAAACAAACACATCGATGCGATTCTACTACTCCAAGAAAAATGTTTAAGTTTTTCTTCCTCATAGCCTATCCTTTTCGTTATATGATCTAAAGTACACTTGCGCTAACGTGAGTTTTTCAAATCGTGTACACTTGCAAATTCTTCACAGTTGCGGAATCCAGCCCCTGGACTACTATTTTATGTACTATCTTCGTGTGCTAGGTTTATACAAAAAAAATATTTACAGCATCTACAATCGGCCAACCTGACTATAATCGTCCTCGATTATATACATACATAACTTTTGGTTTTCAAACTAATCTACTTTAATCTAATTTTCTTATTGAATTCATTAATTTGAAACATAAAATTTGTTATAACTATATTACTCTGATTAAAATTTAAATGAGTACATCTGTCACTTTTGGTTTGTGTAAATTTAAATTACCATACAACTCTAACAAAGTTAGGTTCTATGACTTGATCTTAAATATGGCTTCATTCTGGACACATCAAAAACAGCTTTAAAAATTTTTGAGTCAGTGGGAAACCTGTTATGGTCGTAGCGTACTGCAGACAGCAGTACGCTATCCGACGGCTAGCAGCAGCACACAGCGTGGGCCACACGTCGAACTTGCTGCTGACGAGACTCGAGCGGACGATTCAAGTCTGACCGGCACAAGTACCCCAGCAAACGGAAAAGGAAGAAGAAGAGGATAGACATCTGGCTTGCATAGAAAGTTACGTTCATGAAAGAAACAAAATCATCAGGAGTATACTAAATTCGGAATTTTCTTTTGGCATCGGTCTTTTATCTTGAGATATTCAGGTAAATTCCAATAATTAATAATTTTTGATATGCAGCGTAAAAAAATTGTCGATACAAAACGATACCGGCAAGAGTCAGTGACAAATATTTCATAACTAGAGAGTAACCAGACAGCAGATCCCCAAAACGCCGTCGCTCCCATTAAAGTCGATGAACCCCGTTGTCATAAAGAGAAAAGACGTGCACCAAAACCATAGCGGAGGTGTATTTCATAGTAATCCAAGAAAAAAGGGACGGAAACGGGAAATACCGCGTAATATAGGAGATAGTTTTCCTCAATACGTCTTGCTCAAAACAAAATTGAGATATTTGCATAAACATATTTGTTAAAAAAAACAAGCAAAAACGTATGGAAGAAAAGTTGGGTGGAGTGAATTTAATTTCCATATACACCTAACGTGGTGGTATCATATACATATCCACCAACATCAAAATCGGCCACATATTCTGAATCAATCAATTCAAATCTTACTGGAGTAGGCATATTAAACCACATGGGATGTCATCGAAGTAACCTGGCTTTTTATACAAGTCGGATTCAGGAGTAAGTTCTTCCATTTTACGGAATGTCACACTACCTCATCAATTCTAGCGTTACAATGGTATAGCTCAACAATGTCGTTGAAGAGAATGGTGTTATGTACATAAATTATACATAAAAATCTAAAAACATAACTGAAAAAGGGTATTTAAATAAAAAATTTTAATAAATATATTCCTATAAGCTAATCATGCTTAAAAACATGATTAGCTTATCACACAAATAGGTGAAGAAAATTGCATCAGCATTTTCTTCACATACCATTTTGTTTTTTCAAAAATGTTCCCATGACAAATTTTGCCTTCAGCAAAATTTCTCAGTAGAAATATTTAATTAAAAAAGAATAAAACCAAAGGCAAACCGTACCTTCAGTACGATTTGACGTAAAAATTACAATATGTATATACGAACGTACATACATATAAAACAAAAAGCTTTCACGCTCAGAAATGCGCGCCGCCAAAACCCTCGAGAATACTTCCCAAGCCATGAAACAGAAATCTATATGTGTGCGTTCGGAGTCCGTTTTCTAAAATGTTCTATATGGATACTTATGGAAAAGTGCTAAACATTGGCTTTATGTATGCCACAGAGCCTAAACTACTACCCATACAGGAAAATAGTCTTCTAGTAATTTACAGCTTGATTCCTTATCTTCCTAAAGGCTACACTTCCTATATACCTTCTTAACAAAATAATAAAATAGTTTTGATTAAAAAGTAACCTTACCATTTAACGTTCAATACCTCTCAGCTCAGTGATAATTGCATGTGTGTATGTGCAGCCGGAGTCCGAATCTGTAGGCAGCTACATTCGATATCATCAGCCCACGGCATGCCATGACGGCACAGCGACATTACAATGATTACTCAGCTGAGAATTTTTGTTTGAGAAATGCAGTCATTTGGTTAAGATTAATTTTTTTAAATAATTTTGTTAGGAAAGTTATGAAAATTTGATTACAGTTCGGAAGATAAGAAAGCAAGCTTAAGATTATCAGAACACCATTTTTCGGTGTGAATAGTAGTTTAGGGCGGAGGAGCTATTCAAATCAAACTTTTGTCAGTTTTACATAAGAACACTGCAAATATTTTAGAATGTAAGGACTACGTTGGGCCTTGCATGTGGTAGGGAGGCAGCTGTTTCATGGCTTGTGAAGTATTCTCGAGGGTTTTGGCGCCGCGAAAATACATTATATGTGTTATGTCTTTCTGACAAATAAAAAGACAACTGTTGCTGCTTAAAATTATTTATTATAGTAGTTTTAATTTGAGGTTTAGATTTAAGCGTCTGGACCAACCGCACTCGTCCGCAGAACACACAAAGCAAAAACCCAACGCCAAAAAGCCGAGAGATCCTCATGTCACTGTCAATGGTGCGAGTGTGACCGTTTCTATGTTTTATGTCGGACGTGTGCGTGTGGCCGTATATACATTACAATATGTATACGCGCGCCGCAATTTCAAGCGACGGGACGGTGGCTGATGTTTATAAAAGCATCATATTACCCAATAAGCAATTCGAACGGAGTTCCGGTCGTTTTCCTTGTCATTTTTGACGAGTTTACCTGGAAATCCGTACTATTTGCGCACGGAATTCCGCTTCTTTGGCCGAAGGGAACTGCGCCGAGATTCCAAGTCTTTGATTGTATTGGTAGATGGAACTAAACGTGGAAATCTATCGGATTTCCATGATATTTCCTTATTATTTTCGCATGGAATTCCCAGACTTTTCCATGGCATTTCTATATGGAATTCCTAGGGATTTCAAAGCTTTTTCTAAATTTTGTAATTAAACAAGGGAGCATAAATAATTTGTAGGATGCAAAGCAGTAGAAAAAGTTTCGAAAGTATAGAGAAAATAATCAAACTGCCATGACTTGAATCCTTGCAAAATGTTAAAATAGAGCTTCATAAATTCGCAACACAGTTTGACAGGTTTAGCGTTTTGTAAGAATTGAAGTCATGGCACCTTGATTATTTTCTGTATACTTTCAAAACTTTTTCTACTGCTATGCACTCTACACATCAATTTAATTCGCAATCGCCTGTGTTTTGCAGAACACCACACGGAACTAAAAGAACACAGCTAGTATAGCCCACTGGTATAGCCATTAACAATTTTTGGTATACCTCCAACACATCTGTAAAGCTGAAAATGGCGTTCGCTGTAGCGTGTAAAACCAGTTGTGTGTGTGAGAATGCCGTCACTTTTTTCCGCCGGAATTCCGTGAGAAAATTCCACATCTGGAATTTTTGCTTATTGGGTACATTTTTTCAAGCCACCGTCCAACGAAAAATATTCTGGGCTTGTTTAAACAAAAACAAGTCCAGAATAAATGAAAATTTTTCTCAGGGTAGAAATGCAATGCATTTTCTACGCTGACCGACGGCTCTTGATCGTGATAAAAATGATCAAGAGCGCAGTCGATTTTTAACACGAAAGCAGTCGAATTAAAAAAGCGAATACTAGCGAGTTGAAAAAGAAATGTTTTACGAGCGAGTTGGTTGTTTTAACTTCGAAAAACGGCGGGTTGGCGGTCGAATTTTTACAAGAAAAAAGGAAAACAAAAAGGACTTAGGACTTTCGGCACGGTCTCTCGGTTGAGTGAAAAAGAGTTAAAATCAAATTGAGTGAAAAAGAGTTAAAATCAAATTGAGTGAAAAAGAATTAAAATCAAAATGAGTGTAAAAGGAATACAATAACATTTGTTGTGAAAGAATAAAAATCCAATTTTGTTGTAAAAGGAATAAAATAAAATTTGTTGTGAAAGAATGAAAATCCAATTTTGTTGTGAAGGAAATAAAATCAAGTTTACAAAAAAAAAGGAGAAGAATCAAGGTACTGGTCAAACAAGAAAATTCATTTAAAAAAAACATCCAAAAGTGTTTTGTATACAATACCCGCCATTCCCACAAAGGTACGTAACAAAATTGGCGCAGCCGGTAGGATATAGGAAGCCTACTTTGAAAAACAAAACAAAAAGTATAAGCGCTTGAAAAGCCTCTATCCACCAACGAACAAAAAGGTGTTGAAGACGGGATCGAATACTGGGCAAGACACCCTACCCTCCGCCTAAAGTTGAGTCTGGCTTCAGGAGTATTTCGATCTTTGTCGGCTCCCAACGCTCGGGGTCGGACAGCTTTAACTGCCTCTGTTTGAAAAACACGCAGCCACCCCCTCATCAAAGCACAAAGTGCCAGCATGGGACAAAAGCGGGCTTCATCCCAGCCCAGGAACAAAAGACGTCCATAGCCGAAAATTCCAACGCGAAACTAGAAGGAAGGTCAGATACCCTCCAATCTGCGATCCGGAACTGAAAGGGACTTCGAAGTAGGCAACGCGCCCACCTTTAAGCTTTTATCCAGAGGAATTTAAGAAGGCCACCCCCCCCCCCCCGGCAGCCTTCAAGTAACGCAACCAGCAATCCTGAATTGAGAGGGACCTCGAAGAAGGCAATAAGCCCCCTCTCAATTTAAACCAAGGGAATTAAGACGGCAGAAGCCCCCCTAGCTGCAAATTTTACATACGGTGGTCCATGAGCGAAGAAAGCTCCCACCAGGAGACGCCCCAGGAAATCTTACCATTTCAACCAACTCCACAACAATCTTCCTCACCGGGCGACGCACCAGGAAGTTCCGTCCCCCAACGAAGGAGGCAACGCGGGACCAACATCTGCAACAGAGGGTACTAGCCAAACACCCCCAACAAATTCAACAACAAGAGGAGTCACTTTAAGGAGCGGGACAATCCTAACAGGTCCCCACCAAGTAAGACCTTCTAATTTAAACTTAGAAAATTATTTAAAGTATTTAGAAGGGAAAGTGCGGGACTCCTCCGAACTTTCGGTTATACAGTGAGATTCTATTGACAAACAGATTGCCAAATCTCGGGAATGAAGGCATGAGCAAATCGCAAAATTTAAAGAAAGCACTGAAAAGTTCAAAGAGAACCTGAAGGAGTTTGGAGAACTCTCGCACTCGCTCGAAGCCACCAATAAAAATAATAGTGTAGATTTAAGTGAAAGTGCCAACGACAGTGTCAGTGATTCCACCGTGAGTGAAATCCTTTTGAACTGGCTGGGCGACTCCCTTCTGGAAACCAGCATAGAAGATACTAGCTCCCCAATAGTGTCAAAGTCTAGTTGCAAAATCCCCAATATAAACATGGCAGATTACGCGAAAATCGCCAAGCTGACTGCTCAGCTGGTTCCCCTATTCTCAGGAGAACAGCACCCAAAATTGAGCCTAGAGCTCCAAACATTCCTAGGATGCTGCAGGCAGGTGATTCAGTGCATTTCGGTGGATGAACTATCAGCATTTTTACAAATCTTTCCCACCAGACTTCGAGGCGAAGCTTATCAGCTCTTTGCCTCAAATATGCCCACTACTTTCAAAGAAGTAGAAGAACGGCTAAATCGCACATGCCTGCCTAGAGAAACTTACCAGGAACAGGTAAATAAATCGATTACTACAAGGCAGTATCCTTAGAAAACCTCACAGCCTTCACGGCACGAGTAAAACAAATGCTGGCACTCTGCAATGAAGCAGCAGAATCCAGATACGGAGCCACAGCAGCACCAGCTGTTAAAACGCAGCTGGAAGATTTCGCAAAGAACGCACTAAAAACAGGAGTCAATAACCCGTATATGTGCCAATACCATCTGACCATGACAGACGGCACGGTAGATGACCTCGTACAAAGAGCACTTGGCATGGAGCGTCTCCAGCAAAGTGCTCTATTCCTGCAACCTCCCGGACAATTCCAAACCAATATGATGCAGAATACATTGCCAAATTCTGCTTGTGCCAGTGTACCAAATAACGCTCAATTAAATCAAAGTAGTACTCTAGTAAATCAAAGCGTATATAATCCTGGCATCATATACTCACAGGATCCCCGGCAAAACAATATACCCATAAACACAAATAGTCACATACCGCCGGCACAGTTCACACAAGCACACACACCATCGCCGAATATAAAACAGGAACCAAGATCTCCAAATAGAAATTTTAATGTACAAAATAAAAATAATTATTTAAATAAAATAAATTGTAGTTTTTGTAATTTAAGAGGCCATACATACGCCGATTGTCTGAAACGTAAAAATACGCCGTACTGTGTGACCTGCAAAATGTATAACCATGACATACGTGACTGCAGGAGAAACAACAATAGTTTCCAGAGACCACATAACAAAGAAAGTCAACGTAGGCTCAACGTGGATTTTCCGAGCTCCAGATGCGACAATTTGGTTTTTGACGAAGCCATCGAGGTGGAAATGGGCCTCATCACTCAAGATGAGTTTTCGATGGAATTCCGGATCATTTTCATGCATTTCAAGGACCCAATCAGCAAAACTCGACGTTGTTGATGATCGGCCGGCTTGAGTTCTTGTGTTAACTGAACTTTATAAGCCTTAAGACCCAAATCTTTATGCAAAATACGGTGTAATGACGTTTGTGGAATGCCTAATTCCAAAGAACGACGAGGAATGGACAAACCTGGGTTTTCTTCAACACTTTCGGCTACAGCAGCAATATTCTCGGCTGTTCTTGAGCGACGTGCACGGGTTTTATTCTTCACATCACTAACTTGTCCCGACAGCTCGAATTTTTCTACCAATTTCTGTATTGCGGTCCGACAAGGTGCTTCACGACGACCCAAAAATGTTCGAGTTTTACGAACCGTCTCTGCCACATTTCCACCATTTTTATAGTGAATTTTAATAATTTCAATGCGTTGTTGAATCGTGTATCGTTTATTTATGGCGTAGTTTCTACTTGTCAAATGTCAAAAAATGACAGCTCCAAAAGTGACATCTACCGAAATAGCGGGCTAATTAAAATAACACCTCTTATTAGAAAACCCTTTAGTATTTCTAGATAACTCCAATTTTAACCAAAATCAAATAAATTTTCCAAATAGTGGCAAGCGGGACATACTCCGAGGCACCTCTGCGGTGGACCATCAGAATCCAAGGCTTGTAGTTGTTGTATCTTTTTCATTGTTATTGTTTTTGATATCAGTATTACGATTATTTACATTCATTTTGGAAATTTTTACCGAATAGTTACAGTAAGCAGAATTAATTTTTACCAGCCATTGCAAATAGTTATACTTACAAATTTAAAGAACAAAAAAAAATAAGTTCAATAGATTTATAGTTCATAGAATCGCTTACCGATTCAAATGAATATGTACAAATTTGGCTTACTAAAACTGTTAAAGTAACCTTCAAGGCAACGAATAACTACGCTCGTATTAGTGATTTTAGTAGAAAACAATTTCACAAATGTAGTGAATGTATCTATAATTATAAAAATATGTTTTTTCTTACGTGGTGTTACTTCAAGTGGTCCTAAATGATTTACGTGTATAGTCAAAAACAGCTGCACTCCTTTAGGAACTAGATGCAAGAAACCCTCTTGCTTTCCACTAAAAGAGTTGAACGCAATATATTTCAAACAATTTTGTATATAGTTCTTATCTATTACATTCAAGTTAGGAAACCAATATGATCGTTTGATAAACTCACCAACCTCTCCGACCCCGACGTGTGAACGAAGATCATGCGCATTTCTAAGAATATGAATTCGCATATTTTCCGGCGCATAAAATAAAATTCGATTCTTTTCCGTTTTTCTATATACAAGTTCATCACGCAGTTCATAAAAAGAACTTTCTTCTTTTTCTAACTTCTGCTTAATTTCCTTAATAGTAGGGTCTTCTGACTGACAAATCGCTAATTGTTACACGAATGGGTTCTCATAATGAACAAAAATATTGTGACACCGACTAAAAGCATAAACATGTTGCATGCGATTATTTGACCTATGGTCCATTTCATAGTCATAATCTTACAATTCAAGTACCAAACCATTAATTCTAGAATTAATAAGTTTTTTATCCAGAGTTAATGCCAAAGCATTACAATCTGTCACTATTTTGAATTTAATCCCGTGCAGGTAAATTTTAAACCTTCTAAGCGCATAAATAATAGCAGGTGTCTCCAACGCGTAACTGTGATATCTCGATTCATAGTTCGTGGTACGTTTAGAGAAATACATTACCGGATGCATATGTCCATCTTGTTTTCGTTGTAACAAAACAGATCCGTAACCCAAAGAACTAGCATCGGAATGCAATTCTGTATAGCCACTTGAAGAACAAATACTTAAAAGCCGAGCCTAAACTAAATTCTTTTTAAAGATTCGTAACAGTTATGCATTCCTTCGCGAAGCACAAATTCGTGACCATCCTTAAGCATGTCACAAAGAGACTTGCTTATCAAAGAAGAGTTTTTAATAAACTTTCTGAAATACGAACAACCCCAAGAAACTTCTTAGCTCCTTGAAATTTTTCGGAACACTAAAATCTTTTACCGCTTGTAATTTAGAAAAATTGGGCTTTATCCCATTTTCTGAAACTCAGTAACCTAGGTAGTCAATTTCGTTATAGAGAAATTTACATTTGTCTAGTCACAGTTCTAGTAAATCATCCTTCATCATTTTAAAATACCTATATGCTCATCTATACCTGTTGTAGCGATCAAAATATCGTCCATGTAAATGAATACCTTCTTTTCATCAATAAGTTCCCTAGAAATTTTATGAATAAATCGTTGGAATACGGAAGGTGCATTTTTTAGCCCCAATGGCATTTTAACATATTCAAATTGCCCTAATGGAGCTGCGAAACTTGTATATTGAATTGAAGTTTCCGCCATTTATTCTAATTTTCTTGTGTCATCTCACGCACAGCACTCCCTCGTTCACTCACTGGACCGTGATACAAAGATTAACAAGGTATGGCCAAAATATCTGTCAACTGGTTGCTTGCATCATTTGGCGACAATTATCAAAAATTTGTTTGTCTCAATTTCAATCGTCCTTATCAAAGTGAAAAACATTTTCTGTTTAGAAATTTCTTTGCTTTCCCACTAGCACATAATTACTTTTCCAGAAGCGATTTTAAGGAACAAAATAATGTTTTTATTAAACATTTCAATATATTCAAAACTTATTTCAGTCAATGTAATACTAAAAACTCAAAAAAACTTTGCTGGAAATGACATTTGTGTCCACATGACGTACTAAAGCAAAATTTTCACTCGAATCGGCCATACCTTGTTATCTTTGTATCATGTCACTGGACTACTATTTTGGTTACGTTTTCATACTATCCTCGTGTGCTAGGTTTATACAAAACAATAATATTTACAGTGGCTACAAAATATAAAATATTTACGTTGAGTACAATCGTGGTGCTTAGGCCTATACAGGTCTAAACGAAACAGGGATAGGTTCCGGGTCAATAATTGACAAGATGTGATATAAACTGTCAAACTTTATTTTTCACAATATATTTTCGATCTTAATCTACTAATACTTCAATTTATTTAGTAAAATACTAGAAATTTAACAAATAATAATAAATAATAAAAATAATAATTCAACTCAGAAATAATAACAAATAATAATTCAACTCAGAAATAATAAATCATAATTTAACTCAAAAATAACAAAATTATACTCCAACCAAAAGAAAATAATAATTCAACCAAAAACAATTAATCCAAAATTCAAGAAGAGTCTTATTGGTTTAACCCATAAAATAAAAAATCTTATTAATTTTTATATTATATGTACAATGTTAATTGTAATGGCGACTACAGCCTATGTAGGTATTTTCCGCCGGAATTCAAAAAAGAACTTTCCGGTATAGAAAAAAGGCTTAAATAAAATCTGTTATTAAATGCGGACCTTTTCAGTGTAGTGTAAATACTACTGATACGCCTTTTATAATAAATTATCGTTCAAAACGCAATAATTTCTTTATACTGTGGGTTCGATACGCCCACAATTTCCAGAATCGTTACTTCTGATCCGTCTTGGAAAACTGCACAACTTGCAATGAGTTTCAAAAAAAAAAAATATCCAAAATCCAGATCTTACGCGATTAACGAAACTTATTTCAACTATGACGATTTTAACAGAACCGATATCCCGGGATATTTGTTTAACATTTTCGTACAGGCTTTAATTTTGGCCTTGATTTCACTTATGACTTTATTGTACATTAACATTTTAACTGTCCGAAAAAGATATAAAAACTATTAATTAAGCGATGTCTTTATTTTACAGCTTTTTGCGTGACAGCAAGCACCTGCTTTATTTATACCCTGACAACGTACAGAGTAAATTATAAAGTTGCGTAGCGTTGCATGATGTGATGTCGTTGATGTAGGCAGCTGTGCTGTCAAAAGTAAGTTTTTTCTCTTTTCGTTTTATTTTTGCATTTAAATATTAATTCGTTTATTTTTTCTTTCTTTTCTTTTCAGAATATAAGCAATTTGGAGGATTGCTGTGCAGTGTGGGAGTTAGATTCTTGGTGTTTAGGTAAGTTTGTTATACCCTAGTTAAATCCTAGGGTATACTAAGTTTGTCAGTACGCTTGTAACATCTAGAAATAATGATGGTACAGCAAAATTGAATTGTACTTAGAGAGCAGAAATTTTGCACAGGCACTTTAAAGAAAACTTAAAATTAAATTCGAAAATGGGACAAATCGGGTAACTGCTTCGTAGGGTTGCCATACAAAAATTCCGTTTCTCACTATATTTTTGGACACTGTCTGAGAACGTATCAACGTAGAGCTGAAATTTTGTACACGGCGTTTTCATAACAATAGTAAATACAATTTCAAAAATGGGCTTAATCGGGCAATCCCTTCCTGGTATTGCCATATAAAAACTTTAGTTCTTTACGTATACTGTGACAACGTTCAATCCTAGACTTTTTTATTGTACTGAAAAGTTCTTCAGAATATGTCCGACGAACCGTTCTAGAAATATATGCGATAAACCACTTCAATGATCAATCTTGCAGTGATGGATGATCCTACGAAATTACATACGGGTACTCATCTAGGGTTTCATAAGATAAGGTATCTTAGACCAATTTTAACTTACTTGTTTTTATGATAACTTTGTTTACGTTTTAGTAGACGAAAGTTGTTTTATTTATTTTTAGCGTAAACGGCCAACAAAAAGGCTTAAATTCATCGTGGGATATTCTTGATACCTTTTTATTTTTTTTTTATATTTAATTAATTAATTCATTAATTATTAAATTATTCATTACTATTTAATAGGATTGTCAAAATAAACCAAATAGTACAATTAAAAATAAAATAAATAGCAAAGTTAAGTAGTAGTATATACTGCTTACCCCCCCCCCCCCCCCCCCCCCGTTTAAAGAAAAAAGCTGGCCCGTTGGTGAGAATATCGAGATTACCTTCCAAAAGGGAAAAATAAGAGTTTTTCACTGAATTTCGAATTGGTCAAAACCGAGCACAGAGTCCTCAAATTTAGGGTTTAATTTACGGATTCATGTGTAATTTCAAAAATGAACTAAATTGTTTAACTCCTTGATAGTGCTGCAATATAAAAACAGTGAGTCACAGACGTTTTTATTGTACGGAAGAGTTCTTTGCAATATAAAAACTTATTGGTTGCAACTATTTTAACCATCCGACAAACCACAAATAAATGTGATCTTAACTATCCACAGCGATCATATTTACGAACTGGATTATCGATTGATTTGTAATAAATAATAATAAATTTTAAATTGGTCCCAAACCAATTAAAACTTTTCCTACTTTTTATATGAACTATGAAATCCGTCCAATCAAACCTATCATAACAAAAACGTGGAAACTAAAAAAAAAGGTAATCGAGATTTATATTTTTGGCAAAATTTTCATAGATTCGAAATTATTTATCAATTTACAAATATCTTGAACTTGGTCTATTTTTCACCTTGTTCCTTGCTTTCATCTTTCAAATAGATCACTTCAATTTGTTCTCTCGCTTCACCAACCATTTGATTGGGATCCAATGTGACTTGTTGCAGAGCATTAACCGTTGGCTGAAATAATTCTTTTACTGATTTACCAGAGTACTCTGGAGAAACCTCCTTTGAACTGTGAAAGCTTTTACCGGTATTTGCGATTATTGAGGCAACACTATTAATATCTTCATCCAGTTCATTAACCTTTCTCAGAACGTCTTTGGTGGTTAGAAAAAGTTGAGAACAGGTTTCCTCCTCTACATATTCATCTTTATTAGACGTTACGTTTTGAATATAAGCATGCAAAGTTTCGATTTTCTTTTTTATACACGAATTTTCTTGTTTTAACTGAGTAATTTCCTCGTGTTCTTCTCTATTTGGATCATAGCTCATGTTCTGTAGCTGCTGGAACATTCTTAAAGTACTTCGAAATCGATTTTTATCAACACAGCCTTCTTTTTCATTGGATTGCCAAACTTGCTTGCGCATCATTTCAATTTTTTTACTTTCTTCTGGATTGTACGGATGTTTTCCCCCAAAAGGTATATTATGATTATGTTTTTTTAACAAAGTTATAGAAACTTTCTCAATTCTTTCTTCTTCTTCCCTCAGAACAACCAGGCGTGCCCTTAATTCAGATATGAATACACGAACCTTTTGTGATTCTTGTTCATCTGTAAAAGAAATAGTATAATCATAAATGGAGGCCTCAATTTCAGCTTCATAAAAAATTATTATAAATGTAGGTTCTTCTGAAATAAAAATGACATAGACGCTGACGCTTCATGAAATATTTGTCTCTCTCTTACATCTCCTAAACAATTTCTACGAATTAGAGCAAACCGGAAATCTAAACAAAATTCTCTTCTTCTTTATTGCTGTCTGGAAGAGCACAGCTCTGGAGAAGATGCTTGACGCTTATATAAGAAATGTATAATAGAGGAACTATACTTCCGAAGGCCAGCATGCCTACATCAGAGGAAAATCAGTAAAGTGTGCACTACATGAAGTATTATCAGTCACTGAGAGACCCCTAGAATACAAGGAATACATTGTGGGGACGGGGACTTCAACAACGTAAAGTCGGACTTTATGTATCAGAGACTGAGGATGGTGGTAATGAAAAAAAGTATATGTGGCTGGATTTATTTGATGTTTCTCAGCAGAAGATCAACACTTTCTCAAGTGATGCAGTGGTGAATTCGTCCGTATGTAAATATACACATGCTGTCATCACTCCTTTGGTTACTAATAATGGATAATATCCTAGGAATATTAGACAGTTATCTATAAGGAGGACTTAACTATATTGGAATACAGGGTATCCCGTCGAGATGGTAAAAAATTTTAAGGATCGAAAGTACAGCCTATTTGCGATCGAAAATGTTATATAACATTTTTTCGAGTTCGCACTTTTTTAGAAATTTTCGATTTTTTCGAAATTTTTAACCTTAAGTCACTTTTGGACTATAACTCAGTCCAGACGCCTAATTTTCTTTTGTTTTATTCATATCATTATAGGCTCTAATTCTGTGTAACTCGGTTTTGAAAACGTTCACACATAATGGAAAAATAGGCAATTTGCTGCTGAAGCATTTTTTTCGTCAAAAATTCATCTGTTTTTAAAGTCATAAATCTCGAAAAGTAGCCATACCAACAGATGATCCGGTTCTCATAGAAAACATCGCTCATTTATTACCTTTTATAAAAGTCCAACACGATTAGTCCACCTGTGTTGCCAGAGTTATAGTAAAAGTTTCCTGCAACATACCTCTCATAACTTGAGCAAAATAAATTCGAATAGCAAGAAAGAAACACCTGAGGCAAAAACTCTCACGATTCCGAGCTGAGCTGAACTTTATTCTTTAATTTTATTTGTGGGTTTTTCTTTTACAAAACTCTAGTTTTTGCTTTGTTATATTTTACTTAGTATCAGTGTACAGAGAAACTTATTAGATTGTTTTATGTAAAATTATAGTGGACATTAGAAGATACTTAACTTGGTGTATTGTGTGCAGTGTACAGTGCATAATCTAGTTTGCAATTTATCATATACCTCATAGCTTATTTTATATAACGGAAGGTATGGGAAGATGCTCAAAAACTAAGCACTCAAACTATGGGCGAAGGAGGCGAAGAGAGTGGTATGGCAGGTAAAACCGGAGCTCCGCGGAGCGCACGTGTGTTGTGTGCCCCTGCCAGCCTGTCTCTGTGTGTGTGTGTGTTCGCGCCTGCCTGCGTGTGCGTGTATGTGTGTGCCTGTTTGGGTGTGTTTCTTTGCGCTTGGAAAATATACCCTAGGGGGTATATTACTTAGGGCAGGTAAAGATATGTGCTAGAACAATGCGTAATCCCTTAACAATAGGTGTGCGCTTCGCAAAGTATTTTTGACTAGATCAATTTCGGGTTGTGCGCTTCGCAAATATACCCATATATATAGGTGGAAAATGTCCATGCCTGAGCGATATTATGTGAATCTTCACATTCAGACCTCAATTGATGAAGAGAGGATTTTAAACAGAAAAATCAGTAATATGCAATACAAAAACCATAGCAAACTAAATTTTAACTCAGGAGAAGGTACACAAGGGCCACCTCCATCAACACGGTCACACGAGTCAGGGCGTAGATTCTACCCCTAGAGAGGATTGTCAATCGTAGATAATAGCATTAACTGTAAATAATATAACAAAGACAAGCAAATGTGTGTATAGGTCACAGACCATTAGATTTCTTAAAGTTTTAAATACGTACGTATATTACTCTTATTTGATAACTCCATAAGACTCCCGTTTGGTAGTAAACTAAAAAAGAAAATCTATTTGGAAAAAAAAGAAAACAGATTAAATTTAATAAAAATTAGATTCTACGGACACAATGCGATCCCCGGATCTTATCTTTGCAAGAATTTGAAATAGGAAAAGTCGCTTTATTTAAACTACTAATTATACCACGTTTTTGAAGTTTTACTTATATAGTCTTCGTTAAAAGTAAGTCTCTTATATCTTTCAAGCATTGAATTAAAAAGAAACTTTTTCTTTACAGAAGATGCTGCCATGGTATCAGTAAATAATAGATAGAGACTAGTATACCATAAGCTTATTACAATTAGTCATAATATATGCCTCCGCCTCGGGAGATGAAATAAAAATCGGGTGCGAGGGAACGATAAGTTTCATATCTATCATGTAATAGAAGCGGTTTTTGTATAAGATATAGAAATTAGGTGCCTATGCGCCCTGTGGTGCCATAGAAAAAGAGAAAGTATAGAAAACCTTAAAATATCGCTTGTTGAGAGGTAAGTCGAATTCACATGATAAAATTGCTTTTATAACGTAATGCGGCGCTGAGTTTTTGTGATTTTCTCCACTCACACTCCCGGAGCCTCTCGCTAAAATTACAGGTCATCAATCGGGACATTAAAATTGTGCTACCCTCAGTGTCATATGGGTGGATGGGGCAATGGCAGTGAAGACAGAACATCTGCGCCTTCACGTAGGTAATGGTAACTGGTGTAAGGGTCCTTTTTGGACCGGATGACGGCAGGTGGCAGCGGCAGGTTTTCGTGGAACCACCCCCCCCCCCCCCCACACTCTCCGTCAATAGCCTAAGCGAGCTAGCGTGCCGCCCAGCAATTCAACGCTGTCCACCGAGTGATCTGTCAGCTCATCATGATAGAAGTCTGGACTTTACGACCAATCCAATCACTCAACATAGTTCCATAACATGGTCCGTGATCCTGCCGAGATTTGTAATAAATAAATTTTGGATTTGAATTTGAATTTGAATTTTAAATATTATTCGGTAATTGCAAATACTATTTCACTCCGTGTTTTAGTTTTTAAGTCAACCTACGGCCTACATCACTTTGTTAGTCTTAACCTCTCATTAACTCTTATTAGTACGTTTGTGTACCTCACGTGCAAATTTACCCTAACTCACTGCTATACTACCATAGCATTGTACCTGTTACCTATACTAAATCTAATTCTGATGTTGTGCCGTACGCCCGGGATTTTCTCTGCATTTTTCCTTTAATTCTTCGTGGCAAAAAAGTTTAAAGAATCTTACATCTCATATTTATTGCTCGGTAAAGGTATTCGGCCGCGTCCTGCAATTTATATTATTTTAGTGTGACTTTGCTTGTGAAATTCAGTGATTTATTTAGTTTTATTTCTGGTTCTGTGATAAAGAGCACCTGTCATTACGTGTTAATTAGCCCTCTTCAGTATTTATTCGATTTTTCCAAGTTTTATTCTGCCTTTCGGTCCAATAAATTGTACAATTACTCTCAAGTGTTTGTTCTATGCAAACCGCATGAAGATTTTCATTTTCTCATTGTTAAATTTCAACTCACCACACGGCGGGCAAAAACTGGTGGCACGCGCCGCCATTTTGCATAAGTGCGCAGTTTGCTTCATCCAGGATATTTTGTGCGCGGATCTATTTAGCTCATCTCAAACATTCAGCCTGATGTCCTACACGGATACTGTGAAGCAATTGTGGAGCTCACATTGGGAATGTGATTACGTGTGCTGGTGCTGCTATTCACACCATCACTGTCATCTAGTGCTGCACCGATACTCCCGGTTCATGCAGAGGCTGGGCGGCATAGTATCATTGGCGATATTCCTTGAAGCTGGAGGATATACAGCGTTAATATAGCCAACAGACGCTACTATTTATCTGTGGCTAAGGTCATTGCAGGAAGTCGGCATAATCCCGGAATATCTCAATATCTGCTATAATTAAATCCACCTAATCCAAGTTGGACTCATTTTTTGTAATATGTGCCGCATAAACAAAGTGGACTTATAATATTTTGGATGGAGGCTGCATTTAGCATTGGACTATAATCAGCGTTAAACTTTTATCAAATGCCTATTGTTGTTAACTTTTAATTACTTATCTTAAAAGCACATTAGACCATTCGTGTCAACAACTATTGAGGTATTTATTTATTTAACCACTATTCAAATTAACTTTAATAATTACAACTACATATATTCATAGTCTTATATGGTGCGATATTTTAATATTTGTGGTATTATTCTTTATAACAAAGCATCTATATTCATTATAACTATTCTTACTTATTTGCGTCATTTGGGATATTAATTTTTTAACAATTTATCTTTAATCGCCGTAACTACTCATGTTAATTTTTATATAGCATGATATTTGGAGTGTGGCAAGCCAGTGATGCCACTTTGCTACAATTGTAGCAAAAATGATACTTTTTTTCATGTCATTGTAAAAATGCTACTTTGATACTTTTATTCTATTATTCTGTCTAAAATGATACTTTTACATAAATTCAGACAATCGAGGTTATTAGATACTCAAAGTGGAGGAAGTTCGAAATAAATTTTCTAAAAGAATATCGGAGTTTGGAGAATTTCAGGATTATGCTGTTGTAAGGCAGAAAAAAATCCTTGACATATGTAGCTCCATCGAGCTGCCTATCTTTAAAGGAAGTTGTTGACTTAATTTTGGTGCAATAGCAAGCTCTTCAATTATTTCTTATATCATCTTCGTTAGAAGACGAAATCCTTTAAATAAAATATACATATTTTTACTTTTTGTCACAAATCTGTCAAGTTGTAACTACTATTAACTTAGAGTTTCAAGGAGAAAAATTTAGGTTACATAATTATGCAAAACAATTGAGACAAATTACAAGTTAATTTTGTCGTTTTTAATTAAACCTGACTTAATAAATAACTAAGATTTCCTGAATCACATTGACCTACAACATCAAGAGAATTATTTGCCGCTTAATCAGATATACATCAGTGCAAATGCTGATTTATTTATTGCAGAAAAGGGTTTCATGGATTCAGTTTTGACAACTGTAAGGTTACATATCTTTTCGTTTTATGTTGAATTCTGTAGTCAAATAAGAAAGCGCTTCCATTTCAAAAGCGACATTTTAAAACATTTTTGTTGTCTAGATGTAACGATTCTATTTTGCCATTATTAAAAGCATTTCCAAATCTTTATAAACATTCTGATGTAGAAAAAATTAGTACACAATGGCGAATCTTACAGGTGCAATCGAATTTAAATCAGTTGACTGATTCTGAAAGTTTTTTGACTTATCTTTCGACTGTTTAAAAACTCATGGGGGCAATAATTACTTTTCTAGAACTTTATGATTTCGTAATGAATTTAATGTGTCTAACACACAGTTCTGCTGCCACTGAACGAGTCTTCTTAGATCTCCAACTAACTAAAACAAATAAGTCAAATAGATTTGACATAAAGACCATTGAATGTAATAAAAGGGCAAGTAGAAAGTCAAAAAGAAAAATACTTTGTCTGGACACCGTCATAAAGCAATTTAAAATCGCGTTTAATAGTCATAAATATCGAGATAAAACATTTAATATACTTATAAGGTATTACTTATTTATTATGTGCTGTAAAATGGAATGAATTTATTTAAGGAAAAAAATCAATATTTTTTGTTCAACTAAGCTCTACATATATTTTCTAATTCAGTTTTATTTTGTATGAATTGTCTTAATTTTATTTTAATGTTAAAAGAAAGATTTTGTACATTTTTTTTTTATATATTTATTTATACTTCTTTTTCTTTAAGATTGCTACTTTTTGCTACTTTTTCCCTCGAGTCTTGCTACTTTTATTCCTACCCCTTGTGGCAACATTTAACTTTATTCGATACATCAGAATCACTGACATGTATATAAATGGACTGCTCGTTGAACCAAAAATGCATGAAAGTAAATGGCACCACTTTCATATTCCTGTCTCTTTCCGTGAGAGCATACCTTCCCACTGAGCTGTAAAGATTCGGAATGCGGTTGAATGGTATTTCCAACCAAAACAGCCGTGTAAAAAACACTTCCTTCGACACATAATTAAAATTTAACAATACAAATAGTCCCAAATACTTTTGTGGTAAATTCAGTAAATCCCACTGACATGCATATAAGTAAATTCTCAAATAATTTGAACATAGCGCCAGTTTACGACAATTGGTAGCATTGACAGTGAGAACATACTTTTCCAAATCAAAATTGGTGCCACATGAAACTGGAGATCAGTCAGTCCATTTATATATATATGTCAGTGATCATAATTAGTCCCAAGAACTATTCGATTTCTGATTTGTTGCACGCTGAAACGTGTGATAGATTGCTGTGACAACTAGAGTAGGTACTATATAATATAATAATATTTATTTATGGTTTGAGCAGTGTATCTGCAAACGTTTTTGAGCAGTTAGCAATAGCTTTAAGCATTAGACCATTCGTGTCAACCAACTATTGAGGTATTAACCACTATTGAAATTAACTTTAATAATTATAACTATGCATATTCATATTGCGGTATTATTCTTTATAACAAAGCATCTACATTGATTATAATTATTCTTACTCTTTTGCGATATTAATCCTTTAACGATTTTAGCTGTGGCTAACACCTACATGGTATGTGCATGACCGGAGCAGGGACTGTATTTTGCGAAAGTAATAAAAACGAGGCACCATGCGACTAGTACAGCTGCTGTGGGCCCTGCCATTAAGTGTTTTGTGTGCTGTGAGCGCGAGCCTCACGCTAAACTACTGGGTGGTAATAAAATCTATTGAATTGAGTGCTTAGCATGCGCTAAGTGGCATCACACTGTGTGTTGCGATCACTGTCAAGGCCTATCTTGCTCACTTCAGACACAAGAAGGTTCCTTGGCTTTGTACGGGGTGCACTGACTTTATAAAGGCTCATCGTGGACCAGCTAAACCTGTTGGATACTCTACACTTGACCTGGCGAAGGTTGGGAAGTGTACGAAACCATACATCTAGCACTGCCACCGCGGTCAACTCTAGACTGGGCGGCATCTCTGCCCTGATCAAGAACCCCACTAAAACCAATAAAAGGAGACACTGCGCCAGCAACATCGACTACGGTGAAACTAGTCTCGTCTGTGAAACCAATCACTTCGCGTGCTACCAACGTGGACAACCCCAAGCGGGCTGGCTCCTCTACACTGGTCACGAACTCCGCGAAAGTTAGTAACAATAGACTCTCCGCACCTGCAACTTCAGCGCTGACTGCGCGATCCCAGTCTTCAGCGAAGACTGGCTTAGCAGGTGCACAGAGTGTATGTCATAACTCTAGCGCGGTCAAGTGATTTTGAATGCTGTGAGTGACTCTACGACCAATTCGCACAATCTCCGTGGAAGACCTGGGCCCCTATTCTGCAATCTCACTCACTTATGATTGTATGAGAGAAGTCACTCACTTCGATCTCACTCACCCACCATTTAGGTATTCTAGAAAACAAATGGAATGCGATGTACACTGTAAAATAAAATAATCCACCACATTCGTGGTGAATATTTTTTATGTGACTTTATATTTGGTATAGAGCCTAAACTACTATCCATAAAGGAAAATAGTCTTCTAGGAATCTACAGCTTGGTTGCTTAGCTTCCCAAAGACTACACTTTCTATATACCTTACTTAACAAAATAATAAAATAGTTTTAATTACAAAATAATCTTACCATTTTACGTTCACTAATAATTGCATGTGTGTATGTACAGCCCGAGTCCGAATCTGTAGGCAGCTACATTCGATATCATCAGCCCACGGCATGCCATGACGGCACAGCGACATTGCAATGATTACTCAGCTGAGAGTTTTTGTTTGAGAAATCGTAAACATTTGGTTCCGATAAATTTTTATATATAATTTTGTTAGGAAAGGTATACAAACTTTATTTCGATTCGAAAGACAATAAAGAAAGCTTAAGATTATCAGAACACCATTTTTCTGTATGTATAGCAGTCTAATGCGGAGGAGCTATTCAAATCAAACACAAATGACCGTGTCGAGTACCGTATACCCAGTAGTAATATCTCACTCACTTTGCCACAAATATTTCACTCACTTGCGTTCCAGAATAAAGAAACACGTGGAATCGGGTAAGTGAGTGAGTGAGTGGAGTGAGTGAGAATGCAGAATAGGGGCCCTGGCCTGACTCAGGACGACCCTGAGAACAAGTCAATAGAATCAATTGACTGTTCTGTACAAACGGGTAGAGAGCACGAAGGGGATCTTCCAGCACTGGCTCGCAACTAGTGGCCCCAACCCCGCGTGATCTGTCCAAACCACTGCTTGCCCTTCATAATATAGCGAACCCTTGCATACAGATCTCACCTCCATCCGAACCCTGATATCCAAGCTAGACACTGCAATAGTCCTAGTAGTAACGGTGAAGGACCAGCACACAAGAGGACCTTCATAATAAAATAACTTGCCAGGTGGAGCCTTCCATCAAGATAATTCAAATACTCTCCCAGCCCTTTGCGCTAATATAAGGCTTGATCCCTTTTTCAGCTCAAACATTGTCTCCGCAATCCCCCTTAAGTGGATGAGCGGTAGTTTCTCCCCCAGTCGCATTTCCAAACCTAGGACTTCTTAAAATTTAACAATTCGGGGAACTGTAAGCATTTCTTTCAGGCCTACCTGTATCAGCTGAAAACCAAACCCTTAACCATTGACACCATGTATATCAACGAAGACCTTGATAGTAGCATGTTGTCCCTATTGCATCAGGTCCTCACTCTCAAAAGGGAAAGTATCTTGCGAAAAATGGCCACCAGAAATAGGCAGGTGTATTTGTTCGCCGGTCTGAGTATAATGGTACTGATCTTATTTATGAAAATGTCTAAGCTCAAGTTGCTCGACTGGCGCAGTTGGTCTCAACCCGGCAATAATGCACCACGTACTTTCGGCTAGGGAAGCACTCCCATGTTTTTTACCGCCATCAAAATTTAAATCAAATCCTTCAATACTCGGTCTTTTTTAAAAAATCTCACCGAAATTATACAATAAGCACTCAAAGGAAATGCAGGTGCACTACTGGTGTGTGAGACATGGTCTAAGGCACAATACGTCCAAGATGCTTGAGATCCCGGGACTCAGGCTACATAGGTTGGACAGGATAAGATACCCTGCAGTCTAAAATTGTTGGTCAATTGATCAATGATAATTGGGAACTATTATCGGTCTTGGTCTGGAGTTTCATCGAACCTACCGCGCTAGTGGTTGTCTCTAGAAGAGAGGCCATTTTCCAGGATCGTGACGGGGTGCAGATTAGTGAGTTTCTAGACCTAGTTTTGAATCGTAGTCCTCGAGTTGTTTTTGGTGGGAACTTCAACATTGATGTGGCCGTAGCGTCTACTCTGAGTGTCGCGCTCAAGGATGCCTTTGCATAGCGAGACCTGCTAATGTTGAACGACGTGCCCACAAAGCATGGTGCCACTTCTGCAACGGTGCTAGACTTCCTTGTCACCACTCCTAACTTCAAACCTACTCTGGCTGGACAGTGTCCTGGAGTCTCTGACCATGAGATAATTTTTGCCACCGTTGATCGTAATTGTGCTGCACCCTACAGACAGAGAAGCTTTCGAAACCTTACTGCCATTCAGATGAAATCTCTCATAGCTGACATTACCGCTGCGGATTGCTCGATAATCCACAACATGCCAGACCCGGAGGAGGCTACGGTTACTATATCCAACATCATAGATGATCTCTTTGTTTCTCATGTGCCTATGACACGACCTTCGCCAACAAACTGCACTGAGAGCGAGGTTATGGCTGCCCTTGCGCGCATCAAGTCAAATGTGGTGGGGACAGATGGGATACCGATAAAATTTCTAAAAATCATTCCCTTTATCTTAACACAGCTCAACGGCCTCTTCAATAAGCTCATTACCTGTTCACACTTTCCTGACTACTGGAAAACAGGACTCATCACCCCGATTTCCAAGATAAATTCGCCGAAAACTCTATCGCTAAAGCTTTTGAGACTATCTTTAATGAGCAGATTAGGCAATACCTTGAAATTAATAAGCTATTGTCTGAATTTCAGTCAGGATTCCAGAAAAAGCATTCGAACACATATGCCATAATATGCATTTAGATTTTTCAACATTTAACTTTAGCTTATTCATTTTCAAACAAAAATTTACTTTTTCTAAAGCACTTTCCATTCGGGAAACACACAAACTAATATAGTCTTGGACTATGTAAAGTAATGTATCATCAGCGAATAACACAATTTTTACATCCGATAAAATGGTTGCAATATCGTTAATGTATAATAAAAAAAAATACCGAGCCTTGTGGAACACCAATGTCAATACTCACTTTCTCAGACAAACATTCATTAACTTTTGTTCTTCGATACCTTTCAGACAAGTAAGACTCAAACCACTTATACGATTTCCCATTTATTCCATATTTTTTTAATTTAATCAAAAGTATAATTCTATCAACTGTTTCGAATGCTCTTTTTAAATCTAAAAAGACGGCTAAAACTTTTTTCCTATTTTCAAGTTCACCATTCCACTCAATTAATGCCCAATTTAGTGCAGTTTCACACGAATGCCCTTTTCGAAAACCGTACTGCTGTTCTATCAGTACATGGTTGGACTCGAGGTACTTTCCTAATTGAATTTGTGCTACTTTCTCTATTATTTTTTCATGTATCGACAGCATGTTCACTGCGCGGAAATCCTCAGCCTTAACGGAATTCTTAACCTTCTCAACAGGAACTATTAATGATTCTCTCCATGCTTTGGAAATAAACCCTTACTAAGCGACTGATTTATTATCTTCAATAGTGGTTCCCCAAACACAATCCAATTATCTAAAATTATTTTTGTACTCATATGATTATAGTCCATTTTATTGTTCATACATTTAAACACATGTTTCAGCTCCGATAAATCAATGTTTCTAAAATCAAAATTGCTATTCACATTAGGCAAATTACATTCAAATTTCATATATGGAATAGAGTTGCTTATCTCATTTACACTATCAACAACAAAATTATTAAACTTCTCCACAATAAGTACCTCAACCCCAGAACTAGTATCATAAAATGTTATATTATTTATGGGCTTCACTGCCTTTTTCATTACATTCTTCTTGAGCACTTTCCACATTTAATTTATATATCTATATTTATATATTTAATTTATTTATTTTATTTTATTTTGAATCGCGCGCACAATCAATCTTATATTTTATGTGATCCGATTTCGCTACTTTTATATACTTTTCATACAAGTTTCGCTTTACTTTATAATCCAGCCAGTCATTCGGATCTCCAGACAGAGGTTCTTATTTTATTAGATTTCATCCTATATAGATACCCCGTATACCAATCATTAGCATTCAATTTAACAACTTTGTTTACCATGCACCTCTCTGACACTAGATTCAATTTTTCTTCAAACACTCTCACGCTATCATCCAAACTCTCAATAAAACACACCTCATTAAATTTTTGCTGACTAAGTACCGCTTATATATATATCTATTATTTTTAAAGTACTCTTTAAATATTCGAACATCTTCACTTCTCCGATTTACTTCATGTTTAACCTCAATAGTTTCATGGTCACTGATTTTTAATGCTCTATTAACTTTAACATTTACACCTTTCGCATTAGTTATTATATAATCGATTAAGGGCTTCGATGATTCAGTAATCCTCGTGTACTCCTCTACTACTTGCTTAAATCCATTTTCAACAATAATTTCTTTCATTTTATTTGAATACGTACCCTCGCAGAGGAAGTTAATATTAATGTCACCCATTATAATAATTTCATGCTTTATTTCACAAACCGCTTTACACCAATCCGTAAATCGATTACAAAATTCTCTTTCCGAAGAGGAAGGTGATCTATAAAGCAGCCCTAAAACATGACATACATTCTCAAACCAGCATCCAGCACACATCCTTATTGATCGTTATTTGTGCAATTATTTCATACTTCCAGATATTCTTCAAATATAATAGAACACCGTTAGTTCTGCTCTAAAGTGAGTCACACCGCATCACATTATACCCGCTTATGTATATTTATTTCATTACTTTCCACAGCTTCCGTCAAATGTGTTTCAACTAAAGCAATAAAATCATAATCACCATTTTCAGCTAATAATCCCACCTGCTCAAAGTCGTACCCTAAATATTTTTTAATTGCTAATATGCAACCTTATACATTTCAACCTTAAGCTTTCTTTTAAACAACGGGCATTCCCTACTCAATGTATAGTGGCCAATGTCCAGATTCAATTTTAGTTGACTATTGCATTTTATACAATTCACATATTTTTTTACAGATTCTTTCCCATAATCCCTTGTTTCATGATCACCCGCACATTTTGCACACGCTGCTACATTCTTACATTCATTCGCTTTGTGGTTAAATCCCTGACATTTATTACACCTCTTAACATTTAACTCTTTATACACCACACACTGATCCCAATCCACAATCACTTTACGCATTTCAATAGCCCTCTGAAACCTCACCGAATCCAATTCCACAATAGCATCGTATTTTAAAAATGATCTTTCACTATTTCTTAATTTGTTGAACACTTTCATTACTTTTAGGCATTAAATTTCACCATCCTTTAATATATCATTTTGCAATCTCAATTTATTGTCTCCATCAAACTTATCTATTTCATCATTCATTCCACATAAACGAATTTTAAGCTTTCTCACTACTGGCAACTCTACCTGATAGTTCTCACTCACTTTTTCTTCACATCAGCAGCAAATTGCTGGGTTCCTTTTCTCGTTCTGAATGAATCTATTGCTGCGTTCCTTTTCTCGTTCAGAATGAATTTTTTCAATCCATGTCGTTCTTTTTCTCGAGCCGAATGATTTAGTTTCAATCTGTCATCGGTATTTTCGGATTCTGAATGCACCTGAGTTTTTCCCGGATTTAAGCAGAACGATTTTAATTTGTTTTCACGAATGGGTTGTTTACAATTAGTACGAGGTGGTAATAGTTGAGTTTAAGTTGCTTTTGTTGGAAAATGACTTTATTTTTCATAAACAACAATTTTTACGAATTTATACTTGCTTTATCAAATGGAAGAAATGTCAAACACTTTAAATGGTTCTGTTTCGTTCTTTTTCTATGAGCACAGAATTAAGTTATGACATCGTTCTGTCGATTTATACAGATTCATTCAGAACGAGAAAAGGAACGCAGCATATAAATCGACAGAACGATGTCATAATTTAATTCTGTGATCATAGAAAAGGAACGAAACAAAACCATTTCAAGTGTTTGACATTTCTTCCATTTGATAAAAGCAAGTATAAATTCATTTTCAAACAAAAGTGACTTAAACTCAACTATTACCACCTCATACTTGTAAACAACCCATTCACGAACACAAATTAAAATCATTCTGCTTAAATCCGGGAAAAACTCAGGTGCATTCAGAATGATTCCGAGTCCGAAAAAAACGATGACAGATTGAAACTATATCGTTCGGCCCGAGAAAAAGAACGACATGGATTGAAAAAATGCATTCTGAACGAGAAAAGGAATGCACCAATTGACTTCACTTTAGCTCGATCCGTTACATAATTTTTACCGAACCGTTATAGACCACTCGACATTCCATCAATTTTTAAATTAACGGGATCAACATTTCCTTTTAGGTCTTCTTTGGTTTTCGCACTATTTTGCACACTTTTTGGTTTTAATAACACAGCTGCCTGTTTTTTTAATTGATCAGCAGATCAGATACTTGGCTGTAAAAGTGCTAAAATATGACAACTCCTGACTGGAGTTTGATACGACCCATATCCGTAGAAAAACAAAGCAGCAGAAAGACATCCATTCCTTTCACTTTCAGATTCCTAACTCAAAGTGAATGGAATGGATGTGTTTGCGTTATGAGGCTCTAGTTACTCGATAAGTATTTGAATTTTTTTTCCTACAACGAATGATTTTGGGTATAAATTGGAATTATTCATAAGTTTGCAAAATTAGTTTACAAACCCCAATATAAGAAGTTTATTATTTATCCAGCCGGAAGAACTTTTGGTTGGGCAACTCACATTGATCGTAGGAATCGCAAAGATATCGTATCCTATGATCTCATCTGCATAAAATTAAAACCTAAGACAAGTATAATTAACTTTTTATATTTTACCATACCGCATCAAATGCGAATTTCTACAATTTCTGACAAAATTGTAATTTTTATGTATGACGGTGGACATTTTAGTTTTTAATTAAAACTATTTTCGCACAACAAATGTTAATTGACGCATGTCATTTTCATAAAATGTGTTGAAATCTTTAAAATGTGCTGCTTAGGTTCTTTTATGTTATACTCCATAACAGGAAATATTTTATGTTACGATGCACAAGATAAAATAAAATTTCTGGTACAGAATAGGATTTTAGGGAATTATTGGGCCCTATTCTGTCGGTAAAATTTTATCATTTTATGTTATGTTATGCCTTAAAATAAAATATTTCCCTAAAATCCTATTCTGTACCAGAAATTTTATTTTATTTTACGCATCGTAACATAAAATATTTCCTGTTATGGAGCATAACATAAAAGAACCTAAGCAGCACATTTTAAAGGTATTTTGACATATTTTATGAAATGACATTCGTCAATTGACATTTGTGGTGTGAAAGTAGTTTTAATTAAAAACTAAAATGTCCACCGCCATACATAAAGATTACACTTTTGTCAGAAATTGTAGAAATTTGCACTTGGTGCAGTATGGTAAAATATAAAAAGTTGATTATATTTAAATAGGTTTTAATTTTATGCAGAAGATATCACAGGATACGATATCTTCACGATTTCTACGATCCATGTGAATTGCCCAACCTTAGGCTTCAAAAGTTTTTCCGACTGGATAATTAATAAATTTGTTATATTATGATTTGTAAACTAATTTTGCAAACTTATGAATAATTCTAATTTATACCCAAAACTAACTAACTAACTAACTAACTAGAGCCTCATACTGGAAAGGCATCCATTGCGTTCACTTTGAGTTAGGAATCTGAAAGTGAACAGAATGGATGTCTTTCTGCTGCTTTGCATTTCTACGGACATGGTTCGTATCAAACTCGTCAGGAGCTGTCATATTTTAGAACTTTTACACCCAAAGTATTCAAGAGCTATTAAGAAAGCAGCTGCTTTCATAAATATATTATTTAGTGGGTGATTTGATAGAGTATCACGCAAATGTCAATTGACCAGCTGTTCAAAAAGTAATAGAAAGCATAGCGGAATGTACTAAATATTTTATGTTACGTGTTCATAAAAGAATTCATAAAATAATTTTATGGAACCACGACAGAATACGAATTTTTAAAATATTTTATTTTCATTTTATGAAGAAGGGATTTTTTCGCCATAAAATAACATAAAATATTATTTTATGAAAAATTACAGAATAGGGCCCATTTTATTTTAAGGCATAAGATAACATATAATAAAATTTTACCAACAGAATAGGTCCCAATATCTGGCTTATGTAAATATTTTTTAAATATTTATGCGCATGGATGTTGGCTTTTGAAATCACTGCTCATATCATTTAATCACTTAGTCCTTTCATATGTAATATTTCTTTAAGATATTGCCCTGTAGTAAGTTTGTTGTAGGCACTGATGCTGATCCCAGTGGTTATTGGTCGTAATCTACATTTCTATTTTATTTTATTATCCTTTATAAGTCTAATGTTATTCTCATTCTTTTATTATTTGATCTGCTCCAATGTACATCTACTATGTAAATCTCTAAGATGTGCCCAGCGCTATGTTTGGCTTTGGCACGGGTACTCAAAGAAATAAATGTTTATGTTTGCGTTTATTTTTTTGATATGTGATAATAAATAAATAAGTCATTAGTCAGACCTAGTCATGGGTTATATTTAGCTCGTAGATGTCTAATAAGTGCAATCAAGTGCTAGCAGCGAGCTGCAAACCAGTAACCATATAGGGAGAATGGATAGCTTTTAAGATCCGGCGTTAGCTGGGAAAAAGTCTAATAATATATTTGCAATACTCAGTACCTGACTCCACGGCTTTAATGAATTGTAATCTAATCTATATTTTTAATCTTTGTATAAATTTTGCATGATTTAAACTATTTAATAGCTGTACTTATTATCTTAGTATTATTGGCACTGTATACTATAGTTAATAGTCTCACTACTAATTGCTTAATGATTTAATATTTACTGCTAACTACTTAATGATAATCTGCAGCTGGCAGATTGATATCTAATTTTTACCTAAGCTATCCTTATCAGTATATCCTGTACTAGCTTAGGGTAAACTCTAACTATATTAGAGCGCCCAAACGTTGGATGTAAACTCTGAACTATGTACTTTCTACTCAACACTTTATACTTACTTAATATAACAAACTATGTAATCTGTGTCATAATAGCCTAATCGCTTTACCCAATGTTCATTTACGTGGCGCTTATGCCGGGGTTTGTAATAAATAAATTTTGAATATGAATTTGAATTACTACTCATCTCAATCAAGAAGATAGATAAAATAAATCGTATTTTAGTTTCAAAAACTATTTAAGTTCCCGAAAAATTAGTATAGGTTATGAATACTTGTTGTTCCATTGAAAAATATATTTTCTTAGAATAATATCTTCATAATTTGTCATCTTAAAAAGAAATCAACTTACGGTACCGACTTGTTTTGCTTTGAGAAGTTGGGGAATTGCCGTCAAAATCCATGATTGTAAATAACACGCTCCGAATTTTGAAAAAGGTTATATATTTCAGACGAACGGATAATTTATCATATATAGCATTCGAAACTAAATTTTTATATAAAATTTAAATTTAACGGGTAATTTTAAAAACGTAAGGCAATTCTGCCAACTCGCGACTGACATTCCAAGAGGAAATTTACTTATAAAATGAAAAGGGATTTTTTCATATATCAATATTTCATAGATAGATGTCGTAGCGATAATTAAAGCAAAATATTTTTTGAATATTTAATTGCTAGGCAGATCCCACACGTGGAAGTTTTTAGGCAGCTTTTAATTGTTGAGGAGTATACGGGGGTAGGAAAAATTCCGCGCTACCAAGTTTCGATAGACCCTGTTTAGACGGGTCAGTATAAGGTGCGCTTTGAGGTGCCTCAAAATGCCCTTCTTGAAAAAGGATAGGCAGTCGGGAAAAAAATTCAGGGGTAAACATTAACACACATAACCACTGTCGCGATTTTTAATGATTTATTTGCGTATGTAAGAGCAGGTTAGGTAGCGCTACCAAAACTGAAAAACCCACACTTTCAGGAGGGAAGCATCAGTTTTTCATACCTTTTCTGCTCTAGTCTTTGGGAAATGTATTCGTTACTTCTAAACCAATGAAGAGAAGCACAATATTCAGGCATACACACTTCAGTAGTTTTGAAGTAGTAAAGAGAACCACAATATTCGGGCACATTTCAGTAGTTTTGAACTAATGAAGACAATCACTCCATTCAAGCATAATTCAGGAAATAGATTTTTTCCAAAAAAAAACTTTCTTTTCTTTTAATATATTTAATATATATATACTTTACTAATTAAATTTACCTAAGTTAAGAACCCTATTCACAGCAGTACCTCTCAAGTTATAGTCATTTCACTATGTCAATGGCTATAAAATATACAGGGTGTCCCGTAAGTCTACGTCAAGCCGGAACCGGGTGATAGACCAAATCGTAACAGTTACCAGAAAAATTAAAAAAAAAATCTAAGTCATGTATTTTTCAAATTATAGGCATTTCTTTTGTTTTCGAGAAAATGTACACCTTGTGATGGTTTATTAGCTCCTGTTGCACAAATCTTTACTTTTTTTCAATTTTATTTTTCTTATGTAATCCCGAATAGTGCTTATGTAACTTGTTGCTTTAAGTTCTAATCCAACTGCTCCAACTTGGAAGAAAACGTCACATTTTGCCGAACCAACAATATAAAATTAATAATTCGTTGAAATTTAACTGACTGTACTGAAAAAAATATATACTACGCCAGTCTGGCAAGTAACTTTAAAAGTTGACGCATTTAATAAGGATTCTAAAATGGTATAACACTTGCTACAATATTTCTTAGAATACGGAAAAAAAAAATTTTTCTCAAAAAAAAAAACAGTTATAATATGCTTGGGAAATAGTTAGCGGAAGTTGGTTGACTAAATAACTAGAAAATTACAGCGTTGTGGTAAGGGGTAAGAACAATTTAAAAAATGAGGGTGTCGTGGGGTTGCCATACAAAATTTTCGTTTTCCAATATATATTTGGACACTGCCTGAGAACGCGTCGACGTAGAAAGCTGAAGTTTGGTACATGGTGTTTTCATTGTACTTGCAAGAAAAATTTCAAAAATGGAGTAAATCCGGTAACTTCTTTGTGTTGCGATATAAAAATTTGGGTTTTTTACGTATACTATGAAAACGATCAGTCCTAGACATTTTTATTGTACTAAACACTTCTTCAAAATACGAAATCCTATAAAATTCGTTATAATCATTTTTTCTGTGCGACAAACCGTTCTAGAAATATATGCGAAAAACCACTTCAAGAATTCAACTTGCATAGATCGGTGATCTTACGAAATTTTATACGGGCATTCATCTAGGGTATCATATGAATTGGTCCTAGACCAATTCTAGCTTTTTTACTTGTTCGAAATGAATTTTACCCTTCCTAGATTAGACATTTTAGAATAAACAAATAATTTATTAAATCTTTTTGGACTTGAATGTAATCGATTGAATAGAAATTATTACATATATTTTGAAGATTTCTAATTAATTATGAGGGAAAAAGCACTGACTAATCCTTTTTTATACAGAGCAGTTAAGCAAAAACCTTAAAATATATAGCAAACATGAATGGATGAATCGTGTTAATTCATGTACATGGGCTATCTTATAGGTAGCTGTTAAGCAGCATGCGCAAATTTGCGATCTTGTGCCTACATTTGTGATCACAATAATTTTGCTGTGCAGTAGTTCCTTATATGAATAGCGAAGTTAATTTTGGTTGCGTGTTGAAACATGTTACAGCTTCTAATATAAATAATAACTGTATCACAAGTGCATTCCACGTAATGATAATTAAATTATTATAATATCACCTCACATTACAGGTAAAGACGTCCGATCAGTAGTTTCGCAATTTCAAAATGGCCGAATCAATTTCCTTTTCAGTAGTACATATTGATACATATGTTGCTCGTGCTGCAGTCGAAACTTCATTTCGTAATTTTTCCTCCCTCCGACCGCCTCTCACAATTAAAACGTGCAGAGAGTACGCCTAGGCCATGAGCGTAATCTTTCAAGAGCGGAGCATCATACATAGGAGTAAGTGAGATGCCGAAGGTCCTCTATTGTCAAAACTGCGCCTTGGTTCTCAAATGTGCTTTTGTTTTGAGAACAGGCTTACTGAAATTAAAATTCTTTTGCGAAATTTAATGAAAGTACAAAATCAATTCTTTTCAAAACTATTTATCTTACAAGTTTATTTTGTGCAGAGCTTTATAGTGCTATAGCACAGATTAGATATTTAATCTGTGGCCTAGTGCCTGTTAATTCTTCCCATCAATTAAAATAACAGAAATGAAGTGTTCGGTCAGTGCTTGCATATGCATATATAATTCGAATTATAAACTATGGAAATCGTGTTTCAAGGAGTGCACTTGTAAATTATCTTTTTTGTTAATAAAAGTAAAGTTTTATACAAATTAAATATCTGAATTATTTCAAGATAAAGTAGAAAAAGAACACGTTTTACCACAGATGCTCCGCACAAAAACTTTGTTTACTTTTTGAAAATTAACAAGTTGCTTGGAATAAGGACGGCGTGTAAAAACATGTAAAACATGGACTTCCAACACAACCAGTATTTATTACGCAAAATCTGGCCTATCATCATTCTTGTTTGCTATATATTAGGTCTATTTAATGAACTTGAGAGCAGCTCAACTTAGGTAAATTATAAGTAGAGTAGAAAAGAGCAGGCAGTTAATGAAAGACAAATTTTCTGAGATCTGTCACCAAAAAGCACAATGTTTTAAATTAATGCATGACTAATGTAAAGAAACCTTTTTTAACACACAAAAACACAATTATTATTAAAATTCTTACACTAGAATTGTCCACAGTTGTCAAATTCCTGCTCTAACCCGGGGATTACACGAGATAGTAAAGCTTGCATGCAAGCCTCCCTTCCAACTCGATTTTTGACTTGACAGCAGAAGGCAGTTCGGTTGATGTCTTATGATCTTGCATGCAAGTTCATTTAAAAAATGGCATTGAAGCGTAAAGTCATGAGTATATTGGAAAATTATAGCAATAAAACAAGTAGCAGAATGATAACAACCCAAGAAAAAATGAAGAGGAAGATGTTGGTAAATGATTTTATGCAAATGATCCCAGAAAATCTCATTTTCCCAGTATAAATTTATCAATTTCGCTCAAACATTTCTTTTCCGCCATCTTGAAAACTGTATAATGTCAAATTACTATCACCTTGCCATGATTTTTCATCATGCAAGTTCGCTGAAAGCTGTACTGCCAGCATGGCAGTAGAGGTTACATGTGTAAGAAGTATGGCAGTGCAGCTTCCATGCAATCTGTACTTGCAGGTGTAACCCCCAGGTAAGTTACTCCTTCGAAAAAGGTACAGCAGAAAATCATTTCTAAATATGTACCTTGCTAAACACAAGACAAGTATTCCCATTAAAATTTTGACAATTGAAGCTGATAGCCTGTGACGTAATTCTGTGACAAATGTGTATACATTTTTATAGGAAAGACAGAGAGAGAAAAAGAGAGTATTGTGTTTTCTGTACCCTGCTTTCTTATACATTTTTACGATATTCGTCACTAATGGCGGAACGCGGTTCATAATGGGAATTCTTGTATTCTATATACCTTGATTAAACAGACCTATTTATTCAAAAACTTGTCCCTCCGCCAACGTGTGGCAGTACGTATTAGTTTCGTAAAAGTTTGGTATCAGTTCAATATTTCACTAATAGATTACACTGCAAGCAGTAAGAACAGAGCACAAGCTGTCATTTGTGTGAAGTTAAATGATTCGTCCCAACCGCCAACAAGAAAATCAAAACGGAGAAAAACGTGATTTAATACAGTGAAATTTAATTAAAAAAGGTTATGGCAAGAACAACAGAAGTACAATTAACAAATCCACCATCAGATGTTATTTCCTCAGTGAAATTCGGTCCTAACTCGAATCAATTTCTGATAGCGTCGTCGTGGGATTGCACTGTGCGGCTTTACGATGTTGGAAATAACACAATGCGGCAAAAATATATACACGATGCTCCTGTTCTTGACGTTACGTTTCAGGTAGGCAATATTTGTTTATAAAATTTCTGTGTAAATGCAATGCAAATTTCAGGATCCGGTTCATACAATCAGTGGAGGTTTAGATAAGCAACTTAAGCTCTTCGATTTGAATACGCACGCCGAAAGTCTGTTAGGAAGTCATGACGAAGCAGTAAAGTGTATTGAACACGCATCCAGAGTAAATGGAATTATTTCGGGAAGCTGGGATAAAACTATAAAATTGTGGGATACGCGCGATAAAAAATGTATTGGTACATACGAACAGAGCAACGGAAAGGTATATTCGATGAGTGTTAACGATGAAAAGATTGTCGTGGCGACATCAGACCGTAAAGTATTGATTTGGGACTTGCGAAGCATGTCTCAATATATGATGAAGCGGGAATCCTCTCTAAAGTATCAAACAAGAGCAATAAAAGTTTTCCCAAATAAAGAGGGTTACGTGATGAGTTCAATTGAAGGTCGGGTGGCCGTGGAGTATTTTGACCCGGATCCTGAGGTTCAGAAAAAGAAGTTTGCTTTTAAGTGCCATAGAAATAAAGAGAACAACATTGAATATATTTACCCAGTTAATGCTATAACCTTCCACAACGTTTATAACACCTTTGCTACTGGAGGATCAGACGGATATGTTAACATTTGGGATGGTTTCAATAAGAAAAGGTTATGCCAGTTCCATCACTATGATACGTCCATCGCAGCACTTTCGTTTAGCGATGATGGAAGTACTCTTGCTATCGCATGCTCGTATCTCGATGAAATGGAAAACCCCCCAGATATTCCACATGATCCAACCATTTATGTCCGTTACGTTAACGAACAGGAGACTAAGCCAAAGTAGGTGTTTAGTTTTCTAGTTTTAGTTCTAATATTTGAAATCAATTTAATAAACCAAAATACGCTCGAATATATAGTAGTTTCCCTTTTATTTAAAGAGTTTGTTCAAACAGGTGAGCTTTTATATATTGCCAAAACTTGGCGTCTGATCATTGGACAAATATTGGTAGTTTCGTGACTTCTCTTACGCTTCAGAAATCTATGCCTTGGCCGGTTGAGTACAAAAAGCACTGGCACAATTATTTTGACGCTGTTCAACTGGTAAAGAAGAACCTTTATTTTCCATTGCTTTTTTGTTGTTGCTCAGAACCTCGTGCCTCATATATATTATATACGTAGAACTCTTGAGGCTTATTCAAGTTAAAAACATCATCATTTGGCTACGTACAACGTTAGATATCTTGAAAGATAGAGAGAGCAGGTTTGTAGAGTAAAAATTTAGCAGAACCAACAATATCTTAATGGAGATATAAACAGTGCCGTCCTAAGCATAAATAAAACAACTGAAAATTTATAAAAATTAAGTTGACAATTTTTGTTCAGGAGTACTTTTTTATTCATTCATTATAATTAGTAATAAATCGGGAAATTGTAATTTTATCATGTCGAAGACTGAAAAATTATTTTAAGATCTTTTGCAATTACAGTAACTTTAATTTGTCCCTTATAAATTAACGCTAATATCCTCCACCCATACATGGGTCATCCCATTAAAAGTCGTCCAATGGTTTTGCACGGCCTATTTAAGATTTTTTTATGTTATTTTCCATTTATTAAACAACATGGGTGGAATATTTTTGGTTGTGGTCAGTTACCTTTGGACTTACGATTTTTGAAAGAATTTAAAAATATTTACTAAAAATTCGGTGTTTCTTGCAGCAATCAAGAAATCATATCTACCGTAGTAGAATAGTCAAAGATGAACATTTCATAGATTACATAATGATGTCCTATGACACTAAGGAGAAAGCATCCTTAGAGTTGTTTTGTCCTTCGTCCGTTAATTCCTAGAGATGAGTATTTTTCATTTATTTTTATTTTTCAATATAATTTTTTGCCAAGTGTTCCCTAACAAAAATTTAAAATTAGGATTTGAATGGGCAGACTTTTCGACTCGATAAACCGGGTCTTTTGATCTTTATTGCGACTGTCAAGCGTTTCAGGACGTCGATAAATTTTTGTGGCAGTTAATAAAAAATAAAATTATTATTTTTATTTAAAAGAAACTTTATTTATTGTATATTAAAGGAACTTGAAGACCGCTTTATTTTTCACTCACTGTCGTTTATGACTGACGCCAAGCTTCTCTATGTAAAAGGGGCACTGTAATTGTAAAGAACACGTGGTATTAGCACACACATGCTCAGTGAGTGTAATTAATTTCTACTACACAGGCATTCACCACTCATTCTCTTTACTTCCCAGCGGGAATTGGAAGCATCAAAGGATGCAATGGCAAGCTCTACTCAGAAGGCATAGATGCTTGGCTTTTCGTTGGACACTTAATTTCATTTTAACATTATAAGTCATTAGGGGGAAACAATATAAAAGCTTTTATGCTACTTCCCCCAAGCTTCCATTGGAAGGCTTGACAATTTCTTCGGCAGGGTTCCCTTCCACCAAGCTTCAATGCGACTAACATGGAAGCAATTGAGAAAAAGTACTTTACTGCCACAAGGCTTCCATTGAAGGGCCTGACAATTTTTCCAACTGGGTAACTACTACAGCCTGGGACAACATACCCATGGTGTTCACTGACGCCACCGTGACCCGCCACAAGCACAGCTCCAGCTCCCTCAAAGTATCTGCTCTGTCAGTCAACAATTTATCCCGCTGGGTCGCGACGAACTACAGCTACAGCCATGGATGTGGGACAACACAGCCATGGTGTTCACCGACACCACAGTTACTCTCCACAAACATGGCGGCTCCAACTATCCGTTACCAGCCGTGACCTACTCACAACACAGGCACTGGTAATAATTGATACTGCTCGTATGCACTTTATGACTTTCATACTAAATCAAACACTACAACTATCGACAAGCTAAGATAAGGAATTAGCCACTAAACTACCCAAAACTTATACACCACTCACCATTGATTGCACACGAACTATTCCTTCTTCCGCTTGCACTAAGACTAAGCTGATCGCTGAATTGCGGTCAGTATATATGTTAATAAAACCTATGAGTTGTGTCTTTTTCCTTACCAATGATATTTGACAGCTCGACCATCCTGACAGCACGAGAGCTCTCGCTCGTATACTCGTCGCTGTTTCGTCCTCAAAACCTTTGAAAATACTTCAGTCGTGTGGTTTTCCACCGCATCTGGCTCATCATCTGAGTCACATTGTCCACCTTTTGGCACCCATGGTTTCAAATGATCCACTGCTTTAACGTTTTTATATTTCTTTTAATTGCTTCTATATGAACCTGGAATTTTCGTTACAACATACCTCTGTCGTGGAAGAGCAAGTTTTATTCGAAAAGGGCCTTTATATTTTGGAAGCAATTTCTTACTTTGTCCTTCTCCTCAAATTTGCTGTTTCACCATAAATAGGTCATTCTCGTTATACTTCCGTACTCTTAAGAGCCGTTTGTCGAAACGCTGTTTTTGTTTAGTTTGATCAGCCGTCATCTTTTCAGAAACTTGCTTCCATAGTGTTTCACGATCTCTACCGTCTGCCTGCTTTCCTGCACTTCAACCGACAACTGAGAATCAGCTGGAGCTCTTGATCTAAAGCCGAAAAGTAATTCACTCGGTGTTGTTTTTGTCACACTGTGTTCTGTATTGTTCATTGCAAATTGAACCTTCTCCACTTGTGTATCCTAATGGTTATCGTGTTGTCCGATAGTTGCCAAAGCAGAGAGTATCGTGGAATTAGAAAGTTCTACTTGTCCGTTAGCTCTAGGTGTTGTATTCCTTTTTGATCGCAAAACATTTTGAATGCCTTCCCGGTAAAGCAATTCCCTTTATTTGTCACAATTCGATTTGGAGTACTGTAAGTGACTGTAATTCGATCCAGAAATAGTATCACTGGGTGAGATTTTGTTGATTTCATGGCATTAAAAAATACATATTTAGTGAAACTCTCGACAACAGCAACTAAATAGCGTTTTCCTCTATTGGTGGTAATAAACGGTCCCAGGTAATCGATATGTATTGTGGAACGGGATCGAAACTTTTTCTATTGGGTTTAGTAATCCACGTGGTTTACCTTTCGGATTTTTATGATAAAGATATACAGCTGTCTATAGATCTTTTTACGTATGTTCTTATTTGCGAAAACCAGTAGGTTTCCAGTAATTTTGTATTTGTATTTGTATTTTGAACCATTTCATTGTGTGCTGCTCTAATGATCTCGTGTTCTCATGCCTTTTGGTACAAGCCATTGTCTTCCATTATTTCCCATTTTATAAATACGTTCATTTTCCATACATTTCCGCCATTTCGATTCTAAGTACACCGTTCTCTTATGTTATCGGTTCATCCTGTCCTGCATTTCGGCTTAGAGCATCGACGTGTGTCATTTTCTGACCTGGTCAATATCGAATGTAAGTTCTTGCAATAGTAGCCACCATCTCGCAATTCTTGGGATAAGGTCTCGCTTTTTCGCTGCCGCTTCTATTGCATGCAGTTCGTCACAACTTTAAATTTATTACTCAACACATGCACACGAAATTTACGAAGAGATTCAACCACAGCATGGGTTTCCAGTTCGTAGGAATGATAGTTTTCTTCCGCCGGAGTAGTTTGCCTACTGTAATAACATATTGGATGTAATTGCTCGGTTGTTGGATTTTTTTGTAGGAATATCCCACCCAGATTATGCTTACTGGCATCTGTATATATATTACAAGCAACGGGCGTTGGGTTAAGGCTTCTTCAGATTAACAAATGCTTGCTGCTGTTCACTTGTTCAGATCCACTTTTGATCATTTTTTGTCAGCAACGTCAGCGGTTTTGTGATCAGGGAATAATCGGTAATGCATTTCCGGAAAAAGGCAGTCAAACCCAGGAATTGTCGTATTTGATGTACTATCTTCGGTTCCTTATATTGTGATATGCTTTTACGTTTTTAGTTTCCTGGTATTATTCCGTTAATGCTAATTCCAAAGCCCAAGAAGGAAAATGTTTCATAAAAGAACTTATATTTTTGTCGATTAAGCGTTCGTGTACGTCAACAAGTTTCAGTACTGTTTCTAACTTTTCTATATGTTACCATCATTAAAATCCTTGGCTGGAATCATTATATCGTCTAAATATGCAAAAGCCACGCCACCTTTCAATGTTCCTAAAATTGTATTTATTATTCTTTGAAACACTCCTGGTGCTGTAGAAGTTTTAAAAGGCATTCGGTTAAATTCATACTGCCCGTTGCAGGTTACAAAAGAAGTCTTTTTCTTCGAACTTTCCTTAACTGGTATTTGATAATACCCAGACGTCATGTCCAATGTATTGAAATATTTATAACCTCGTAGTTGATCTAACTGATCATCGATTCTGGTATCAGGTATCTATTTTGCTGCTTTATCTTTGCATTTATTTTTCGATAGTCTATGCACAAACCCTGCTCTCCATTTTTAGTTTTTACCAGCAATATAGGCGATGAAAATGGAGAAGTAGATTCCCTAATTTTGCCACGGTTCATCGTCTACTAGTTCTCTTGCCTTCAACCTTGAATTTGCGGTTACAATGCACCGTGGTAAAGTATCATTCTAAAACTGGCATCTAGAAATATGTCACCAATGAATGGTATATCTGGGAGGGATAACTATAGCTTCTTTTTCCCAAACCGGTATCTTGATTGGTGGTAATTCAGCAAGGTGTGCTAGTGAAAACATATCATTTTTCAATATTCGAAGTGTATCAGAATCTTTAAATACCGCAATATGATTTTGTTCTGTAAACGGTTGTTATGGAAGTATGTAGAGTGATTAGCTTGGACGTGAAGTCCAGACTGCCAGCATGAGCTGACAGATCACTCAGTGGACAGCGTTGACTGCAGGGCGGCACGCTAGATCGCCTCGGCTATTGGCGGAGAGTGTGGGGAGGTTCCGCCGCTGTGCCACCAGCCATATACAAAAAAATCGTGCCTATCAATCCACAGGCCGTCGCACACATTCAGTCCTGAAGGGACCTTTACACTACTTACCACTTTGAAGGCGCCGATGTTCTGCCTTCACTGCCATTGCCCCAACCGCCCATATGACACTGAGGGCAGCAATTTGTTTTCAATGTCCCTGTAGTTGACCTGAAGAGAGAGTAGTAGCGGACCTAGTCGACCATATCAACGAGAGGGCTCCAGGAGAGCGAGAGGAGAAAAACAAAAAAATCTTAGCACTCCATTACGTTTTTAGGGGACTTTATTAACATTTCATTGCTCAAAATGATTGAACTAAAAACTCGAATTAGTCTATCCTTTCCTAGTAATTAGTTCGTAGCAAAATTTCTTTAACTTAATATTAAAATCCGATTCTTAGAATCGCGATGAGCAAAAAGGTTCCTTAAGTTTATTCAAGAGCAATTCATATAATGAAAGTAAATTTAAGTGCTGGTTATCTGAACCACTGAGATATACATACGGTCTAGTCGAGCAAATTTCAAAAAGGTGAAGGCGCCGCAAAATTGGCAAACCGTAGCAATAAATATGTATATTCGAACAAAAGTAGTATGAAAACTAATTGAACCATCACAAACAAACAAAATTTAACCACCTTACCAACGGGTGGTGTTATAGAGACTTTTATACTTCTTTATAAATATTTAAAAAAACAAACAGTAATATCAATAGCAATATCAAAAATCTGACTTACACCATATTCAATCTCTCGAAGGAGCTCCCTAGAGGTGGTTATTCTGCAATGAGGTTACTTCATGGTTCGTGCTAAAGCTGCAAATTCAAAATTATTGATGTTATTATATTATAAGTTTCAGATACGGAGTGTCTCTCCCTTTTCTGCGACCACCACGGCTTTGATATAACCCTCTTGTCGCTTGAACGTCATTACTGTTGTTGGATATTTTAAATCATGGTTATACGAAAAGTTGCAGTTCAATTTACTCCTGTCGCAGCGTACACCGAGATTCTAACCACGAGATTCTTTGAATCCGATAGGATAGGTGAAGCCTATTTACTCATGCGATAAGTTCTCTTGTTTTAAATACCTTAGCTAAATCGAATCTACACTGCTCTCATCTGTCACCTTAATTGCTACCAATTAACAATTTGCAAAAATATACTGCTTAGTTTTAATTCTAACTACTGCAAATATCTGTCGCCTTGATGTTATTTAATGCCACTATGCATGAAGGGGAATCTTCTGTCACGTCTCCTTGAGCATATAGTACGTGGAAGAAGGTTGGCCGCTTCGTCAAGTAAACCGTGTACTCTTTTTATTGCTGACTGTGATTTTTCTTCAAAATAAATTTCCTTTCTTGTGTGACTAGCTTTAGATGCTGCAGTCGGGTCGTATTAAATTACTATCACCCACTTTTAATAATAAAGACGCTGGTCAAGCGGTTTTCACTAGCGCTCTGCCGTTCATATTAGAGGTTATATCCTGAGCTACACGTGTGGAATGGTCTTGGATTTTCGGTGTACCTTTTAATTTATTTTTGTTAATTTTTCCTGATGTTGATCGTCATTTAAAGGGTAATCGACTAGAGACTGTGTGGGCTGGCGTTTCTCTGGCTTCCGGATCGCACAAAATTTCGTTTTTCTTTTGAGTGGCTGAACTCACTTTGATAGGGCTTCCGAACAAATTGGGGCTAATTGCACTCAAACAAACTTTTGGTTGTGGACTTAAAAAAAATCGCCGATCTTTTTTTTCTGTCACTACATGCAGTATGCTACGACCATAACACGGTTGACTGATAATAATAGGAATCTCTTGAATATTATTTGCGACGACGGTGAAATCAGTTTTCGCTCTGACTACAGCTCCACCAAATCCGGTTAAAGTACTTTTCTGCTTATCAACCTTAATTGAAGAATTGTATCTAACCTTATCGTATTTACTGTTGCCCCCAGGTCGATAAACGCATTCACACATCTACCAGCTACTAATATCTCAAAGAAATATTTAATACCTTTATTTTTGCCCAAACTCGCGATGCTTCTGACGTCTTTGTGGGAGTTGGTTGATGACTTGTAGCATTCGCCATAATGATCTCGTCCGAACCTTTTGCAAAATGGCTTGCGTTTAAGACAGCTTGACCGCAGATGATCTCTACTTCCGCATTCATAGCACTTTCTTCTACTTGTGTTGATTCGACTTATACTACTTTCCTTTATTGCGTGGTTAGTTTGTCCCGGAAATGTTTCATACAATTCTGCGAATTGATTTCATAAGTCCCCAGATTCGTCGATGAGTCTATATTTGAAGAACTTGGTGTTTCACTTAAACGATGCCTCAATTAATTTCTTTCATAGCCACAGTTAACAGTCGATAAATATACAGTTTATGACATATACATTTACACATATATGTAGTTTGATTAACCGGTAACTGTTATCAGTGATCCGCAAGGACATTGCCACATGGTTTTTTTTGTTGCTGGCACTGGTCACAATTAAGTGAGCGGTAAGAAATGCGTTCGGGTTAATAAGTTCTGTTTTTTTTTTTAAATATATTTTCTGCGAAATAACATTTTCGTCTAAATGAAATAAAGGATAAAAAAATGTTTTTTTCTTTTGTGTGTGAAAAATTTTGGTGATGGAACATATTATTTTAGCGTAAGTTTTGTTTTATTCACATTTTGTTGTGGTGCCTAAGAACTACTTAACTGCGTAATCATTATATATACCTGAATAAAGGAATTGATTCCATTGAACCCTACATTTAATTTTAATATTTTAATTACCAGGTACATACATATATTTCTTTTATCATGTGAAACAAAATTGTTACGTGGATCAAATGAATTAAAATTGAGGAAAATTTGTTCCAAATTTAAAATAAAATAATTTTCTTGTGTGGGCATAAATTTTGGTGGAGAAATTTAAGTACATATATGCCCAATGCGCTGCAATACTCCTTTTTATTTTTATTTGAAAGTACATAAATGCGCACGTGAAATAAAAAGCGAATTTATGTTGAATTAATTTTTTCTTTATATTTTTTTCTGAAATGGGGAAATTATTTCAGCGATAGTTTCCCATAATCTATTGTTAGTTAAAAGTGGTGCAGTTGCGAAGATTTGAAATGGATGAAATGGAATTTTGTTGTCCAGATTGAATTGGGTTAATTAATTTGGGAAGAAATCATAAGAAAATTCTAGGTGATTAGTCACGTATACATTGCAGGTTGGTTCATCATGGTGAGGAATTACAGTGTGCACCATCGATGATTTAGCTTTTACGTCTTAAACCGATAGTTATAGCTCAATTTATGTCAGGAGGATTGATTTCGGACGTTGGGTCCTTCAGGACTTTGCTCTACATATTTTTGTTTTCTTTGATTATAAGCAGACAACTTTAATAATTCCGGAACAATAGTTTTAAATAAAATTTTAGATTCGTAATTTTTATTTTAATTGGCAAAATTGAGTCAATGTAATATTCTTCCCTACTTAATATGAATATATTTTACTAGTTTATGGGAGTTTGATGAACTTTAACATATGAGGCTACTGGCTTCGATTTAGCCAATATCGTAATGCCGTAAAATGGTCTAATCATTGCAAATCTGTTGGTGCTGCATACGGTTTGAATCAGAAAAGGGTGGAGTGATTCATTCTCATAAGAAATTGTCCTCTACATACTTGTAAAGGGGTAATGTCTATTCAGAATAATAGTATCACAAATTTTTCATAGTTTTTTTTTTTAAATGTCAATTCGGAGACTGAAATAATGGGTCTCTAAAGGAGTAAATTAGTTTAGGGTAATTTTAATTTAGAGTTTTGGTTTTTTTTTTCAATCAAATTGATCACCGAGATACACATATCGATACTCAGAGATATCTAAGAGACTCAGAATATTTAATCCTTATGCGATGTATCTTACAACGTTTGCCCAAAGAAAGAATTTTTATTGAGCCAAAGAATTATTAGTAATTTTTGTTTTAGGTTTGAGGTATTAAAACCGATTTGAAGGCCAACTATGATTCGAAGGAGATTGAAAAAATATATACAGTCGCTCACAGCTTAAATGATGTGAGTACTGAATACGAGAAAAATGCTTAAGAACTTCTAGGATATGAAAAGTCCATTTATAAAAACATAAAAAATATTTCAGTCCATGGTCTTATTTATCAGTTCCAATGAAAAACACAACACAAAATTACTTCATTTAACAAGAAAAAAATCAAATTCATTTTAATCTCACAAAATCACCTCACAGCTTAAATGATGTTCTCTTGTGTAAGTCCTTAATACTAGTTATAATGATTTTTAGTTTTTTCAAAACTTATTTCTAATATTTTGTGGGATAGCCTAATTGTTTTAAAACAGCCTTGAGATGATCTGGCATTGAATGTACCAACATTTTTGTGTACTCAGACGAAATGTCGTCCCATTCCTGTTGTAGTGCCCTTTTAAGGTCGTCCTTGTTGCTTATGCGATGTTTTCTGATTCAGTCTTCCAGTTTGGACCATAAATGTTCAATGACGTTTAGATCCGGCGACTGTGCAGGCGTTTTAATTTGGTGCGGGCAGTTCCAAATCAACCATGTACGCACTAATTCAGAGGTATGTTTGGGATCATTGTCCTCGTAAAATCGGAAATTGTCCTTTATGTAAAATTTTTCCGCACTCTGCAGTAAATTAGCCTTCAAGATGTTCAAATACTGAAATTTGTGTCTACAGGCAATTCTCAACCTACTGCATTTGAGCAGAGAAAATTAAAAAAACAAAGTACCGAGGTACTGTCAGTTACTGGCCTAAAATTCGAAGACCAAAAATTCCATAAAGAAGGCAGTTTTCAGGGTTCATTGCTGTCCTGATGAGATCGCCCTGTTACTGCTGATCGAAACACTTTACACACAGTACCTAACTCCCAAAATTTCTTTATGGAATTTTTGGTCTTCGGCTTTTAGGCCAGTAACTGACAGTACCTCGGTACTTTGTTTTTTTAATTTTCTCTGCTCAAATGCAGTAGGTTGAGAATTGCCTGTAGACTTGTATTTTATACAGGTCTCGAAAGAGTAAAAAACTCATTAACACTTCCCACTTATATTAGAAATAAGTTTTGAAAAAACTAAAAATCATTATAACTAGTATTAAGGACTTACACAAGAGAACATCATTTAAGCTGTGAGGTGATTTTGTGAGATTAAAATGAATTTGATTTTTTTCTTGTTAAATGAAGTGATTTTGTGTTGTGTTTTTCATTGGAACTGATAAATAAGACCATGGACTGAAATATTTTTTATGTTTTTATAAATGGACTTTTCATATCCTAGAAGTTCTTAAGCATTTTTCTCGTATTCAGTACTCACATCATTTAAGCTGTGAGCGACTGTATATATATAAATAAGGTAAAGGCACCAGTAGTCGCCATCCTTAAGCCTTATTTTTAAAAAAATTCGTTAAACCAATTTTTAGAAAAAAGCATTTTTTTTAATCTATAAAAATGCATCAGTAATCGCCACTTCAAAAAAAAAACGATTTTATCAGTAAGGAGTCTACACCAGTAGTCGCCACTTCAATTAAAGTTTAAATTTCGTTGAAAAACTCACGTTTACGTGTGCTCATACGAAATTTAATTAAACAAAACATATTTGGTACATACTTAGCACCTAAAACCAGTCTTAAATTCTCAAAATCAAACAAACTTTTTAGCAAACTTCATCTTATATTGCACAATTCTGAGAATTAAGTTATTCAAGTTAACTTGAAACAGTAAAAACAATTTTTTTACCCTGAAACTTGACCTAAATATCGGTGCTTTAACATAGGGATGCACTTTAAAGGATAAAATTTATACATTTCGTTGGAAGGAGAAGAAAAAAATTAAAATGTGTCAAATGTATATATTGTTATTATTGTATAAATTTCATATTTTTTTAAAATTTTATTTGCTTTTACGGAAAATCCTCAGAATCCTCATCTAGGTTAACGTCTTCACTTGATGCGGAAGGGATACTCTGCTCTTCTTCCGAAGATGAAGTATCTCTCACTCTCTTCTTGGCTTGTTTTGACCGACGTGGGTCCCGATTAGCCCATATCTTAGCAACTTTGCTGTCTTTTTAAACATTGCTTTAGGATTTCTCTTCTCTATCCTTTCTTCATCTTTTTTCTTCTTGGATTTTTCTAATTTTTGCTTGTTTTTTAATTGCCTTGTTTCCATGATATTATCTCAATGAATATGACGTTATCACGCTTGGTAGAGTTTGGGTAGAGCGGGAAAAAACAAAACATTTTTGAAAGAACTTGGACGTTAAACGGATGGTTGGTCATATGTCTGTATTAGACGCTGTAGGGATGAGTCTCTAGAATTCGGATTGTTGCGTGATTCTTTTATAGGTTTCCTCTCTTTAGTGCTTGCGGTAATATCTGTATATGCTTCATTTCCAATTATAATAGCGGTGAATTCTATAGATTCTTCTCCCGTTAGAGCGGCGATGGAGAAAAAGGAGGAGGAATCTGTTGCTGATTCTTGTCCAGTTGCAGCGGCGGCGCTTTGTATCTTCCTCCAAACAACAAATAAGCAAACGTATTTTTTGTTACCTGTCCAGGAATCCGATGCCTTGAACATGTGCAGTTTTTCTTGTTCAATTACATTTTCCAAGGCAGCTGTTGCTTTTCTGGAGTCTGTTTCTGTTCCTTCTTTTGTGGATGTAGTGTCTGTTGGAAACATTTACGCTGGCCAATTTTACTACTTGTTTATTCCAAGGGACTAAGCAACAAGCTCTAAAACAGTTTCGAATAACCAATGGATTTATATCATCAAGAACTTCCTGCATTAATGGAGAAACAATTTGTTTTTTCATTGTAGGGTTATCGATATTTGTAAGCTTCTGTAGAGCGCATCACCATACACACACCATTGCCATTATCACTTTATTCTTTTGTACATGCAGAAAGAATAAAGCAAAAAGAATATTGATCAGGCAAAACACCCATAAGGTGATTCACTACATTCTTTTGTACATGCAGAATGCCATACAAAACTTGAAAATAAAATAAAAGGCATGTCCACCTGTTTATGGACAAGCGAAGTGCATTATGCACATATAAGTGTTATGTATTAATGAACACACGATGGCAAAACGCTATGCTTACGCTTTGCAATAGGAAAAGCAAAAGCAACAGCATATGGTACGATAGAGTAAACGATCAATGAACAGCATTACATTGTACCTTTCTTTGTTTACTTCTACCTGGCTGAAACTTTGGGTAATGCCCGCTGTGCATTATTTGCTTGCACAGTAAATATGATCAATATTGAATATAGAAATGGCCGAAGGTGTGTGATTGGTCAGAATGGTTGAAACGAGAAATGTCAGCAATTTTTAAAGTGTATAAATTCAGTGTAATTATATTAAATAAATCAGAGTTTATTTTGAACTCTAGGGGTGCATATCTTTTATTTAGATCCTAAGTGTGAGCTCCCTTAGCTCCGAAATGGCTGCGCCCCAAGGTAATTGAGCTCTTCAGCTCTACTTTATTTTTGCCAATTGAGCTCCTTATAGCTCTGGCAATTTGGCTATCCTTATAGAGAGCTCTATAGCTCCTACTTGGACAGCTGCTTGTCTAGCAGAGTGCGTCATAGCTCCTGCCTGCCAAGCACACTGCCATACAGCGTTTTACGAAGCACTTAGATGGTACAGCAGAAAACTCTAACGTTCTTTTTCTATCGACAGATTTAAATAACGAAAGAACAAGTTTTCTACGCTTCCTTTGGTGTATTTTTTTTCTCCATTTTTCTTTAAGCGGTTTAAAAACTGCCACATCCATAGGCTGATAAGGCTGATAAGATGTGTTGAGTTTGGATAAAGCGCTATCAGGATAATCCCGTTGTCGGCGAAAAACTGACTGGTTTGAAGTAATAAATGGGAAGTGTGGTCATCTACAAAAAAAATTAGGTAAAACAGCGGAGTTCATCCGCCTTGTCTCAGATTTGCCGATTTCCCAGGTAGGAGGAATACTTTCAGCTATATCGGCGGGTATTCTCTCGTATCTGAAAATAACTAACGGGTGCTATCACTAAAGCGGCATTGGCAGTTACAAACGCGGTTAACCACTCCTTATCTACAGCGTTGACCTTCTGATACACAGTTTTGTCTCCTTGAGGCGGAAAAACCCTGTTTGTCCTCCAATACCTTTTCCATCTGAAGCTTGGAGTACGTAAACAACTTTCTTTTTTCTTATTTATCGTCCATTATCCAACAACTGCAAAATTAAAACCGGAGCAGAAAAAATATAATTCATTCTTTAACCACAATTTTTAACCTTTTAATTTCAATTTGAAAAGGGTGAATTTACGAATATGTTCACGGAACTCTTGAATAGTGGTTTTTGTTGCATTTTTGCAATTTTAACGGTTTATAAATCAATGAGTACGTTAAGACCAGCGCTATTTAGGACTAGTTTTATGAAATTCGATTTATATAGTACTAATTCGGCTGCCGTTTATTTCACTCGCAATAAAAAAATTAATCAGATCTGCCTACTATTTCACGAGGAATATGAGAAATAATATTTTGAGTTTTTTTTGTACATACACAAGAGAATGAGCAAAGAAGTAAATTTAAAAATTTCAACATATCTGAATATTTATCATCCATTAAGACCGGAATACTTTTTTCAATACAAAAGTCTATGAAGGAATTTGTCTCTCCCTCTGACCGGTACTTCTTTTTTTCTTCCTTAATTCCACTCATTTTCACTAAAACAAAATAAAAACTGTCTCTATTAATGCATTCAAATTTGTAAACAATTCCTTATTTGAGATTATGTTTAGTTTAATGCAAATTTTTGTAGGTCAATAGCGCATCAGATATCGAATTAAAGTAGAGCTAGTTTTTCGTAATGCGGCATGTTTAGAACACTTCATATTAGTTCTCGTAAAGTCGACCTCGTAAGACTAGTCCTAAATAGCACAGTCTTAAACAGCTCAATCAAACCAGCGAAAGAAAAGTTTTCAGTGCATTATACGTCACATTCTTGGGTATATCATTGTTTACATTTACGAATACTCTTGGCGACTACTGGTCCCGGTGGTCCGATCGTAGTCAAAATCACACCATTATAATTCTAAAATAAAATAAAATACTTTTACCAAATGGCATTACGCAGTGAACAAAAGTGTTGAAAACACCAGAAGTCGCCGGGCGTGGCGACCACTGGCACAATACGTGAAATGGGACCCAGTAGTCGTCACCCTTTAAATATCGCTATATTATGATGAATTTAGAAATTCCATTCTTCAGTTGATAAAAATTACATATATTGCTTCAGAAGCAATGCTAAAAGCAGTAAACAAAAAATAATATTGTTACGTGCAATAGAAAGAGACAACTGGTGACATCTATGTACTGGCAATGGAGAGTAAACGACTTCAGGTTCGGAGAATTGATTATGGTATCTACAGGAAGGTTCAGGAATAGAATGAATAGAATGAATAGAACAGTCAAGAAGCTTCTGGAAAATAGAACACTCGAGAATAATCTGGAGAGTTTCTAGGGTATAAATATAACAGTTGTCATAGCCAGAAGAAGAGTCTTGTCTTAGACGTTGCAGTGTTAACAAGCGAAAGTAATAACGTGCGGAACTGTTGTAATTAGATTGCGATAATTGAAAGTACAGCATTAAGCGATAATTAAAGTGTAGTTGATTAATTGAAAGTTTGTGAATTGTTAAGATTAGAGTCAAATAAAGAACTTGTATATTAAATATTTAATATTGTGTTTTAAATAACGAACCGCAAGAGCCACGCTCGCAACAATATCAATAAAAACATACCTGTGTCGTTGCTTGATTTTGTAACGCACGCATCCTTCATGAACTGCCGCTGAGCCCATTGATATTCTATTTCGCAAGCAAACGCTTCATTAGACACGGGAGGGAAAGCTTTTAAAAATCTAGAGCGAGAGAGTTCAAATTCGTGGTTGTTACTTAACGCTTATTTTAACATATTTGTTGCTAGAGTGGCGACTACTGGTGAAACTTTTTGGGGTGGCGACTACTGGTGATTTTACCTTAGGTATCCCGCGTGAGATATTTTCTTTAAACTATACCATATATGGGAATTTGATGATAAATTTTGTTTGAATGGTGACATTTGGGGTTGTGCAAGTAAAGGTGCAAGTGGAGTGCTTAATGTTTCCTATTCGCCTCTAGTGATCTTTAATTAATTGAAACAGTAACATCTTTCCCCTTTTCTTTTCAGTACTCTTAGTATTATTAAATTTTTCAATAGTCAGTAACATTTGCTTCGTTAGTAAAACAATTTTTATTTGTTCTTGTTTAATTATAAAATATTTCATAGTAATATTTCCCACGAAGGATCGCTAATGAATATTTGTTTTGTGGTCCTAAAGTTTATTAATATTCTAGTAGTTGGCGCAACTTCGTTACGAGGTTTACAGTACTTTTTTACTTCATTCGGTTGTTTAAGTTGATACGGATGGACTTTAACAGGTTCAGCCAGGAAGATTTATCCTACAAGTTGACAATCAGGGGGTTGAAAGTAGGTCCAGTAGATGAAATGCGTACACTGTTCGGAATAGCATTGAAGGCTAAGAAGGAAAAGGGCACAGCGGTTGAATATTTCTCTTATCCGTATCCATTTACATTTGAGCAGGACGAAGAAGAAGAAGATTGACGAAGTCAATTGCTTAATCGATAGTTTTAAGTGTGAGGAAAAGTGCGAGGATTTCAAAAAATTTTTTTCAAAAATTCAGTGGGCACTACGCCGCCTGAAGATATTGCCAGAACCCTCGGATGGAGATAGAAATAATAAGGGTTCTTTACGTTGCTCACTAATACTGGCACTAGGAACTCTTCGTAGTAAAGTAGAGAGTAACGATTTAGATAGTGAGGAGGAAGTACAATCGTTTTCAGTCTCAGGTATTACACATCGAATAGCTATCGAGAAATGAGATATCCGTAATGGAAAGATGTTTTCCCGCCTTACGACTGAAAGGACTGAAGAACAGAAACTCAAGATCTTAAAAAGAAACATGGTTCCTTTTTCCAGAGCCAATTGGGTTTACATGATATCGAATCCATCGGCGCATTAATACATCTAGGAAGGAAACTGGAAGCTGTTAGGGTTCTGTTGAGTCATTTGCTCCTCCACCATCTCTTCATAATACCACCTTACTAGAGTTCGATCTAGCTTATATGTCTTCTGAAACTCAAAGTATTGTCAGTACCAAAGTTTAATTGTCTAAATTGCAAAAATGATGACATACCGCCAGGTTCTGTCGTGAAGCGCGTAAAGGTTGTGGAACGGGGGGGGGGGGGGAGGAGGGTTACAAGGTTTCGTTGTACAAGGTGTTGCCCAAATAACAGCAGCGCTAGTAGTCCTACAAATAATTGAAGGAGTGGAAATGGAAGTCCAAATCAATCGAATCAGCTTATGTCTTCCGAAACTCAAAGTATTGTCAGTATGGTGAACCAGCCATCTCGATCAAAGTTTAATTGTCTAAATTGCAAAAAGGATGGACATACCGCCAGGTCGTGAAGGGCATAAATGTTACGGCTGTGGAACTGTGGTGGTTATAAGGTAGATTCTGTGTAGACTACAGAAAGCTGAATAGGGTTACGAAGAAAGATATCCACTACCATATGTAACGGCAATACTTGATTGCTTGAAAAATGCAAAGTTTATATGATCCCTTTACATTAAATCTGCATTTTGGCCGATTCTGATGAGCCTGGAATCAAAGCAGTATACAGCGTTATTTGTCCCCGGTAGAGGCTTGTTCCAATTTCTTAGGATGAAAGTTGTGCTTTCTAATTTACCTGTCACCTGGCAGAGGTTAATAGATTTTGTTTTTAGTGGCGAATTTGAGAAATTCGTTTTCGTCTATCTCGACTGTATTATTATCGTTACCCCGGCATTCGAGCAGCATATTAAGGTTTTAGAGATAGTCTTGGACAAGTTGTTCGAAGCTAGCTTGAGGATTAATGTAGAACAATGTGAATTTTGTTTAGGTTGCTGAGTTGCGATATCTAGGCTATATGGTGGATTTCAAGTGGATTCTGATAAGGTCAGATGCATTCTGATATTTCCATTCCGAATACTGTTACAGATGTCAGGAAATTTATTGGTATGGTGGCATGGTATAGGAGGTTCGTGCTCAATTTTTCGTAGTTAATTTCACCCTTAATGGTATTGTTGAAGAAAAATAAGAAATTTTTGTGTACCGAGCAATGTAAAGTAACTTTCCAAAGGTCAAGGAGAAGTTAATAACACTACCAATCTTATCCTGTTCTAATTTTGAATACAAGTTTACAGTACACACTGATGCTTCTGGTTATGGTATCGGAGCAGTGCTTACCCATAATTTAGATGGTACAGAAAGCGTCATTGCCTATCTAAGCAGATCATTCACTCGTGCTGAACGTAACTACTCCACGACTGAAAAAGAATGCCCCGCCGTATTGTTGGCGGTCATATTTGGAGCCAATGCGTTTCACCGTAGTGACAGACCATGCTTCATTGGTATGGCTTAATAATTTAAAGGACCCCGTTGGTAAATTAGCCAGAGGGGGTGTCTGAATTCAACAAGACTTTCAAATTGTCCATTGTAAAGGAAGAGAGCACTTGCTTCCAGACTACCTTTCTAGAAGCATCTTCAGATAAACGGTACAATAAGATGGTGAAGCATTGTTCTGTCCAATATCCTGACCTAGTAACGAAAGCCGACCATTGGAAAATAGCTTTACCTAAAAAGAAAGAAAATCTGTTATTTATGAGGAACACGACGCTCCTATATCAGGTCACATGGGGATTCAGAAGTCATTTGACCGGCTAACGCAGCGATTCTACTGGCCAAAAATGAGAAAGGATGTCGCAACTTATGTTAGGAATTGTAAAATTTTTCAAGTAGTCAAGCCAAACCTTCAGAAAACAGTTTGTCCAATGGCTACTCGTAAGAATGTTTGCTTACCTTCGGTAGCTCTGTCTATGGACTTGATAGGTCCTCTAAAAAGATCTAATTAGGGGTACACATATATTTTAACTCACGTGGATCAGTTCAGTAAATGTCCACTTCTGTTCACTTTGCGTTCGGCCGCTATAAAAATCATAACTAAAACTTTGGAGGATTTCGTTTTTCTTTTATTTGGTGTGCCGAAAAATAATATTTGTGATAGTAGAATTCAATTTGTTAGTCGTAATTTCAAAATGATAGGCCAGATTTGTAGGATTACTGGAAATTACACGACATCATATCACTCGCAGGCTAACCTGAGTGAACAAACCAACGTTATTAAAACTATGCTCAGTGCGCATGTATCTGACAGTCAATGAGACTGGGACCGGTAGCTTTCTAAAGTTGCTTGCGCCAGTCGAACATCTACACACGATGTAATTAAAGTAACTGCCTACTTTGATGATGTTAAGTTGCACGCAAACGGAGAGGGTTAGGTATGATATTCTAATTCGGCTAAAGAAAGCTTCAGAAGCGAGGAAAAAAGTGTATAACCTACGAAGAAGGCATATGAGTTATTTTCCTGGTGAGCTAGTCTGGAGAAAGAAGTACCTGTTTTCGGATGCAGCAAAATATTTTAATGCGAAACTAGCGCCCTGATATACATATAGGTCCATTTAATGTATTGAAGTCAGTTTCTCTCTGTACTTGTGAATTAGGTGACAAGGAAGAAAACCGTATAGAGATAAGGAATTCGATTGCTAAGCTCTGTTCTTAATTATAAATTTTTGTTTTGTTTCTTTGAGAGTTTCTTCTTGTTTTTGTTGTTGTTCTGGTACTGCGTGAATTTGCAGGGCTATTCTCTACGTCACTTGAGTCGGTCATTTAAAGCATTCTGAGAAATCTAACGTAAACGTAAAGTGGGGCTATTTCTGGTTTTGCGGGTCAACAGAGCAGAAGCTGAGTAGTAGCGCCTGTTATATTTCTAAAATCACTTTTGGTTTCTGTCTTGGGTGGTGATTCTGCTAATCCAACCTTGGTCTAATTACGCGTTCCCTTTTTGTTTTTCAAATACATATTAGTTACATTCAAAACAATTTCACTCTTTTAAGACTAGAGCTTTATCTCTAGGATGTTTATTCGCATCACAAAAACTTATTAAATCTATTCAAAAACAATTTCACTAATTAAAGACTAGAACTATTGTTCTTGGGTGTTATTCAACCACATAAAACTTATTAATTCTACTGAAAAACAATATCACTCCTTATAAACTAGAACTCTCTTGGTTATGTTTTTGTTAACCGAACCGCTCGAAAAATTCGCCTTCAACCAAAATTTTGAACCGAACTCGATTTAAGTTGTACCACACGAGGTGACCGTCATCCAACAAAACTAAAAATCAACTCTCTTTTTGATAATTTTGTTAAAGAAAATGCCCTTAGGAGAAGGATGGCGAAGAATACAAATAATATGTCCGGGTTGCTCTGTACTTCAACTTAGAGAATTCCTTGCATAACCTTTCTTTTAAGTCTTTTACACTTTCTAAATTGTTTCTACCTATTAATAAATCATCCACTTAAACCGTGATTATTGTAAATTCGTTGGAGGAATTCTTGTAATATACACACTGATCATAATTTGAGTTATTGTAGCCAAGTTTCTTAAGCTTGTCATCTAGCTTACGATTCCATTGTCGACCAGCTTGTTTTAGTCCATAAAGTGCTTTGTGAAGTTTGCAAACCTTTTCTTTATTTTTTTCTTGCGTAAATCCTTCGGGTTGCTCCATAAATATTTCCTCTTCTAAGTCTCCATGCAAAAAGGCTGATGACACGTCTAGTTGATAGAGGCTTAAGTCCTTCTCTGCCGCGATGGCGAACAGCAATCTAAGTGAGCTCTGCCTTACTACAGGGGAAAAGGTTTCATTATAATCTACTCCCTGTTCCTGTGAAAAACCTTTGGCTACTAGTCTAGCTTTTCTTCGAACAACTGAACCATTGTGATCGTGTTTTGTTTTAAACACCCATCTGCAATCAATTATGTTTCTTGCCTTTGGGCGATCAACAAGTACCCATGTTTTATTTCTTGTCAGTCAGTTAAACTCTTCCTGCATTGCAGCTTTCCATTCCAAAGCATGGGGCGACTCGTTGATTTGCTTCAATGTTTTAGGATCAACGTCGTTATCGCTGCTATTGCGAATTAGAACACGTGTAGCCTGCAGTGCAGCTTTCCGCTTCGGCAGCAAATCATTACAACCTTTATTCGATTCTTTGTCATTTAGTACTTCAATATCACATCCTTCCTCCTCCAGTTCTTCCGACACACTTGAGGCTTCACTTTCATACTCGGATTTTTCGCCAATCTCCATCGATAAGTCAAAGCTGATGTCGATGCGCTTACTTTCCGTTGTTTTTAGGGTAACATCAGCTTCATTATTACAGACTTCAATCCTTTTATTTTTATCTTCTTGGAATGCAACTGGCTCACAATTTTTCGGCTTAATTTCAAACTCATAAAATCCGTTGTTATTATCTTTTGCAATGACTTGTGATATTTCTTCTAAAACTCTTACATCCCGACTCTTTATTACATTCCGAGTGCCTCTTTTCCAAAGACGATAGGCTTTGGATTCCTCAGAGTATCCGATTAAGGAGTATTCTTCACTTCTTGGATCAAACTTGCCCTTCACCTTTTTGTTTAACACAAAACAGCGAGTTCCGATTATTCTTAGGTGGTGCACTGAAGGCTTCTTTCCTGTCCACAATTCTTCTGGAGTTTTCGTTTTGTTCAGTGATGTTGGGCATCTATTTCTAATGTATACGGCACTGTTTACCATTTCGGCCCACATAAACTGAGGATAATTCCCTTGAAGTAAAAGGCACCTTGTCATCTCCGTCAATGTTCGATTCATGCGCTCGGCTATTCCATTTTGCTTGTTGTTAACTCCTGCTTAATTCCGCAACTTTCCAGAAAATCCTTAAAAGCGTTGCTTGTATATACCGCCCCGTTGTCTGACCTCAGAATCCTAATTCTTTCTCCAGTTTGGTTTTCCACAAAAGTTTTGAATGTTTTAAATTTATCAAGTAATTCGCTTCTTCTTCTGAGAAAGTACACAAGAACTTTGTGAGAAAAGTCGTCGATAAAGGTGACAAAGTAAAAAGCTTTTCCCATAGATTTTGTTCTCATAGGTCCGCAAATGTCCGAATGTATTAGTTCCAAGCGACGGGTAGTTATTTTTTCACTCTTTACTGGAAAGGGTAGACGGGTTTGCTTTCCACGAATGCATGAATTACACTTCATGTCAAGTTGATTAAAGGTAGGTAATCCTTTCACCATATTACTAGCTGATAACTGTTTCAGTGATTTCAAGTTTAAATGTCCAAGCCTTTTATGCCACCTCCCTAATTTCAGTTCATGTTCCCCTGATGACAACCTTACTTGTTCTTTTATCGGCAGAACTCGCAAAAAATACAGCCCTTTATGCTTTGGCGCTTTCTGGGGAGGTAGGCTGGTGTGCCTGTCCTAATTGTAGGATGCACCCTAACTACCTGATGCATGACGTGGCAGCACTTTCGGATCCGACTTAGATTTACCGGTGCAGCGCCCAGTCCCATTTCTGAGGAGAACTGCGACGTTTTGTCCGTTCCCGTCCTGGAGAACAGGGATCTTCCTGACGAGGTCACTGGTCTTGCCCAGTGACTCGGATCTTCCAGATCAGGCGTCTGGTCCCTTCCAGGATTAAGCCACTCTTTACCCTTATTCAGGTTTTTATGTATGGTATATGTTTATTTAAATTTAGTTCTAATTTTGATTTTTTTTTTAGATTTTGTGGGCAATTTGGATTCGCGTACCAGGGGCCGGATTCTGTAACACGGAGAATTTGGGAATTTGGGAGATGAGAATTTCGTTTTCTTAGAATTCCTAATTACCTAATTCTCCATTCCCAATTCACTAACATGGTTGGAGAATTAGGGAAAACGTTAGAAATTTGAAAAAGTGTGAATCGCCTGGGACGATTAAGGGTATCACTTTTTGTTGTAGAGGGTTGGACTTTTTTTCACATTTGAGGTACATCTACCTATTATCTTCCACTGTCGCAATAAATTGATATTTCTTTTTTGTATAGGTTTTTGAGGGATGTAGGAGGGTACGTTTTCTCGAGTTTTTCCAGGATAACGAGAGAATGGAGAGAAGAAGGAGAATGTATGTGGTATCAAAGAAAAATGGGAACTCAGGGCGAAGGTGGAGGAAATCTGGCGGGGAGAGTGCGCGGTAGAAATGGGAGCTGATTAACGGAAATTAAAAAAAAATAAAGACAATTTCAGGAGCTGCAATAATTCGCGAGGGTAAGCTTAGGATCTGTAAGCCCAATAAAAAAAAAAGAATTCCCTTTGGTAATTAGGTATGCATGGGTATTATAATAGGCTATATTTTATTTCGATTAACGGTAGTTTGCAGATTTGAGCGGCCTCGGCGGTAAATTTTGTTGTCGCAGTATTCACGGGCGCCTAACTCTGTGTGGGAGGGCTGTACAGTATTGGGTTTTTCTCTGATGGATTAAGGGTTTAGAGTACAAAAATATAGGTGAACAATTTTGGGACAGGGTGTTTTGGGGAATTTGAGAAGTAAGTAGAGAGTTCCCGAATTCTCCATTCCACTTGTGAATTCTCCGGTGTTTTGGAAGTGGAAAAGTAAGTGGAAAAATTGTATTGTCTGCTTTTGTTGGGTTTTGTGAAGGTATCTAGGTACTGTTATATATTTCACTCGTTGGGTTAATTACCTGGATAAATGACAAACATTCACCTTGCGATGGTGTTTCCTTACGTTCTCTTTATTGTTAATTCCGTATCTTGTGTACAATTTCACACTTATATATGGTTTACCACCTCACACTATTCATATACAATCACACTAATTATTTTCTAGTAACTTTTCTTTACTTATTTCTACTGACAAAATATATTCGGATCAATGTTCACACTTTGATCTAAAATCTGGGGTATAGTATAAACCACTTAGTACCGAACCGTATCAAAACCTTCCTTTCCCTTTTTTTTTTTAATTTAAGAATTCTCTTTAATTTTTTGATTGAGATTTTTCTTCCTTTTTGAGACCGTTAGTAAATGCAAACTCTAATCTTTTTCGTGACCGTTCCGGCGACATTCAACAAACCAAATCTAAAAACCGACTGTACTCGACTTGGATTTTCGTAATCGCAAGTCTAGTTGCTCAGGATAGGAAAGTGCTTAATTAGCATTCCTATCCTGAGAAAATTATTTACCGCTGGGCATGTTTAAACATGCCCAGAATTATCGCGACGAACGATGGTTGAAATTGAAATTTGATATTTTCGTAAATATCAAACCGTCGTCTTGCTATCGTGCATACATTGTTGCGATCACAACGTATGCAGCTCGCGACAATTTGCTAATAAGAGCTTTTTTCGGTGAAGACCTGATCGTTTCAGTCTCCACTGAAGTAAAATTTTTATGCGCCCGATATGTATGTATATATGTACATACATATCGTATTTACGACAAATCTTACTGAAGGTAAGATTTATCGTGGGGCTATTTTTCTATCGAAACGACTTGGGTTGAAATTTAAAACTTTTATTTTTCCCAAGTCGTTTTGTGGGAAAATATTTTTATTTGTTGCAAAGGAATTTGAAGAAATTGCTGATGGCAATTTCTTCGCCTTGTTAGGAGATAAGCCAACCATGTTTTAAACATGATTAGCTTATTTCTACCTATGAAAATTAAATATTTTTTAATGATTTTTCCAATGATAATTATTTCTTATAATTATCATTGTTGACCATTTTTAGGTATATAACAATCCTTCCTCCTGCGAAAAAGAGAATTATTCTTTGAAGAGGAATAATTCTCAGGGGAAGGTGGAAAAGAAGAAAAAAAATTTGTGCACGTTAGCACAATTGTTTTGTTTAGACGGAAGATAAAAATGGTTTTGGATCAAAAACTTATCTCAATTGGATATTTTGTTTATGTTTATGGCTGAGATACATTGTAAGGTATCTCGGGGTACTTGCAGCCACTTCTGAGCGTTCATGGCTCATTCGTCATGAGTTTCCGAGTCGCTTTAGGTCGTGATCCCTGGTACTGCCCGAATTTGTGGTCTCACGTGCCACCATGATTTGTGTGGTCCGTGTTGTCCGTGATTGGCAGGGACCAATTCGCCTGATTGAGCATCGACGGTGCCGGCGGCCCGAAGTCATATGGGCGGAAGATGCCGTGGCTGGACACTCCTTTCATGTGGATTATGCTTTGATCCCCCATGGAGGGATGGGGTGGTCCGCTGCAGGTATGGAAATGAAACTTTTAGGTTTTGTTTTTTTTGTTAATAAGATGTTTCTCTCTTTATAGGAGGCACCCTCGTGGTGACTGGGGTGTACGCGATTTGCGTCTGCTGCGTGTTTTCTACAGCAGATCCGGTCACGGAGCTCTATAGGGTGCTCTTTGCAACTCCTCCTGGGTCTCCCGAGCCGGAGTTTCCACCGGGGTATGATGAGGCCAGGGGTGCGCTCGAGGCCCCTGAAAACTGGGACGGCGATGTCGAAACTGATAACTCTGACTGAAGTGTTGGTGGTTGACGTCCTGGACGCAGCCCAGTATGGCTGCCTTTTCCCCACTTTATAGGATTAGTTTTTCTTTTTGTATCTTTCCTATCTTTCTATTCTTTTCCATAAAATTTTATTAAATCTTATATATTAAAAAAAATTTCTCGTTGTTATTTAAAGTTCCTAGTCCCCTTTTTAGGATTTGGTTTTGGTTTGTGGTTGGCTCGGCACGGCGTTGGTTTGGCAATGGCGTTTTTTTTTTTTACATATTTGCTTATTTCTATTAAAAAATTTTCGTTAACTTCCTAATTTTTTCTTTTTTAAAATTCTTTTCAAATATCTATTACTAGTATACTCTATTCCTTTATTACCTTATTAATTTCTACTGTTTTTTTTTGTGTTTTGTCAATTATTATTGTTTTTCCTGTACAAGGTTCTTTCCTTTACCTTCTCTTTTCTTTTTATAGTTATATGTATACCTGTATTTCGATATTTTATCTTACTTCAGTAACTATTTATTTATTTGTTTCTACTTCTAATGATAGTGGTTATTTAATTTTTTATTCTAGGTTGATAATATTTATATTTTTATATTATTTATTATTTTTAATTATTATTTAACAATAGCGGGGGAGGATTTTGTTTTTAGTTTGGATACATATATGTTTTAATTTTCCTTAAATCTATGCTTTAATAATTATTTACTTATGTCCTCTCCCCCTTTGTTTTTATTATTAACTATTATTATTAACTGATTTATTTGGGGTTAATAGAAACCACTTACATTTATTTTGTCTGTATTTTAGTACCAGTGATAGTGCTTCATTATGGTGACCATGTGAGGTGGTTACACTATACCACTTGCACTGACCTAGTAGGTGGCAGGGTGCGGGTCCTTTTGAGAGGGGTAGGTTCGATTGGATTGGTTTGTTTGACTTGTTCGATTTGTTCCTCCGCCTCTAGAGTTTTTTCAGATTTACTTGAATGATAATTTTTAATAATTGGGACTAGCCATTTGGCGACCAGGTACAGTACCATACATGTAATGACAACACCAGTTAAGGATAATGATGTTGCAGCTAGTACATGGGTAGGGTGGTGACTGATATGAGGAACTATTTTTTCTAATTTTTCGTCCAGTTCTTCTAATGGGGTACCTTCTAGGATGATGCTATTAGTGTCATCTCCTGAGTATAGTTCTGTTTGTATTTTGTCAGACTGTACCTTGTTTTTGGTTTCATTAAGATATTTATTCACTATTTGTTCTAATGGAGTTATATTTGGGAAATAAGTGGGTTGTTTGAGACTCAATCGTTGGATATTCTCTGCCTCATAGTGTAGGATTTGTGATCCTACTTGTAATTGACAGGGATGGTTGATAGTAATTATTCCTTGGCCTTCTATTTTTGAAGTTAGGAATTGTTGGGTACACTGAAGGTGTACAATGGTTGGTTCTATCAACGAGAATATCCAAGAATTTGGTTTACTTAGTTTAATAAGTAGGTCTCTGGGGGGTATTTGTGCTCTGAATTGGCACTGTGGCTCTTCCTTTAATGGGTTAAAGAGCAGCTTTACTATGCATTCTTTAGACATAGTACTGTATTTCAGGTACCAATGATTGTTTTTTATTTACTTGTATTGGAAAACTATGTACTCTATACAACTTCATTTGTGGTAGATTGAAAATCGGAAGTTGTATTCGAATGACTAATTTGTCTTGAACTAGATGAGCCTTTGCTTCCGCTGTCTGATATAACAGGGAGAGACAATTTTGTGCATCTGGGCAAGTAGCGTGGGACTTGTGGTATATCTCTAATATACTTTTGGGAGACACCACTAGCGGATGCAACTGGTGATTTTTACTGGAGATTATTATGTCGAGTAAGGCTTGCTGCCTGTAGTCGATCTCGACAATTTGTAAGGTCAGGCTTGAAATTATTTACTGCCTCAATTGTCTCATCAGTAAATCATCTGTTATGTTTTGCATTCTATTTACCTGGAGATTTACTTGACGTTGTCTTTCCTGCAAAGATGTCAATGGTTTTTGAATTTGCTGTAGTGTAGTTTTGACTACACTGATCTGCTGCGTTTCCAGGTCGGCTAGTGCTTTAGTATTTGTTTCGAGCTCCTCGAGTCGACTGTATACCTCTTGTTCATTAGTGCTGTCCATGGTCCCGAATAGGTAGTGCATTGCATTCCCTATTCCATCGAAGATAGATCTTGTTGATCTTGATTTTGGGACCACTTCTCGAATGACACTTGTTCTCCTCTTGATATTTTCTAAGAGTGAATGAACGTGTTTTTGCTGTACCAGGCATAGCTCATCGGTTTGAGAGCGATTTGAACATAGTCGGTAAACTAAGTGCTCTGCCTGTTCTGCCATAAGCGTTTGGTTGTCCAATTCCATTAGATTGATCTCCGTTAGTATATTCCATGTACTGTGGTACACTTGCAATTTTCCTAAATCCTCATACAGTATTCCCGTATTGTTCAGGGGACTCGTTGTGTAGAGTTCCGTCTGTATTTGTCCCATTGCCAGATGAAAGCAACATATTAACACCAATATGTGCTTCATGTTCTGTAGAAAATGAAGGATAGGCTTCGTTAGTCAATTAGTCGTACTAGATGATCTTGTGTGTGTAACTAGAAGAACTTAATTTAATTGTAGAATTTTGTATGATGGGAACTTATTTGCTAAAGATATTTGTACCAGTATGCTACTCATAATAGGGCTTTAAACGGTTGTTGTGTACGACAACCTGCCGCTTGCCTATTTTTATGGTAGTGTTTGTTGGTCTGGGTACATTTATTACCAGATATGGGCCAACCCAGATTTGAGACAATTTGTGTTTGCGGCTTTCACTTTTGAGGAGGACTTTGTCTCCTAGGTGGAAAGTGAGAGGCCTGACTGTTTTGTCGTAATATGCCTTTGAGCGTTGTTTGCTGGCTAAGAGATTTTTACGAGCCGTAGCATATGATTTTTGTAATCTGTATTTGAGCATATGGTAATAACTTTCGTGGTTATATACGGGCTCAGGGTCCCGTTTTAAATTAGATGGGACATCCGCTGTGAAGCCGTAAAGGCAATCCATCGGGGTTAGTTTAGTACCCTCGTGTACACTGTTATTGTACACGAATGCAGCGGTTCGCAGGAATTGATCCCATGTTTTGGGATTTCGTCTACGATTGTACGCAGATATTCGATTAATGGTCTATGGGCACGCTCTAGTGCTCCATTAGACTGTGGGTGGTATGCGGAAGTCTGTAACTTCTTTACCCTTAGCAGTTTGCAGACCTTCTTGAATAGCTCACTCAGGAAATTAGTTCCCTGATCGGTGACTATTCTCTTTGGAATGCGATAACGCGTGACAATCTCATCGAAGAAGATTTGCGCCACCGTTGCTGCTTCTCCATTTGGTGTGGCATACCAATCGACAAATTTAGTGAGATTATCTTGAAAAGTTAAGATATATTTATTACCTGATATGGTCTCTTCTAGTGGACCTACTATATCGAGGTAAACCTTGTCGAAAGGTTGTTCTGCGATGTCCGTTATTACCATGGGCATCTTAAATTGGGGAGATGCTTTCATTCATTGCTTGGCACTTGGGGCATTTTTTTACGTATTTCTTTATATCGCTAAGCATGTGTCTCCACCAATACTTGCGTCTAATTCTTTTATAAGTCTTAATGACACCCTGATGGCCACCGAAAGGAGAGTCGTGGTAATCCTTTAGGATTGTTTGAACTTCCTTGGGGCTCGTAATTATTTCAGGTGCCTTGACTGGACTTATCTCTTCTCAAGCGTAGCAGGGGGTTGTGTTTCCGCCTCTGGGGGTTTAATTTCTTTATCCTCCGCTGCAGTGGGCTGTGCTTCAACGCTGGAGCTAGTATTGGCCTCTTGGGCTCTTTGTTTTTGAGCTCTGGTCACGGCGAAGCAATGAGCGGGTTTCTTTGTTTTCTTTTTATTTGGTGAAATGTTTTCCTCCACATCTGAGTCCATAGTGTGGTGGACTTGGGCTTGTACCGTTAAAGTGTTGCCTGTATTGTCTTCGATTAATACTTGTGGAATGCGACTTAATGCATCCGCATTGGTATTATACTTCCCTGGCTTATATTCGATGGTATAATCGAATTCTGATAATTTGTGGTGAAATCTCACCAAACGGGAAGTCGGGTCTTTTACATTAAGGACACCTTTGAGAGGCTTGTGGTCAGTATAGACCGTAAATTTCCTGCCTTGGAGGTAGCATCGGAAATTTCTAGTGGCCCAGACTATAGCCAATAACTCCTTTTCAATAGTGGAGTAATTTCTCTCGGCTTTGTTCAGCGTTCGGCTTGCATAGGCGATAGGCTGGTCTTTTCCCACTTCTCCTTGGGAAAGCACAGCGCCTAATGCTTCGTTGCTGGCGTCCGTTGTAAGATTGAAAGGTTTAGAGAAATCTGGATAGATTAAAAGTGGTGGGGAAATTAGAGCATTTTTAATGCTTTGAAATGCTTCTTGGTATTTCTCGGTCCAAGTGAATTTTACATCCTTTCGGAGTAAATTCGTAATTGGACGAACTATTTTAGAGAAGTCCGGAATGAACTTCCTATAGTAATTGGCAAGTCCTAGAAAGGACTGAACTTGCCTTACTGTTCTAGGAACAGGGAATGTTTGGACGCAGGCCGTTTTGCTGGGGTCTGGTAATGCACCTTCGCTAGAGCATTTGTGCCCTAGGTAAACAACTTCTCGTCTCAAGAACTGGCACTTCTCTGGCTGCAGTTTGAGGTTGTTCTCTCTCAATTTATCGAAGACTTTGCGAAGTTTATCGTTGTGGTCATTTAGGTTTTTCCCGTAAATGACGATGTCGTCAAGATAAACGAAACATTCGAGGCCTTGTAGGCCTGTCAGAACGAAGTTCATGAGGCGTTGGAATGTAGCGGGAGCTCCTTTGAGTCCGAATGGCATACGCTTAAATTCGTAGTGCCCGTAATTAGTGCTAAAAGCGGTCTTATGTCGATCTGTTTTGTCGACTAAGACTTGATGATAGCCGTTGGCCAAATCGAGAGTGGTAAAGTACTTGGCATGACCTAGTTGGTCAAGAATATCCTCGATTCGCGGTAGCGGAAATGCATCGCCAATTGTCTTTTCATTTAATTTGCGAAAATCGACAACGACGCGCCACCTTTTTTCACCATCGGGTCCCGCCTTTTTGGGGACAACTAATAAGGGTGAATTCCATGGGCTCTTGCTAGTTTGGGCTCTCCCGTTGTCTAGCATTTCTCTTAATTGTTCGTTGATTACTTGTCTCTGGGTCTCTGGTAATCTGTAGGCCTTTTGGTTTTTGATCTTGTATTAAAGGGATATTGTGGGTGATAGCATTTGTGTATGTGAGCTTATCACCTTTTAGAAAGAAGATATCGTTGTACTCGTAGCAGAGTTCGGATATCGAAGCTTTTTCTTTCGCATTTAGATTTGGGTCTAGGCTCAGCTCTTGGTCTAACCTGTTGACTCGCGGAGTATGTGTGGGATCTTCATGTTCCGGAAATAAGTATCTTACGTGTTGTAAGATAGCTGCATTTTCCGAAAAGCTTATGTTAGTTTTAGGTTGTTGTAACCTTTTTTTGTGAGTATTTTTACTTACTTTACTAGTCGGCAGGGCATGTGCTTCCTGCTCTTTTATTGGTGGAGTACCGTAATTTATGGGTACTTTACATTGGTCCAAGTACTCGCACGCTTTTGTATTTTGGCTAATAGGCCGTGAAAAATTGGTTCTCTTAATACTATTTGACCGTGGAGCCAACTTTGCCTTCAATGAGGTCTTACGGATCTCGCACGCGTCTTTTATAGGGCTTATGGGGCACCTTGTATTCTTAATACTAATTTTATTAAGTGGTGGAGTCGACTTTGCCTTTAAGTAGGTCTTACTGAGCTCGCACGCACTTGTGATAGGGCTCTTGGGCCACTGTTGTTTCTTAACTCTAACTTTGTTGGGTGGTGGAGTAGTCTTTGCCTGAGAATAGGTCTTACTGAGCTCACACGCACCTGTTGTTGGGCATCTTGTCCGTGTGGTTATCTTACATCTAGGTATATTGGATGGAGGAGTCAACTGAATTTAGCTTGTCGGCTTCTGGATCTCGCTCGCATCTCTGATTTGGCTCTGGGGCTATGTACAATTTTTGTAACTTATTCTATTGGACGGTGGAGTCATTGTTGCCTCTATTCGGGTCTTACTGAGCTCGCACGCGTTAGTAACTTATATCTAGGTATTCTGGAGAAAGAAGTTTTGCTTGACTTCTGTTCTGCCTTGGGAAGCTCACTGATGTTTGTGTTACTCGCTTGCGATTTATTCGGCTTGAGAACGTGTTGTGTATTAGTGGCTTCTCCTATTGGGATGACGGCGTAGTCATGTATAGGGAGCAGTTGTAATAATAAACTGCTGATGACTACTTGGAAATTGTTAATGTTGAGTATGGCAACTAGCACTGTTTCTTTCCCAGCAGGGAGTAAACTGTTGGCCAGGAAGACTCCATCGCCTATCTCTTTTGATAGACAGAGCATTTCTTCCTTCACTCGCAACAGGAATGTGGTGATAATTTGTGACCTAGCAGGTATGCATATTGGTTCCTCTAAAGTCACCAGATGCTGCCTCATTTCGCTGGTTTCTTGATCACCCAGACAGCTCTTTTTGGATTCCGTCGGCTCTTGTTGAACCTGGCAGCCAGCATTACTCTTTTGAGATGCCTTGGAGACACTGCATGTAGATAGCTTAACCTGTTTAGGTTCCATCTTTTCAGCAATTGACCTCACTTCGACTGCTTTTTTGGAATACAGCTTGTCCGTTTTGCATGACAAGGGCACAGTAAACTCTTCGGGACTCGTTTCCGTACAAGGAAACTTGAGTGCTTTATTTGGGCCTTCAACATTACAATTGTTTGATAGGAAGTCGTTTCCTAATAGGCCGTCATCGGAAAGACCTGGCAGGTTTTGTACCACCTGAAACTTGCAGGGAATTTTATTTTTAAAATTGAAGTTGCCCTTGCAATTGCCTAATGTCTTTCCGGTTCCAAAAGGGGTCTGTAAAGTGCATGCCTCATTGGAATTAATTATTTTGAGGTCTTTAATTGCTCTTTTCTTAATAATACTAACCTCAGCGCCAGTGTCCACTACTAATTTTGTATGGCCGTTAAGGCTTATGTCCAGTGGAAGTTTCACTGTAGGGACACCGGATTCGGGCGCTTGAGGTGACCCTTTTGATTTTTTTGTTGGGTTTATAGTCGAGCCGGGGAGTTTTGGGTCGACTGCATGTCGTTTCCCTGACTCCGGGCTTCCCATTTTTTCTTCTGGCGGCAGTCTTCGTCTGCATGTCCTCGGCGACCACAAAAGGTGCATTTGAGTCTTATGTTGAAGACTTGAGGACTCTTTGTGTTGTGTTGATCCTGTGTAGATCTATTGGAAAGGCGTGGAGGAACAATTTGTTGCGTTTGTTGTGTTTTTCTGCAATCACGGACGTCATGTCCATAGATTTTGCAGTTTGAGCAGAAAGGGGTGTTTTTGCGCTTAAAGCAATCTGAATAAGTATGACCCTTTCGCTGGCAGAAGTTACACGTGACGCTACGGACCAGTGCATCTGTATCCGAGTTTCTGGCATCAGTGTTTGTTAATGGTCTTTGCCGTGACTGTGATGAACCTGGGTTATTCACATTGCGTGAAAACTGGTTTGGATTTGGAGCTCGAGGTGATGCGAACATAGGTGTTGATGGCATTTGATAATAAGGAGCTCTATAATAGGCTCGCACTCGTAGATCTGGGTCTACTGGCGCCACTGGAGGAGCTTGTACCAGAGGAGTCTGGACGAATGTAGCACTTTGTTGTAATTTCTCTATGTCCAGGGCTTTTTGAATTAATGCTTCTAAATCTCCTTCTCCCTGCGTGAGCAAATATTGACACAGGTGTGGGTTGGTTACTCCACTTTTCAAAGCGTTTTTGGCAAAATCCATCAGCTGTGTTTTCACAGCAGGGACTGCCTCAGCTCCATACTTCTGTGTCGCTGCCTCGTTGCAAATCGTCAACAACTGTTTCAATCTTGTAATGAACACAGTGAGAGATTCTAACGGGTTTTGTCTGGTGGTAATTAATTTGTTCACCAGCTCCTGATATGTCTCACGGGGAAGATATGTTCTGTTTAAACGTTCCTCTACTTCAGTAAATGAAGCAGGGACGTCTGAAGCGAATAATTGGTATGCGTCACCTCTGAGTCTTGTGGGAAGGACCTGAATGAAAGCCACTTTTTCTTCATTATTAAGGCACTGCATAGTTTGTTTGCAACAGCCAATGAAGGTTTGTAATTCTCGTCCCAGTTGTGGGGTACTTTCACCCGAAAATAAGGGAACGAGTTGAGCTGTGAGCTTAGCTACTTTAGCGTAATCCACCATTGTGTGTAGTCTATTGACTGGAAATTTAAATTTGGGTGGACTAGCTGGGCTTGTTTCTGGGCTGATTTCCGTTAAGGATTCTTCGAGCCAATCGATCAGCAGGTCTTCGGGAGTTGGTTCAGTCACTTCACCGTCACTATCACTATCACTTTTACTATTACTTAAATTAACACTCTTATTCTTTCCTAATTCTAAATTTAAAAGGGTAGTATTCTCCTTATCTGCTGGGAGGGAGCGCGTGGATTCAGTAAGCTTACTTAGTTCCTCACGGAACCGAACTGTGTTTTCTTTTAGTGTCTGTATTTGTGTGAGTCTATTTTCGCGGGTTCGACTCAGTTTTTTACTGAGTGAATCACACTGAGTGATGGCTAGCGTACCTGAATCTCGCGCTCTCTCGTACAATTTATTTAAAAATTTTTCAAGACTTACTTGTTTATTAGGACCCGGCAAAACGGTTCCGCTTCGAAGTCGAGGTCCTGTTGGGGGTAACTGTGGAGGTTTTTCTCCTGCAGCGGATGATGTACCTTCACCGGGGTGCTGTGTATTTGCACCTGGGGCTGATCCTCCGTCGGCTAAAGATGGGGAATTTTCCCTCGCTGCTGTTTCTGGTTCCTGCTGAGGTAGAGCAGGATTGTCGGCTGGCATATGATGCGCTGTTCAGTGAAAGGGGGGCTCCTTGCCTGCTTAAGTCCCTTTGCTGTAATTGAGAGGGGGGTTTCTTTAACCGCCTTCGAGTTCCCTCTCAATCCTTGGTCGGTTGGTTGATTTCGGCTTACTTTTGCATTTAATTTTTTGATTGAGATTTTTCTTCCTTTTTGAGAACGTTAGTAAATGCAAACTCTAATCTTTTTCGTGACCGTTCCGGCGACCTGACCTGTCTAGTCGAGAAAGGGCATCTGCTATTATGTTGAATTTTCCATTAATGTGCTTAATATTGGTTGAAAATTGCGCTATATAATCAAGATGTCTTGATTGACGAGGATTACGCTCGGATTTGGCGAAAATTGCGGTCGTAAGTGGCTTGTGGTCAGTAAAAATTACGAATTCCCTTCCTTCTAAGAAGTAACGAAAATGTTTTACTGCCAGGTATATAGCCAGTAGCTCACGGTCGAAAGCAGAATATTTGGATTCTGTTTTAGATAACTTTTTTGAAAAAAATGCGAGTGGTTCCCACTCGTTGTTGTGGCGTTGCTGCAGGACGGCCCCGACAGCTTTGTCCGAAGCGTCTGTTGTGACATTGTACTCTGCATTATCTAAAGGATGAGCGAGCAATACGGCATTTGATAGCGCTAGTTTAATTTTTTCGAAGGTTGTGACACATTCTTCTGGCCAAGTGAACTGTCGTTTAATGTTGGGCGCGTTTTGTAGTTTAGCTAGGTGGCTGTATACTGGTGAAAGTAATTCAGCTAGTTTAGGAATGCATCTGTGATAATAATTCACCATTCCTATGAACTGCTGGATTTGGCGAATAGATTTGGGTTGATCTAGTTGCAATATAGCATCGACTCGGTGCTTGGATGGGAGTATACCATGCTCATTTACCACATGACTAAGGAAATCTAGACTTTTTTTTCCAAAGGTGCATTTTGAGAGTTTGATATTTAACCCGTAGTCAACTAAACGTTGGAAAAGTATACGGAGGTGTGATAGGTGCTCCTCTTCGCTTTTGCTAGCTACTAACAGGTCGTCTATGTAAGCAAATACGAAATCGAGGTCTCTCGTTACTTCGTTGATAAATCGTTGAAACGTCTGACCCGCGTTTCGTAAACCGAATGGCCTGCGTACAAATTCGAAGAGCCCGAATGGCGTGGTAATGGCAGTTTTATGTACATCCTCGGGCGCGACCGGGATTTGATGGTATGCTCTGCATAAGTCTATTTTTGAAAAGATTTTGCACCCATTTAATTGTATTGAGAAATTGTGGATGTGCGGGACGGAATACCGGTCTGGTATGGTCACTGCGTTCAAATGACGAAAATCCCCACATGGACGCCAATCTTCGCTGTCTTTCTTTGCTACCATATGCAATGGTGATGCGACAGGTGAAGAGGATGGTCGACAAATTCCCAGTTCTGTCATGTACCGAAATTCTAGCTGTGCCGCCTTATGCCGTTTGGGGTCTAATCTGCGTGGTTTTGCGTAAGGTAGGAGCCCTTTTGTTAGAATGTGGTGTTGTACATTGTGTTTGACTGCCATCTTGAAATTAGACTGCTCAAGCAAAGTTGGAAATTCTTTTAGTATTTCATTATATTCATTGTCGACGCAAAAATGCTTGGGAGTTGGAACAGAGATGTTGGTAACAAATGCTTGAGTCGATAAATTGGTTTCCGTATCTAGTAAGCGCTTATTTTTTAAGTCGACTAATAGCCCAAATTTTGTTATGAAGTCTGCACCCAATATAGGTTTGGTTACTGAAGCTAATGTAAAAGGATGTATAAATTTTCGACGGAGGCCTATATTAAGCTCTAATAATTTTGTACCGTATGTTTTTATGGTTGTCCCATTGGCTGCGGTCATTGTAAAGAATGGATCTTGCTTTGATTGGAAGGAGTAGGAAAATGGTACTATAGATAGGTCTGCGCCAGTGTCTACAAGAAAATTTAAATTGTTGTTTGAATCATGAACGAATAGTCGGCGTGTGTATGTCTGAACCCCGCTGGTCGCCGCTTCCCCAGTTGGGCTTAATAGTTTTTTGATATATTGGCCTGTGATTGGTTACCTTGTGCGTTGTCAAGCTTAAAACGACATGGTTGTGAACATTTTTTTGATTCTGTTCCAAACTTTGTGTGGTACCAGCAATATCCCCTGTTACCTCTTGGGGTTTTGGATCTAAAGCTATGTCTACCTCGGCTCATATGCTGTCTGTCGCGAGGTCGATTTCTATTAGAAACTGATAAAGTTTTGATCATATTTTTCAATTCGATAATTTCGCTTTTAAGATTGCCTATCTCTTCATTTCTGAATTGTTGTTCTGTTTGGTTATAAGACGTTGTTTCGAGAATGGAAGTGTTAACTTTTGAAACTTCCCAAATTTGGTCTGCTAATGACGCTAATTCCGTTTCGCTTTTATTAGGATGTGATATCAAGGAGATATTTATTAATTTCGGTAGGCGTCTTAACCATAATTTTATGATCAATTTTTCACCGATGGTATTTGAAGGACCTGCTAGTAATTTCATTGCCCTTAAAAAATCTGATGGACGGCGGTCACCCATTTCCTCGCCTGACAACAGCTGCTGTATTCGCCTCTCTTCACTAAGGGAGTGTCTTTCTATTAAAATAGCTTTAAGCTTATTGTAATGATCACTATCTGGAGGATATCGGAAACAGAAACTAATATGTCTTGCGGTAACGCTGATATTATATAATGATATTTTTGTATATCTTTAGTAACTTCCGATATTGTAAATAAAGCTTCTAATTGAATAAACCACGTAGTAGGTGAGTTTGCCCAAAATGGTGGTATTTTATTGACCATAGAGTAGGCTGACACTTCGCTGGGAGGAGTGTTTTTAATTTCTTTTTCCTCGTCAGACATTATGTATGTTGTGTATTGTCTTTAAATTTAATTTTTCTGATAATATATTGCGTGAGTACTCTCTTTTCGAAACAAATTTTATTTTAGTTGAGTGTCCGCAGTCGTTTATAAAATAATTATTGTGGTAATTTCAATCTTGCTATATAAGTTGATTATTTTGACTAATTATGGCATAAATTCCTTATCACTATAACTGTTATTTCACTGCTGTATGGAGAAAATTTTGTTAACCTAAAAATTCAAAGAGGAAGTTTTGCTTGCCTATATTAATTCAAGATTATGTCTCATATATTTTACCCTATTATTTTATATATTCAATGTAATGTTCAATATAGTTCATTTATCAAAGATATTTACCTAATAATTTAATATAATAAAATAAAGTTAGTTTCTACTTATCTATAAGATTTCTGCTTGAATTCTGCAATTGTATGGCTTATGTAAGTGCTTTTATGCTTCTGTCAAGTTCCATATGTTATTTTATTGTCGACTTTTTGTCTTCGTTCAGTTGGGTTTGAAACCTTACTGAGCTTTTGCTCTTGTTGAAATTCGGCTGATGAAATGACGTCTCGATTTGTTGATTTCCTACCTTTTCGTCATGCTGCTGTTTTGCGGGCAACTGGGACTAATCACTCAGCCTGCTTATTGCATGCGTATGTTTGTAGTTGACTGCGTTTGTATAAATGCTGCGAAAACTGCGTACTTGTGGTTGTGTCAGCAACTTTGTGGCGATGATTACTATAGCTCGTATGTATACATATGATTTGACGTTGTAAAAAAAAACTTTGTTGCGTGCCTGCGTGTGTGCGTGTGCTGTGTGTCAGAAATGTGTGATGCTGTTTTATTCTATCGATTCCCGTTATTTATGTAATAACTGTGTGGAATGTTCAGGAAACTGAGGAAACTCGTGCTATGAATGCTGCACGATTACAATTACCAGTTGAAATGTGCGTTATTTATAAATTCACTGAAACTGCAAAATTGTTGCTCTCCACGTTCCCGTACGCTGCACCAAATTTTCTAATAAAAGTTCTATTGAACTCCGTCGGGGTCACCATTTGTTGTGCCTTTCGGCTTAAGTGCAGGAAATAGGCGGATGAATCACAACTCGTTGTTTGTTATATTATATAATGATTCTATTTATTATCACACGTTCCTTATATCTACAGCTAGTATACACTGAAATTAATATTTCTAGTTAGCACAACACGCCGGCGGACAGTCAACTTTAACTCTGACATAGTACGACGACTTTCTTACTCGCTCTCTCGGGAGCACGCCATACTGTACAAGTTCGTCAGGTTGCGGTCTAGGTACAGTCAGTATATTCGACAGCTTTTAGTACTGCCAGTCACTACACAACAAACCAAATCTAAAAACCGACTGTACTCGACTTGGATTTTCGTAATCGCAAGTCTAGTTGCTCAGGATAGGAAAGTGCTTAATTAGCATTACTATCCTGAGAAAATTATTTACCGCTGGGCATGTTTAAACATGCCCAGAATTATCGCGACGAACGATGGTTGAAATTGAAATTTTGATATTTTCGTAAATATCAAACCATCGTCTTGCTATCGTGCATACATTGTTGCGATCACAATGTATGCAGCTCGCGACAATTTGCTGATAAGAGCTTTTTTCGGTGAAGACTTGATCGTTTCAGTCTTCACCGACGTAAAATTTTATGCGCCCGATATGTATGTTTGTATATATGTACATACATATCGTATTTACGACAAATCTTACTGAAGGTAAGATTTATCGTGGGGCTATTTTTCTATCGAAACGACTTGGGTTGAAATTTAAAACTTTTATTTTTCCCATGTCGTTTTGTGGGAAAATATTTTTATTTGTTGCAAAGGAATTTGAAGAAATTGCTGATATCAATTTCTTCGCCTTGTTAGGAGATAAGCCAACCATGTTTTAAACATGATTAGCTTATTTCTATCTATGAAAATTAAATATTTTTTAATGATTTTTCCAATGATAATTATTTCTTATAATTATCATTGTTGCCCATTTTTAGGTATATAACAGTACCTAGGAATTTCAAATTGAGTTAGTTATTCACTGCGTATCCTGGCTATATTGTAAAAAAAAAAATTATGGAAATCCATGCAATACTTACTGAGGAACATGGATTTTGTCTCTCAAATTACCCGCTAAAAATTATAAATCACGCGAAAATGATCAATTTGGTCGCCGTCCAGTATAGAAGAGTTGCTGTAAATTTTTAAATATACACGGTAAAGCTTGTGTATAGGATGAAATCACATCTACATCTTATCCCCTAATTATGTATGTAATTATTTTTGAATCCGATAAACGGTTTTGGAAATAACTGTAAAAGAAGTGTAGCAGTCCTTTTTAAGGTGAAAAATTGGCCGTTTTTGGTACAAAAATTGACATATTTTCATCTCATCAATGCGAAGAACTGGTAAGTCCTGGAAATTTACTTCCCATGACAAAAATTTTCACAACGGAATACTAATAGATGTGAAACAAAGAACGGAAGAAACATATGCAAAATATGGAAACTGGGGTGTATATGACCCCAGTACAAAAACGTTTTTCGGCGGTCAAAAGTCAGCTATCACGTTAAAACGACCAAAGACAAACTATACCACTCGATTACCCTCTCCTCCCTCTATAATTTGGTAGCAAACATGACGTAGTTTGGACAACCCCCTAAGATGGGTGGTGCGACCCGTAACTCCCTAAACAGCCTCCCCCAAAATTGTTCACCTATATTTTTGTACTCTAAGCCCTTAGTCCATCAGAATACTCTACAGCCCTCCTACACAGAGTTAGGCGCCCGTGAATATTGCGACAACAAAATTTACAGCCGAGGCCGCTCAAATCTGCAAATTACCGTTAATAGAAATAAAATATAGCCTATAGTACCCATGCATACCTAATTACCAAAGCGAATTCTTATTTTTTTTATTGGGCTTACAGATCCTAAGCTTACCCTCGCCAATTATTGCAGCTCCTGAAATTGTCTTTATTTTTTTTTAATTTCCGTTAATCAGCACCCATTTCTACCGCGCACTCTCCCTGCCACATTTCCTCCACCTATCTTGTTCGCCCTGAGCTCCCATATTTTTTTATACCACATACATTCTCCTTCTTCTCTCCATTCTCTCGTTTTTCCGGAAAAACTCGAGAAAACGTACCCTCCTACATCCCTCAAAAACTACCCCTACAAAAAAGAAATTTCAATTTATTTCGACAGTGAAAGGTAATAGGTAGATGTACCTCAAATATGAAAAAAAGTCCAACCCTCTACAACAAAAAGTGATACCCTTAATCGTCCCAGGCGATTCGCACTTTTTCACATTTCTTACGTTTTCCCTAATTCTCCAACCATGTTAATGAATTGGGAATGGAGAATTAGGAATTCTAAGAAAACGAAATTCTCATCTCCCAAATTCCCAAATTCTCCGTGTTGCAGAATCCGGCCCCAGGACAGTTCCCTCAATTTTTTCTTGTGTGCTTATTTTAACTTTGAATTTTCTAAAAGAATTTGTATATTTAATTCAAAAATTTTTTTTTTGTTTTACTCCTATATTACCTTTTTTATATTTTTTGTAAAAAAAATATACTTGGCTAAATGTTGTATTCTAGTTTTTATTCATTTATTGAATATTTTTTGTTTTTTATATTGTTTTTGTGTTCTTCCTTAGGGATTTTAGGTTGACTAAGTGGACTTGACAGATTTTGGGCCCGATCATCAATTTCTTATGATGGCGCCCTCTATGACGCTGAGTTCAATTCGGGTTGGTCGAGTCTAAGTGGTGTTAAGCGGCTCTAAGCTTAACAAGCTGTTATTGATTTGGTAAAAATACTATTGGCTTGGGTAGTTATATGAACAGTTTGATGCAATCATAGAAAAGTGTCAACTTATAATCCCTGGTTATGAGGGTAGCTGTTATCTCGAATACGCTGTCCTATGTGTATATTTAGTGTTACTGATAGTCGAAATCTTGTAACTCCGAAAGCTTATTTATGCGGGTTAGCAAATGAGATTCTTGCATCTTTTTCTTTTTGGAAAAAAAAGCACAAAGAAACTTTTGTGGTAATTGCTTATGTCTGGGCTGTCATAATCGATTCTCGGTGTTCTTTGCAGGGAGTTGAGTTATCCTGTATGGCTGTTTCGGTGTTGGTTGATTGTAGTTTGCTATATTTTTGTTTTTGTTTTTTTTTTTTTACTTCACTTATACTAGAGATTGGATGTTTACTTATTTCACGTTATATACTTATTCTACTTTTTTAGTTATTCTCCGTTATTTATCTATTCTAGATTATGCTTAAAATTCTAAGGAATTCTATTTCCTTTTCCCTCTATACTACGGGTTTGCTAAGAAAATATTGTCTATTTTAGGTTTTTATTCTATATGTTGGTTAGCTGAATTCTTTTGTCTTTGTTATCTTAGTTAGCGTCTTATTTGTTAACTTATTATTCTATTTTTCTACGACTGTGATATTTACTACTTAGGTTTATTATTATATTTATACGGTTGTTCATTCTCTTATCTGCTATATATATTTTTTCAACTTATTCTCTAAAGCCAGTGTAGTGAAAGGAAAGCAGGCTGTGCCAGTAACAAAAGAAAGACGAGGAAAAAAATGAGTATGGATATTTTTGATTATACTAATTGTATACATAGAACTCGCTCTGGATACTTTGAGCACGTTTTAATTTTTCTTGGGGTTTTGTGTAAACCGGTTCCATGGGGGTGCTTTCAGCTGTGGGCGGTTGTCTGCGTTTGGCAACCCATGCCATGAATGTCGGTACGACATATTTTGCTATTGCCACCACTGATCCAATTAGCAGCAAGAGGCCTGTAACTGATAAGGTTGTAATAGAGAGTACATGGGGAATCTTGGCTTTTGGTCCAAAGTGAATCTTGCTCACTTTGTTACGGATTTCTTCTAGAGATTTTGTGTCTAAGTGGATGCGTTGGTTTGTATTATTTCCGAGGAGTAGTCATAGTCATAGGTTTTGGGGTGTGGTACTTTGGCTATATAATCTGACAATTCATTTTGAGTTTCGCTTGTACCTGGAAAATTTTCAGCGGGTGCACATTTTCTGCTTCATAATATTGAGGCCCTATTTGTAAGGAGCAAAGATCGTTGATTGTTATTCCTTGCCCTGCTAGGCGATGAATGAGTAACTGTTAGGTACAAGTTATGTGTACTACAGTGGTTTCGGTTAAGGAGTACAGCCACGACTTTGCGTATATTGAGCTTGATTATTGTGTCTCTAGGGGGCATTTGGGCTCTAAGGCTATACTGTGGATTTTCGTCTAATGGATTAAACAGAAATTTGATGATACATTCATCTGATTTAGTAGCTTTAGTGATGGCTGTACTCAACTTACCAACCCAAGTATCCTCATCGATCCCCTTTGAAATTTTTATGTAAGCTTTCAGGTTTCTGGCTTCAGCAACAGATATTCCTGGGTCTTGATTTGACTTGCCACATGGGAATATTCTATATATGGTATTAATGAGTGTATCGAATCCAACATCTTATTTGCTGTATTTTCATCTTGGGAATGTTAAATATAGGAACTTTGATTCGAATTACGAATTTTTCACGTAGCAGATGTGTCTTAATTTCTGCTGTTTAGTACAGAACTGACAAACAGTCCTGTAGGTTGGGATAGGTGGAGTGAGATTTGTGATAAGTCTCTAGTAAATGATTTGGGGAAATTAACAGGGGAGGGATTTGATTATTTCTATTGGACACTATTATGTCCAGTTGAGCTTGTTGTATAAATTCCAACTCTAGCATCTGCAGAGTAAGACTTGAGACGATTTCCTGCCTTATTTGATCTGCTGTCAAATCGTCTGTTGTGTTCCGCAGATTGTTAATCTGATTGCTTATTTGATGTTGTCGTTCAGACAGTGATGATAGGGGTTTCTGAGTTTACTCGAAAGTGGTTTTTATTGCGTTGATCTCTGTACACCTCCTGCTTGTTTCCACTATCCATAGTGCCAAGGAGATAGTGCATCGCGTTACCTATTCTGTAGAAGATGGATCGAGGCTTGCGTGATAGAGGCACTCCCTCTTTAATAACATTGGTACGCGTCTTCATGTTTTCTATAAGGGCGTGGACATGTTTAGTTTGTAGGGTGCATAGATCCTGCTCAGAGGACTTGTTGCCACACAACTGATGTAAGTAATGCTCCGCTCGCTCTGCCAGTCTTGTCTGATTTTCCAATTAGGCCTGGTCCAACTCAGTAATGACGCTCCAGGTGTCGTGGTAAACTGATAGGCTTCCAAGATCCTCGAATAATACTCCCATATTATTTAGAGGAGTTATAGAGTAAGGTACCTCAGCGAGGGCTCCTATTGTGATTAGGACTAGTCCGTAGAAAATCTTTGTCCGCATTGTTATCTAGGAGAGGATAGGAGAGGATATTAAAATGGGTTTTTGTTATATTTGTAGCTTATATTCTATTATGTAGGTACTATAGTCCTACCCAAATCTGGGAGAGCTTATGTTTACGACTCTCGCTCTTGAGTAGAACCTTGTCTCCCATGTGAAATGTCAGGGGTCGTACAGCTTTGGCATAGTAATTTTTTGAGCGTTGTTTACTCGTCAACAGATTTTTCCTTGCCATGGCGTAGGACATCTGAAGCTTATACCTGCGAATATGGTAGTAGCTTTCGTGGTTGTACATGGGTTCAGGATCTCGCTTTAAGTTGGATTTCTTGTAGAGATTTTATGTCTAGGTGGATGCGTTGGTTTGTATCATTTCCGAGGAGTAATGCTGGTTGTTTGTCATAGGTTTTTGGTGTGGTACTTTGGCTATATAATCTGACAATTCATTTTGAGTTTCGTTTGTACCTGGAAAATAGGTCGGTTGGAAAATTTTCAGCGGATGCAGATTTTCTGCTTCTTAATATAAAGTGTGAGGCCCTATTTGTAAGGAGCAAAGATCGTTGATTGTTATTATTCCTTGCCCTGCTAGGCGATGAATGAGTAACTGCTCGGTACAAGTTATGTGTACTACAGTGGTTTCGGTTAAGGAGTACAGAAACGACTTTGGTCTATTGAGCTTGATTATTTCTCTCGGGGGCATTTGGGGTCTAAGGCTACACTATGGATTTTCGTCTAATGGATTAAACAGAAGTTGGATGATACCTTCACCTCTTACAAATTTTTATTCTGGTGTTTACAGAGCTAGGGATGCCAGTTACCGTGTATGGTCCTAAACAAATCTGGGAGAGTTTATGTTTATGACTCGCTCTTGAGTAGAACCTTGTCTCCCCTGTGAAATGTCAGGGGTCGTACAGCTTTGTCATAGTAATTTTTTGAGTGTTGTTTACTCGTCAACAGATTTTTCCTTGTAATGGCGTAAGACATTTGAAGCTTATACCTGCGAATATGGTAGTAGCTTTCGTGGTTATACACGGGTTCAGGATCTCGCTTTAAGTTGGATGGCTGTAAAGCCGTATAGGCAGTCCATGGGGGTTAATTTCGTCCCTTCATGTACACTGTTATTGTACACGAATGCAGCGGTTCGCAGATATTGATCCCCGACTTTGGGATTTTCGTCCACTATAGTTCGTAAGTATTCAATCAATGTTCTATGTGCACATTCGAGTGCTCCATTTGATTGGGGATGATAAGCAGAGGCTTGCAACTTATTTATCCTAAAGAGTTTGCATACCTTTTTGAATAGGTCACTCAGGAAATTACTTCCCTGATCCTCTAGTGGGCCGTTTATAGGTTTTTATCACACCCTGATGGCCGCCAAAGGGAGAATCATGATAATCTTTTAAGATTAATTGAATCTGCTCTGGGCTTGTGATTACTTCAGGGGAACGAGTTGCGTCTATAACTTGTGGATTGGCAATAGGTGGGGGTTTCGAGATCTTCGGCATCCTCTGGAAGATGAGTTTGTTTCTTCTGTTCTAGCTGTTCGGCTTGGCTTTCTGGGTTTGTTTCACTTTCCTGAATGTTTCGTGTCTGGGCTCTGGTTACTGCATTGCATTGCAGACACTTTATGGTCCAACGATTGTTTTTCCTCTTCTGTGTCCGAGTCCATTTGGTGGTGGACTATAGCTTCTGCCGTGAAGATTGTATTGTCATCGTCTTTGACTTTATCCTGTGGAATGCGGCTTAAAGCGTCGGCATTCGTGTTATACTTTCCGGGCTTATAATTTACCAATCGCTCTTGCAATTGGGATAAAAAAAATTATAATAATAAAAAAACAATTAATTGAAACTGTTTCACTTTGTTTGAATCAAATTTATTTCTTCACTTCTCCAAATTTATTTTAATAAGAACAATTTCTTTATTTAAAGATGTACACTTGATGATTTTCGCGGCCGTACCGGAATAAGATAAAAATTAGACTAACTTACATTTTTAATTACATTACCTTCTTTGCTCTACAAGATTTTAGGAAAATTGCAGTTGGCGGATTATATTTCACTTAAGTTTGATAATTTACCCGCGTGAAAGAATGTGCACGTGACAATTTTAAGTTTTTCAGTTTTGTGTGAAAGGAAATATATTATTCGTATTCTTTATAAATTGCATTGAAGAATTATTTGTGTGATAACATGATATTTGTAAATTTCAAGCGTAAGCGGTTTCGTGCTGTGAAAATACCGGGTGATGGAATAAGGTGTCATTGTCTGATCGTGGGATAATTAATGCACTGAATGGAAAGGTAATTATGATATATGTATACGTTATATGTAATTACTATATTATAGATTTGTTTACTGTAACTCCCCCATCGTTTGATTGAGGCTCCGACGAAACTTTAAAAATAGTTTCTTTAACAGCAATTTTCTTATTTCTGTTTAGGATATTATGATTATAATTATGGCAACTATACTAACAATAACTGATACATTGATACTTGATGATACTATGTTGAAAATTTTGTTATTTTTCGAATGCATTTCTATCAATTCCCTATTTTTTACATTTCTTAGGTATAACTCATCTAACTTTACATCTGGAATAGTTTTCCTTCCTTAATTTTCGTTACAAAATTCGGTAGTATGATTTTGTCATATTGAGATTATTACAATTTTGTTTTATAATAGTTTCCCGTATATTTTTGGTTATTATAACGCCTGCGGTTATTTCCTTTACCTCTACAATATTTGTAATTATCCTAGTGCAATACGCTTCTTTAGAGCTCATAATATTTCTAATACAATTATCGTTTATTTCTAAAAGGTTTTTCTTTAGATTATCTTTTACTGGAAATTCAAATGCTACATGTTTGTCATTTACCAGAATTTCTTTGTCTTTTTGGAGTATGGGTTTATTTTGGGAGTCTGGGAGTGGCTCAATTAAGACCTTCGAATAATTGTACTCGGCAAACTCTGAAATAAGTAGGACGATAATTATTTGATCTCGGTAAGTAGTTACTGCCATCTTTATTTCCTTGAGACTATCGGTATTTGTAATTAGTTCTAGTTCTTCTTTACCTAAGATATTTTTTGTGAGAATCCCTAATTTGCCAGAAAACAAAATTTATTCTATGTCATCTACATGGCTTTTAAGGAGTATCATGTCGTAATTGATCCGGTACATATATTGTATTAATATCATTTCCTGTTCTACAGTTATTACCCTACTTGTCAGTTCTTTGTTAAAAGAGTTCAAGCAGTTTTCTATTGTAAACTGTTGATTTCTGATGTGGGAAGTTATGTTTTGAATTTGGTCGGATAATTCTTTATTTATAAGGACCTGCTTATTACTCTCATTGGTTAACTCAACATTGTACTCGAATAATTTATCTAACTTGTTTTTGATCTGAACTTCGTCTTCGTAGTATGTATGTCATCATCGTTTCCTGAAATGAAAGTTTTTTGTCCTTTAGTTCGTTTTGTTCGGGTCACTGTACTATTAGTTTTAATTGTCGGTTTATCCGTGGTTTGGAACTTCTTCTTTGGCTTAAGAGGAGTCAGTACCAATATTTGCAAGTTTCATACATTTTTCAATGCAAATTTCTGGCAAACTATTTGTAGCAGGATAATGATTTATATCTTAAATTAAAGGTAATGAAGAAGTCTAGTAAAAAACGTAGGCAAAAATTAAAAAAAGTGTATTGGAATGGAGATATTAGCTCGGAAACTTGTAAAAAATGGTAAAAATTGAAGTCTTTTAAATCAAATTCCTGTGAGTAGGTAGTTTCATTTCTTTAAATTGTGACTGTTTTAGAAAGATAAGGCCGAGATCTAGCAAATAACGTCGAGTTTTTTTCATTTTTAGTGGTGCTTTTATAATTATATGACTCTAATAGTACTTGTTCTCCCGACATTTCACCGACGAGAAATTGCAATATTTATTTGAAAGGTGTTTAAGGGGTAGCACCACTGTAAATTTGTCAGAAAATCAATTTTTTTTTCTTGGCTTAAAAGATGTGTTGAAGCTTCTAGAATATGAGGTATACAGCTTTATATCTGAAAGGAATTTTCATCATTGAAATTTTAGGCTCCTACCCGAGCCCGTCGGTCTGCTCCGAAATGACTACCTGCGTCAAATAAACCCTACTGGAAACGTGCTTTCTTGCCTTACTGACGCTAACACAGTAACATATGTTGTTTGGAAGTGTTTATGTTCAATTAAAATCATTTCCAAGGGATTCATATTGACTAGACTGTTTAAAATTTCGGACCTAGACGTCGATGTACTTTCATTTTGTAGAATATCTCTTAGAGCTTCTTTTAACTTATTGTTTTTGTGCTCAGATGTTGATATGCTCTGTTCAAGATCTTGAATGGTCATGTTATTTTCAACGGCTTGTCTATATCCAGAAACTTTTTCTTTGTAGGCCTGTTGTTTTCTTTTCCCCTTGATAGCGTAAAGAGTCCTGTTAGTTTGACTTAAGAGGTAGTTCAACAGGTCACTACCTGCATATTCAGCCTCTTTCTTTGCAAGTTTGTTTACTTCATCCTCCGTCCATAATCTTGGGGGTTTTTGAGCTTTATTCTCTAAAGCGGTGTTGTAAGCTATGGGGTGAGCTTTTTTCTCGTGGAGTTTCAGGCCTCCTTTAGTTGTGGAGCCCATTTCGCACAATTTGCAATTAAAATTCTGTTGGTCAAAGGGGACCCCATCACAGTATCTACTTTTGTGATCGTGTAATTTTGTGCGGGTGGCATATTCTTTCCCACATATACATACATGCAAAGGTCTGTGGTGACGACATGACGGTACATAAATAGCTCGTATGGCTGTTACTTAAAGAGAAATGAAGAATTCAAGTGTAGGGTTTTCAATAACACCACAGTCTTTGGTCTGGTCGATCCAGGCCTCCAGGAAAGGTTAGTAATTCCTTTAATATCGGTCGTATTCAATTTATATAAAAGATAAGACTCTCATAAAAATGTAGCTGCTCAAGCTCCTTATAGCCAAAAAGTCAGAATGCGCAAATAGTATAATTTCCGGAATCAAATTTGCGTCCACTTTTAAATAGATATTAAATAATTACATATGTGAATAGATAAATAGTCGTGGATAGTTATTAGTACCGAATGCGATTCAAAAGAACTGCACTAAACTAGCGTTAGTACATGTAAAATTTAAACAGTCCAATTTTTCATGTCAATAACTCATTTCAAAACTTTAAACGTGTTTTTCTCAAAACACGATTTTTCAAAACGGCACGCACCATAACTGCAACAATTTTCATTCCTTTCATTTGAATTTTTAACAATATCTTTAAAATAACATTTTGAAGTGAAATACGTACGGGATTTTCGATACGTCCTTTTAGACATTATTTATTAACAAATGATTACCGCTTTTTGTGTCGAAAATTGAACGATTTCATTAAATACCCGCCAATCATACAAAAATGAATATTTTCAAAATCCCCTACGTACTTCACTAGCTATGAGCATGTAGACTAAGCAATTTTTTTCTTTTTTCTCCAAATTCAAAATTGCACCAGCTACACTGCGTGCCGCAGAGTGCTTTAAATTCGACAAGCCTTGCGAGAATGGCTCTGGTGTCACCATTTATTAATAGTTTTTTTAATAATTTTTTTTCTTGTATACTTAAATATATGCTTAATAATTTCCATGAATATTATTATTCTATTACCTTTCTTTACATAAAATTTTTTTTTCCTAAAAACGCTATTTCTAAGGCTATTACAGTGGTTTAACCCCTTAAATACAAAGCAAAGTAGCATATTTAAAAATTATGGAAAAAAAAATTTAGGAGAGTTAATTCTCGTCAAAAATTTTCAATTCATGTGAACTGCAAATTTTCATTTTTCGTCTTAAATTGTATGGTTTTGTCGGATGTTGGGTTTCTTTTGACTCCCCTTAACGTGTGCCCTGTAATATTTATAACGATTATCGACGTCTTCACGTGGTCTTCGTCCACTTTTTCTGTGTTGATTTTCCTATATTTTGAGTGGTTCTTACCTCCTCTAATTTCCTTTATGAAATTCTGACCATTTTCCAGCGGGATGTTTTTTCTATTCTGATTAATTTTTTCAATAACCTTTTGTTTTTTCTTTAAGATTTTGTCGAAAATTTCTTTATACTCTTCGCGGTGTATTTTTCCATTGATAAAGTCAATAGGTCTTTTGTTAGTGGTTGAGTGTATGGTGTTGTTGTAAAATCCCATGATCTTTAGAATCTTCTCCTCTACTGTTCCTTGATTGTTTATTTCATCATGTTTTAGGAGTCCAATGTGTTCATTGATTGATTATGCAATCGCTCGATGTCGGCATTTGACGTATGATTACTGTTAGATGTAAAATATATTTCAATACTTCGATTGCCCAGGAATTCTCTAAGAGGTAGCGCTTTGAAGCCTAATTCATTATCCACTACAATTTTTTTGACATCACCGAACTGGCTAAAATAGTACAAAAGCGTTCGCTTGAATTCTGTCCAAGTTCTTCCTAAAAGTTTTATTGCGAAGGCATGTTTTGAAAATTTGTCTATCACGGTCAAAAATAAGGATTTTCCTAAAGTTTAGAATACATCTGCATGTATTATTTCTCTGGGGCTCTGAGATGTTTCAGTAAATTTGAGCAAAGGTTCCGAAGGCTTTCTGGAATATTTTTCTATGTTGTTTTCTAAATTGTGTTTTAATTTTAATTCTTTTAAAACTTGGTCTATCCCTCTATGATTATTTTTCAGATGTTCCTTTTCTATTAAATTTGTCAGTTTCTCCGTTGGTCACGTCCTCTAAAAATGTAAGACAGCGTATTAATTTGAATTTACGGTTGCCTGAAAACTTTTGGCTAAATGTGGCTTCAATAGTATGGAAGAAATATTCGTCTGTCGTATAGATTGTGTTCAGTCCATTTGGGTTGAAATGGTTTTTTATTAACATAACAGCAGTTGATTCGTCTAAAAATTTCATGTATATGGTGCTACGGTTTTTATCGAATATTTTTGTGCTTTTTATTTTTAGGGATCCCGTATTTGACTTATTGATTATAAATTGAGTCTTGAACACATTTAGTGCTGAATTGCTAGTGGGTATTGTAGGGTCTTCTATTAATAAGTTCCCATCTGATGCTTCTATACAGGATAATGCATCTGCATTACTATTTTTCGTACCCTTTTTGTATCTGATCTCATAATCGAATTCAGATAATTTTAACCTCCATCTAATAAGCTTGGAGTTCGTTTCCTTAATTGAAAATTACCAAGTTAATGATTTGTGATCAGTTTCTACTATGAACTTTCTCCCGAAAAGGTATGGGCGGAAATATTTCGTGGGCCACACGATTGCCAATAGTTCTTTTTCAATTGTACTATAATTGATTTCGTGGTCGTTTAAAGTACGACTCGCATAACATACAGGATGGTTTTCCTGTGGAAGGACGGCACCCAGTGCATATTGACTGGCGTCTGTAGTAAGGGTAAGAACTTTACTAAAATCTGGATATCGCAAAATGGGATCGTTTATCAGAAGTGTTTTTAGGGTTTCAAAGCTTTGCTGATATTCAGGGTCAGATAGATTTATCTTGGTGTCCTTTTTTAAATACTTAGTCATTGGTTTCGCGATCTTAGAATAATCCTTTATAAACTTTCGGTTATATCCCGTTAGCCCTAGGAATTGCTTAATTTGCTTACTATTTTTTGGCATTGGAAAATTTCTCACGCATTTCACTTTGCTCGGATTGGGTTTGATACCTTCTGGGGCGACTATATGTCCTAGAAATTCAGTTTCCTTTTTTAGGAATTCTTACTTGTCCATTTGGACTTTTAAGTTTACTTCCCTCAGTATTTTAAAAATCTTCTTTAAAGAGTCTATGTGCTCTTGAAGAGACGTTGAAAAGATTATAATATCGTCTAGATATACTAGACATATTTTATTAATGAATTCTTTTAGGACATGATTCATTAATCTTTGGAATGTTGCGGGGGCTGTTTTTAACCCAAATGGCATAATCAGAAATTCGTAATGGCCATTTTCGTCACTGAAAGCTGTTTTGTGTACGTCTTGCTGATCGATTTCGATTTGGTGAAATCCTCTCGCCAAGTCAAGTGTCGTAAAGTATTGACAATTTCCTAACTTCTCTAAAATTTCATCTATATTAGGCATGGGGTATTTGTCATCGACTGTTACCTCATTAAGTTTACGATAGTCGATTACAAGTCTCCACTTCGTTTTACCGCTGGCATCTGCCTTCTTAGGTACAATCCAGATCGGTGCGGAGTATGGGTAGTTGCTGTGACGAATAATATTTTTTTATAACATCTCTTGGATTTGATTTTCGACTTCGTCCTTATGTACATAAGGATAGCGATAGGTTTTACATTGAATAGGAATGTCATTGATTGTGCGTATCCCATGTTTTATAACATTGGTGTAAGTGAGATCTGAATTTTCATTGTAGAAAATGTCAGTCAATCTTTTCACTACATTTAGAAGTGCATTTTGTTCTTCTGAATTCAAATGGTTAATTCTTAATTGATCCATAACAGGTGTTTTATCCCTTTCCTCGATAATATTAAAATTCTCTAGGTCGACCTTCTCTGTCTCCAATGGTTGAGAAATTCCTAATTTGGTTATTTCATTTTTTAACTTCTTAACTTTTGCGCGAATTTGAAAATTAGCTATATTGTAAATTCCCTCTTCTACGATAAACGAGTGGTCTTCAAGTCTCTGTTCTTTGATGAAACCTAGTCCTTCCTTCTGCGATACGGGCAGGCTCATTTCGATTTCCTCATATTCTTTGTTCTGTAATATATTTTTATCTCCTTATTTCAAAGTTTAAATCAACCGTTTTTGTTCCTGATATTAATATTTTAATTTTATAATCGACAATTGCTTCTATTTGAAGAAGTATATTATTACCGATTAGACCATCGAATTGGCCATGAAATTTACAGACCAAAAATTCAACTTTGTCTGAGGGGTTACCTATCTCTTCGAATAGTGGTATATTAACTTTTTCGTTAATTCCCATAAAGTGGTTTAAAGTTTTTAATTTAAGAGATTTTTCATTGGTGCTTCTCCATTTCAGCTGACAAAGGTTAGGGTTGATTATGCAATGGGTTGCCCCGATATCTATAATAAATCTTATAGGAATAGTTTTAGATTTAACGACTATATAGGGTAGCCTGAGTTGGTTCTGGCCTATTAACGTTATTATTTGTGTTATTTTGTGTATTGTTGCCAAATTGAAACTTGCTGTTAAAATTATGATTATTATTGGGTCTGAAATTGCTAAAATTTTGATGATTATTGTTGTGAGAGTTATTGTTTGTATTACTCTGTTGACGATGTGAATTGAAATTTGGCCGGAAGAATGGTTGGCTTGGCGGGGTCTTGGTTGTTCGTTAGAAGGTGGTCTGTAAGAGTTATTCCTGTTATAATTAAGAAAGTAGTTCGTTGAATTGCTATTGAATCTCTGATTCTGCCTAATGTTGTGATTGAAATTTCTATTTGGTTCTCTGTAACCAAGGGGTTTGTTTAATTCGTTGTTTTGTACTTTTTGAGAAGAGTTATAAAATGCATATCCGCATTCGTAAAGTACATCCATGCTCTCTTCTAAGCTGGTGGGATTCCTGCAGTGAAGAATAGAACGCATAGGTTCTGGCAATTTATTTTTAAATATCGTTAATGCGGCGGATTTATTTGCCTCGATAGTACTATTTATTTTTCTTCATCTTCTGAGACTTGCTTTGTTTTAACATTCAGTCTCTTGAGAATAGTTTTTACTTCGTTATAAAAATCTGCGCTCTTTGTTTTAAGCTTAACTGCTCTTAGTTCGTCAAAGAGTTCTAGTGTTGTAAGTCTGTCACCGAAGTTTTGTATTAAAGTTTTTTTAATGTCAGTCCAAGAAGTTATATGGGCGTTAATTTCTATTACTTCCCTAGCTTTTCCTTTCAATTTGGATTTTATATGATCTCAGAATATATTTTGAGATAGTTCATCATATCTCTTTAATAATGTGGGATGAATTTTATCGATTAAATCGATGAAGTTTTGAAGATATCTAAAATCGCCACTAAATTCAGGTAGTTTTGATAGATATTTGAGGGGATCGATGGTAAGTGAAAGCATGTTTGGGTTTTAATGAGAAGTGGTGAAAAACTTGTTAACTATATTTGAGATTTCTTTAGATCGGTCTAATGCTGGCTCAATTTCTTCTGATAATGTAGATGGATTGGGGACGTTTGCAATTTGTTCAAGTAAATTAGTGGAATTGATGTCTGTCATAATATTAATTTCTGACCATTACGATTTCTTTGTATCGTATTATCTATATTATATATATATTTGGACTTTTTATGAAGAGAGGAAGCAAAAAAATGCTGGTTTTTCACTATGTAAGTCACTTCTTAAATATGTTTAACACATTTTTGTTTTCAATATTTTTTTTCCAATCACTTCTATAGATAGACGTATCAATTAAAACATTATAAGATCTTATATAAAATAAAATGAAAAAAGAGAAAAATTTAAATTCAAATTTAAAATTTAAAATACTTTCTGAATTTTTTTTCAATATTTTGGTTTTTTTTCAATCACTTTCCTAGATAAACTTATCAATTAGAATATAATGAAATCTAAGATAAAATAGAATGGGAAGAAAAGAAAAATTTAAAGCAAAATGTAATTTCTGACCTTAGAATTTATACTTCTTGTAGCGAAAATTTTCTTCAGATGATGTTTTTCTTATCCAGTGTAATTATTTTACATCCTTTATCTTCTTTCACTCGACACTTGAACTGAATTAAATGATAACGCGCGAGGTAAAATATTAATAACTTTATTTCTTATTTTCTTATAATAAAAGAAGAACAAAGAAAAAGAACACCACAGAATAAATTTGTAAATAATTAAGAAGCAAACTATTATAACTATATATATATAATAATATTATAACACACAAAAATGATTTCAATTCCCCGATTTCTATTACTCGCCCGATATGTGAAGACTGCTCTACCTTTTCCGGTCCGTGTACCTGCCGTTCATTGATGGTGCCTTCATTTTGCTGATGCCGCAATCAATATTTCATGAAATTGATTCGTTGCACCTTTGCCCGTACATTGCACCGGGCAATGAACTGACCTCATTGATGAATTGGGTTGACTTGCAGAATATTTCACTGAACTGTCCTCACGTGTCGTAGAGACAGTGGTTGGCACTAAATTTGAATACAAACTTGATCCTTCGTATTAAGTGTAAGATTTTTTTTAGATGAAATTTCCCTTATCCAGTGGTTGGTAGTAGCTTTTGATATAAACCTTATTCTTTGAAAAAAAAATCTGGCTCCGTTCCGTTGATAAGAATTCCTCATAAATTATTTTGATTCTGTTATATTGGGTATATAATTAGTGTTAATGCTCACCGCCAATTCAATGTTATCTAAGTATGATGGAAATAGAAACACCTTTTATTCATTTTTTAGTTGGATTTATTCGTGATTGTTAATCACCACTCTTAACTGTTTTGCACAAAACTTAGATTTAACTACTTAGGCTTTCCTTGGAAATAACTGTTTACGTGGTGAAATTACTACTAAGATGTTTCTTAAAAACAATTTCTAAACGCGGCGAAATTACATTTCTTAGATTTTTCTTAAAAAACAACTCTGTGAACGCGGTGAAAATATCACTTCTTAAATTTTTCTTACAAACAACTTTTAAACGCGGTGAAATTTCAACTACCTTAATTTCTCTTAAACCGACCGTCCCGCTACGTCTTTCTCTTCTCGACTTTCTTAAAAAAAAATCAACTCCACATCCTTCTGAAAACTCAACTCAACTCTTCAAAACCGACTCAACTCTTGATCACCTTCATCGTGATCAAGGGCCGTTTTTCTGGGTAGAAAATGCTTAATTGCATTTTCTTACTCTGAGAAAATTTTACGATTAATTCTGGGCTTGTTCAAACATGTCCAGAATTATATGCTTCGGACGGTGGCTTCAAAAATGTAATCTTACACTTTAAAACACAACAGCCACCGTCCCGTCGTTTGAAATCGCGGCGCGCATATACATGCAATGTATTTATGCGGCACGCATTTCTTATCGTGGGAGCTTTTATCGTAATATGTATGTACGTATGGACATACATATTGACTTTTTCGCGACAATCCGTACTGAAGGTACGATTTACCTTTTGATTTCTTTTTGAATTTAATTATTTCCACTGACAAATTTTGCTGAAGGCAAAATTTGTCGTGGTAATTGTTTCTGTTAAAACGACTTGGTTGAAAGCTGAAACTTTTGTTTTTTCCAAGTCGTTTTATGTGAAAAATGTTATGAGTTATGTGGAATGAGAAGAAAATTGCTGATGCAATTTTCTTCACCCTTTTTGGAAGATAAACTAATCATATTTTGTGCATGATTAGTTTGTTGGGATTTTATAATTTATGATTTTTTTTAAATGCCCAATTTTAGGTTTTTAGGGTTTTAGATATTTTGAGAAAGACGGGAGAGAGGCTGTTATAGGCTATGCAAAACTTTTGAAGGGTTTGTATGGGATACTTTTCGAGGTTTTGGATGCCTATACCAAGTCAGGTCCTATGCACATCATATTCCCTACTAACCTAGACTTTGTATATAACATTCCTTCCGCCCGCGAAAAAGAGATTTATTCTTTGAAGAGGAATAATTCGCGGAAAATAATTGTGTGGGTGTAGATTCTGTATGGGGTGTTTTATCAAATTGAAATGAATTTGATATCGTACTCCTTAAAAATAATTAAAAAAATAAAAGAATGCCATGGGTCCTTAGCTCGGGGTATGATACATTAAAATGCATCTTGCACCGGTTTTGAAAATAGAGAGAGAAAAAATGTTTGCGATTTGTGTTTTTGTAGCTACATACATACAAAATGCACAAATTGCAATTCGTGTCGTATGGAGCTTATATTGTGTGTTTTGACAGGGAGGAGATAAAAATATGAATTAATACTTTTGTTATTGCGTGGGATTGGCACTTCATCAAGAGAAGTCCACGACACATACTAGGTGCATCTTAGCTTTTGCCAACGTTAGCTGTTTTGCCCTTTAAATTGGTTCGCGTGACCGGAGTAATTTATAGTTTCATCATACAGTTTGGAGAAGTGTTAAGTCCACGCAATCCCTACGTCTGCCTCAGGCCCCACTGTGTCAGGTTGCTCACTATATCTGTGCAGAGTGTGGCTCCCCGGTGGCGGGGACTGATTCGTGAACTGCTGCGGAGGGCAGGGCGCCCGGATATATGTATTTGGTCCGCTCCAGCCGATGTGGATAGTTTTCACAAGGTGGAGCTCTGTTTGTCCCCCCTTGGCAGGGCCTTGATATTTTTCAAAACGAATATTTTTCTTTATTCTCTTTTTTCTTTTTAGGGGCGAAGATGGCTCTATCCGGGGAGGCGGGCTGGTGTTGCTGCCTGACGTGCAGGGCGCATGGATTATACATGGTGCACGAGGACAACGTGGCAGCTTTCGGTACCTCCACCCCTGTGGCCGGCTGGAAGTAAGTAGAGAATTCCCGAATTCTCCATTCCACTTGTGAATTCTCCGGTGTTTTGGAAGTGGAAAAGTAAGTGGAAAAATTGTATTGTCTGCTTTTGTTGGGTTTTGTGAAGGTATCTAGGTACCTAGGAATTTCAAATTGAGTTAGTTATTCACTGCGTGTCCTGGCTATATTGTAAAAAACAAATTATGGAAATCCATGCAATACTTACAGAGGAACATGGATTTTGTGTCTCAAGGTTCCCGCTAAAAATTATAAATCACGCGAAAATGATCAATTTGGTGGTCGTCCAGTATAGAAAAGATGCTGTAAATTTTTTAAATATACACGGTAAAGCTTGTGTATAGCATGAAATCACATCTACATTTTGTCCCCTAATTATGTATGTAATTAATTTTTGAATCCGATAAACTGTTTTTGAAATAACTGTAAAAGAAGTGTAGCAGTCCTTTTTAAGGTGAAAAATTGGCCGTTTTTGGTACAAAACTTAACATATTTTCATCTCATCATTGCGAAGAACTGGTAAGTCCTGGAAATTTACTTCCCATGGCAAAAATGTTCACAACGGAATACTAATGGACGGAAGAAATATATGCAAAATATGGAAACTGGGGTGTATATGACCCTAGTACAAAAAACCGTTTTTCGGCGGTCAAAAGTCAGCTATCACGTTAAAACGACCAAAGACAAACTATACCACTCGATTACCCTCTCCTCCCTCTTTAATTTGGTATCAAACATGACGTAGTTTGGACAACCCCCTAAGAGGGGTGGTACGACCCGTAACCTCCAAAACACCCTCCCCCAAAATTGTTCACCTATATTTTTGTACTCTAAACCCTTAATCCATCAGAGAAAAACCCAATACTCTACAGCCCTCCCACACAGAGTTAGGCTTCCGTGAATATTGCGACAAAAAAATTTACCGCCGAGGCCGCTCAAATCTGCAAACTACCGTCAATCGAAATAAAATATAGCCTATAATACCCATGCATACCTAATTACCAAAGCGAATTCTTATTTTTTTTTTATTAGGTTTTCAGATCCTAAGTTTACCCCTGCGAATTATTGCAGCTCCTGAATTTGTCCCATTTTTTTTACACCACATACATTCTCCTTCTTCTCTCCATTCTCGTTATCCCGGAAAAACTCGAGAAAAGCTACCCTCCTACATCCCTCAAAACCTACCCCTACAAAAAAGAAATTTCAGTTTATTTCGACAGTGGAAGGTAATAGGCAGATGTACCTCAAATATGAAAGAAAGTCCAACCCTTTACAACAAAAAGTGATACCCTTAATCGTCCCAGGCGATTCGCACTTTTTCACATTTCTTACGTTTTCCCTAATTCTCCAACCATGTTAATGAATTGGGAATGGAGAATTAGGTAATTAGGAATTCTAAGAAAACGAAATTCTCATCACCCAAATTCCCGAATTCTCCGTGTTACAGAATCCGGCCCCAGGACAGTTCCCTCAATTTTTTCTTGTGTGCTTATTTTAACTTGGAGTTTTCTAAAAAGAATTTGTGTATTTAATTCAAAAAAAAATTTTTTTTTTACTCCTATATTACCTTTTTTATATTTTTTGTAAAAAAAATATACTTGGCTAAATGTTGTACTCTAGTGTTTTATTCATTTATTGAATATTTTTTGTTTTTTATATTGTTTTTGTGTTCTTCCTTAGGGATTTTAGGTTGACGAAGTGGACTAGACAGATTTTGGGCCCGATCATCAATTTCTTATGATGGCGCCCTCTATGACGCTGAGTTCAATTCGGGTTGGTCGAGTCTAAGTGGTGTTAAGCGGCTCTAAGCTTAACAAGCTGTTATTGATTTGGTAAAAATACTATTGGCTTGGGTAGTTATATGAACAGTTTGATGCAAGCATAGAAAAGTGTCAACTTATAATCCCTGATTATGAGGGTAGCTGTTATCTCGAATACGCTGTCCTATGTGTATATTTAGTGTTACTGATAGTCGAAATCTTGTAACTCCGAAAGCTTATTTATGCGGGTTAGCAAAGGAGATTCTTGCATCTCTTTTTCTTTTTGGGCAAAAAACAAAACACAAAGAAACTATAGTGGTAATTGCTTATGTCTGGGCTGTCATGAAGGATTCTCGGGGTTCTTCGCAGGGAGTTGAGTTATCTTGTATGGCGGTTTCGGTGTTGGTTGATTGTAGTTTGCTATATTTTTGTTTTTGTTTTTTTTTTTACTTCACTTATACTAGAGATTGAATGTTTACTTATTTCACGTTATATACTTATTCTACTTTTTTAGTTATTCTCCGTTATTTATCTATTCTAGATTATGCTTAAAATTCTAAGGAATTCTATTTCCTTTTTCCTCTATACTACGGGTTTGCTAAGAGAATATTGTCTATTCTAGGTTTTTATGCTAATTGTTGGTTAGCTGAATTCTTTTGTTTTTGTTATCTTAGTTAGCGCCTTATTTGTTAACTTATTATTCTATTTTTCTACTACTGTGATGTGTACTACTTAGGATATTTTTGATTATACTAATTGTATACATAGAACTCGCTCTGGAGACTTTGAGCACGTTTTAATTTTTCTTGGGGTTTTGTGTAAACCGGTTCCATGGGGGTGCTTTCAGCTGTGGGCGGTTGTCTGCGTTTGGTACGACATATTTTGCTATTGCCACCACTGATCCAATTAGCAACAAGAGGCCTGTAACTGATAAGGTTGTAATAGAGAGTACATGGGGAATCTTGGCTTTTGGTCCAAAGTGAATCTTGCTCACTTTGCTACGGATTTCTTCTAGAGATTTTGTCTCTAGGTGGATGCGTTGGCTTGTATCATCTCCGAGGAGTAGTCATAGTCATAGGTTTTGGGGTGTGGTACTTTGGCCATATAATCTGACAATTCATTTTGAGTTTCGTTTGTACCTAGAAAATAGGTCGGTTGGAAAATTTTCAGCGGGTGCAGATTTTCTGCTTCATAATATTGAGGCCCTATTTGTAAGGAGCAAAGATCGTTGATTGTTATTATTCCTTGCCCTGCTAGGCGATGAATGAGTAACTGCTCGGTACAAGTTATGTGTACTACAGTGGTTTCGGTTAAGGAGTTCAGCCACGACTTTGCGTATATTGAGCTTGATTATTGCGTCTCTAGGGGGCATTTGGGCTCTAAGGCTATACTGTTGATTTTCGTCTAATGGATTAAACAGAAATTTGATGATACATTCATCTGATTTAGTAGGTTTAGTGATGGCTGTACTCAACTTACCAACCCAAGTATCCTCATCGATCCCCTTTGAAGTTTTTTTGTAAGCTTTCAGGTTTCTGGCTTCAGCAACAGAAATTCCTGGGTCTTGATTTGACTTGCCACATGGGAATATTCTATATCCGGTATTAATGAGTGTATCGAATCCAACATGTTATTTGCTGTATTTTCCTCTTGGAAATGTTAAATATGGGAAATTTGATTCTAATTACGAATTTTTCACGTAGCAGATGTGTCTTAATTTCTGCTGTTTAGTACAGAACTGACAAACAGTCCTGAAGGTTGGAACAGGTGGAGTGAGATTTGTGATAAATCTCTAGTAAATGATTTTGGGAAATTAACAGGGGATGAATTTGATTATTTCTATTGGACACTATTATGTCCAATTGAGCATGTTGTATAAATTCCAACTCTATCATCTGCAGAGTAAGACTTGAGACGATTTCCTGCCTTATTTGATGGGCTGTCAAATCGTCTGTTGTGTTCCGCAGATTGTTAATCTGATTGCTTGTTTGATGTTGTCGTTGAGACAGTGAGGATAGGGGTTTCTGAATTTACTCGAAAGTGGTTTTTATTGCGTTGATCTCTGTACACCTCCTGCTTGTTTCCACTATCCGTAGTGCGAAGGAGGTAATGCATCGCGTTACCTATTCTGTCGAAAATGGATCGAGGCTTGCGTGATAGTGGCACTCCCTCATTAATAACATTGGTACGCGTCTTGATGTTTTCCATAAGGGCGTGGGCATGCTTAGTTTGTAGGGTGCATAGATCCTGCTCAGAAGACTTGCTCCCACACAACTGATGTACGTAATGTTCCGCTCGCTCTGCCAGTCTTGTCTGATTGTTGTGGTTTTCGAGTATCTTTCGAGTATCTTCCGGAATACGCGTTGTTAAATAAATGGCGAAGCCAATTAAGGCTTTGCACCTATTTATTTAACGTACAACTTGTTGTTTAATAAATGGCTAAGCCAAATAAGGCTTTGCACCTATTTATTAAATGTACAACTTGTTGTTACCTGAAGAATAGGCGAAGCCAAATAAGGCTTTGCACCTATTTAATTTCTGAAGACCTGGTTGGAGATTGATCAATAGGCGAAGCCGAATAAGGCTTTGCACCTATTTAATCACTGAAGACGACCTGGTTGAAAACTGTACTCTAGGCGAAGCCAAATAAGGCTTTGCACCTATTTATTATTGAAAGACTTCTTTAAAACTGAACTCTAGGCGAAGCCAAATAAGGCTTTGCACCTATTTAATTATAGAAAGACTTGTTTACGACTGAACTCTAGGCGAAGCCAAATAAGGCTTTGCACCTATTTAATTATAGAAAGACTTGTTTACGACTGAACTCTACGTACTTTATTCTGTAGTATATTTATACAAAAATTGTCTTACTCTAAGACTACTAATACTACACAGAATAATGTATAAAATACCTCTGACCCAGCACTTTATTTATTTAGCGTATAATTCATACAAAGTGTAAGTCGGAAGTATTTCATTAACAACTATTACTTAATTTTACTATTTACGGAAGTATGCAAGTCACGGCACTCGTTGCTTTTTATTAATTTATACTTATATCTTACCCAATCCATGTTGCGGGCTTTCAACTCATTGTTTATTTTAATTTCTTTCCTACTCGAATTACACTCAGTACTTTGCGGCTTATTACAAAAACAATTTAGTTACTTACAAACATATGTTCTATCTCTGGTGCAAGGTCGTCGTATTTCAACGTGCGAATTCTTGCGCGCAGCGGTATTATCACATCATTCACTGAAATAATTGAGGTAGATCAGTGATGATTAATTATGTATGTATGTATACCGTTTGTTTTTACATGCAGTGGAAACTGATGTAGGTATGTAGGTATACCATGCCGTAAACTTTTTGTTTACTTGCATTGTACTGATGTAGGTAGGTAGGTAGGTATGCAATTGCTGTTTTTAGATTTGAGTTTTTATGTATGTAACAAATCTCCCCCTTGTAAAAAAAATGTGTTATTCTTTGAAGAGGAATAACGCATTAAAACATGATGAAAGGGTTTTATCTTATTGGCAGCACTTCGTTATTGATTTTATATGTATAAATTATGTCGAACTCCGGGACAAGCATACGGTTAGGTCGTTAAGACTAATAAGTACAAGTTTATCTATGTAATAAATTAAATTAAGGTTAGGAATACGTTACAGTATTTCTTATATCAGTACAATAAAGTTATAATATTTGATAGTTTGTTTGGCACATATTAAAAATTTCACATTGTAATTGTTTTTTCTTTTCTTTTTATATAGGGCACGGTTAATCATATTGTTTATACATATTTGTGTGTACATATTTTTCTTTATTACAAGTATTGATAATCGGATTGCATAAAGTATTTTTCTTAATTAATTTTCTAATATTAGTATACATTTATAGGTATGTTGGTTTTTAAGTTGGTCTCTTTTATAAATTAACATTTTTAGTTTCTATTATTGTACACATATATATTATTTTTAATTCTAATTTATGTGTATATATGTATATATTTTTACAGTTATACATACTCGTATGTATGTTTTTATTTTTAATTATAATATACGTATAAGTATAAATCTTTGAAAAAAGAAAATTTTTTTTTGAAGAATTATGTATCAAACAAGGCAGGTATTTCTTATTATTTCTGGTATTTCTATAAATTTATATTCAATGATTAATTAAACTACTTGTAAATTGCGGGGTCTTTTAATTGAATCTAGTTCAAAATTGGTTAATGATGGTGGAAGTGGTGGTGGCGGAGGTATTGGTAAATTGTGTCTACTATTTGTCTGTGGAGACGAAATATTTTGTGATTTAATTGAACCTTTAAATTCAGAACGAGCGATTTGAGGGGCAATGCGTTCTTTGTTTGTTGTGTATTACAAATTGTTGTGCTCTTGTAATATTGTTGTGTTTTTATTAAAATTATGGAGAAGAAAATTGGTGCTGCTTTTGATAAGTTGATGGCCTTGGCTAAATCGACTATCCAGCCGGAGAGGAATATTGAAGGTATGCCCTTATATCGAGTGGACCAGCCAATCGAGCCGTACGTGCCTCAGGGGCTGCCTGGAACCTCTCAAGAAGTGCCGGCTTACGTACCTGGACCTAATAGGCTGACTTTAGAAGAATATCGCAGGAGGACTAAGAAGAACTGCGGAGATCAGCCAGATATGGCAAAGAAAACCAAGTCGACCGGAGGAGGTAGGCGTGTTAGGCTAAACCGAGAGTTGCATTATTTCCGGCTTAGGGCTAGTCTAGCCGCTACAACCGAGGAGCGTGCTCAGTATGAAGATTTGGCCAAGGGAAAATTGAAGGAACTTAACGCCTTCAAAAGGGCTAAAAAGAGAAATTCTAAACATCAAAAAGAAACAAAAAAAAAATATGTCTAAATTATAAAATAAATGATTAGTTATATATTTATTTTCTTTTTCTTTCATTAACCCAAAAGAAATTTTTACCATTTTTATCCCTGAATAGGTAGGTTGAGGGGTAATTATTTTTCTGCATGAGAAGTTCTTCTTTTGAATTTTTTTAATAGGTGCCTACTATTGCTGCATGGGAATTGCAAATATATATTTTTTTGACCATAACTCATGGAATGGTTTTAATCTGTTGTTATGTACTGTTACTCGTCGTTTACCGATTTGAATAACAGTATTAACAGGGTAAAAGCTTTTACCACGAGATATGGACCTAGCCATATCTGGGAAAGCTTGTGTTTTTTGGCCGGATTTTTCAGTAAAACTTTATCACCTGGTTGGAATGTTACCGGGCGTGAGTGTTTATCGTAATAAAGTTTTGACTTTTCCTTGGCGTTGAGCAGATTTTTCCGGGCGATAGCATATGTTTTTTGTAATTTGTACCTAAAAATGTGGTAGTAACTTTCGTGGTTGTAAATGGGCTCTGGTTCTCTTTTCAGATTTGATGGTACATCCGCTGTAAACCCGAACAGACAATCCATTGGAAGGAGCTTAGTGCCGTCATGTGGGCTATTATTGTATACGAAAGCCGCGGTTCTCAGGAATCGATCCCAAACCTTTGGATTTTCGGACACAATAGCTCTTAAATACTCCACTAGAAGTCTGTGGGTTCGTTCAAGTGCGCCATTGGATTGCGGATGATAAGCGGAAGTCTGTAATTTTTTTATTTTTAGAAGTTTACAGACACGTTTGAAAAGATCGCTTAAAAAGTTAGATCCTTGGTCAGTTACTACCTTTTTAGGAATTCGATAACGAGTAATTATCTCATCGAAGAATATTAATGCTACCGTTTCTGCTTCGCCATTCGGCATGGCATAACAATCTACGAATTTCGTAAGATTGTCTTGGAATGTCAATATGTACTTGTTTCCGGAGTGGGTTTCTTCAAGTGGTCCTACTATATCTAAATAGACTTTCTCGAAGGGCATTTGGGCCGTATCTGTTATGATCATTGGCATACGGTATTCCGGGCTAGCCTTCATTTTTTGGCATTTGGAACATTTCCGAATATATCTTTTAATAGAACTAAGAATATTCTTCCATTTATATTTTCTTTTTATTTTTTTGTACGTTTTAATGACTCCTTGGTGACCACCAAATGCCGAGTCATGATAGTCCTTTAGAATTATTTGAATTTCCTCGGGGTCTGTGATAATTTCAGGTAATTTACTTTGAGAATTTATATAATTATTGCTCGGAGATAATTCGCCGTGTTCAGATGTACTACTTCCAGATTGGTTGTTTGTAGTTGATTTGTGTTTCATTGAGTCATTTTGGGGACTCCCTGAACGTTCTTGAATTCTCTGGGGAGTTTTGTGAATTATTTCCTCAATTTCTGTTTCCCTAGCTTGAGCTCGTGTAACAGCATGGCAATGTGCTGGTTTGGACTTCGGTGTAGGCGAAGAACTAGTATCTTCATCGTCTATGTCGGAATCGACACGGTGATGTACCTGGGCCTCTACCATGATCGAATTGGGGCTTGTCTGTTTCAGCTGGGCAGGTATTCGACTAAGCGCGTCTGCATTAGTGTTATATTTGCCAGGCTTATATTCAATCTTGTAGTCAAATTCCGAGATTTTGTGGTGAAACCTTACTAATCTCGAAGTCGGATCTTTTACATTGAATACGCCTTTTAAGGGCTTATGATCTGTGTAAACCGTGAAGGTTCTACCCTGTAAATAACACCTGAAGTTCCTGGCGGCCCATACAATAGCGAGCAACTCTTTTTCTATTGTGGAGTATTTTTGTTCCGCCTTATTTAAACTTCTACTTGCATACGCTATTGGCTTGTCTTTGCCTATTATCCCTTGAGATAAAACAGCTCCCAATGCTTCGTTGCTAGCGTCTGTCGTTAGATTGAAAGGTTTGGTGAAATCTGGGTAGGTGAGTAGAGGAGGATTAACAAGAGAAGTTTTAATTTCATTGAAAGCGTCTTGGCATTTTTGTGTCCAATTAAATTTGACGTCTTTCCGTAAGAGATTTGTTAGTGGCCTGACTATTTTTGAAAAGTTTGGAATGAACTTGCGATAGTAGTTGGCCAGTCCAAGAAATGATTGAGTTTGTCTCACCGTTCGGGGTTGAGGAAAATTTTGAACGCAACTTGTTTTACTGGGATCTGGAAGTGCTCCTTCATTTGAGCATTTGTGTCCAAGGTAGATCACTTCTCTGCGAAGGAACTGACACTTTTCGGGTTGTAATTTAAGATTATGGGCTCGAAGTCTGTCGAATACCTTAGCCAATTTCTCGTTGTGATCTTGTAAATTTTTTCCATATATTACAATATTATCGAGATAGACAAAGCATTCTAATCCTTGGAGACCCGTTAGAATGTAATTCATTAAGCGCTGAAAGGTCGCAGGTGCGCCTTTCAGTCCAAATGGCATTCTCTTAAATTCATAATGCCCGTAAGCAGTACTAAACGCAGTTTTCGGTCTATCCCTTGGGTCAACCAGTACTTGATGGTATCCACTTGCAAGATCAAGTGTGGTAAAATACCGTGAATGCCCAAGTTGATCCAGTATATCCTCTATCCTGGGTAGTGGAAAGGCATCCCCTATAGATTTCTCGTTGACTTTACGGAAATCTACTACTATGCGACAACGTTTATTGCCGTCAGGCCCAGCTTTCTTGGGGACTACAAGTAACGGAGAATTCCATGGGCTTTTGCTTATTTGAATGATGTCATTCTCTAGCATCTCTTTTAATTGTTCGTTAATAACAGCCCGATGTGTTTCTGGAAGTCTGTACATTTTTTGATTTATTGGTGGTTGATTATGCAATATAGGTATGGTGTGTTTTATAGTACTAGTGCACGTTAGTTTATCTCCCTTTAAGTAGAAGAGGTCATTATACTTATAACATAGCTCAAGAATTGACTTTTCTTCTTCGTGATTTAAATTTTCTTCCAACAGTAATTCTTTACGTAAAGCCGCAAGTCTGTCTTGATTAGAGCTTTTAGTATGGTTTACGTTTACTGAATATGGATTGGAAATGAGATTTGTCTTAACACTTTTGAAGTTGTAGTAGCTATTGTTTTGTGCACGAGGGAAAGGTGGACCACCTTTAGTCTGAAAACTTTGGGAATTACTGACGTCCAAAGGTAAATAGAGAGGCTGTAGGTTATAGTAATTAAGTGGAACTGGCGTAAGCGTTAAGTTCTTCAGGAATACTGGTTCTGTGTTTACGTTCAGAACGGATAACGGTATAAAACTTTTATTCGGACTAACTAAGCAATTTGCGACAAATACTCCTTGTCCTATCTCCTGAGACATACAGATCATTTCTTGATCCAATTGTAATGGTATGCTCAGTACGATTTGAGATCGAGGAGGAATTTTTGCTATTGGGTGTCATTGAAGTGGTAGCAGAAGATTTAAATTGCTCCTCTATTTGTTCCCTTGGTATTTCCTCCCCATCTTCTGTGGATGTTTCGAGAGGTACCGTGAACTCAATAGGATTGGTTTCCGTGCGACGAAACCGGAGTAATTTGTTAGGGCCTTCTATATTGCAATTTTTTGCAAGAAAGTCATTACCTAACAGCCCATAGTGAGAGAGTTGGGCGTTATCTTCGACAACCTGTAGATGGCATGGGATACTGCGGCTTAGTAAAAAGTTGCCTTGGCAGCTACCCAATGTTTCTCCATCTCCAAATGGAGTTTTCAGAGTGACCTTTTGACTCTGTTCTATACGTTCTGGCGTATCAAGTGCTTCCTGTTTTATAAGACTTACTTCAGCTCCAGTGTCCACTATCAGCCGAACGGCTGCGTTTTTGCTTATATCTAATGGCAAATCTACTATTGAAATGTTTTCCCTTTTTCGGGGGTTTTTTTTTGAGAGGACCCTGAAGTAGTATGATAAGTTTTCTTTAATGTCGAGCCGGGGACTTTTCGGTCGACAGTGTGCCGTTTCCCGAATTTGCAGTTTCCCATCGTTGTTTCTGCCGACAGGTGGACACGGTATGGCCCCTTCTGCTACAAACACTACACATCTCTTGTCCATAATTAATTCTAGGTTCGCGATCTGAAGTGCCCCATTGAAAACTGTTTTTTGTATTTGCTCGCTCAGGTGGTGCCTTAACATTTTGTCGACAATATTGGATATCATGTCCTTTCGTTCTGCAGTTTATACAGAAAGGGGTGTTTTTGCGTTTTATGCAATCGTCATACGTGTGCCCCTTGTAGTTGCAATAGCTGCAGGTAATCTTGTTTAATAGTAATTTCTGTTTTTCGTCTCTTCTTTCTCCTGTATGATGAAAGGTAGAATTCTGGTATGGAGGTGGACTTCCTAAAGATTTTCTTGTTGAGCTGACTTGGGTCGAGTGCCAATTATCCGGTGAGTTTCTGCCAGTATTAAAGGATACTGAAGCTAATTTTGTCGGCTCCTGTGTGGGAGGTATATGGAACTCAGTCTTTATGTTAGGTTTTCCTAGCTCACTTGTGTAAAGGTATGGAGCAATAGTCTCGTGAATAGGATGACTATAAGCATTAGCATAATTTGTGGAATTATGCCTTAAAAAGTTGTCCATTGGAAAATAGCTTGTGGGATTATGAATGGCGGGTTGTGGATTATAAAAGAGGCTGTGTTGTAATCGTTCCATGTCTAGTGCCTTTTGGATGAGTTGGTCTACCGAATCTTCATTTAAAGTGAGTAAATAGGCACTTAGATGCGGATTATTAGCACCACTCTTCACTGAAGCCATAGCAAAATCTTCTATTTGTCGCTTCACCATATTGAAATTTTCAGCACCATATTTACTCTGTGCTGCCTCATTACATTGTAACAACAGGCCTTTTAGCCTAGTTGTGAAGGAGTTAAATGACTCGTGCGGGTATTGTCGGCAAGTGATTAATCTATTTATCAGCTCATGGTAAGTCTCACGAGGTAAGTAATTACGATAAAGTAATTGTTCAACCTCTGCAAATGTTGTGAGTGAGCTAGATGCGATTAGCTGATATGCATTTCCTCTCAATCTAGTGGGAAAAATCTTCATAAAAGCTTGCTTTTCCTCCTCTTCTAGGCACTGTTGTACTTGTTTTCAACAGCCTATAAAGGTTTGCAATTCTGTGAGGATTTGGGGACTAAATTCTCCAGAAAACAAGGGCACCATTTGTGCTGTCAGTTCAACTACCTTTTCATAATTCACTGGCATTTTGGCTGGTTGGTTTGGTTGCTTTCTCTGGGGAATATCTGGAGTATCGTTATTAGAAGTAGGCGAGGTTAATGATTTTTCTGTGATTAGGGCGTTTAAGCTACTTCTTCTTACTAGAAAATTAATTAGGCTGTGCCTTCTGAAACGTTTACCTGAGCGATGCTCACGATACCAGTTTACGGAAGGTCGACTTTGGGATGAATTACACTCTACACTTGGGCTATCTGGAGGACTGGTATTGTCAAATGATAATGAATTTATTACCGTCTCAAAGGTAGAGCATGAAGAACTACGGCCAGTTTTAGGCATGAAAGCAAAATCATTTGAGTTAGAGAGAATAGAGGAGAACAGGGAATAAGTAGTTTTATCAAAGAAGTTTAATTAATTTAATCAAAGCAAAAAATTTTCCCGAATATGTGAATGCTGCCTTGTTTTAGTCTTTTTTCTATTATTAATGAGGAATAACATTTTTTGCCTCTTTTTAACTTACTTAAGAAAGATTGTTGTCGTTTCAGTCAGCTTCGTTTAGCCGTACTCATTGTTGTGTATTATTTATTCGTAAATGGAAGTCGTATTCTCCAAGTTGGAGACTTCTTATCTTCTTAGGCTGGCTTCTATCGCCAGATTCCACGGTAAGTAGCTCGTAACTCGTAGGTTGGAGGATCAAGGTTTTTCAAGTGTATGTAGATTGACCAACTTCCTTAATCCTACCGGCTGCGCCAAAATTGTTGTGGTTTTCGAGTATCTTTCGAGTATCTTCCGGAATAGGCGTTGTTAAATAAATGGCGAAGCCAATTAAGGCTTTGCACCTATTTATTTAACGTACAACTTGTTGTTTAATAAATGGCGAAGCCAAATAAGGCTTTGCACCTATTTATTAAATGTACAACTTGTTGTTAACTGAAGAATAGGCGAAGCCAAATAAGGCTTTGCACCTATTTAATTTCTGAAGACCTGGTTGGAGATTGATCAATAGGCGAAGCCGAATAAGGCTTTGCACCTATTTAATCACTGAAGACGACCTGGTTGAAAACTGTACTCTAGGCGAAGCCAAATAAGGCTTTGCACCTATTTATTATTGAAAGACTTCTTTAAAACTGAACTCTAGGCGAAGCCAAATAAGGCTTTGCACCTATTTAATTATAGAAAGACTTGTTTACGACTGAACTCTAGGCGAAGCCAAATAAGGCTTTGCACCTATTTAATTATAGAAAGACTTGTTTACGACTGAACTCTACGTACTTTATTCTGTAGTATATTTATACAAAAATTGTCTTACTCTAAGACTACTAATACTACACAGAATAATGTATAAAATACCTCTGACCCAGCACTTTATTTATTTAGCGTATAATTCATACAAAGTGTAAGTCGGAAGTATTTCATTAACAACTATTACTTAATTTTACTATTTACGGAAGTATGCAAGTCACGGCACTCGTTGCTTTTTATAAATTTATACATATATCTTACCCAATCCATGTTGCGGGCTTTCAACTCATTGTTTATTTTAATTTCTTTCCTACTCGAATTACACTCAGTACTTTGCGGCTTATTACAAAAACAATTTAGTTACTTACAAACATATGTTCTACCTCTGGTGCAAGGTCGTCGTATTTCAACGTGCGAATTCTTGCGCGCAGCGGTATTATCACATCATTCACTGAAATAATTGAGGTAGATCAGTGATGATTAATTATGTATGTATGTATACCGTTTGTTTTTACATGCAGTGGAAACTGATGTAGGTATGTAGGTATACCATGCCGTAAACTTTTTGTTTTATTTCCTGATCGGAATACGTGAAATGTTTACTTGCAATGTACTGATGTAGGTAGGTAGGTATGCAATTGCTGTTTTTAGATTTGTGTTTTTATGTATGTAACATGATTTTCCAATTCGGCCTGGTCCAACTCAGTAATGACGCTCCAGGTGTCGTGGTAAACTGATAGGCTTCCAATATCCTCGAATAACACTCCCATATTATTTAGAGGAGTTATAGATTAAGGTACCTCAGCGAGGGCACCTATTGTGATCAGGACTAGTCCGTAGAAAATTTTTGTCCGCATTGTTATCTAGGAGAGGATAGAATAACATATTAAAATGGGTTTTTGTTATCTTTGTAGATTACATTCTATTATGTAGGTACTTTAGTACTACTTAAATTCTATTGACACCATGTTATTTGTAGATAGGTTTCAGACGGTTGTTATGTACCGTGACCTCTCTTACGAATTTTTATTTTGGTGTTTACAGAGCTAGGCATGCCGGTTACCGTGTAGGGTCCTACCCAAATCTGGGAGAGCTTATGTTCACGACTCTCGCTATTGAGTAGAGCCTTGTCTCCCCTGTGAAATGTCAGGGGTCGTACAGCTTTGTCATAGTAATTTTTTGAGTGTTGTTTACTCGTCAACAGATTTTTCCTTGCCATGGCGTAAGATATCTGAAGCTTGTACCTGCGAATATGGTAGCTTTCGTGGTCATACACGGGTTCAGGATCTCACTTTAAGTTGGACGGAGCGTCCGCTGTAAAGTCGTATAGGCACTCCATGGGGGTTAATTTCGTCCCTTCATGTACACTCTTATTGTACACGAATGCAGCGGTTCGCAGATATTGATCCCCGACTTTGGGATTTTTGTCCACTATACTTCGTAAGTATTCAATCAATGTTCTATGTGCACATTCGAGTGCTCCATTTGATTGGGGATGATAAGCAGAGGCTTGCAACTTATTTATCCTAAAGAGTTTGCATACCTTTTTGAATAGGTCACTCAGGAAATTACTTCCCTGATCCTCTAGTGGGCCGACTATGTCTAGCTAGATCCTATCAAAAGGTTGTTCCGCTACGGCCGTTGTCACCATTGGAATTTTATACTGTGATGAGGCCTTCACCAGTACTTTTTTCGAATCCGTTTATAGGTTTTCATCATACCCTGATGGCCGCCAAAGGGAGAATCATGATAATCTATTAAGATTATTAGAATCTGCTCTGGGTTTGTGATTATTTCAGGGGAACGAGTTGCGTCTATAACTTGTGGAGTGTCACTAGGTGGGGATTTTGAAATCTTCGGTATCCTCTGGAAGATGAGTTTGTTTGTTCTGTTCTAGCTGTTCGGCTTGGCTTTCTGGGTTTATTTCACTTTCCTGAATGTTTCGTGTCTGGGATCTGGTTACTGCATTGCACTGTAGACACTTTATGGTCCAACGATTGTTTTTCCTCTTCTATGTCCGAGTCCATTTGGTGGTGCACTATAGCTTCTGTCGTGAAGGTTATATTGTCATCGTCTTTGACTTTATCCCGTGGAATGCGGCTTAAAGCGTCGGCATTCGTGTTATACTTTCCGGGCTTAAAATTTACCAATCGCTCTTGCAATTGGGATAAAAAAAATTATAATAATAAAAAAACAATTAATTGAAACTGTTTCACTTTGTTTGAATCAAATTTATTTCTTCACTTCTCCAAATTTATTTTAATAAGAACAATTTCTTTATTTAAAGATGTACAATTGATGATTTTCGCGGCCGTACCGGAATAAGATAAAAATTAGACTAACTTACATTTTTAATTACATTACCTTCTTTGCTCTACAAGCTTTTAGGAAAATTGCAGTTGGCGGATTATATTTCATTTAAGTTTGATAATTTACCCGTGTGAAAGAATGTGCACGTGACAATTTTAAGTTTTTCAGTTTTGTGTGAAAGGAAATATATTATTCGTATTCTTTATAAATTGCATTGAAGAATTATTTGTGTGATAACATGATATTTGTAAATTTCAAGCGTAAGCGGTTTCGTGCTGTGAAAATACCGGGTGATGGAATAAGGTGTCATTGTCTGATCGTGGGATAATTAATGCACTGAATGGAAAGGTAATTATGATATATGTATACGTTATATGTAATTACTATATTATAGATTTGTTTACTGTAACTCCCCCATCGTTTGATTGAGGCTCCGACGAAACTTTAAAAATAGTTTCTTTAACAGCAATTTTCTTATTTCTCCTTAGGATATTATGATTATAATTATGGCAACTATACTAACAATAACTGATACATTGATACTTGATGATACCATATTGAAAATTTTGTTATTTTTCGAATGCATTTCTATCAATTCCCTATTTTTTACATTTCTTAGGTATAACTCATAACTTTACCTCTGGAATAGTTTTTCCTTCCTTAATTTTCGTTACAAAATTCGGTAGTATGATTTTGTCATATATTACTTTTTCAAAATTTTCATACGTTTTATTATTTATTTCTATTTTACAATTTTTGAATTTTATCAAGTATGTGCCGCTCAATTTCATATTGAGATTATTACAATTTTGTTTTATAATAGTTTCCCGTATATTTTTGGTTATTATAACGCCTGCGGTTATTTCCTTTACCTCTACAATATTTGTAATTATCCTAGTGCAATACGCTTCTTTAGAGCTCATAATATTTCTAATACAATTATCGTTTATTTCTAAAAGGTTTTTCTTTAGATTATCTTTTACTGGAAATTCAAATGCTACATGTTTGTCATTTACCAGAATTTCTTTGTCTTTTTGGGGTATGGGTTTATTTTGGGAGTCTGGGAGTGGCTCAATTAAGACCTTCGAATAATTGTACTCGGCAAACTCTGAAATAAGTAGGACGATAATTATTTGATCTCGGTAAGTAGTTACTGCCATCTTTATTTCCTTGAGACTATCGGTATTTGTAATTAGTTCTAGTTCTTCTTTACCTAAGATATTTTTTGTGAGAATCCCTAATTTGCCAGAAAACAAAATTTATTCTATGTCATCTACATGGCTTTTAAGGAGTATCATATCGTAATTGATCCGGTACATGTATTGTATTAATATCATTTCCTGTTCTACAGTTATTACCCTACCTGTCAGTTCTTTGTTAAAAGAGTTCAAGCAGTTTTCTATTGTAAACTGTTGATTTCTGATGTGGGAAGTTATGTTTTGAATTTGGTCGGATAATTCTTTATTTATAAGGACCTGCTTATTACTCTCATTGGTTAACTCAACATTGTACTCGAATAATTTATCTAACTTGTTTTTGATCTGAACTTCGTCTTCGTAGTATGTATGTCATCATCGTTTCCTGAAATGAAAGTTTTTTGTCCTTTAGTTCGTTTTGTTCGGGTCACTGTACTATTAGTTTTAATTGTCGGTTTATCCGTGGTTTGGAACTTCTTCTTTGGCTTAAGAGGAGTCAGTACCAATATTTGCAAGTTTCATACATTTTTCAATGCAAATTTCTGGCAAACTATTTGTAGCAGGATAATGATTTATATCTTAAATTAAAGGTAATGAAGAAGTCTAGTAAAAAACGTAGGCAAAAATTAAAAAAAGTGTATTGGAATAGATATATTAGCTCGGAAACTTGTAAAAAATGGTAAAAATTGAAGTCTTTTAAATCAAATTCCTGTGAGTAGGTAGTTTCATTTCTTTAAATTGTGACTGTTTTAGAAAGATAAGGCCGAGATCTAGCAAATAACGTCGAGTTTTTTTCATTTTTAGTGGTGCTTTTATAATTATATGACTCTAATAGTACTTGTTTTTTCTCCCGACATTTCACCGACGAGAAATTGCAATATTTATTTGAAAGGTGTTTAAGGGGTAACACCACTGTAAATTTTTCAGAAAATCAATTTTTTTTTCTTGGCTTAAAAGATGTGTTGAAGCTTCTAGAATATGAGGTATACAGCTTTATATCTGAAAGGAATTTTCATCATTGAAATTTTAGGCTCCTACCCGAGCCCGTCGGTCTGCTCCGAAATGACTACCTGCGTCAAATAAACCCTACTGGAAACGTGCTTTCTTTCCTTACTGACGCTAACACAGTAACATATGTTGTTTGGAAGTGTTTATGTTCAATTAAAATCATTTCCAAGGGATTCATATTGACTAGACTGTTTAAAATTTCGGACCTAGACGTCGATGTACTTTCATTTTGTAGAATATCTCTTAGAGCTTCTTTTAACTTATTGTTTTTGTGCTCAGATGTTGATATGCTCTGTTCAAGATCTTGAATGGTCATGTTATTTTCAACGGCTTGTCTATATCCAGAAACTTTTTCTTTGTAGGCCTGTTGTTTTCTTTTCTCCTTGATAGCGTAAAGAGTCCTGTTAGTTTGACTTAAGAGGTAGTTCAAAAGGTCACTACCTGCATATTCAGCCTCTTTCTTTGCAAGTTCGTTTACTTCATCCTCCGTCCATAATCTTGGGGGTTTTTGAGCTTTATTCTCTAAAGCGGTGTTGTAAGCTATGGGGTGAGCTTTTTTCTCGTGGAGTTTCAGGCCTCCTTTAGTTGTGAAGCCCATTTCGCACAATTTGCAATTAAAATTCTGTTGGTCAAAGGGGACCCCATCACAGTATCTACTTTTGTGATCGTGTAATTTTGTGCGGGTGGCATATTCTTTCCCACATATACATACATGCAAAGGTCTGTGGTGACGACATGACGGTACATAAATAGCTCGTATGGCTGTTACTTAAAGAGAAATGAAGAATTCAAGTGTAGGGTTTTCAATAACACCACAGTCTTTGATCTCGTCGATCCAGGCCTCCAGGAAACGTTAGTAATTCCTTTAATATCGGTCGTATTCAATTTATATAAAAGATAAGACTCTCATAAAAATGTAGCTACTCAAGCTCCTTATAGCCAAAAAGTCAGAATGCGCAAATAGTATAATTTCCGGAATCAAATTTGCGTCCACTTTTAAATAGATATTAAATAATTACATATGTGAATAGATAAATAGTCGTGGATAGTTATTTGTACCGAATGCGATTCAAAAGAACTGCACTAAACTAGCGTTAGTACATGTAAAATTTAAACAGACCAATTTTTCATGTCAATAACTCATTTCAAAACTTTAAACGTGTTTTTCTTAAAACACGATTTTTCAAAATGGCACGCAGCATAACTGCAACAATTTTCATTCCTTTCATTTAAATTTTTAACAATATCTTTAAAATAACATTTTGAAGTGAAATACGTACGGGATTTTCGATACGTCCTTTTAGACATTATTTATTAACAAATGATTACCGCCTTTTGTGCCGAAAATTGAACGATTTCATTAAATACCCGCCAATCATACAAAAATGAATATTTTCAAAATTCCCTACGTACTTCACTAGCTATGAGCATGTAGACTAAGCGGTATTTTTCCTTTTTCTCCAAATTCAAAATTTCACCAGCTACACTGCGTGCCGCAGAGTGCTTTAAATTCGACAAGCCTTGCGAGAATGGCTCTGGTGTCACCATTTATTAATATTTTGTTTAATATTTTTTTTTTATACTTAAATATACCTATGCTTAATAACTTCCATGAATATTATTATTCTATTACCTTTCTTTACATAAAATTTTTTTTCCCAAAAAACGCTATTTCTAAGGCTATTACAGTGGTTTAACCCCTTAAATACAAAGCAAAGTAGCATATTTAAAAATTATGGAAAAAAAAATTTAGGAGAGTTAATTCTCGTCAAAAATTTTCAATTCATGTGAACTGCAAATTTTCATTTTTCGTCTTAAATTGTATGGTTTTGTCGGATGTTGGGTTTCTTTTGACTCCCCTTAACGTGTGCCCTGTAATATTTATAACGATTATCGATGTCTTCACGTGGTCTTCGTCCACTTTTTCCGTGTTGATTTTCCTATATTTTGAGTGGTTCTTACCTCCTCTAATTTCCTTTATGAAATTCTGACCATTTTCCAGCGGGATGTTTTTTCTATTCTGATTAATTTTTTCAATAACCTTTTGTTTTTTCTTTAAGATTTTGTCGAAAATTTCTTTATACTCTTCGCGGTGTATTTTTCCATTGATAAAGTCAATAGGCTTTTGTTAGTGGTTGAGTGTATGGTGTTGTTGTAAAATCCTATGATCTTTAGAATCTTCTCCTCTACTGTTCCTTGATTGTTTATTTCATCATGTTTTAGGAGTCGAATGTGTTCATTGATTGATTATGCAATCGCTCGATGTCGGCATTTGACGTATGATTACTGTTAGATGTAAAATATATTTCAATACTTCGATTGCCCAGGAATTCTCTAAGAGGTAGCGCTTTGAAGCCTAATTCATTATCCACTACAATTTTTTTGACATCACCGAACTGGCTAAAATAGTACAAAAGCGTTCGCTTGAATTCTGTCCAAGTTCTTCCTAAAAGTTTTATTGCGAAGGCATGTTTTGAAAATTTGTCTATCACGGTCAAAAATAAGGATTTTCCTAAAGTGTAGAATACATCTGCATGTATTATTTCTCTGGGGCTCTGAGATGTTTCAGTAAATTTGAGCAAAGGTTCCGAAGGCTTTCTGGAATATTTTTCTATGTTGTTTTCTAAATTGTGTTTTAATTTTAATTCTTTTAAAACTTGGTCTATCCCTCTATGATTATTTTTCAGATGTTCCTTTTCTATTAAATTTGTCAGTTTCTCCGTTGGTCACGTCCTCTAAGAATGTAAGACAGCGTATTAATTTGAATTTACGGTTGCCTGAAAACTTTTGGCTAAATGTGGCTTCAATAGTATGGAAGAAATATTCGTCTGTCGTATAGATTGTGTTCAGTCCATTTGGGTTGAAATGGTTTTTTATTAACATAACAGCAGTTGATTCGTCTAAAAATTTCATGTATATGGTGCTACGGTTTTTATCGAATATTTTTGTGCTTGCTATTTTTAGGGATCCCGTGTTTGACTTATTGATTATAAATTGAGTCTTGAACACATTTAGTGCTGAATTGCTAGTGGGTATTGTAGGGTCTTCTATTAATAAGTTCCCTTCTGATGCTTCTATACGGGATAATGCATCTGCAGTACTATTTTTTGTACCCTTTTTGTATCTGATCTCATAATCGAATTCAGATAATTTTAACCTCCATCTAATAAGCTTGGAGTTCGTTTCCTTAATTGAAAATAACCAAGTGAATGGTTTGTTTCTACTATGAACTTTCTCCCAAAAAGGTATGGGCGGAAATATTTCGTGGGCCACACGATTGCCAATAGTTCTTTTTCAATTGTACTATAATTGATTTCGTGGTCGTTTAAAGTACGACTCGCATAACATACAGGATGGTTTTCCTGTGGAAGGACGGCACCCAGTGCATATTGACTGGCGTCTGTAGTAAGGGTAAGAACTTTACTAAAATCTGGATATCGCAAAATGGGATCGTTTATCAGAAGTGTTTTTAGGGTTTCAAAGCTTTGCTGATATTCAGGGTCAGATAGATTTATCTTGGTGTCCTTTTTTAAATACTTAGTCATTGGTTTCGCGATCTTAGAATAATCCTTTATAAACTTTCGGTTATATCCCGTTAGCCCTAGGAATTGTTTAATTTGCTTACTATTTTTTGGCATTGGAAAATTTCTCACGCATTTCACTTTGCTCGGATTGGGTTTGATACCTTCTGGGGCGACTATATGTCCTAGAAATTCAGTTTCCTTTTTTAGGAATTCTGATTTGTCCATTTGGACTTTTAAGTTTACTTCCCTCAATCTGTTAAAAATCTTCTTTAAAGAGTCGATGTTTTTTTGAAGAGACGTTGAAAAGATTATAATATCGTCTAGATATACTAGACATATTTTATTAATGAATTCTTTTAGGACATGATTCATTAATCTTTGGAATGTTGCGGGGGCTGTTTTTAACCCAAATGGCATAATCAGAAATTCGTAGTGGCCATTTTTGACACTGAAAGCTGTTTTGTGTACGTCTTGCTGATCGATTTCGATTTGGTGAAATCCTTTTGCCAAATCAAGTGTCGTAAAGTATTGACAATTCCCTAATTTCTCTAAAATTTCATCTATATTAGGCATGGGGTATTTGTCATCGACTGTTACCTCATTAAGTTTACGATAGTCGATTACAAGTCTCCACTTCGTTTTACCGCTGGCATCTGCCTTCTTAGGTACAATCCAGATCGGTGCGGAGTATGGGTAGTTGCTGTGACGAATAATATTTTTTTATAACATCTCTTGGATTTGATTTTCGACTTCGTGCTTATGTACATAAGGATAGCGATAGGTTTTACATTGAATAGGAATGTCATTGATTGTGCGTATCCCATGTTTTATAACATTGGTGAAAGTGAGATCTGAATTGTCATTGTAGAAAATGTCAGTGAATCTTTTCACTACATTTGGAAGTGCATTTTGTTCTTCTGAATTCAAATGGTTAATTCTCAATTGATCCATAACAGGTGTTTTATCCCTTTCCTCGATAATATTAAAATTCTCTTGGTCGACCTTCTCTGTCTCCAATGGTTGAGAAATTTCTAATTTGGTTATTTCATTTTTTAACTTCCTAACTTTTGCGCGAATTTGAAAATTAGCTATATTGTAAATTCCCTCTTCTACGATAAACGAGTTGTCTTTAAGTCCCTGTTCTTTGATGAAACCTAGTCCTTCCTTCTGCGATACGGACAGGCTCATTTCGATTTTCTCATATTTTTTGTTCTGTAATATATTTTTATCTCCTTATTTCAAAGTTTAAATCAACCGTTTTTGTTCCTGATATTAATATTTTAATTTTATAATCGACAATTGCTTCTATTTGAAGAAGTATATTATTACCGATTAGACCATCGAATTGGCCATGAAATTTACAGACCAAAAATTCAACTTTGTCTGAGGGGTTACCTATCTCTTCGAATAGTGGTATATTAACTTTTTCGTTAATTCCCATAAAGTGGTTTAAAGTTTTTAATTTAAGAGATTTTTCATTGGTGCTTCTCCATTTCAGATGACAAAGGTTAGGGTTGATTATGGAATGGGTTGCCCCGATATCTAAAATAAATCTTATAGGAATAGTTTTAGATTTAACGACTATATAGGGTAGTCTGTGTTGGAGGTTTGAGATTGAAAATTTTCTGATTGTGCGGTAGCTGATCTGTTCGCAACACGCACTAAATCAACTTCCATAGGTTCTGGCCTTTTAACGTTATTATTTGTGTTATTTTGTGTATTGTTTCCAAATTGATACTTGCTGTTAAAATTATGATTATTATTGGGTCTGAAATTGCTAAAATTTGGTTGATTATTGTTGTGAGAGTTATTGTTTGTATAACTCTGTTGACGATGTGAATTAAAATTTGGCCGGAAGAAGGGTTGGCATGGCGGGGTCTTGGTTGTTCGTTAGAAGGTAGTCTGTAAGAGTTATTCCTGTTATAATTAGGAAAGTAGTTCGTTGAATTGCTATTGAATCTCTGATTCTGCCTAATGTTGTGATTAAAATTTCTATTTGGTTCTCTGTAACCAAGGTACATATTTGTTTAATTGGTTGTTTTGTACTTTTTGAGAAGAGTTATAAAATGCATATCCGCATTCGTAAAGTACATCCATGCTTTCCTCTAAGCTGGTGGGATTCCTGCAGTGAAGAATAGAACGCATAGGTTCTGGCAATTTATTTTTAAATATCGTTAATGCGGCGGATTTATTTGCCTCGATAGTACTATTTATTTTTCTTCATCTTCTGAGACTTGCTTTGTTTTAACATTCAGTCTCTTGAGAATAGTTTTTACTTCGTTATAATAATCTGCGTTGTTTGATTTAAACTTAACTGCTCATAGTTCGTCAAAGAGTTCTAGTGTTGTAAGTCAGTCACCGAGGTTTTGTATTAAAGTTTTTGTAATGTCAGTCCAAGAAGTTATATGAGCGTTAATTTCTATTACTTCCTTAGCTTTTCCTTTCAATTTGGATTTTATATGATCTGAGAATATATTTTGAGAGAGTTCATCATATCTCTTTAATGTGGGATGAATTTTATCGATTAAATCGATGAAGTTTTGAAGATCTCTAAAATCGCCACTAAATTCAGGCAGTTTTGATAGATATTTGAGGGGATCGATGGTAAGTGATAGCATGTTTGGGTTTTAATGAGAAGTGGTAAAAAACTTGTTAACTATATTTGAGATTTCTTTAGATCGGTCTAATGCTGACTCAATTTGTTCTGATAACGTAGATGGATTGGGGACGTTTGCAATTTGTTCAAGTAAATTAGTGGAATTGATGTCTGTCATAATATTAATTTGTGACCATTACGATTTCTTTGTATCGTATTATCTATATTATATATATATTTGGACTTTTTATGAAGAGAGAAAGCAAAAAAATTCTGGTTTTCACTATGTGAAATGAGTTACAATTTAACACATTTATCACTATCTTCAGGATTTTTTCAATATTTTTTTTTCCAATCACTTCTATAGATAGACGTATCGCATTATAAGATCTTATATAAAATAAAATGAAAAAAGAGAAAAATTTAAATTCAAATTTAAAATTTAAAGTACTTTCAGAATTTTTTTTTTTCAATATTTTTGTTTTTTTTCAATCACTTTCCTAGATAAACTTATCAATTAGAATATAATGAAATCTAAGATAAAATAGAATGGGAAGAAAAAAAATGTAAAGCAAAATGTAATTTCTGACCTTAGAATTTATACTTCTTGTAGCGAAAATTTTCCTCACATGATGTTTTCCTTATCCAGTGGTTGGCACTAAATTTGAATACAAACTTGATCCTTCGTATTAAGTGTAAGATTTTTTTTTAGATGAAATTTCCCTTATCCAGTGGTTGGTAGTAGCTTTTGATATAAACCTTATTCTTTGAAAAAAAAAAAATCTGGCTCCGTTCCGTTGATAAGAATTCCACATAAATTTTTTTGATTCTGTTATATTGGGTATATAATTAGTGTTAATGCTCACCGCCAATTCAATGTTATCTAAGTATGATGGAAATAGAAACACCTTTTATTCCTTTTTTAGTTGGATTTATTCGTGATTGTTAATCACCACTCTTAACTGTTTTGCACAAAACTTAGATTTAACTACTTAGGCTTTCCTTGGAAATAACTGTTTACGTGGTGAAATTACTACTAAGATGTTTCTTAAAAACAATTTCTAAACGCGGCAAAATTACATTTCTTAGATTTTTCTTAAAAACAACTCTGTGAACGCGGTGAAAATATCACCTCTTAAATTTTTCTTACAAACAACTTTTAAACGCGGTGAAATTTCAACTATCTTAATTTCTCTTAACCCGACCGTCCCGCTACGTCTTTCTCTTCACGACTTTCTTAAAAAAAAAAATCAACTCCACTTCCTTCTGAAAACTCAACTCAACTCTTCAAAACCGACTCAACTCTTGATCACCTTCATCGTGATCAAGAGCCGTTTTTCTGGGTAGAAAATACTTAATTGCATTTTCTTACTCTGAGAAAATTTTGTGATTAATTCGGGACTTGTTCAAACATGTCCAGAATTATTTGCTTTGGACGGTGGCTTCAAAAATGTAATCTTACACTTTAAAAAACAACAGCCAGCGTCCCGTCGTTTGAAATCGCGGCGCGCATATACATGCAATGTATTTATGCGGCACGCATTTCTTATCGTGGGAGCTTTTATCGTAATATATATGTACGCATGTACATACATATTGAATTTTTCGCGACAATCCGACTGCAGGTACGATTTGCCTTTTGATTTCTTTTTGAATTTAATTATTTTCACTGACAAATTTTGCTGAAGGCAAAATTTGTCGTGGTAATTTTTTCTGTTAAAACGATTTGGTTGAAAGCTGAAACTTTTCTTTTGTCCAAGTCGTTTTATGGGAACAATTTTATGAGTTATGTGGAATGTGAAGAAAATTGCTGATGCAATTTTCTTCACCCTTTTTGGAAGATGAACTAATCATATTATGTGCATGATTAGTTTGTTGGGATTTTATAATTTATGATTTTTTTAAATGCCCAATTTTAGGTTTGTATGGGATACTTTTCGAGGTTTTGGATGCCTATACCAATTCAGGTCCTATGCATATCATATCCCCTACTAACCTAGACTTTGTATATAACATTCCTTCCCCCCGCGAAAAAGAGAATTATTCTTCGTAGAGGAATAATTCGCGGAATATAATTGTGTCGGTGTAGATTCTGTATGGGGTGTTTTATCAAATTGAAATGAATTTGATATCGTACTCCTTAAAAATAATTAAAAAAATAAAAAGAATGCCATGGGTCCGTAGCGTCGGGGTATGATACATTAAAATGCATCTTGCACCGGCTTTGAAAATAGAGAGAGAAAAAATGTTTGAGATTTGTATTTTTGTAGCTACATACATACAAAATGCACAAATTGCAATTCGTGTCGTATGGAGCTTATATTGTGTGTTTTGACAGGGAGGAGATAAAAATAAGAATTAATACTTTTGTTATTGCGTGGGATTGGCACTTCACCAAGATAAGTGCATGACACATACTAGATGCATCTTAGCTTTTGCCAACGTTAGCTGTTTTGCCCTTTAAATTGGTTCGCGTGACCGGAGTAATTTATAGTTTCATCATGCAGTTTGGAGAAGTGTTAAGTCCACGCAATCCCTACGTCTGCCTCAGGCCCCACTGTGTCAGGTTGCTCACTATATCTGTGCAGAGTGTGGCTCCCCGGTGACGGGGACTGATTCGCATACTGCTGCGGAGGGCAGGGCGCCCGGATATATGTATTTGGTCCGCTCCAGCCGATGTGGATAGTTTTCACAAGGTGGAGCTCTGTTTGTCCCCCCATGGCGGGGCCTCCTGGATAGCTTTGGGTAAGTTTTGACCTTGATATTTTTCAAAACGAATATTTTTCTTTATTCTCTTTTTTCTTTTTAGGGGCGACGATGGCTCTATCCGGGGAGGCGGGCTGGTGTTGCTGCCTGACGTACAGGGCGGATGCATTATATATGGTGCACGAGGACGAAGTGGCAGCTTTCGGTACCTCCACCCCTGTGGCCGGCTGGAAGTAAGTAGAGAATTCCCGAATTCTCCATTCCACTTGTGAGTTCTCCGGTGTTTTGAAAGTGGAAAAGTAAGTGGAAAAATTGTATTGTCTGCTTTTGTTGGGTTTTGTGAAGGTATCTAGGTACCTAGGAATTTCAAATTGAGTTAGTTATTCACTGCGTATCCTGGCTATATTGTAAAAAACAAATTATGGAAATCCATGCAATACTTACAGAGCAACATGGATTTTGTCTCTCAAGGTACCCGCTAAAAATTATGAGATGCTGTAAAATTTTTAAATATACACGGTAAAGCTTGTGTATAGGATGAAATCGCATCGACATTGGTAAAAAATTGGCCGTTTTTGGTACAAAAATTGACATATTTTCATCTCATCATTGCGAAGAACTGGTAAGTCCTGGAAATTTACTTTCCATGGCAAAAATGCTCACAACGGAATACTAATGGATGTGAAATAAAGAACGGAAGAAATATATGCAAAATATGGAAACTGGGGTGTATATGACCCTAGTACAAAAAACCGTTTTTCGGCGGTCAAAAGTCAGTAGTTTTGGCAACCCCCTAAGAGGGGTGGTACGACCCGTGACCCCGAAAACACCCTCCCCCAAAATTGTTCACCTATATTTTTGTACTCTAAACCCTTAATCCATCAGAGAGAAACCCAATACTCTACAGCCCTCCCACACAGAGTTAGTCGCCCGTGAGTATTGCGACAAAAAAATTTACCGCCGTGGCCGGTCAAATCTGCAAACTACCGTTAATCGAAATAAAATATAGCCTATAATACCCATGCATACATAATTACCAAAGCGAATTCTTATTTTTTTTTATTAGGCTTTCAGATCCTAAGTTTACCCCTGAGAATTATTGCAGCTCCTGAATTTGTCCCATTTTTTTTTTACCACATACATTCTCCTTCTCTCCATTCTCGTTATCCCGGAAAAACTCGAGAAAACCTACCCACCTACATCCCTCAAAAACTACCCCTACAAAAAAGAAATTTCAATTTATTTCGACAATGGAAGGTAATAGGTAGATGTACCTCAAATATGAAAATATGTCCAACCCTTTACAACAAAAAGTGATACTCTTAGTCGTCCCAGGCGATTCGCACTTTTTCACATTTCTTACGTTTTCCCTAATTCTCCAACCATGTTAATGAATTGGGAATGGAGAATTAGGAAATTAGGAATTCTAAGAAAACGAAATTCTCATCTCCCAAATTCCCGAATTCTCCTTGTTACAGAATCCGGCCCCAGGACAGTTCCCTCAATTTTTTCTTGTGTGCTTATTTTAACTTTGAGTTTTCCAAAAAGAATTTGTGTATAATGTGTTTTTTTGTTTTACTCCTATATTACCTTTTTTATATTTTTTGTAAAAAAAAATATACTTGGCTAAATGTTGTACTCTAGTTTTTTATTAATTTATTGAATATTTTTTGTTTTTATATTGTTTTTGTGTTCTTCCTTAGGGATTTTAGGTTGACGAAGGGGACTTGGCAGATTTTGGGCCCGATCATACATTTCTTATGATGGCGCCCTCTATGACGCTGTGTTCAATTCGGGTTGGTCAAGTCTAAGTGGTGTTAAGCGGCTCTAAGCTTAACAAGCTGTTATTGATTTGGTAAAAATACTATTGGCTTGGGTAGTTATATGAACAGTTATGCAATCATAGAAAAGTGTCAACTTATAATCCCTGATTATGAGCGTAGCTGTTATCTCGAATACGCTGTCCTATGTGTATATTTAGTGTTACTGATAGTAGAAATCTTGTAACTCCGAAAGCTTATTTATGCGGGTTAGCAAAGGAGATTCTTGCATCTCTTTTTCTTTTTGGACAAAAAAAAAACACAAAGAAACTTTTGTGGTAATTGCTTATGTCTGGGCTATCATAAACGGGGTTCTTCGCAGGGAGTTGAGTTATCCTGTATGGAGGTTTCGGTGTTGGTTGATTGTAGTTTGCTATATTTGTGTTTTTGTTTTTTTTTACTTCACTTATACTAGAGACTGAATGTTTACTTATTTCACGTTATATACTTATTCTACTTTTTTAGTTATTCTCCGTTATTTATCTATTCTAGATTATGCTTAAAATTCTAAGGAATTCTATTTCCTTTTTCCTCTATACTACGGGTTTGCTAAGAGAATATTGTCTATTCTAGGTTTTTATTCTAATTGTTGGTTAGCTGAATTCTTTTGTTTTGCTATCTTAGTTAGCGCCTTAGTTGTTAACTTATTATTCTATTTTTCTACTACTGTGTAGTACATAGGTTTATTATTATATTTATACGGTTGTTCATTCTCTTATTTGCTATATATATTTTTTCAACTTATTCTCTAAAACCAGTGTAGTGAAAGGAAAGCAGGCTGCGCCAGTAACAAAAGAAAGACGAGAAAAAAAAATGAGTATGGATATTTTTGATTATACTAATTGTATACATAGAACTCGCTCTGGAGACTTTGAGCACGTTTTAACTTTTCTTGGGGTTTTGTGTAAACCGTTTCCATGGGGGTGCTTTCAGCTGTGGGCGGTTGTCTGCGTTTGGCAACCAATGCCACCAATGTCGGTACGACATATCTTGCTATTGCCACCACGGATCCAATTTGCAACAAGAGGCCTGTAACTGATAAGGTTGTAATAGAGAGTACATGGGGAATATTGGCTTTTGGTCCAAAGTGAATCTTGCTCACTTTGTTACTGATTTTGTGTCTAGGTGGAAGGGTTGGTTTGTATCATTTCCGAGGAGTAGTCATAGTCATAGGTTTTGGGGTGGTACTTTGGCTATATAATGTGACAATTCATTTTGAGTTTCGTTTGTACCTAGAAAATAGGTCGGTTGGAAAATTTTCAGCTGGTGCACATTTTCTGCTTCATAATATTGAGGCCCTATTTGTAAGGAGCAAAGATCGTTGATTGTTATTAATCCTTGCTAGGCGATGAATGAGTAACTGTTAGGTACATGTTATGTGTACTACAGTGGTTTCGGTTAAGGAGTTCAGCCACGACTTTGCGTATATTGAGCTTGATTATTGTGTCTCTAGGGGGATTTGGGCTCTAAGCCTATACTGTGGATTGTCGTCTAATGGATTAAACAGAAACTTGATGATACATTCATCTGATTTAGTAGCTTTAGTGATGGCTGTACTCAACTTACCAACCCAAGTATCCTCATCGATCCCCTTTGAAATTTTTTTGTAATCTTTCAGGTTTCTGGCTTCAGCAACAGAAATTCCTGGGTCTTGATTTGACTTGCCACATGGGAGTATTCTATATCCGGTATTAATGAGTGTATCGAATTCAACATCTTATTTGCTGTATTTTCATCTTGGGAATGTTAAATATAGGAAATTTGATTCGAATTACGAATTTTTCACGTAGCAGATGTATCTTAATTTCTGCTGTTTAGTACAGAACTGCCGAACAGTCCTGTAGGTTGGAACAGGTGGAGTGAGATTTGTGATAAATCTCTAGTAAATGATTTGGGGACATTAACAGGGCATGAATTTGATTATTTCTATTGGACACTATTATGTCCAGTTGAGCTTGTTGTATAAATTCCAACTCTATCATCTGCAGAGTAAGACTTGAGACGATTTCCTGCCTTGTTTGATGGGCTGTCAAATCGTCTGTTGTGTTCCGCAGATTGTTAATCTGATTGCTTATTTGATGTTGTCGTTCAGACAGTGAGGATAGGGGTTTCTGAATTTAATCGAAAGTGGTTTTTATTGCGTTGATCTCTGTACACCTCCTGCTCGTTTCCACTATCCATAGTGCCATCGCGATACATTTTCTGTCGAAGATGGATCGAGGCTTGGTACGCGTCTTTATGTTTTCCGAAAGGGCGTGGACATGTTTAGTTAGTAGGGTGCATAGATCCTGCTCAGAAGACTTGTTCCCACACAACTGATGTACGTAATGTTCCGCTCGCTCTGCCAATCTTGTCTGAGTTTCCAATTCGGCCTTGTCCAACTCAGTAATGATGCTCCAGGTGTCGTGGTAAACTGATAGGCTTCCAAGATCCTCGAATAACACTCCCATATTATTTAGAGGAGTTATAGATTAAGGTACCTCAGCGAGGGCTTCTATTGTGATCAGGACTAGTCCGTAGAAAATTTTTGTCCGCATTGTTATCTAGGGGAGGATAGGATAGGATATTAAAATGGGTTTTTGTTATCTTTGTAAATTACATTCTATTATGTAGGTACTTTAGTACTACTTAAATTCTATTGACACCGTGTTATTTGTAGATAGGTTTTAGACGGGTGTTATGTACCGTGACCTCTCTTACGAGTTTTTATTTTGGTGTTTACAGAGCTAGGCGTGCCGGTTACCGTGTAGGGTCCTACCCAAATCTGGGAGAGCTTATGTTCGCGACTCTCGCTCTTGAGTAGAACCTTGTCTCCCCTGTGAAATGTCAGCGGTCGTACAGCTTTGTCATAGTAATTTTTTGAGCGTTTTTCACTCATCAACAGATTTTTCCTTGCCATGGCGTAAGACATCTGAAGCTTATACCTTCGAATATGGTAGTAGATTTCGTGGTTATACACGGGTTCAGGATTTCGCTTTAAGTTGGACGGAGCGTCCGCTGTAAAGCCGTATAAGCCGTATAGGGTTAATTTCGTCCCTTCATGTACACTCTTATTGTACACGAATGCAGCTGTTCGCAGATATTGATCCCCGACTTTGGGATTTTTGTCCACTATACTTCGTAAGTATTCAATCAATATTCTATGTGCACGTTCAAGTGCTCCATTTGATTGGGGATGATAAGCAGAAGCTTGCAACTTATTTATCCTAAAGAGTTTGCATATCTTTTTGAATAGGTCACTCAGGAAAGTACTTCCCTGATCCTCTAGTGGGCCGACTATGTCTAGCTAGATCTTATCAAAAGGTTGTTCCACTACGGCTGTTATCACAATTGGAATTTTATACTGTGATGAGGCCTTCACCAGTACTTTTTTCGAATCCGTTTATAGGTTTTTATCATACCCTGATGGCCGGCAAAGGGAGAATCATGATAATCTTTTAAGATTAATTGAATCTGCTCTGGGCTTGTGATTACTTCAGGGGAACGAGTTGCGTCTATAACTTGTGGATTGGCACTAGGTGGGGGTTTCGAGATCTTCGGCATCCTCTGGAAGATGAGTTTGTTTCTTCTGTTCTAGCTGTTCGGCTTGGCTTTCTGGGTTTATTTCACTTTCCTCAATGTTTCGTGTCTGGGATCTGGTTAATGCATTGCATTGTAGACACTTTATGGTCCAACGATTGTTTTTCCTCTTCTATGTCCGAGTCCATTTGGCTTCTGCCGTGAAGGTTGTATTGTCATCGTCTTTGACTTTATCCCGTGGAATGCGGCTTAAAGCGGCGGCATTCGTGTTATACTTTCCGGGCTTATAATTTACCAATCGCTCTTGCAATTGGGATAAAAAAAATTATAATAATAAAAAAAAAACAATTAATTGAAACTGTTTCACTTTGTTTGAATCAAATTTACTTCTCCAAATTTATTATAATAAGAGCTATTTCTTTATTTAAAGATGTACAATTGATGATTTTCGCGGCCGTGCCGGAATAAGATAAAAATTAGACTAACTTACACTTTTAATTACATTACCTTCTCTGCTCTACAAGATTTTAGGAAAGTTGCAGTTGGCGGATTATACTTCACTTAAGTTTGATAATTTACCCGTGTGAACGAATGTGCACGTGACAATTTTAAGTTTTTCAGTTTTGTGTGAAAGGAAATATATTATTCGTATTCTTTATAAATTGCATTGAAGAATTATTTGTGTGATAACATGATATTTGTAAATTTCAAGCGTAAGCGGTTTCGTGCTGTGAAAATACCGGGTGATGGAATAAGGTGTCATTGTCTGATCGTGGGATAATTAATGCACTGAATGGAAAGGTAATTATGATATATGTATACGTTATATGTAATTACTATATTATAGATTTGTTTACTGTAACTCCACCATCGTTTGATTGAGGCTCCGACGAGACTTTAAAAATAGTTTCTCTAACTGCAATTTTCTTATTTCTCTTTAGGATATTATGATTAAAATTATGGCAACTATACTAACAATAACTGATACATTGATACTTGATGATACTATGTTGAAAATTTTGTTATTTTTCGAATGCATTTCTATCAATTCCCTATTTTTTACATTTCTTAGGTATAACTCATCTAACTTTACATCTGGAATAGTTTTCCTTCCTTAATTTTCGTTACAAAATTCGGTAGTATGATTTTGTCATATATTACTTTTTCAAAATTTTCATACGTTTTATTATTTATTTCTATTTTACAATTTTTGAATTTTATCAAGTATGTGCCGCTCAATTTCATATTGAGATTATTACAATTTTGTTTTATAATAGCTTCCCGTATATTTTTGGTTATTATAACGCCTGCGGTTATTTCCTTTACCTCTACAATATTTGTAATTATCCTAGTGCAATACGCTTCTTTAGAGTTCACAATATTTCTAATACAATTATCGTTTATTTCTAAAAGGTTTTTCTTTAGATTATCTTTTACTGGAAATTAAAATGCTACATGTTTGTCATTTACCAGAATTTCTTTGTCTTTTAGGAGTATGGATTTATTTTGGGAGTCTGGGAGTGGCTCAATTAAGACCTTCGAATAATTGTATATTATGCGAATTTTGAACTCATGGTAATTTTCCATGTTTGTTGTAAATAAACATTCTCCCCGGCGTTGAATAATAATTCAACTCAGTTTCCAAGGATCTCAAACGTCGAAGGATGCATTGAAGCTGTATGATGTGTCCGCCATTGTTGTGCGTTGCCCTGGTGTTGGTACAGGTGCCATCTTCCTGGATCTTATTGCACATATTTCGTGACGATGTTGTCAGATTAAAATTGAGATAATGACAATTATCAGTATTATAGATACATAACCCACAGAAAATTTATGAACATCAGTTGATAGTGTGTTTAGTGAAAGATTTTTTTTAAACTGTGATAATTCACTTTTGATGGAATCAATTTCAGAGGTGTATGACTTATGTTGAACAATGTTATCGAGAGTAGGGTTCTTTTTAGCGGCTATGATAAATTCGGTGAGATTACTTGTTGGTATGTACGATGACCTTGTATTGGTAGGATAGACACTATGTCCCTGTATGCTGACCAACGGCTGCTTTATGAGGCAACGATCTCGGATTTTCAAAATTCCTGTTCCTTCAATGACATACTGAGTATTAATTTTGTCACATACTACATTGATAGTGGTTTTTTCACTCAGCGCATATATCCACTGGTTTGGACTATACATTTGGATCCAATGAGGTCCATTCCCTGCCTTGACTATCGGGCAGGATGGTGACTGCGGCAGGTGGTTAAAAAAGTTTATTTCGCAGGCACTGATATTCGATCCCCTTCTATATAAGGGGTGTTTCTGTTTACAAAGATGTTGACCTTCGTCAGTGATGAGACATAGTTGCAACTCCTGTTCTGTGAGGGGATAATATTTATCCCGATGTAGGTTTATGACTAAGAACGGGAAGGATGGTTGGATTGCCATAAAGGTGTCATTAGTTTGTACTGGAACTGGAGTGACCTTAAATAGTTCGAGCTCTTCAAGCGATAATAAGGGGAGAGTTAGCTTGAATATAATATATCGTTCAGCGACCCTTCCTTCGATAGTCATCAATGTGTAATATTTAAGTGCTTCGTCCTGTTGTATTGGTAGGCGTAATGATGAAGGTAGATTAGTTTTGATTTTTATTAATTCTTGTTTTAACTGCAGTGGTGAAATCAATAACGGACTGATTTTCCCGTGATGAGTATCGATGATAACGTCTAAGATGCTTTGAATTCTGAAGAAGTTGGACACTGTGAGAATTGCGGACAAGGTTAACAACATGAATGATTGTGATAATTTTTCTTGGTACGCCTCTTCCCTTATGTCGTGTAATTGCTGAGTTGATTGGGCAATCTGTATTTCTATTTGCTGAAACTGATGATCAATAGATTGTTCTTCCTTCTTCATTATGTTCAAGGTGGCATCCATGATTGACGTCTTATTTTTTATCAGATCCAGCAAGTGATTTTCATTTTATCCAATATCATTTATCGTTTCTGCCATCTTTTCAGCATACTCGGAATCTAACACCCCAAATAAGGCACTGGCGATATTTCCAATAAAGTTGATAGCTCCTCTCTTTGATCTGTTCGAATTGCTCGGTTCTGATAGTAATATATTATTTGTGTCCAATTCTAATTACAGCTGTTTTATGTGTGCAATAATTCCCAAACATTGTTCTCTTTCATTGATTCTTTGGCATAATTCCTCTAAAGCCCTGGTGCTATTTTGAAGAAGGGCGAATTCCTTCCAATAAGCTGTCATGTCGTAAAATACGACGAGTTTCCATTCATTAGCTACGATGTTTGCAGCTCCCAGATTCTTAAAGTAGATTCCTGGGTGATGAGTGTAGGGTTTTGTTTCGATGGGAGAACTATTAATTGATGGTAACATTAGACAAGTCAAAAGTAAGGGCACAATAGCAGATCCCACCGATCTCCGTTGTTTCTTTCTAGGATTGGCATCTCTTCTTGGCTGAGTTGGTTCGTATGATGTTGTGGGCTGATCTCTAGTGGGTTGAAATATGTTTGAACTTGTTATACTTGTAATGATTTCCTTGTCTTCGGTCTCGTTTTTAGCTCATCGGAGGATTCCGATTCTATCGGTAGTGGTGCAAGCCTGTGTATTGGACGTCGGATGATTCCACCAGAAGTGCAGATGTCCGCTACCCGAACCAATCCATCATTTCCTCTAATCGTGTTAATAATACGTCCGAGTGGCCATTTTAATGCAGGAATATTGTCTTCCTTTACAAAGACCATGGTACCAGGTTGGACATTTTGACATCGTTGTTTCCATTTATACCTGTGTTGCAATTGGCTTAAATACTCCATGGTCCAGCGCCTCCAAAATTCGTTTTTGATAAGTGAAACAAGTTTCCAACGAGTGATGAGATTGGCATTTGACGACTTAGCCTTTAGATCAATGGTACTAGTCAATAGCTCTCCGATGAGGAAGTGACCCGGTGTTAACGCTGTCAAGTCGTTTGGATCAGAAGACATGGGTGTGATTGGTCGAGAATTAAGCACTGCTTCTATTTCCACAACAACTGTTTCAAGCTCTTCGTAGGTTAATGAGTCTGACGCTAGAGTCCGTTGCAAGAGATGTTTCGCTGATTTGATGCTGCCTCCCAGAGCCCGCCGAAATGTGGAGCTCGAGGTGGAATAAAACGAAAATCAATGGTCCTTGAGCTGCATGCTTCTATAATTTCGTTTCGAGAGTGACTGGATTCTATCATATATTTCACTTCTTGCAACTGATATTTGGCCCCAAACAAAATTTCTTGCGTTGTCACAGTAAATTGTTCGGCAGTGTCCTCGTCGAGCCATAAAACGTCGTAGAGCTCCCAAAAAACCTTATGTGGATAGGTCACTCACTATTTCTAAGTGCGTAGCCTTAGTAGAAAAACAGGAAAACACAGCGATATATGATTTCTGTGGTCTTTTTCCCCGAATTTTAAAATGAGTATATATTGGTCCACAAAAGTCTACGCCAGCATTTACGAATGGTCTTGCTGGTTGAAGTCTATCTGCTGGCAAATTACCCATCAACTGTGTTAAAAGTTTTGGCTTGGATTTAGCACATTGAACACAGTGTTGTACCACAGAACGAGCTAGAGTTTTTCCTTTTAATGGCCAGAACTTCTGCCTGATTATGGCGAGAAGCGTTTGAGGGCCTACGTGCAATTTTTCTTTGTGTATATCGTTGAGGATGCATTTCGTTAGATGATGGGCGTATGGCAGAAGCATTGGGTGTTTGGCCTGATAAGTTAGATTTGATTCTTCCAGGCGACCTCCGACTCTAACAATGTTGTCCTCATCGATAAATGGTGTAAAGCTACTGATGGCACTGTTTTTGGACACTTCTCCGAAGCTCTGTAAATGCGATAAATGAATTGAATCCTTCTTGCTGCATTAGTCTCACCACCATCGCTTGACCTTCGTCTAATTCCTCTGCGATTAAGACAAATGTAGCTGCAGGATCTCGATGAAGTTTCCTCGTGTGTCTGATAAATCGAAGAACGTACGCCATGATTCGTTGGACTTTTCGAAAAGAGTTTCTGTGGTTTGTATGACTTAGAATTGCTTCAGCTTCTTTGATTTCAGTGGATGACGCCACTACATGTGCTCGTCTTCTTTCGCTGTCATTTGCAACCATTTTCTTTGTATATGGCGATGGCCATAATGTTTCAGCACTATGCAAGAAAGTTGGTCCATAAAACCAGATGACGGAATTTCCCATCTTCTCTGGAGCCATTCCTCTTGACAAAATGTCTGCGGTATTATCCTTAGATCTGACATGTCGCCATTGTTCCGAAATTGTTAACTGCTGGATTACTGCTATTCGATTAGCCACAAACGTTTGATATGACGACGATGATGATGAGTTAATCCATGCCAGAACAATTTCTGAATCTGTCCAGACAGAAATAGGTGCATTTTTGATTTTCAGATTCCTTTTTAGACTGCTAGCTCCGCTGCAAGTTTCGCTGTGCACAACTCCAGACGTGGGAGTGTGACTTGTTTGATCGGGTTAATTCTAGATTTCGCACATAACAGTCGTACAGCTACAATATTATCTCTGTCAACGGATCTTATATATGCTGCCGCTCCGTAGGCCTTTTCAGAGGCATCTGCAAAGATGTGGATTTGAATCGTCTTAGGGCTTCTTTGGGAAAACACATGTCTTGGAAATCTTATGTCATATAGTGCCTTTAACCCCTCTCGAAAGTTAAGCCAATAGGAATGTAATCCTTGCGGAAGTGCCGCATCCCAGTCGCATTTCATGGCCCATAATTTTTGAAGGAATATCTTGGCAACGACGATTACGGGAGCCATAATGCCTAAAGGATCAAAGAGATGTGCTATATCTGATAAGGCATTTCGTTTGCTTACTCGAGTGCTTATTTTCTATGTAGTTTTGATGCAGAGATTATCACTCTGTGGTAACCAGGTTAATCCTACTGCCTTTGTGTGATCTTTTTTGTGGCTATAAAAAGCCAACTGAAGTTCTTGGTCTTGTTGGGGATTGCTCTTTAAAAGACTGGGGTGATTGGCACACCACTTTCTCAATTTAAAACCGGCTGTTTGAAGTAAAACCTGGAGCTGCGCTTGAGTTTCAATTGCTGTTGTGAGATTATCCGCTTCAGTTAAGACATCGTCCACATAGAAATCTCGTTTGAGTACTTCAGCTCCGAGAGGATAATGTTCTGCCTGTTCCTCTGCTAGCATCTGCAGGTATCTGGTTGCCAGATAAGGAGCACAAGTGGTACCATATGTGACCGTACAAAGTTTGTAACACCTTAATCGATCATGAGAGTTATTTCTCCACCATATAAATTGGTACCTTGTATCATCGTCGTGAACCTTTACCTGTCGGTACATCTTTTCAATATCCGCGGTAAATACGAACCTGGACATGCGAAATCTTAAGAGAAGTGAAAATACATCATCCTGAATAGTGGGACCTGCTGCTAAGATGTTGTTCAAGGAAATATTGCTGGATGTCTTGGCCGATACGTCAAAGACCACTCGAAGCTTACTAGTCGAACTCTCTGGTTTAATGACACAGTGGTGCGGAAGGAAGTTGTAGGGTTTCTTGATTTCATTGAAATTCACTTCCTCCATGTGTCCCAATTCGATATACTCCTCCATGAACTTAACATACTGTTTTTTAAGTTCTTCGTTTGTATCTAACATTTTTTCTAAGGCCACAAAACGTTCAAACGCTATATTCTTCGATTCCCCTAGGGTTTGAGCATCGACCTTGAACGGAAGTTTGACTGTAAAGCGCCCTTCTTTATTTCGTCGTGTGTTTTGTACGAAGTTTGCTTCACATTGTCTTTCTGCGGTAGTGAATGCCTTAGCTGACTGTTCAGCATCATCCAACATCCAGAATTTTTCCATTTGCTGCTGAAGCGCTTCATCTTCTGTGCATATTCCACATATTGCTTGTGTTTGTGGTGTCTGTTGGGTTGTTCCTGCTATTGTCCAACCAAAAACTGTATTCTGCATGGTAGGTAATGTCTTGTTCAATTTTATCTGCCCTACTGATAGAATCGAATAATATAATTTTGCCCCAATTAAAAGATCTATCGTCCCTGGCTGATTAAACTGTGCGTCCGCTAGTTGTATGTTGGCTGGTATTGGCCAAGAGGCAATGTCTATTAACTGTGAGGGCTGTGGTGAAATGTTTCGGGGCAGTATATGTGCCTCTAAAGTAGTGCTGAAACCATTGATTCGAGATTCCAACAACATATTAACATGTTTTTGCGCTTGCTGTTTGCGTAGGCCAATGCCTATGTTCATTAATTTGTTAGTTCCAATCAGACCAAGTTTATTCACTAATTTTTGCGTTACAAAATTTAGCTGAGAGCCAGAATCTAGGATGGTTCTGCATTCAATACTCGTACCCGTTTTGTTGGTTAGTTTCACAATAGCAGTGCTTAATAACACATAATTCTTAGTAGTTGGTGTCGACTTGGCAGTAAGTGATATTGATGGCTCGGTCGTTACCCTGTTTGGTTATGAAGTTGTTGAGATACTCGTTGACGGCTGGACTTCGCTTGTTGGAACTTGATTCGTTCTTGATACGGCAGCCTTCGTTTTTGTTGGCTCAAAATGTAAAAAGTATTATGCTTCTTGCCGCATTTGAGACATCCTCTTGATGGACAACTGGATATAATGTGCCCACTTCTCAAACAGTTAAGACACGCACTAATTCTCTTTACAAGCGATATTCTGTTGGATGGCGATAACTGAAGGGACTTAGGACATGCGAATAGTTGATGGTTGCTGCTACATGATGGGCACCCTGTCTTGACCGATATAGTCAGAGCCCTTTGGGTGTGTACCCTTTTACCTTCTGTTCTATTTGTGTTTCCCATTGCTTCCAAGGATTGGAAGCGGTTTTCTAAAAACTGAAGAAACTCCTTTAATTAAAGATTGCTTAAAGATTGCTCCCACAATGTATGTGTTGCTCTATCCAACTTTTTCATTAGAATGTGGAGTAAAAGCGGATCCCAGTTCTCTATGTTGATACCTAAGTTTCCCAAGGCGAGCAGGCATTCCTGAGTGGTGTCGTGAATTATTTTTATCGCTGATGCACTCTCTGTTGTGGCCGTTGGTTGCGAAAGTATTTTATTTAGTAGCGCAGTGACGAGCAATCTGGGGTTCTCATATCTATCATTTATAAGCTTCCATGCGGTGGCGTAGTTTGCTTCAGTTATGGTTAAATGCTGCACCAATTTTTCCACTTCACCTATTAAAATGCTCTTCAGATACCACATTTTCTGGCATGACGGTAGCGGTTGGTTGTATATAAGTTCAGAGAATAAATCGCAGAATTGCCGCCATTTGAGATAGTCACCATCAAATTTTGGTAGTGCTACCTTTGGGAGCTTCATACTGGATTTTGGACTGAGTTCTACTGCTAATGAATTTGTATTGGCCTCTGGCTTATGTTGGCTGTGACTTAAGCCTTCATATAAGCTTACCAATTTTTCATGTGTTAGCACTTCCAACTCGAAGTATTCTCCCATGGTATCTGATAGGTAAGAGTCATCCAAACCTTCAATTATCTTCCGTAAACCTTGCATCAGCGAAGTCTGCTGACAAATAATTGCAGAGTTGTCTGCCTTGATTGATTTAGATAGGGCTCCGGTATTATTATCCTCAAGCATTGATTGTTGTTCTATGTTGGCTGCTGCGCCTCCATCAAAAGCTTCCTTCGATCTAGACTGAGGTTTGACGGTCGCACCTGGGTTGTTAACTTGTCGGAATTTTTCTTGCTCGGAATCAATTTGAATTAACAGTTCAGATGAAGTATCTTCTAGCCGACGTAAGATATCTTGGTTGAGATTGTCATAACCAACCCTTATGCCCTCATAGTAGTCGTTTGCAAAATAAGCCTGATCAAGATTGGATCCATAGTTGATGCGGATCTCATTGTCTGTCTTCTTGAATTCTTCCCACAGCTGGTTCAGGTTGATTAACCGTGTGTTCAGATACTCTGCAGTTTTACGTGTAGCTGTATCTGTTTTGTAGTTGACTGCTATACGTTTAATTTCATCTTCCGTTGTCCTTTGACGGGCTGTAAGCTCATCTAAGATGATGGCGTTTATGAAGCTTGAACCGTCCTTTCTACGAAATGATGACAACAAATCGGGTAATAGTAAAAAGTTCACAAATCACGTCGGGGTCACCAAAATGATCAGAACTCTTTTGTTCTGATGGACGAATCAGTCAAGGTACATCAACCTTGGCTGGTACGACGATGGTAAATCGGTTCTGTGTACCGCTATACCCTAGATTTAGGTATTGTGCACCAAAGTGCCCTTTGTAGATCTTCCAAAGTCCAGGTGCTTATTTGTCGTGTAGTACAGTTCCTTGTACTGCTACACGTTTCAGCTGTTGCTTAACAAACGACGCCACACAATTCAAATGAAAATATACTTTACTCTTCACCGTTTTGAACAACAATAATTTATTTTTTCACAAAATCACATTTTTAAATATTATTTCCTAAAGCTAGATATGAATTATAAAATGCTAATTCAACAAAAAAGTGAACATAAAATTTCTCACGTAAAATTTCTCATGAGCCAAAATCGAGAAAAACAAAAGTGTCCAGTTACGTCTGGATGCAACCTGAACACTATTGAATTCGCATTCTTGGGGGAATTTCTCGCGAGAAATTAAATGTGTAAGCTACATACATGCAACACGAATTTTATTTTTGCGGATAGTTTTGTATATTATGCGAATTTTGAAGTCATGGTAATTTTCCATGTTTGTTGTAAATAAACCACATATAATGTATTAATATCATTTCCTGTTCTACAGTTATTACTCTATCTGTCAGTTCTTTGTTAAAAGAGTTCAAGTAGTTTTCTATTGTAAACTGTTGATTTCTGATGTTCTCTAAGTTCATTGTCAGGTAGCCGTTATTGTTGTTCAAGTCATTCAGGTGTATTTCCTGTGTCTTGTCCATTGGCAGCATTGTCGTTAAGATTACAGTTAGTATCAATAGTATGTATGTCATCATCGTTTCCTGAAATTAAAGTTTTTTGTCCTTTAGTTCGTTTTGTTCGGGTCACTGTACTATTAGTTTTTATTGTCGGTTTATCCATGGTTTGGAACTTTTTCTTTGGCTTAAGAGGAGTCAGTACCAATATTTGCAAGTTTCATACATTTTTCAATGCAAATTTCTGGCAAACTATTTGTAGCAGGATAATGATTTATATCGTAAATTAAAGGTAATGAAGAAGTCTACTAAAAAACGTCGGCAAAAATTAAAAAAAAGTGTATTGGAATGGAGATATTAGCTCGGAAACTTGTAAAAAATGGTAAAAATTGAAGTCTTTTAAATCAAATGCCTGTGAGTAGGTAGTCTCATTTCTTTAAATTGTGACTGTTTTAGAAAGTTAAGGCCGAGATCTAGCAAATAACGTCGAGTTTTTTTCATTTTTAGTGGTGCTTTTATAATTATATGACTCTAATAGTACTTGTTTTTTCTCCCGACATTTCACCGACGAGAAATTGCAATATTTATTTGAAAGGTGTTTAAGGGGTAACACCACTGTAAATTTTTCAGAAAATCAATTTTTTTTTCTTGGCTTAAAAGATGTGTTGAAGCTTCTAGAATATGAGGTATACAGCTTTATATCTGAAAGGAATTTTCATCATTGAAATTTTAGGCTCCTACCCGAGCCCGTCGGTCTGCTCCGAAATGACTACCTGCGTCAAATAAACCCTACTGGAAACGTGCTTTCTTACCTTAGTGACGCTAACACAGTAACATATGTTGTTAGGAAGTGTTTATGTTCAATTAAAATCATTTCCAAGGGATTCATATTGACTAGACTGTTTAAAATTTCGGACCTAGACGTCGATGTACTTTCATTTTGTAGAATATCTCTTAGAGCATCTTTTAACTTATTGTTTTTGTGCTCAGATGTTGATATGCTCTGTTCAAGATCTTGAATGGTCATGTTATTCTCAACGGCTTGTCTATATCCAGAAACTTTTTCTTTGTAGGCCTGTTGTTTTCTTTTCCCCTTGATAGCGTAAAGAGTCCTGTTAGTTTGACTTAAGAGGTAGTTCAACAGGTCACTACCTGCATATTCAGCCTCTTTCTTTGCAAGTTCGTTTACTTCATCCTCCGTCCATAATCTTGGGGGTTTTTGAGCTTTATTCTCTAAAGCGGTGTTGTAAGCTATGGGGTGAGCTTTTTTCTCGTGGAGTTTCAGGCCTCCTTTAGTTGTGAAGCCCATTTCGCACAATTTGCAATTAAAATTCTGTTGGTCAAAGGGGACCCCATCACAGTATCTACTTTTGTGATCGTGTAATTTTGTGCGGGTGGCATATTCTTTCTCACATATCCATGCAAAGGTCTGTGGTGACGATATGACGGTACATAAATAGCTCGTATGGCTGTTACTTAAAGAGAAATGAAGAATTCAAGTGTAGGGTTTTCAATAACACCACAGTCTTTGGTCTGGTCGATCCAGGCCTCCAGGAAACGGTAGTAATTCCTTTAATATCGGTCGTATTCAATTGATAGAAAAGATAAGACTCTCATAAAAACGTAGCTGCTCAAGCTCCTTATAGCCAAAAAGTCAGAATGCGCAAATAGTATAATTTCCCGAATCAAATTTGTGTCCACTTTTAAATAGATATTAAATAATTACATATGTGAATAGATAAATAGTCGTGGATAGTTATTAGTACCGAATGCGATTCAAAAGAACTGCACTAAACTAGCGTTAGTACATGTGTTACATACATAAAAACTCAAATCTAAAAACATCAATCACCTACCTACCTACCTACCTACCTACCTACCTACCTACCTACCTACCTACCTACATCAGTACATTGCAAGTAAACATTTCACGTATTCCGATCAGGAAATAAAACAAAAAGTTTACGGCATGGTATACCTACATACCTACATCAGTTTCCACTGCATGTAAAAACAAACGGTATACCTACATCAGTTTCCACTGCATGTAAAAACAAACGGTATACGTACATACATAATTAATCATCACTGATCTACCTCAATTATTTCAGTGAATGATGTGATAATACCGCTGCGCGCAAGAATTCGCACGTTGAAATATGACGACCTTGCACCAGAGGTAGAACATATGTTTGTAAGTAACTAAACTGTTTTTGTAATAAGCCGCAAAGTACTGAGTGTAATTCGAGTAGGAAAGAAATTAAAATAAACAATGAGTTGAAAGCCCGCAACATGGATTGGGTAAGATATATGTATAAATTTATAAAAAGGAACGAGTGCCGTGACTTGCATACTTCCGTAAATAGTAAAATTAAGTAATAGTTGTTAATGAAATACTTCCGACTTACACTTTGTATGAAGTATACGCTAAATAAATAAAGTGCTGGGTCAGAGGTATTTTCTACATTATTCTGTGTAGTATTAGTAGTCTTAGAGTAAGACAATTTTTGTATAAATATACTGCAGAATAAAGTACAGAGAGTTCAGTCTTCAACAAGTCTTTCAATAATTAAACAGGTGCAAAGCCTTATTTGGCTTCGCCTAGAGTTCAGTCTTCAACAAGTCTTTCAATAATTAAACAGGTGCAAAGCCTTATTTGGCTTCGCCTAGAGTTCAGTTTTCAACCAGGTCGTCTTCAGTGATTAAATAGGTGCAAAGCCTTATTTGGCTTCGCCTACTGTTCAGTCTTCAACCAGGTCTTCAGAAATTAAATAGGTGCAAAGCCTTATTTGGCTTCGCCTATTCTTCAGTTAACAACAAGTTGTACATTTAAATAAATAGGTGCAAAGCCTTATTTGGCTTCGCCATTTATTAAACAACAAGTTGTACGTTAAATAAATAGGTGCAAAGCCTTAATTGGCTTCGCCATTTATTTAACAACAAAGCTTCGCCTATTCCGTAAGATAACTCCTTCACTCGAAACCACAACACATGTAAAATTTAAACAGTCCAATTTTTCATGTCAATAACTCATTTCAAAACTTTAAACGTGTTTTTCTCGAAACACGATTTTTCAAAACGGCACGCAGCATAACTGCAACAATTTTCATTCCTTTCATTTAAATTTTTAACAATATCTTTAAAATAACATTTTGAAGTGAAATACGTACGGGATTTTCGATACGTCCTTTTAGACATTATTTATTAACAAATGATTACCGCCTTTTGTGTCGAAAATTGAACGATTTCATTAAATACCCGCCAATCATACAAAAATGAATATTTTCAAAATTCCCTACGTACTTCACTAGCTATGAGCATGTAGACTAAGCGGTATTTTTCTTTTTTCTCCAAATTCAAAATTTCACCAGCTACACTGCGTGCCGCAGAGTGCTTTAAATTCGACAAGCCTTGCGAGAATGGCTCTGGTGTCACCATTTATTAATATTTTTTTTAATAATTTTTTTTTATACTTAAATATACCTATGCTTAATAACTTCCATGAATATTATTATTCTATTACCTTTCTTTACATAAAAATTTTTTTCCCAAAAAACGCTATTTCTAAGGCTTTTCTGAGGCTATTACAGTGGTTTAACCCCTTAAATACAAAGCAAAGTAGCATATTTAAAAATTATGGAAAAAAAAAAATTTAGGAGAGTTAATTCTCGTCAAAAATTTTCAATTCATGTGAACTGCAAATTTTCATTTTTCGTCTTAAATTGTATGGTTTTGTCGGATGTTGGGTTTCTTTTGACTCCCCTTAACGTGTGCCCTGTAATATTTATAACGATTATCGACGTCTTCACGTGGTCTTCGTCCACTTTTTCCGTGTTGATTTTCCTATATTTTGAGTGGTTCTTACCTCCTCTAATTTCCTTTATGAAATTCTGACCATTTTCCAGCGGGATGTTTTTTCTATTCTGATTAATTTTTTCAATAACCTTTTGTTTTTTCTTTAAGATTTTGTCGATAATTTCTTTATACTCTTCGCGGTGTATTTTTCCATTGATAAAGTCAATAGGTCTTTTGTTAGTGGTTGAGTGTATGGTGTTGTTGTAAAATCCCATGATCTTTAGAATCTTCTCCTCTACTGTTCCTTGATTGTTTATTTCATCATGTTTTAGGAGTCGAATGTGTTCATTGATTGATTATGCAATCGCTCGATGTCGGCATTTGACGTATGATTACTGTTAGATGTAAAATATATTTCAATACTTCGATTGCCCAGGAATTCTCTAAGAGGTAGCGCTTTGAAGCCTAATTCATTATCCACTACAATTTTTTTGACATCACCGAACTGGCTAAAATAGTACAAAAGCGTTCGCTTGAACTCCGTCCAAGTTCTTCTTAAAAGTTTTATTGCGAAGGCATGTTTTGAAAATTTGTCTATCACGGTCAAAAATAAGGATTTTCCTAAAGCGTAGAATACATCTGCATGTATTATTTCTCTGGGGCTCTGAGATGTTTCAGTAAATTTGAGCAAAGGTTTCGAAGGCTTTCTGGAATATTTTTCTATGTTGCATATATCACAATTATTTATAAATTGCGTTATCCGTTGTTTTAATTTTGGGTTATAGTAACATAATTTTAATTCTTTTAAAACTTGGTCTATCCCTCTATGATTATTTTTCAGATGTTCCTTTTCTATTAAATTTATTAGTTTCTTCACGTCCTCTAAGAATGTAAGACAGCGTATTAATTTGTATTTACGGTTGCCTGAAAACTTTTGGCTAAATGTGGCTTCAATAGTATGGAAGAAATATTCGTATGTCGTATAGATTGCGTTCAGTCCATTTGGGTTGAAATGGTTTTTTATTAACATAACAGCAGTTGATTCGTCTAAAAATTTCATGTATATGGTGCTACGATTTTTATCGAATATTTTTGTGCTTTTTATTTTTATTGATCCCGTATTTGAGTTATTGATTATAAATTAAGTCTTGAACACATTTAGTGCTGAATTGCTAGTGGGTATTGTAGGGTCTTCTATTAATAAGTTCCCTTCTGATGCTTCTATATGGGATAATGCATCTGCAGTACTATTTTTCGTACCCTTTTTGTATCTGATCTCATAATCGAATTCAGATAATTTTAACGTCCATCTAATAAGCTTGGAGTTCGTTTCCTTAATTGAAAATAACCAAGTTAATGGTTTGTGATCAGTTTCTACTATGAACTTTCTCCTGAAAAGGTATGTGCGGAAATATTTCGTGGACCACACGATTGCCAATAGTTCTTTTTCAATTGTACTATAATTGATTTCGTGGTCGTTTAAAGTACGACTCGCATAACATACAGGATGGTTTTCCTGTGGAAGGACGGCACCTTGTGCATATTGACTGGCGTCTGTAGTAAGGGTAAGAACTTTACTAAAATCTGGATATCGCAAAATGGAATCGTTTATCAGAAGTGTTTTTAGGGTTTTAAAGCTTTGCTGATATTCAGGGTCAGATAGATTTATCTTGGTGTCCTTTTTTAAATACTTATTCATTGGTTTCGCGATCTTAGAATAATCCTTAATAAACTTTCGGTAATATCCCGTTAGCCCTATGAATTGCTTAAGTTGCTTTCAATTTTTTGGCATTGGAAAATTTCTCACGCAATTCACTTTGCTCGGATTGGGTTTGATACCTTCTGGGGCGACTATATGTCCTAGAAATTCAGTTTTCTTTTTTAGGAATTCTGATTGGACTTTTAAGTTTACTTCCCTCAATCTATTAAAAATCTTCTTTAAAGAGTCGATGTGCTCTTGAAGAGACGTTGAAAAGATTATAATATCGTCTAGATATACTAGACATATTTTATTAATGAATTCTTTTAGGACATGATTCATTAATCTTTGGAATGTTGCGGGGGCTGTTTTTAACCCAAATGGCATAATCAGAAATTCGTAGTGGCCATTTTCGACACTGAAAGCTGTTTTGTGAACGTCTTGCTGATCGATTTCGATTTGGTGAAATCCTTTTGCCAAATCAAGTGTCGTAAAGTATTGACAATTCCCTAATTTCTCTTAAATTTCATCTATATTAGGCATGGGGTATTTGTCATCGACTGTTACCTAATGAAGTTTACGATAGTCGATTACAAGTCTCCACTTCGTTCTACCGCTGGTATCTGCCTTCTTAGGTACAATCCAGATCGGTGCGGAGTATGGGTAGTTGCTGTGACGAATAATATTTTTTATAACATCTCTTGGATTTGATTTTCGACTTCTTCCTTATGTACATAAGGATAGCGATAGGTTTTACATTGAATAGGAATGTCATTGATTGTGCGTATCCCATGTTTTATAACATTTGTGTGAGATCTGAATTTTCATTGTAGAAAATGTCAGTCAATCTTTTCACTACATTTTAGAAGTGCAATTTGTTCTTCTGAATTCAAATGGTTAATGCTTAATTGATCCATAACAGGCGTTTTATCCCTTTCCTCGATAATATTAAAATTCTCTTGGCCGACCTTCTCTGTCTCCAATGGTTGAGAAATTTCTAATTTGGTTATTTCATTTTTTAACTTCCTAACTTTTGCGCGAATTTGAAAATTAGCTATATTGTAAATTCCGTCTTATACGATAAACGAGTTGTCTTTAAGTCCCCGTTCTTTGATGAAACCTAGTCCTTCCTTCTGCGTTACCGACAGGCTCTTTTCGACTTCCTCATATTTTTTATTCTGTAATATATTTTTATCTCCTTATTTCAAAGTTTAAATCAATCGTTTTTCTTCCTGATATTAATATTTTAATTTTATAATCGACAATGCTTCTATTTGAAGAAGTATATTATTACCGATTAGACCATCGAATTGGTCATGAAATTTACAGACCAAAAATTTAACTTTTTCTGAGGGGTTACCTATCTCTTCGAATAGTGGTATATTAACTTTTTCGTTAATTCCCATAAAGTGGTTTAAAGTTTTTAATTTAAGAGATTTGTCATTGGTGCTTCTTCATTTCAGATGACAAAGGTATGGGGTTGATTATGGAATCTGTTGCCCCGATATCTATAATAAATCTTATAGGAATAGTTTTAGATTTAACGACTATATAGGGTAGTATGTGTTGGAGGCTTGAGATTGAAAATTTTCTGATTGTGCGGTAGCTGATCTGTTCGCAACACGCACTAAATCAACTTCCATAGGTTCTGGGCTATTAACGTTTTTATTTGTGTTATTTTGTGTATTGTTTCCAAATTGATACTTGCTGTTAAAATTATGATTATTATTGGGTCTGAAATTGCTAAAATTTGGATGATTATTGTTGTGAGAGTTATTGTTGACGATGTGAATTAAAATTTGACCGGAAGAAGGGTTGGCTTGGCGGGGTCTTGGTTGTTCGTTATAAGGTGGTCTGTAAGAGTTATTCCTGTTATAATTAGGAAAGTAGTTCGTTGAATTGCTAATGAATCTCTGGTTCTGCCTAATGTTGTGATTGAAATTTCTATTTGGTTCTCTGTAACCAAGGGGTTTGTTTAATTGGTTGTTTTGTACTTTTTGAGAAGAGTTATAAAATGCATATCCGCATTCGTAAAGTACATCCATGCTTTCTTCTAAGCTGGTGGGATTCCAGCAGTGAAGAATAGAACGCATAGGTTCTGGCAATTTATTTTTAAATATCGTTAATGTGGCGGATTTATTTGCCTCGATAGTACTATTTATTTTTCTTCATCTTCTGAGACTAGCTTTGTTTTAACATTCAGTCTCCTGAGAATACTTTTCACTTCGTTATAATAATCTGCGCTGTTTGTTTTAAACTTAACTGCTCTTAGTTCGTCAAAGAGTTCTAGTGTTGTAAGTCTGTCACCGAAGTTTTAAAGTTTTTTTAATGTCAGTCCAAGAAGTTACATGTGGGTTAATTTCTATTACTTCCCTAGCTTTTCCTTTCAATTTGGATTTTATATGATCTGAGAATAAATTTTCAGATAGTTCATCATATCTCTTTAATGTGGGATGAATTTTATCGATTAAATCGATGAAGTTTTGAAGATCTCTAAAATCGCCACTAAATTCAGGCAGTCTTGATAGATATTTGAGGGGATCGATGGTAAGTGAGAGCATGTTTGGGTTTTGATGAGAAGTGTTGAAAAACTTGTTAACTATATTTGAGATTTCTTTAGATAGGTCTAATGCTGACACAATTTGTTCTGATAACGTAGATGGATTGGGGACGTTTGGAATTTGTTCAAGTAAATTAGTGGAATTGATGTCTGTCATAATATTAATTTCTGACCATTACGATTTCTTTGTATCGTATTATCTATATTATATATATATTTGGATTTTTTATGAAGAGAGGAAGCAAAATTGAAGCACTATGTGAAGTGAGTTACAATTTAACACATTTATCACTATCTTCAGGATTTTTGTTTTCAATATTTTTTTTTCCAATCACTTCTATAGATAGACGTATCTCATTATAAGATCTTATATAAAATAAAATGAAAAAAGAGAAAATTTTAAATTCAAATTTAAAATACTTTCAGAATTTTTTTTTTTCAATATTTGTGTTTTTCTCAATCACTTTCCTAGATAAACTTATCAATTAGAATATAATGAAATCTAAGATAAAATAGAATGGGAGGAAAAAAAATTTAAAGCAAAATGTAATTTCTGACCTTAGAATTTATACTTCTTGTAGCGAAAATTTTCTTCAGATGATGTTTTTCTTATCCAGTGGTTGGCACTAAATTTGTTTATTAAGTGTAAGATTTTTTTTTAGATGAAATTTCCCTTATCCATAGGTTGGTAGTAGCTTTTGATATAAACCTTATTCTTTGGCTCCGTTCCGTTGATAAGAATTCCTCATAAATTTTTTTGATTCTGTTATATTGGGTATATAATTAGTGTTAATGCTCACCGCCAATTCAATGTTATCTAAATATGATGGAAATAGAAACACCTTTTATTCCTTTTTTAGTTGGATTTATTCGTGATTGTTAATCACCACTCTTAACTGTTTTGCACAAAACTTAGATTTAACTACTTAGGCTTTCCTTGGAAGTAACTGTTTACGTGGTGAAATTACTACTAAGATGCTTCTTAAAAACAACTTCTAAACACGACGAAATTACATTTCTTAAATTTTTCTTACAAACAACTTTTAAACGTGGTGAAATTACCAGTTCTTAAATTTTTCTTACAACAACTTTTAAACGCGGTGAAATTACCACTTCTTAAATTTTTCTTACAAACAACTTTTAAACGCGGTGAAATTTCAACTATCTTAATTTCTGTTAAACCGACCGTCCCGCTACGTCTTTCTCTTCTCGACTTTCTTAAAAAAAAATAAACTCCACTTCCTTCTGAAAACTCAACTCAACTCTTCAAAACCGACTCAACTCTTGATCACCTTCATCGTGATCAAGGGCCGTTTTTCTGGGTAGAAAATACTTAATTGCATTTTCTTACTCTGAGAAGATTTTACGATTAATTCTGGGCTTGTTCAAACATGTCCAGAATTATTTGCTTCGGACGGTGGCTTCAAAAATGTAATCTTACACTTTAAAAAACAACAGCCACCGTCCCGTCGTTTGCAATTGCGGCGCGCATATACATCCAATGTATTTATGCGGCGCGCATTTCTTATCGTGGGAGCTTTTATCGTAATATGTATGTACGTATGTACATACATATTGAATTTTTCCCGACAATCCGACTGAAGGTACGATTTGCCTTTTGATTTCTTTTTGAATTTAATTATTTCCACTGACAAATTTTGCTGAAGGCAAAATTTGTCGTGGTAATTGTTTCTGTTAAAACGATTTGGTTGAAAGCTGAAACTTTTGTTTTTTCCAAGTCGTTTTATATGAAAAATTTTATGAGTTATGTGGAATGTGATGAAAATTGCTGATGCAATTTTCTTTACCCTTTTTGGAAGATTCACTAATCATATTATGTGCATGATTAGTTTGTTGGGATTTTATAATTTACGATTTTTTTAAATGCCCAATTTTAGGTTTTTATGGGATACTTTTCGAGGTTTTGGATGCCTATACCAATTCAGGTCCTATGCACACACATATCCCCTACTAACCTAGACTTTGTATATAACATTCCTTCCCCCGCGAAAAAGAGAATTATTCTTTGAAGAGGAATAATTCGCGAATAATAATTGTGTGGGTATAGATTCTGTATGGGGTGTTTTATCAAATTGAAATGAATTTGATATTGATAATTAAAAAAATAAAAAGAATGCCATGGGTTCGTAGCGTCGGGCTATGATTCATTAAAATGCATCTTGCACCGGCTTTGAAAATAGAGAGAGAAAAAATGTTTGCGATTTGTGTTTTTGTAGCTACATACATACAAAATGCACAAATTGCAATTCGTGTCGTATGGAACTTATATTGTGTGTTTTGACAGGGAGGAGATAAAAATAAGAATTAATACTTTTGTTATTGCGTGGGATTGGCACTTCATCAAAATAAGTGCATGACACATACTGGGTGCATCTTAGCTTTTGCCAACGTTAGCTGTTTTGCCCTTTAAATTGGTTCGCGTGACCGGAGGAATTTATAGTTTCATCATGCACTTTGGAGAAGTGTTAAGTCCACGCAATCCCTACGTCCGCCTCAGGCCCCACTGTGTCAGGGTGCTCACTATATCTGTGCAGAGTGTGGCTCCCCGGTGGCGGGGACTGATTCGTATACTGCTGCGGAGGGCAGGGCGCCCGGATATATGTATTTGGTCCGATCCAGCCGAGGTGGATAGTTTTCACAAGGTGGAGCTCTGTTTGTCCCCCCATGGCGGGGCCTCCTGGATAGCTTTGGGTAAGTTTTGACCTTGATATTTTTCAAAACGAATATTTTTCTTTATTCTCTTTTTTCTTTTTAGGGGCGACGATGGCTCTATCCGGGGAGGCGGGCTGGTGTTGCTGTCTGACGGGCAGGGCGCATGGATTATACATGGTGCACGAGGACGACGTGGCAGCTTTCGGCACCTCCACCCCTGTGGCCGGCTGGAAGTAAGTAGAGAATTCCATAGTTTTCCGTACCACTTGTGAATTCTCCGGTGTTTTGGAAGTGGAAAAGTAAGTGGAAAAATTGTATTGTCTGCTTTTGTTGGGTTTTGTGAAGGTATCTAAGTACCTAGGAATTTCAAATTGAGTTAGTTCTTCACTGCGTATCCTAACTATATTGTAAAAAACAAATTATGGAAATCCATGCAATACTTACAGAGGAACATGGATTTTGTGTCTCAAGGTTCCCGCTAAAAATTATAAATCACGCGAAAATGATCAATTTGGTCGTCGTCCAGTATAGAAGAGATGCTGTAAATTTTTTAAATATACACGGTAAAGCTTGTGTATAGGATGAAACCACATCTACATTTTGTCCCCTAATTATATATGTAATTAATTTTTGAATCCGATAAACGGTTTTGGAAATAACTGTAAAAGAAGTGTAGCAGTCCTTTTTAAGGTGAAAAATTGGCCGTTTTTGGTACAAAACTTGACATATTTTCATCTCATCATTGCGAAGAACTGGTAAGTCCTGGAAATTTACTTCCCATGGCAAAAATGTTCACAACGGAATACTAATGGACGGAAGAAATATATGCAAAATATGGAAACTGCGGTCAAAAGTCAGCTATCACGTTTAAACGACCAAAGACAAACTATAAAACTCGATTACCCTCTCCTCCCTCTTTAATTTGGTACCAAACATGACGCAGTTTGGACAACCCCCTAAGAGGGGTGGTACGACCCGTAACCCCTAAAACACCCTCCCCCAAAATTGTTCACCTATATTTTTGTACTCTAAACCCTTAATCCATCAGAGAAAAACCCAATACTCTACAGTCCTCCCACACAGAGTTAGGCTTCCGTGAATATTGCGACAACAAAATTTACCGCCGAGGCCGCTCAAATCTCCAAATTACCGTTAATCGAAACAAAATATAGCCTATTATAATACCCATGCATACCTAATTACCAAAGCGAATTATTATTTTTTTTTATTGGGCTTACAGATCCTAAGCTTACCCCTGCGAATTATTGCAGCTTCTGAATTTGTCGTTATTTTTTTTAATTTCCGTTAATCAGCTCCCATTTCTATCCCGCACTCTCCCCGCCCCATTTGCTCCACCTATCTTGTTCGCCCTGAGCTCCCATTTTTTTTTGATACCACATACATTCTCCTTCTTCTCTCCATTCTCTCGTTATCCCGGAAAAACTCGAGAAAACCTACCCTCATGCATCTCTCTAAAACTACCCCTACAAAAAAGAAATTTCAATTTATTTCGACAGTGGAAGGTAATAGGCAGATGTACCTCAAATATGAAAAAAAGTCCAACCCTTTACGACAAAAAGTGATACCCTTAATCGTGCCAGGCGATTCGCACTTTTTCACATTTCTTACGTTTTCCCTAATTCTCCAACCATGTTAATGAATTGGGAATGGAGAATTATGAATTCTAAGAAAACGAAACTCTCATCTCCTTATTATTTTAACTTTGAGTTTTCTAAAAAGGATTTGTGTATTTAATTCAAAAAATTTTTTTTTGTTTTACTCCTATATTACCTTTTTTATATTTTTTGTAAAAAAAATGTACTTGGCTAAATGTGGTATTCTAGTTTTTATTCATTTATTGAATATTTTTTGTTTTTTATATTGTTTTTGTGTTCTTCCTTAGGGATTTTAGGTTGACTAAGTGGACTTGACAGATTTTGGGCCCGATCATCAATTCTTATGATGGCGCCCTCTATGATGCTGAGTTCAATTCGGATTGGTCGAGTCTAAGTGGTGTTAAGCGGCTCTAAGCTTAACAAGCTGTTATTGATTTGGTAAAAATACTATTGGCTTGGGTAGTTATATGAACAGTTTGATGCAATCATAGAAAAGTGTCAACTTATAATCCCTGATTATGAGCGTAGCTGTTATCTCGAATACGCTGTCCTATGTGTATATTTAGTGTCGATAGTCGAAATCTTGTAACTCCGAAAGCTTATTTATGCGGGTTAGCAAGGAGATTCTTGCATCTCTTTTTCTGTTTGGAAAAAAAAACACGAAGAAACTTTTGTGGTAATTGCTTATGTCTGGGCTGTCATAATCGATTCTCGGTGTTCTTTGCAGGGAGTTGAGTTATCCTGTATGGCTGTTTCGGTGTTGGTTGATTGTAGTTTGCTATGTATTTGTTTTTGTTTTTTTTTTATACTTCACTTATACTAGAAACTGGATCTTTACTTATTTCACGTTATATGCTTATTCTACTTTTTTAGTTATTCTCCGTTATTTATCTATTCTAGATTATGCTTAAAATTCTAAGGAATTCTATTTCCTTTTTCCTCTATACTACGGGTTTGCTAAGAAAATATTGTCTATTCTAGGTTTTTATTCTATATGTTGGTTAGCTGAATTCTTTTGTTTTTGTTATCTTAGTTAGCGCCTTATTTGTTAACTTATTATTCTATTTTTCTACTACTGTGATATGTACTACTTAGGTTTATTATTATATTTATACGGTTGTTCATTCTCTTATTTGCTATATATTTTTTTTCAACTTTTTCTCTAAAACCAGTGTAGTGAAAGGAAAAAAGGCTGTGCCAGTAACAAAAGAAAGACGAGGAAAAAAATGAGTATGGATATTTTTGATTATGTTAATTGTATACATAGAACTCGCTCTGGAGACTTTGAGCACGTTTTAATTTTTCTTGGGGTTTTGTGTAAACCGGTTCCATGGGGGTGCTTTCAGCTGTGGGCGGTTGTCTGCGTTTGGCAACCCATGCCATGAATGTCGGTACGACATATTTTGCTATTGCCACCACTGATCCAATTAGCAGCAAGATGCCTGTAACTGATAAGGTTGTAATAGAGAGTACATGGGGAATCTTGGCTTTTGGTCCAAAGTGAATCTTGCTCACTTTGTTACGGATTTCTTCTAGAGATTTTGTGTCTAAGTGGATGCGTTGGTTTGTATCATCTCCGAGGAGTAGTCATAGTCATAGTTTGTTTTGGGGTGTGGTACTTTGGCTATATAATCTGACAATTCATTTTGAGTTTCGTTTGTACCTGGAAAATAGGTCGGTTGGAAAATTTTCAGCGGGTGCACATTTTCTGCTTCATAATATTGAGGCCCTATTTGTAAGGAGCAAAGATCGTTGATTGTTATTATTCCTTGCCCTGCTAGGCGATGAATGAGTAATTGCTCGGTACTAGTTATGTGTACTACAGTGGTTTCGGTTAAGGAGTACAGCCACGACTTTGCGTATATTGAGCTTGATTATTGTGTCTCTAGGGGGATTTGGGCTCTAAGCCTATACTGTGGATTTTCGTCTAACGGATTAAACAGAAATTTGATGATACATTCATCTGATTTAGTAGCTTTAGTGATGGCTGTACTCAACTTACCAACCCAAGTATCCTCATCGATCCCCTTTGAAATTTTTTTGTAAGCTTTCAGGTTTCTGGCTTCAGCAACAGAAATTCCTGGGTCTTGATTTGACTTGCCACATGGGAATATTCTATATCCGGTATTAATGAGTTTATCGAATTCAACATCTTATTTGCTGTATTTTCATCTTGGGAATGTTAAATATAGGAACTTTGATTCGAATTACGAATTTTTCACGTAGCAGATGTGTCTTAATTTCTGCTGTTTAGTACAGAACTGAAAAACAGTCCTGTAGGTTGGGATAGGTGGAGTGAGATTTGTGATAAATCTCTAGTAAATGATTTGGGGAAATTAACAGGGGTTGAATTTGATTATATCTATTGGACAATATTATGTCCAGTTGAGCTTGTTGTATAAATTCCAACTCTATCATCTGCAGAGTAGGACTTGAGACGATTTCCTGCCTTGTTTGATGGGCTGTCAAATCGTCTGTTGTGTTCCGCAGATTGTTAATCTGATTGCTTATTTGATGTTTTCGTTCAGACAGTGAGGATAGGGGTTTCTGAATTTACTCGAAAATGGTTTTTATTGCGTTGATCTCGCTCTTGAGTAGAACCTTATCTCCTCTGTGAAATGTCAGTGGTCGTACAGCTTTGTCATAGTAATTTTTTGAGCGTTGTCTACTCGTCAACAGATTTTTTCTTGCCATGGCGTAAGACATCTGAAGCTTATACCTGCGAATATGGTAGTAGCTTTCGTGGTTGTACACGGGTTCAGGATCTCGCTTTAAGTTGAACGGAGCGTCCGCTGTAAAGCCGTATAGGCAGTCCATGGGGGTTAATTTCTTCCCTTCATGTACACTGTTATTGTACACGAATGCAGCGGTTCGCAGATATTGATCCCCGACTTTGGGATTTTCGTCCACTATACTTCGTAAGTATTCAATCAATGTTCTATGTGCACATTCGAGTGCTCCATTTGATTGGGGATGATAAGCAGAGGCTTGCAACTTACTTATCCTGAATAGTTTACATAACTTTTTGAATAGGTCACTCAGGAAATTACTTCCCTGATCCTCTAGTGGGCCGACTATGTCTAGCTAGATCTTATCAAAAGGTTGTTACGCTACGGCCGTTATCACCATTGGCATTTTATGCTGTGATGAGGCCTTCACCAGTACTTTTTTCGAATCCGTTTATAGGTTTTTATCACACCCTGATGGCCGCCAAAAGGAGAATCATGATAATCTTTTAAGATTAATTGAATCTGCTCTGGGCTTGTGATTACTTCAGGGGAACGAGTTGCGTCTATAACTTGTGGATTGGCACTAGGTGGGGGTTTTGAGATCTTCGGCATCCTCTGGAAGATGTGTTTGTTTCTTCTGTTCTAGCTGTTCGGCTTGGCTTTCTGGGTTTATTTCAATTTCCTGAATGTTTCGTGTCTGGGATCTGGTTACTGCATTGCATTGTAGGCACTCTATGGTCCAACGATTGTTTTTCCTCTTCTATGTCCGAGTCCATTTGGTGGTGCACTATAGCTTCTGTCGTGAAGGTTGTATTGTCATCGTCTTTGACTTTATCCCGTGGAATGCAGCTTAAAGCGTCGGCATTCGTGTTATACTTTCCGGGCTTAAAATTTACCAATCGCTCTTGCAATTGGGATAAAAAAAATTATAATAATAAAAAAACAATTAATTGAAACTGTTTCACTTTGTTTGAATCAAATTTATTTCTTCACTTCTCCAAATTTATTTTAATAAGAACAATTTCTTTATTTAAAGATGTACAATTGATGATTTTCGCGGCCGTACCGGAATAAGATAAAAATTAGACTAACTTACATTTTTAATTACATTACCTTCTTTGCTCTACAAGCTTTTAGGAAAATTGCAGTTGGCGGATTATATTTCACTTAAGTTTGATAATTTGAAAATTGCATTGAAGAATTATTTGTGTGATAACATGATATTTGTAAATTTCAAGCGTAAGCTTTTTCGTGCTGTGAAAATACCGGGTGATAGAATAAGGTGTCATTGTCTAATCGTGCGATAATTAATGCACTGAATGGAAAGGTAATTATGATATATGTACATATACGTTATATGTAATTACTATATTATAGATTTGTTTACTGTAACTCCCCCATCGTTTGATTGAGGCTCCGATGAAACTTTAAAAATAGTTTCTCTAATTTTTTTTCCTATTTCTCTTTAGGATATTATGATTATAATTATGGCAACTATACTAACAATAACTGATACATTGGTACTTGATGATACTATGTTGAAAATTTTGTTATTTTTCGAATGCATTTCTATCAATTCCCTATTTTTTACATTTTTTAGGTATAACTCATCTAACTTTACATCTGGAATAGTTTTTCCTTCCTTAATTTTCGTTACAAAATTCGGTAGTAGGATTTTGTCATATATTACTTTTTCAAAATTTTCATACGTTTTATAATTTATTTCTATTTTACAAATTTTGAGTTATATTAAGTATGTGCCGCTCAATTTCATATTGAGATTATTACAATTTTGTTTTATAATAGTTTCCCGTATATTTTTGGTTATTATAACGCCTGCGGTTTTTTGCTTTACCTCTACAATATTTGTAATTATCCTAGTGCAATACGCTTCTTTAGAGCTCATAATATTTCTAATACAATTATCGTTTATTTCTAAAAGGTTTTTCTTTAGATTATCTTTTACTGGAAATTCAAATGCTACATGTTTGTCATTTACCAGAATTTCTTTGTCTTTTAGGAGTATGGATTTATTTTGGGAGTCTGGGAGTGGCTCAATTAAGACCTTCGAATAATTGTACTCGGCAAACTCTGAAATAAGAAGGACGATAATTATTTGACCTCGGTAAGTAGTTACTGCCATCTTTATTTCCTCGAGACTATCGGTATTTGTAATTAGTTCTAGTTCTTCTTTACCTAAGATATTTTTTGTGAGAATCCCTAATTTGCCAGAAAACAAAATTTGTTCTATGTCATCTACATGGCTTTTGAGGAGTATCATGTTGTGATTGATCTGGTACATATATTGTATTAATATCATTTCCTGTTCTACAGTTATTACCCTACCTGTCAGTTCTTTGTTAAAAGAGTTCAAGTAGCTTTCTATTGTAAACTGTTGATTTCTGATGTGGGAAGTTATGTTTTGAATTTGGTCGGATAATTCTTTATTTATAAGGATCTGCTTATTACTCTCATTGGTTAACTCAACATTGTACTCGAATAATTTATCTAACTTGTTTTTGATCTGAACTTCGTCTTCGTGGTCCATTGTTCCAGCTAAATATTTGAGACCTGTACCTAGTATGTTCATGAGTGCTCTCTTTTCTTTAAAATGTGGTTTTATATTATCTATTTTAGCTTCCAATAAAACGAGACTTTGGTTAATGGTATTATACATTAGTTCTACTAACCTTGGCTTGGGTTTGAGTGCCAGGATGTTTGCTTTTATGCGATTTTTGGCTATTTCAAATTCTGTTACATTGACTATATGTAAGACTTTACGATAAGTCTTTATTACCTTAATGTTCTCTAAGTTCATTGTCAGGTAGCCGTTATTGTTGTTCAAGTCATTCAGGTGTATTTCCTGTGTCTTGTCCATTGGCAACATTGTTGTTACGATTACAGTTAGTATCAGTAGTATGTATGTCATCATCGTTTCCTGAAATGAAAGTTTTTTGTCCTTTAGTTCGTTTTGTTCGTGTCACTGTACTATTAGTTTTAATTGTCGGTTTATCCGTGGTTTGGAACTTCTTCTTTGGCTTAAGAGGAGTCAGTACCAATATTTCCAAGTTTCATACATTTTTCAATGCAAATTTCTGGCAAACTATTTGTAGCAGGATAATGATTTATATCTTAAATTAAAGGCAATGAAGAAGTCTAGTAAAAAACGTAGGCAAAAATTAAAAAAAGTGTATTGGAATGGAGATATTAGCTCGGAAACTTGTAAAAAATGGTAAAAATTGAAGTCTTTTAAATCAAATTCCTGTGAGTAGTGTTATATATAACTTCTTTGTTTTCACCTCTAAATCTACAGTATATAGCGGTATGTAGCTCCTACCACCGTATTCCTTTGTTTTGGAGGGATATGCACAAACACTATATTTTGGTATCCTTGTTAATCCTTTTATTTTCTGGAACTTGTCCTTATTGCATGGACTTTCTTTTGCTTTTACTGCTTTTTTATACAACTTTTTTTTATCTTTTAAATACTTTTCCTAAATACACAGAACTTATTTTCTTTATACAACTTTTTTTTTTCGTGAACTTTTCCTAAATACGCAGATTTTCTACAACCTTTTTCCTTTTCATACAATCCACTTTCTTTTCTATCATTACTAACCGAACTTCACTATATTTTTCGTTTTATTATTTATTTCTCTTAATCGCCGAACAGCCTTATTTCGAATCTTAAATTCAACTCGGCTCTTGATCACTTTCGTCGCGATCAAGAGCCCTCTTTCTGGGTAGAAAATGCATAGTTGCACTTTTACCCTGAGAAATCAAGTCCAGAATATTTTTCGTTGGACGGTGGCTTGAAAAAATGAAACTTGATGTTTTTATAAACATTAGCCACCGTCCCGTGTCGATTGAAATTGCGGCGCGCGTATACATATAATGTAATTTCGCGGCGCGCATTTCTTATCGCGAAAGCTTTTTTTTTGTGATATGTATGTACGTTCGTATATCCATATTGTAATTTTCACGACAAATCGTACTGACGGTACTATTTGTCTTTTGTTTTGTATTTTTTAAATTAAATATTTCTACTGACGGGAACTTTTTTGAAAATGAAAATGGTATGTGAAGAAAACTGCTGACGCAATTTTCTTCACTGATTTGATAAGCTAACCATGTTTTAGGCAGGGTTAGCTTACGTGATAATTTTATGGATGAATTCTTTTTTAAATAAAAATTTTTGCTACCCTTTTTCAGGTTTTTTTCTTGGTCTATTTCAGATATATAACAATCCTTCCCCCCGGAATAAGAGAGTTATTCTTTGGAGAGGAATAACTCTCGGGGGAAGAATTCGTTCCGTCCAAAGACTTTTGTATCTCGGGGTTTTTATCTAGGGTATTAGGTTACTATTTTGTTTGGGTTTAATTGAAACGGTAGAGGATGGATACATTGTTGCAGTTAGATACTACCCGGGCCGGCGTTGTTTCTCTGTTAGCTAGTTAGCACTTCCGCTATGAATTTTGGAGTGTCGACAACAACTTATTTTTCTGGTCCGGGCTAATTTCACGCAAGATGTTGCTTACGGTTAAGGTGGATAAGACGCTCTTCAAGTGCCCGCCTGGGCTTAGCTGCGTGGCCTGTCTAATTCATGTGGTGCATGTGCTACCAAACTGGCGTGGACCCATTCGCTTAGTCCTGCACAGGGCTGGCCAGCGGCCCTTTACTATATGGGGGGTGGAAGTAGTTGCGGACAAGTCGTATTGGGTGGACTTGCTTCTATACCCGCACCAAGGACAGTCGTGCCACATTCAACATTACCGGTCGATTTGGGTTGTGTGCGTGCTGCCACACTGTTTTTAATGACCCGCTAACTGGGATTGTTCGCCGGATCATGGCCTTGTGGACCCTTCGGACCCGCGGAAGACAGCGATGAGGACTAGGCTCGCCGCTAATAATTCCTTTTCTTTGTGAAAAGTTTTTACCTTTTTTGCTTTCCTATCCTCCTTCTTTTTCGTTTTATATATATAAAAAAATAATAAAAAATAAAAAAAAAATAAAAAAACTAAGTAAACCTCAATTTAAGGTGTTTTTTTTTCGTGAGTTGGTGGTTTTGGAAACTTTTACTTTCTGAGTGGTTGCGGTTTTAGGTCGGTTCGGTGGGCGCTTACAAAATTTTTGTTGTTTAATCTATGAATATATAATAATTTCTAGATCTATTATTATTATTTAATTTTTTTTGTATTACACTTTTTGTATTTTATTGTAATTCTATGGCTTTTATCTTTACTTTTATTATTACTCTACTTATTTTATTTATTTATTTATTTCTACGACTTTCTTTACTTTATTTGCATCTAATTCTAATATAATGTTTTTTTTTTTTTTGTATTATTAGTAGCCTGTAAACTTCCTTTGGATTTTATTGTCTAATTATTTGGTTATATTTGTAAGTCATGCTTTTTCGTTAGTTATTCTGTTATACCTTAGCTTTTAGTCATAATTCTGACTTATTTTTTGTTCTAATTTGTTTAAAATTCTAATACATTTTTAATTTTATACTACTCTACCTATTTTTATTTATTTATTTATTTCTACGGTACTTTATCATTTTATTTCTATTCCATTTTTTTATTGAGACTAGCCTAGTTATATATGTTGTTTACTCTTATTTATTGTTTTATCTAGTCCTTACATTTTGTTTGTTTGTGTTTTCTTTGTATGTACGATTGAGGTATTTTTCCTTTATTTTTACAATTTTTATTCATATTCTATTTTCTGTTTATATTTAATTCTAATGCGTTATTTGTTAATATATTATTTTTATGCATTTTTTGTTTTTATATGCATTTATTCTTTAATTCCCACATTTTTTGTTAAGTCATCTTAGTGTTTTTAATTTAGTTTTTTTTTTTTGTGTTAAAGTTATACTATATATATGTCTATAGAGATTTCGCTTGAGGATTTTACCAGGTCTACTTTTTCTATAAATTTTACTTTGGTTTGGTGAGCCAGGTTGACAGTATCAGTGTCGCATTTTTAAACTATTTGAACTGATTTTGTTTTAGCGAGGCTTCTAGATCGCCTTAAACTGGGTTGGGGAGCATGAGTTTGCTCTTCTGAAGGAATTCCCTCTGATGAAATTTCGGGGTTACCTTGTGGTTGATTTCTCTGTTGTCTCATCTTGATGACAACAGGGTTAAGATATTTTACTGCCACCACAATCATTATGGCCAGAACAAGTAGGCTCGTAAATGATATAGAAGTGGTGGACAGGATATGGGAGTTTCTATTTGATACTTTCTCTTGGTATTTGTTGATTTTGCTTTGGATTTCTTCCAGCGAATGGGTGTCAGTATAAATTGATTTATGGATATCGTCTCCCGTTAAAATCTAGATTTTCCCCAGACTGTGATTTTGAACTTCCTGTAAGATTTCAGTCAGGTTTACTTTGAGTAGAGAGTGGTTGAGCTCAGTAAACTGGTTCGGCTGAACAATTTTTAGTGGATATTTACTCTGACCTTCGTATTTAAGCACTTTGTCACCTATTTGAACTTGACATGGTTGCGTTATCTCAAGTATCCCTTGTCCTTCCAGTTTCGAGATCACAAAGTGGCCTGCACATGTGATGTGTAGCACCGTGGAGGTGATAAATGAAAATAGCCACGTATTTGGCTTGTTTAATTTAATCAACATGTCCTTTTGGGGAGCTTGTACTCTGGTCCTGCATTTGGGTTTATGGGGAGGTATTGAAATGAGGTTTAATGGACACTGTATGAGGAATTTCAAGTCAACCTGGTTCATTTTTTTCGATATATTTTTATTCGAAATATGGTTTTAAACGGTTATTATGTACCGTTACTGTTCGCTTACCAATTTTGGGTATTTACATCGCTTGGTCTTGCGATTACCTGATAAGGTCCTACCCAGATTTGATGAAGCTTATGTTTTCTGCTTTCATTCTTGATGAGGACCTTGTCTCCTACATGGAAAGTTAGGGGCCGTACTGTCTTATCGTAGTACCCCTTTGAGCGCTGTTTACTTGCCAATAAGTTCTTTCTTGCCGTGGCATATGATTTTTGGAGCTTATACTTCAGTATATGATAATAGCTCTCATGATTGTAAACGGGTTTGGGATCCCGTTTTAAATTTGATGGGACATCCGCTGTGAAGCCGTATAGGCAGTCCATTGGGGTAAGTTTAGTACCCTCGTGTACACTATTGTTGAACACGAATGCAGCGGTTCGTAGGTATTGGTCCCATGTTTTGGGATTTTCATCTACGATTGTTCGCAGGTATTCTATCAGGGGTTTATGTGCACGCTCTAGTGCTCCATTAGACTCTGGGTGGTATGCTGAAGTCTGTAGTTTCTTTACCTTTAGAAGCTTACATACTCTTTTGAATAATTCACTCAGGAAATTTGTTCCCTGATCGGTGAGTATTCTTTTGGGTATGCGATAGCGCGTAACGATTTCATCAAAGAAAACCTGCGCTACTGTGACTGCTTCTGCATTAGGTATTGCATACCAGTCGACAAATTTTGTTAAATTATTTTGGAAAGTCAAGATGTACTTATTACCTGATGTGGTCTCTTTTAATGGACCTACAATATCGAGGTAAACTTTGTCGCACGGTTGTTCTGCGATGTCCGTGATAACCATTCGCATTTTATATTGTGTAGATGTTTTCATCGTCTGGCACTTTGGGGATTTTTTAATGTATCTTTTAATATCGCTAAGCATGTGTCTCCACCAATTCTTGCGTCTTGTACGTTTGTACGTTTTTATGACACCTTGATGGCCACCAAATGGAGAATCGTGATAATCTTTTAAGATTGTTTGGATCGCCGTGGGGCTCGTAATAACTTCGGGTGTCTTACCAGTACTTACATGCGGGTCAAGCGTTGTTGGGTTTAGTGTTTCCGCCTCCGTGAGTTGAATTTCGTTTTGGTCCGCTTTCGTGTGCTCTTCTGTCTCCAAACTGGAGTTATTTATTGTCTCTTGAGCCTTTTGCTTCTGAGCTCGAATCACGCCGAAGCAATGAGCGGATTTCTTTTTATTTTTCTTATTATTTGTGGAATTGTCTTCCTCCGCATCTGAGTCCATCGTGTGGTGGATTAGGGCTTTTACCGTTAAGGTATTGCCTAAACTGTCTTCTTTTAATGCTTGAGGGATGCGACCTATTGCATCTGTATTAGTGTTGTATTTCCCGGGTTTGTATTCGATGTTGTAATCGAATTCAGATAATTTGTGGTGAAATATCACCAAACGGGAGGTAGGGTCTTTCACATTGAAGACACCTTTGAGAGGTTTATGGTCAGTATAGACCGTGAATTTCCGGCCTTGAAGATAGCACCTGAAATTCTTGGTAGCCCAGACAATAGTCAATAACTCCTTCTCTATAGTAGAGTAATTTCTTTCGGCTTTGTTTAATGTGCGGCTTGTATAGGGAACGGGCTGGTCCTTTCCGATTTCTTCTTGAGAAAGAACAGCTGCTAGAGCCTCGTTACTTGCGTCCGTAGTAAGATTAAAGGATTTTGTAAAATCGGGGTAAATCAAAAGTGGTGGAGAAATTAAAGCATTTTTTATGCTTTGAAATGCTTCTTCGCATTTCTCTGTCCAAGTGAATTTTACATCCTTTCGGAGTAAATTCGTGATTGGACGTACAATTTTGGAGAAGTCTGGAATGAATTTCCTGTAGTAATTGGCAAGTCCTAAAAATGACTGAACTTGCCTTACTGTTCTTGGAACAGGAAATGTTTGGACGCAGGCCGTCTTACATGGTCTGGTAGGGCTCCTTCGCTAGAACATTTATGTCCTAGGTAGACAACTTCTCTTGGTAGAAACTGGCACTTCTCTGGCTGCAGTTTCAAGTTGTTCTCTCTCAACTTATTGAAGACTTTTCTCAACTTTTCGTTGTCATCGTTTAAATTTTTACCATAGATGACAATGTCATCTAGGTAGACAAAACATTCGAGGCCTTGTAAGCCTGTTAGTACGAAATTCATTAGGCGTTGAAATGTGGCGGGGGCTCCTTTGAGCCCGAATGGCATACGCTTGAACTCGTAGTGCCCATAACTTGTACTGAAAGCAGTTCTATGTCGATCTTTTTTGTCGACAAGAACTTGATGGTAGCCGTTGGCCAAATCGAGTGTGGTGAAATACCTTGCTTGACCTAACTGGTCAAGAATATCCTCGATTCGGGGTAGCGGGAATGCGTCTCCAATTGTCTTTTCGTTTAATTTACGAAAGTCGACACCGTAAGGTCCCGCTTTCTTGGGGACAACTAGTAGAGGTGAATTCCAAGGGCTTTTACTAGACTGGACTAGACTGGACTATCCCGCTGTCTAGCATTTCTTTTAGCTGCTCGTTGATTACTTTCCGCTGTGTTTCAGGTAAGCGGTACATTTTTTGATTGATTGGTGCTTGATCTTGCACCAATGGAATATTATGCGTTATCGCATTTGTATAGGTGAGTTTGTCACCTTTGAGGAAGAAGATATCGTTATACTCTTCACAGAGTTCTGATATCAAAATTTTTTCATCCGCAGTCAAATTAGGGTCTAGGCTGAGCTCCTGCTCTAGCCTAGAAATACGCGGGTATTGCTTTATGTCGTCCGGAATCTCATAATCCGGGTATAGATATCGTACATGTTGTAATATTTCCGTTTTGTCGGCTGAACCTTGGTTTGACTTACTCTTCCTTTTAAGTTTTTGACCTGTAAATAGATGAGGCTTTTGTAATTCCTTTTGAGGCTTTATTTCGTTGTTCTTAGCACGTTGCAGGGTAGTTGCTTCCTGCTTTATGGACGGCTGAGTTTGGTACACATGTGTGGACTTTGCCATAGGTTGTGTGATATACTGTGCGCCTAAATGCTATTGCTTTTTGACCATGTAGAATTTTGTGTGTTGTATGATGGTGGAGTAATATGCACCTTTAATATAGGCTTTAGCGACTCGCTACCGTTCTTATATGGCCGTTGTTTGTTTAATAGTGATTTATGCCTCGGGATTTTGGACGGAAGAGCTATATGAACCTTTTTGGCAGGCTTTAGACACTCAGTTCCGTCTCTTGTAGTGTTTGGTATTGCCTCTTTATTTGGTATTGGAATGTGTGTTCTTTTGTGGTCTTTTGTGTGCGTTAATGGGACTATGGTGTAGTCGTTTATTGGATATAGCTGTAACTTTAAGCTATGTATGACTACTTGATGACTGTTAGCGTTGAGAATACTAACCAGCACTAATTCTTTTCCAGATGACAGCAAACTGTTTGCCAAGATGACTCCATCGCTTATCTCTTAGGATAAACAGAGCATTTCTTCTTGAGTTTGTAACGGGACTGGGGCAATAATTTGCGAGCGCGCAGGTATGCAGATTGGTTCCTTAAAGGTAACCAATTGCTGCCTGATTTCGTCGGTCTCTTGTTCGCCCAGACAGCTTTTTTCACATTCATTGAGCTCTTTTGGAGCTTGGCAGCCAGCTTTTCTCGTTTGAGAAGCCTTGAAGATACTGCAGGTGGATAGTTCAGCCTACCTCTTCTGCAGGTGTTCTTTCTTGGACTGCTTTTTCAGAATTTAGCTTGTCCGTATCAAACATCAATGGCAAAGCAAATTCATCGGGATTAGTCTCCGTGCGAGGAAACCTTAATGCCTTATTAGGACCCTCAACGTTACGTCTGTGTCGACTACTAGTTTAGTTTGGTCGTTCAGGCCTATGTCTAAAGGAAGTTTTACTGTAGCGACACTGGAGTCGGGCTGCTAAGGAGACCCTATTTTGTTAGATGGGAGTTTTATAGTCGAGCCGGGGAGTTTTGGGTCGACTGTACGTCATTTCCCTGACTCCGGGCCTCCCATTTACGTTTTTGTTGGCATGCGCTTATTGTATGTCCAGTACGGCCACAGAACTCACACTTTTTACGCACGTTATATACTCTAGAAATGTTGGGATCTTGTGGAGCTCTTGGTCGTTGATTTGGTGATATGTTATTGTTATGTGGTCTCTGAAAACTATTAATGTTTCTTCTGCAGTCACGCACGTCATGATTATACATTTTGCAGTTCACACAATAAGGCGTATTTTTCCTTTTGAGGCAATCGGCATATGTGTGGCCTCTTAGATTACAAAAACTACAACTGATTTTATTTAAGCAGGTATTTTTATTATTTACATTATAATTTTTATTTGGCGATCTTGGTTCCTGTTTAATATATGCTGTGTCGGCCTGTGTGAACTGTGACGTTGGTATGTGACTGGTTGGGTTAATTGGAATATTGTTTTGCCGGGGATCCTGTGAGTATGATATGATGCCAGGATTATGTACGCTTTGATTTACTAGAGTACTACTTTGATTTAATTGTGCGTTATTTGGTACACTGGCACAAGCAGAATTTGGCAATGTATTCTGCATCATACTGGTTTGAATTTGCCCGGGAGGTTGCAGGAACAGAGCACTTTGCTGGAGACGCTCCATGTCAAGTGCTCTTTGTACGAGGTCATCCACCGTGCCGTCAGTCATGGTCAGAAGGTATTGGCACATATATGGGTTATTTACGCCAGTCTTTAATGCGTTTTTCGCGAAATCTTCCAGCTGCGTTTTAACAGCTGGTGCTGCTGTGGCTCCGTACTTGGATTCTGCTGCTTCATTGCAGAGTGCCAGCATTTGTTTTACTCGTGCCGTGAAGGCTGTGAAATTTTCTAAAGGATACTACCTTGTGGTAATCGATTTATTTACCAGTCCCTGGTAAGTTTCTCTAGGCCGGTATGTGCGATTTAGCCGTTCTTCGACTTCTTTGAAAGTAGTGGGCATATTTGAGGCAAAAAGCTGATAAGCTTCGCCTCGAAGTCTGGTGGGAAAGATTTGTAAAAATGCTGATAGTTCATCCACCGAAATGTTTGGAGCTCAAGACTCAATTTTGGGTGCTATTCTCCTGAGAATAGGGGAATCAGCTGAGCAGTCAGCTTGGCGATTTTCGCGTAATCTGCCATGTTTATATTGGGGATTTTGCAACTAGACCTTGACACTATTGGGGAGCTAGCATCTTCTATGCTGGTTTCCAGGGTTTCCAGAAGGGAGTCGCCCAACCAGTTCAAAAGGATTTCACTCACGGTGGAATCACTGACACTGTCGTTGGCACTTTCACTTAAATCTGCACTATTATCTTTATTTGTGACTTCGAGCGAGTGCGAGAGTTCTCCAAACTCCTTCAGGCTCTCTTTGAATTTTGCGATTTGCTCAAGCCTTCGTTCCCGAGACTTGGCACTCTGTTTGTCAATAGAATCGCACTGTATAACCGAAAGTTCGGAGGAGTTTCGCACTTTCCCCTCTAAATACTTTGAATAGTTTTCTAAGTTTAAATTAGAAAGTCTTACTTGGTGGGGACCTCTTAGGATTGTCTCACTCCTGAGTGTCAGCCCTTTTACTGTTGAGATTGTTGGGGGGTGTTTGCACGCCACCCTCTGTTGCTGATGTTGCTCCCTCGTTGCCTCCTTCGTTCCGGGACGGAACTTCCTGTGCGTCGCCCGGTGAGGAGGATTCTTGTGGAGTTGGTAGAGATGGCAATATTTCCTGCGGCGTCTCTTGGTGGAGGCTTTCCTCGCTCATGGACCAAAGTGTGTAAAATTTGCAGCTAGGGGGGCTTCTGCAGTCTTAATTCCCTTGGTTCAAATTGAGAGGGGGGCTTACTGCCTTCTTCGAGGTCCCTCTCAATTCAGGATCGCTGGTTTTGTTGCTTGAAGTTCTTTTGCTGCCGGGGGGCCCGTGGCCTTCTTAAATTCCCCTGGATAAAAGCTGAAATGGGGGCGCGTTGCCTACTTCGGATGGTTTCCAAACTTCCTTCCTTCAAGTGTAAATTTTAAAATTTTGGGATGTGGACTTCTTTATCCTGGGCTAGGGTGAAGCCCGCTATTGGCCCACGTTGGCACTTTGTGCTTTGATGAGGGGGTGGCTGCGCGTTTTTCAAACAGAGGCAGTTAAAGCTGTTCGGCCCCGAGCGTTGGGAGCCGACAAGATCGAAATACTCCTGAACTTCAGGCGAAGGGTAGGGTGTCTTGAGCGTATTAATTTGAATTTACGGTTGCCTGAAAACTTTTGGCTAAATGTGGCTTCAATAGTATGGAAGAAATATTCGTCTGTCGTATAGCTTGCGTTCAGTCCATTTGGGTTGAAATGGTTTTTTATTAACATAACAGCAGTTGATTCGTCTGAAAATTTCATGTATATGGTGCTACGGTTTTTATCGAATATTTTTGTGCTTTTTATTTTTAGGGATCCCGTATTTGACTTATTGATTATAAATTAAGTCTTGAACACATTTAGTGCTGAATTGCTAGTGGGTATTGTACGGTCTTCTATTAATAAGTTCCCTTCTGATGCTTCTATACGGGATAATGCATCTGCAGTACTATTTTTCGTACCCTTTTTGTATCTGATCTCATAATCGAATTCAGATAATTTTAACCTCCATCTAATAAGCTTGGAGTTCGTTTCCTTAATTGAAAATAACCAAGTTAATGGTTTGTGATCAGTTTCTACTATGAACTTTCTCCTGAAAAGGTATGTGCGGAAATATTTCGTGGACCACACGATTGCCAATAGTTCTTTTTCAATTGTACTATAATTGATTTCGTGGTCGTTTAAAGTACGACTCGCATAACATACAGGATGGTTTTCTTGTGGAAGGACGGCACCCTGTGCATATTGACTGGCGTCTGTAGTAAGGGTAAGAACTTTACTAAAATCTGGATATCGCAAAATGCAATCGTTTATCAGAAGTGTTTTTAGGGTTTTAAAGCTTTGCTGATATTCAGGGTCAGATAGATTTATCTTGGTGTCCTTTTTTAAATACTTAGTCATTGGTTTCGCGATCTTAGAATAATCCTTAATAAACTTTCGGTAATATCCCGTTAGCCCTATGAATTGCTTAATTTGCTTACTATTTTTTTGGCATTGGAAAATTTCTCACGCATTTCACTTTGCTCGGATTGGGTTTGATACCTTCTGGGGCGACTATATGTCCTAGAAATTCAGTTTCCTTTTTTAGGATAGGAGTTATGATTTGTCCATTTGGACTTTTAAGTTTACTTCCCTCAATCTATTAAAAATCTTCTTTAAAGAGTCGATGTGTTCTTGAAGAGACGTTGAAAAAATTATAATATCGTCTAGAGACATATTTTAGTAATGAATTGTTTTAGGACATGATTCATTAATCTTTGGAATGTTGCGGGGCTGTTTTTAACCCAAATGGCATAATCAGAAATTCGTAGTGGCCATTTTCGACACTGAAAGCTGTTTTGTGTACGTCTTGCTGATCGATTTTGATTTGGTGAAATCCTTTTGCCAAATCAAGTATCGTAAAGTATTGACAATTCCCTAATTTCTCTAAAATTTCATCTATATTAGGCATGGGGTATTTGTCATCGACTGTTACCTCATTAAGTTTACGATAGTCGATTACAAGTCTCCACTTCGTTTTACCGCTGGCATCTGCCTTCTTAGGTACAATCCAGATCGACGAATAATATTTTTTTATAACATCTCTTGGATTTGATTTTCGACTTCGTGCTTATGTACATAAGGATAGCGATAGGTTTTACATTGAATAGCAATGTCATTGATTGTGCGTATCCCATGTTTTATAACATTGGTGAAAGTGAGATCTGAATTCTCATTGTAGAAAATGTCAGTGAATGTTTTCACTACATTTAGAAGTGCATTTTGTTCTTCTGAATTCAAATGGTTAATTCTCAATTGATCCATAACAGGTATTTTATCCCTTTCCTCGATAATATTAAAATTCTCTTGGTCGACCTTCTCTCTCTCCAATGGTTGAGAAATTTCTAATTTGGTTATTTCATTTTTTAACTTCCTAACTTTTGCGCGAATTTGAAAATTAGCTATATTGTAAATTCCGTCTTATACGATAAACGAGTTGTCTTTAAGTCCCCGTTCTTTGATGAAACCTAGTCCTTCCTTCTGCGTTACCGACAGGCTCATTTCGATTTCCTCATATTTTTTATTCTGTAATATATTTTTATCTCCTTATTTCAAAGTTTAAATCAATCGTTTTTGTTCCTGATATTAATATTTTAATTTTATAATCGACAATTGCATCTATTTGAAGAAGTATATTATTACCGATTAGACCATCGAATTGGCCATGAAATTTACAGACCAAAAATTCAACTTTGTCTGAGGGGTTACCCATCTCTTCGAATAGTGGTATCACAGACTATATACACATCGAGAATTGGGCCAAAAGCTCAATTCAGAATTTATTTTCTACTCAGCTCACAACAGCCAGCCCGCGTCGATGTACGTTGTAGAATCAGAGCCAGCCACAGGCATTAAGCAGGGCGAGGTCTGGTTATGCGTCGCACATGTGTTTATCGCAGCAGCAGCAGAGCCAGCTATAGTCAGTGATCAAGGAGGGTGAATGGTAATGTTGTTTTGTTAGGTATTAGAAATGTATGCGCGATTAGCTCTGTGTGCATGCGGAAGACGGTTGAAATTTTTCTTGGGAATGGGCTGTATTAATCCGACTCTTTATTCTTTTCTGCCTTATTGTTTGTGTCGGTTGTAAATTACTTTTGTGGAAATTTTTTGTAGTCTTTCTGTCAGGTGAATTCGAATTCGAATTGGTTTTTCGCTAAATAAAATTAGGTGTAGGATTTGTCGTATAAGAATAAGTATATTAGTTTTGGAATATATAGTTTCTAATTATTTCTTGAGTTTATGGTTTTATTATTATTAGGTGTAGTTGATATTCTTTTGTTTTTCGTTGATAAGAATTAGGTGTAGAGTTTGTAGGTCGTCGTACGAATATAGGTATATAGGTATTTTATTTTGGGGAAATTTAGTGTTAGGTTCGAATTTAGTTTGTAATTATATTGTTAGCTTATGGTTTGAATATTATTAGGTGTAGTTGATATTCTTGTGTTTCGTTGGTAAGAATTAGGTGTAGAGTTTGTAGGTTGTCGTAAGTATATTGGTATATTATATCAAAATATAATAATAGTAATATTATTAAAATGCCTAAAAAGTTGCATGTAAAATGTTCAATTGTTGGATGTAAGTCCAACACAAGTAAATTTCCGAAAAGAAAATTCTTCTTGTTTCCGAAAATTAATTCCGATCAGTGGACTAAATGGCTTGATGCTTGTAGTGACTCGAAAGCAAGTATCATCGATAAATTTAAGCCATATATATGTGAAGAACATTTTGAACCCGCAACAATTGGTAAAGGAAGGCTTAAGAAAAAGGCCATTCCAAGCTTAAATTTGAATTTCAATATACCTAGTATCATTCCTGATCCTTATGTTGTAGGTGCTCCAGCTCCTTCACCATCAAGTTCAAATCAGTCAGCATCACTTTCTCTAAATCGCACAAATTCTCCAAAAACCTATTTGCAATCTTCTAATTTAATAACTGAAGATTTTTCACTTGAAGAATTGAACAAATTATCTGCAATGCATACAAGTACCTCAGAGTGTGAAATTGAATCGAGATGCAACAATTGCTATAATAGTGCTAAAAACACTGAATATCATAAAAAAAGAAATTCAAAATTGCAACAAAAACTGAGGTGTGCAAAAAATAAAATTAAACAGCTTAAAATAGAAAATAGAAAATTAAAATATAAAAAGGTAATTAAAGTTACTAAAAAATCTAAAAAAATTGCAACTTTGAAAGCAATAGATACATGCAATGCAAATAAAAACAGTAAAGTATTTGCAAAAATGATCTTAAATAGAGAAAATAAATATTCTGATGAAGAAAAGTGGATTAGCCAATGTTTGTTTTACAGGAGTGCCTCTCTTTACAATTACATGAGAGATAATTTGCAATTCAATATGCCACATGCAAGTTCTCTTCGGAAATGGGCCGAAATTAAAACTTTATCTCCAGGATTCGACCCCAATATCCTAACACATATCAAAGCAGAAGCTATTAAGTTAGGAGAAAATATGAAAGACATTGTTTTGATTTTTGATGAAATGTCAATTCAAGAAGATCTTACATATAATGCAGTCCATGATCGAATCGAGGGATATGTTGATTATGCGAATGATCAAAGAGAACAACAAATTGGGAAAAACGTGTGTGTCTTCATGATTAGAAGTATATATGGAAAATTTAAGCAAATATTGAGCTATGTAATCGTAGAGTCAACAATTTCTGCCGACCTCTTGAAAGGTTTCGTCTTTGATTGCATAAAAGCTTGCATTTCAATTTTCTCCATATGATGAAGGATTATTTAAAACATGTGTCTCAAATTAATTCAAAGGCAACAGTATATTGTTTTAAAGGATTAATTCTAACTATAGAGTCAGTTATATCAATAACAAATGAAATATTTGGGATAAATGAGGATGTAAACTGCATTAGATTATCTAAGTTTAATCAGGATCCTCTAGAAAATTTATTTAGTCATATAAGAGTACGAAATACTAATAAGAGAAATCCTAATGTGTTAGAATTCAATGCTGCTATTGCAAAAATAATCTCTATCAGACTTTTATTTTCATCAAATTTTTCCAATTGCGAAGAAAATGAGGATGAATTCCTGAAAGTTGATTGGTCAGCAGTATTAGGTGAACTTTTTTGTGATAGTCATGAAAATACCGACATGCCAAATAATAATGCAGAGGGTGGCTCGGAGGATGTAAGCATCAAAATTGAATACGATTCTATAACTATAAGTAATCCACCTCCAATAGTTACACTCAATCATGCTGCTATCACTCAAGACTTGTCCAGCCGTTATTACATCGGTTATTGCTGTGGAAAGTATCTAAAGGGATCACAAAGGACTAAACAGATTATTAAATGTCAGAGATGTGATGAAATTTTGATAAAAAATAATAGTTCTGATGTATCAGATCAATCTGAGCTCCTTCTCTTTCACAAGAGGTATTGTAAAGAAGATGATATCAGTAGATTAGTCAATCCTAGTGACTTATATTTTAGAATAGGAGAATTACAAATAGAAACATTCAAGCAGTTTTTTGATAGCACTCCTCAATCACTTAATTTAAAACGTTTAATCGAAAATAAATGCTTGGAAGCAACTGAAGTATCATTCTCTGAATGGTTCTCCTAAGAAGATAGCTGCGTGGATCATAGGAGAAAAATATTATCATTTATGATCTTGGTTCTTTTAAGAAAGAATTGTAAATGGACCACAGATGAAATTAAGAACAAGAAAGCTATCAAGCGAACACACAAAAGAAATGATAAATTGCAAATTGTCATGCACTTGTAGCTGTAGCCCTTCAAGTGAATTCAGGGTTTCGATTAAACTTGCCAATATGCCCAAACCTCAGTAATAACAAGCAATGAAATGAAATGTGCCTTTGGCTATAGATTGATGTGGTCCTTCCTGAAAAATAACTCTATAATTGTATACATGTCAAAGTTATAAAAATTCTTACTAATAAGTCAATTTTGAATTTCTTTATATATGATATTCAGTGTTTTAAGAACTATTATAGCAATTGCTAAGTAAATAAGATTCCCTCTTATCTAAAAAAAAAAGATTAAAAAAAAATAATAAACAAAAAAAAAAAAATTAAAATTAAAAAATAATAATAATAATAGTAAATATTACTATTGTTTTGAAAAAACGCTGTGATTAATAAAAGTTGTTTTTTCGTTCTGAGCCACTATATATTTTTGTGGAAAATATAAAGTATTGAGCTTCATTTGGTATTTGAATCAGAGAAATCGGTTGCTCCGATGTCGAGATATGATTTTTTTGAAAAGGACGGTTCATCGTAAAATCAGGAAATTCTAAAAAATATCAAAATATCATCCATATTAACAGAGCTCATCGCGCACACAGTTCTTTAATCTTTATGTGAATGCACATGGCTTAATCACCGACTGTGGCTGGCTCTTCTGCTGCTGCGATATAGGCAAGTCCGACGCATAAGCAGACCTCGTCCTGCTTAATACCTGTGGCTGGCTCTGTTGTGAGATGAGTAGAAAATAAATTCTGAACTGAGCTTTTGGCCCAATTCTCGATCTGATATAGTCTGTGGTGGTATATTAACTTTTTCGTTAATTCCCATAAAGTGGTTTAAAGTTTTTAATTTAAGAGATTTTTCATTGGTGCTTCTCCATTTCAGATTACAAAGCTTAGGCTTGATTATGGAATGGGTTGCCCCGATATCTATAATAAATCTTATAGGAATAGTTTTAGATTTAACGACTATATAGGGTAGTCTGTGTTGGAGGCTTGAGATTGAAAATTTTCTGATTGTGCGGTAGCTGATCTGTTCGCAACACGCACTAAATCAACTTCCATAGGTTCTGGCCTATTAACGTTATTATTTGTGTTATTTTGTGTATTGTTTCCAAATTGATACTTGCTGTTAAAATTTTGATTATTATTGGGTCTGAAATTGCTAAAATTTGGTTGATATTGTTGTGAGAGTTATTGTTTGTATTACTCTGTTGACGATGTGAATTAAAATTTGGCCGGAAGAAGGGTTGGCTTGGTGGGGTCTTGGTTGTTCGTTAGAAGCTGGTCTGTAAGAGTTATTCCTGTTATAATTAGGAAAGTAGTTCGTTGAATTGCTATTGAATCTCTGATTCTGCCTAATGTTGTGATTGAAATTTCTGTTTGGTTCTCTGTAACCAAGGGGTTTGATTAATTGGTTGTTTTGTACTTTTCGAGAAGAGTTATAAAATGCATATCCGCATTCGTAAAGTAGGTACATCCCCATGCTTTCTTCTAAGCTGGTGGGATCCCTGCAGTGAAGAATAGAACGCAATTTATTTTTAAATATGTCAGGGTGCTAACTATATCTGTGCAGAGTGTGGCTTCCCGGTGGCGTGGACTGATTCGTATACTGCTGAGGAGGGCAGGGCGCTTGGATATATGTATTTGGTCCGCTCCAGCCGATTTGGATAGTTTCCACAGGGTGAAGCTCTGTGTGTCCCCCCATAGTGGGGCCTCCTGGATAACTTTGGGTAAGTTTTGACCTTGATGTTTTGCAAATCGAATATTTTTCTTTATTCTCTTTTTTCTTTTTCTTTTTAGAGGCGACGATGGCTCTATCCGAGGAGGTCGATTGGTGTTGTTGCCTGACGTGCAGGGCGCATGCATTATACATGATGCACGAGGACGACGTGGCAGCTTTCGGTACCTCCACCCCTGTGGACGGCTGGGGTCCTCCGGGAGCAGCATCGAGTCCCTTTCTCGAGGAAAATTGGGACGGCCCCGCCCATGAGGACCTGCATGCGTCAGACGTGGAGTCAGGCGACGATTGGGACCTCCCAGATGAGCGATCTGGTTCTACCCAGGAGAATTGGGATGCTGAATGTGGACCGGCCTAAGAGTCGACCAGCCCTAATTGTATGAAGTATACTTCATGAAAGTTATTTCCAGATGTGATTTCAAAACATTTTTTTTTTAGGTTTGTGGATGGTTCGGGACATTCCCCAGGAGTCTCCGATAAATTTTTTCTTTCTCGAATTCTAGTTTTAAGAGCATTTTTTTTTGCTTTTCCTAAATTTTGTTAATTTTAAATTTTGTAACTCTATTTGAATTAGACTTTTGGCTTTTACTATTTTTGTATTTTTTATTTAAATAAAGTTTTATAACCAATGTACTCTATTTATTAATTTTTTGTTTTTTTTTATGTTTTTTAGGTATTTGCTTACATCTGGGTTGGCAAAAATGATTCTCGGGGTTCTGGGCAGGGAGTTGAGTTGTTTTGTGTAGCGGTTTCGGTGTTGGTGGATTATAGTTTGTTGTTCGACTTAACTTATACTACAGATTAAATATTCACTTACTCTACGTTGCCTAATTATTTCTACGTTGTTTCCTTATTTTACGTTATTTATTTATTCTAGGTAATGTCTGAAATTCTAGGGAATTATATTTCGTTTTTCATCTATACTAAGGGTTAGTTAAAAAGAAATGTTGTTAGAGAGCTGAAATTTTGTACATGGACTTAAAAAAAAAGTAAAATGAAGTTCGAAAATGAGACAAATCGGGCAACTCCTTCGTGGGGTTGCCATATAAAATTTTCGGTTTTCACTATATATTTGGACGCTGCCTAAGAACGCATCAATATAGAGAGCTGAAATTTGGTACGTGGTTTTTTCATTGTACTAGCAAATAAAATTTCAAAAATGGACTAAATGGGGAACCTCCTTCTTGGTATTGCCATATAAAAATTTAGGTTTTTTACGTATACTGGGAAAACGGTCAGTCCAAGACATTTTTATTGTACTAAAAACTTTTTCAGAATACGAAATCCTATAAAATTGGTTATAATAATTTTTTCTGTCCGACAAACCGTTCTAGAAATATATGCGAAAAACTGCTTCAAAAATCAAACTTGCACATAAGGGTGACAATACGAAATTTCATACGGGCATTCATCTAGGGTATCATAAGAATTGGTCTTAAACCAATTCTCGCTTTTTTGCTTTTTTTTGCTAATGTAATTTATTATTTCTACTTCGCTAAGTACTACTTAGCTTTATTAATTTTGTTTTTCTTAGATACTATTAAATAAATTTTATTCTTATGTAATATAAATTTTCACGTGTTCGCTTTATCTTCTATTTGCTACTATTATTACAACTTATTTTCTAAAACCAGTGTATTGAAAGGATGCTGCGCCAGTAACAAAATAATGAGACAGAGACCAGTATAGTATTTTGATTAAACTAGTTGTATAGATCTCGCCCTGGAGAGACTTTGAACCCGTTTTAACCTTTCTTGGGGTTTCGCGTAAACCGGTTCCATGGGGGGTGGGCTGTTGCATGCGTTTAGCAACCCATGCCATGAATGTTTGTACGACATATTTTGGTATTGCTACCACTGATACCATGAGCAACAAGAGTCTTGTCATTGATAGGGATGTAATAGAGAGTATATGAGGATTCTTGGCCTTTGGTCCAAAGTGAATTTTGTTCACTTTGGTACGGATTTCGTCTAGAGATTTTGTATCTAGGTGGATACTTTGGTTTGTATCATTTCCGAGGAGTAACGTTGGTTGTTTCTCAAGGTTTTTAGGAGCGGATATCTTGGACATATATTCTGCCAACTCATCCTGAGTTTCGTTTGTGCCTTGGAAGTAGGTTGGTTGGAGGATTATAAGCGGATGCAGATTTTCAGCTTCATAATAAAGTATATGAGGCCCTATTTGCAAGGAGCAAGGTTTGTTGACTGTTATGATTCCTTGTCCTGTAACACGATGAGTGAGTAACTGTTGAGTACAAGTTATATGTACTACAGTGGTTTCGGTTAAGGAGTGCAGCCACGAATTTGGTCTATTGAGCTTGATTACTGTATCTCTTTGGGGAAATTTGAGCTCTGAGGCTACACTGTGGATGTTCGCCCAGTGGATTGAATAGAAGTTTGAGAACACATTCGTCTGATTTAATGGCTTTTGTGATTGGTGTGTTTAACTTACCAACCCATGTATCTGTATTGACCCCTTTTGAAATCTTTTTGAATGATTTCAGGTTCTCTGGCTTAAGGAGTAGAAACTCCCGAGTCTGGATGTGACTCGCCACATGGGAATATCCAATATTAGGTATTAATGAGTGGTTTGGATCCACCTGTATGGGAAAACATCCTATTTGTTGTATTCTCATATTGGGAATGTTAAAAATGGGAAGTTTGATTCGAATTACCAATTTTTCCTGTAATAAATGTGTCTTTATTTCGGCTGATAAACAGTTCTGTAGATTGGGACAGGTGGAGTGACATTTATGATAAATCTCTAGCAAATGATTTGGGGAGATTAACAGGGGATGAATTTGATTATTTCTGCTGGACACTATTACGTCCAGGAGAGCTTGTTGTCTAAATTCCAACTCTATTATTTGTATTGTCAGACTAGAGACGATCTCTTCTTATTTGGTGGGATATCAAATCGTCGGTTGTGTTCTGCAGATTGTTAATCTGATTGGTTATCTGAAGCTGTCGTTCAGTCAGCGAAGATAGGGCTTTCTGAATTGGTTCAAACGTAGTTTTTATTACGCTGATCTGTTGCTTTTCCAGATCAGCTAAGGTTTGGGTATTTACCTCTAATTCGCTTAGTCGGCTGTACACCCCTTGCTCGTTTCCGCTATCCATAGTGCCAAAGAGATAGTGCATTCCATCAAAGATGGATCGGGGCTTGCGTGATTTAGGCACTGCCTCTTTAATGACATTAGTGCGTCTCTTGATGTTTTCCATCAGGGCGTGTACATGTTCGGTTTGTAGGGTACATAGATCTCGATCAAAGGATTTGTTATCACATAATTGATGAACGTAGTGTTCAGCACGTTCCGCCAGTTTTGTCTGATTGTCCAACTCGGACAGGTCTAGCTCAGTTATGATGCTCCAAGTGTTGTGGTAAACTGATAGGCTTCCAAGATCCTCAAATAGTATTGCCGTGCTATTTAGGGGATGATTGAATAAGGCTCATCACCGCGGGCTCCTATCATGGTCAGGAACAGCCAGTAGAAAATTATTGACCGCATTGTTATCTAAGAGAGGATGGGATAGGGTATTAAAATGGGAGAGCTTATGCTTACGACTCTCGCTCTGAGTAGAACCTTGTCTCTTCTGTGAAATGTCAGGGGACGTATAGCTTTGTCATAGTAATTTTTCAAGCTCTGTTTAGTCATTAGGAAATTTTTCCTTGCCATGGCGTGAGACTTCTGAAGCTTATACCTCTGAATATTGTAGTAGCTCTCGTGTTTATACACGGGTTCGGGGTCTCGCCTTAAGCTGAACGGAACGTGCGCTGTAAAGCCGTAAAGGCAGTCCATGGGAGTTAATTTTGTCCCTTCGTGTACACTGTTATTGTACACGAATGCACCGGTTCGCAGATAATTATCCCTTGACCTGGGATTTTCATCCACTTTAGTTGTTAGATATTCAATCAATGGTCTATGTGCACGTTCGAGTGCTCCATTTGATTGGGGATGATGAGCTGAGGTTTGCAGCTTATTTATCCTAAGGAGTTTGCATACCTTTTTGAATAGGTCACAGAAAATTACTTCCCTGATCGGTGACGATTCCGTCGAAGAAAATTTGCGCTATCATTATAGCTTCCACATTCGTTGTGGCATACCAATCTACAAACTTCGTGAGGTTATCCTGAAACGTTAATATATATTTGTTTCCGGGATCAGTCTCCTCTTGTGGGCCGACTATATCTATATAGATTTTGTCGAATGGTTGTTCCGCTACGTCTGTAATCACTATTGGCATTTTATACTGTGGTGAGGCCTTCCTTGTTTGACATTTGGCACATCGCTTAATGTGTTTTTTGATGTCACTCAGCATGTGTATCCACCAGTACTTTCTTCGAATCCGTTTATAGGTTTCTATCACTTCCTGATGGCCGCTAAAGGGACAATCATGAAAATCTTTTAAGATTAATTGAATCTCCTCTGGGCTTGTGATTACTTCAGGGGGACGAGTTTCATCTATAATTTGTGCATTTGCACTAGGTGGATTTTCAAGGTCCTCTGCTTCCTTTGCTCTTGATGAGCTTTATCTTTTTGTTCTAGCTGTTTGGCCTGGCTGCCTGGATTTGTTCCACTTTCCTGGATGTTTCGTGTCTGGGCTCTTGTTACTGCATTGCATTGAAGACACTCCTTTATGTCCGATGAGTGTTTCTCCTCCTCTATATCCGAGTCCATTTGGTGGTGGTATATAGCTTCTACCGTGAAGGTTGTAGTTTCTTTGTCTTTGACATTATCCCGTGGAATGTGGCTTAAAGCGTCGGCATTCGTGTTGTACTTTCCGGGTTTATATTCTATTTTATAATTGAATTCGGAAAGTTTATGGTGAAACCTCACCAGACGGGAAGTGGGATCCTTAACACTGAAGACCCCCTTGAGTAGTTTGTGATCTGTATAGACCGTGAACTCTCGGCCTTGCAGATAACACCTAAAATTTTTGGTCGCCCAAACTATAGCCAGTAACTCTTTCTCAATTGTGGAATAGTTACGTTCGGCTTTGTTTAGGGTACGGCTGGCGTAGGCAATTGGCTGGTCACTTCCCACCTTTCCTTGAGATAGGATTGCTCCAAGAGCCTCGCTGCTGGCGTCTGTGGTAAGGTTAAAGGGTTTTGAAAAATCGGGATATATTAGGAGTGGAGGAGAAATTAAATCGTTCTTAATATTCTGAAATGCCTCTTGGCATTTCTCAGTCCATTTAAACTTTACATCCTTTCGGAGTAAGTTTGTTAGAGGACGTACTGTTTTCGAAAAATCGGGTATGAATTTTCTGTAGTAATTGGCTAGGCCCAATAATGATTGCACATGCTTTACTGTCTTAGGAATGGGGAAAGTTTGGACGCATGCCGTTTTGCTAGGGTCAGATAGTGCTGCTGGGTTAGAACATTTGTGGCCTAGATACACTACCTCGCGCCGGAGAAATTGACATATCTCAGGTTGAAGTTTCAGGCTATTTTCTCTGAACCTGTAAAAGACTGCGAAGCTTTTTGTTATGGTCTGCCAGATTTTTCCATAGATGACGATGTCATCTAAGTAGACGAAGCATTCCAGGCCTTGTAGGCCAGTTAATATGAAATTCGTTAAACGCTGAAATGTGGCCGGGGCTCCTTTGAGCCGGAACGGTATGCGTTTGAATTCATAATGTCCGTAGTTCGTACTGAAAGCCGTTTTTGCTCGATCTTTCGGTTCAACGAGTATCTGATAACAGCCATTGGCTAGGTCTAGGGTGGTAAAATATCGTGAGTGGCCCAGTTAATCGAGGATATCCTCAATCCGTGGTAGCGGAAAGGCGTCGCCAATTGTTTTATCGTTCAATTTACGAAAATCAACGATGACGCGCCACCTTTTTTCACCATCTGGTCCCGCTTTTTTGGGGACGACTAGCAGTGGTGAGTCCCATGGGCTTTTGCTGGGCTGGACAATATCGTTGTCCAGCATTTCTCGGAGTTGCTCATTTATGACATTTCGCTGTGTCTCTGGTAACAGGTACATCTTTTGTTTAATCGGTGTTTAGCCTGGCACCAGAGGGATGTCGTGGGTGATGGCATTGGAATGTGTGGCCGTCTGATCGGCGCTTATTGCCCTGTTTTTATTTCTCTTAATTCTAGACTTACTGGATGATTTTGTATTATCTATTTTATCTCTTAACCTACTTGTTTTATATATAATAGGCGCTGGACCAGGTGGATCTGCGGGACTTGCTAACAGCAGACCGTTTGTGTGCTGGCCAGCGCCTGACGTTGGGGTTTTCATGAGGGAACCGCAAATGTCTTGGAGCAGTTTCTTATTACTGCTCGATCTATCTTCTAAATTTTAGATTTAATTATATTTTAATGCTCACCATCGCCGTCATTTCGACTCATTGGATTCGACGGATGGGTTAGGGTACTATTTTTATCTGGCTCTCGTTTTATGGGGACGACAGTGTAGTCTTTGATGTTAACCAGATTTAGGTTTACGCTGTTTAGAACCTACTTGTGAACTGCGTGTGTTGAGGATTCCTATGAGGATTGCTTTTAACCCAGCTGAGAGTAAGCTGTTTGCTAGGAAGACTCCGTCGTCTATTTCTTTCGACAGACTGAGCATTTCTTTCTGCAACTGCAACGAACTTTGACTACGATCTGAGACCCTGCTGGTACGCATACAGGTTCATTTAAATTTACCTGATGCTGTCCAGTCTTATAAGCCAGATTATTGGTAATCATGTCACCCCTTATCGCGTTCTTGTAAGTTACAGACGACTTCTTCTGGTTGAGAAACTTTGAGAACACCTGGGGTAGAAGGTGTATCCCCGTCGGGCTTAATATCTCCTACCAGTGTCTGTTTGTTGACTGTGTTTTGTGAACACGGGTTGTCCGATGCGGTTTTTAATGGAAGAGCAAACTCTTCTGGATTGCTTTCCGTGCGAGGAAATCGCAGAACCTTGTTGGGTCCCTCAACATTGCAGTTTTGAGCTAGGAAATCATTTCCTAACAATCCGATGTCGGAAATACCTGGGATGTTCTTTACTACCTGAAAGTTGCAAGGTATGTTGCTTTTTAGCATGAAGTTTCATTGGTAACTTCCTAAGGTTTTTCCGGTGCCAAAGGGGCTTTAAAGCGTTAGTTTCCTGTTGGGATTTATTAAGTCGTACGATTTTATGGCTTTTTTCTTAATTATACTGATCTCTGCACCGGTGTCCACTATTAGTTGGGCCTGACCAGTTAGACTTATGTCTATAGGAAGTCTGGCGATGGGTACACTGAAGTCGGGCGGCTGAGAAGACCCTTGTTTGTTGCTGGTAGTCTTTATAGTCTAGCCGGAGAGTTTTGGGTAGAATCTTTGTCGTTTCTCGGGTTTTTATCCTCCCATTTTTGTTTTCGTCGACATTGGTGGATCTTGTGTCCGCGGAGCCCACAAAAATTACGTTTTGCCTTATGTTAAAGACTCTGGGGCCTTTTGTATTATTCGTGTCTCTCCTTTGCGGACTGTTAGGCGATCCTCGTGTAAAACGAGTCGCAGACTGTGCTTCATAACTGTACTCCATAGCTTCTGCAGTTAGCGCAGAAGGGGGTGTTTTTACGTTTTGGACACTCCGTGTAGGTTTGTCCCCGCTTTTGGCAGAAGTTACATGTGATGTTTTGTACCAGATTTTGTTTATTTGGTTGTCTAGAATCCCTACGTGGAAATGGCGAGCGTGGCGGCTGTGCATGTACATAAGGGGGATTATTGAACTGTCGGGGCTTTTGGGCTCGTAGTGATGGATAAATGGTTGGCTGTGGTGCTTGACTGTAAGGTGTTCGGCTAAAAGCCCGAACTCGGAGACTTGGATCTATTTGTGCCATTGGATATGGCCCTTGCGTTAGTGGCCTTTGGATAAAAACTGTCCCTGCTTGTAGCTTTCCCATGTCTAAAGCCTTTTGAATCAGCTGCTGCAGATCATTTTCTACCAGCGTGAGGAGGTACTGGCATAGGTGGGGATTATTTACTGCACCTTTGAGGACGTTTTTGGCGCAATCCACCTACTGTCTTCACAGCTGGGGCTGCCGTCACTCCGTACTTCAATACCGCTGCCTCGTTGCAAAGCGTCAACAGCTGCTTCACTCTTGTTGTGAAGGCAGTGAGAGTTTCCAACGGCTTTTGTCTCATTGTGATAGAGTTTGTTAGCTAGTTTTTGATATGATTCTCGTGGTAGATACGTTCTGTTCAGACGTTCCTCCACTTCACCAGAAGTAGTCGGAACGTCCAAAGCAAACAGATCGTAAGCGTCGCCACGAAGCCTGTGGGCAAGATCTGGGGGAAAGTAACTTTTTCTTCCCCATTCACACAGTGTAGGGTCTGTTTGCAACAGCCAGTGAATGTTTGCAGCTCACAACCTAACTGTGGGGTATTTTCACTAGAAAACGGAGGAACAAGCTGTGCCGTATGCTTGGCTACCTTTGCATAGTCTACCATTGTAATCATCTTTTGGTTTATTATTTTGTAGGGTAGTCTACTTGTGTCTTTTTGGGTTTCAGTGCCTGGTTCTGAGTTTGATTCCGTGAAGAATACTTCCAGCCAGTCGCAAAGGAGATTTTCGGCCGTAGACTCGTCAAAGGGATCACTACCTATGTCACTAGCACTAGTATCACTTACAGCATTTACCACTACACTGGTTGAGCTCTTATGTAAATTGAGCGAGCGCAAAAAATCCTGCAAATTCGATTACTCCTGCTTGAACTTTTCTGTCTCTCTTTTAAACTTTTCTATCTGCGTCAACCTCTGCTCTCTGCTTTGACTTAATCTATGGTGAAGAGCGTTGCAGTGCGTGACAGTGAGCATATCGGATTCCCGCGCTTTCTCTAATAACTTATCTAGGAAATTTTCTAAAATTACTTTACTTTCAACTACTGGTCCACTTAGAATGGTGCCGCTTCGAAGGCGAACTCCGGCGGCCTCTTGCTGTTGGTCTTGATCTGGAGTATCCTGACTACCTGATACTGGTTGAGTGACCTCTGTGGCGTTGCTCGTACCTTCCCGTAGGTGTTGCGAGTTTTCACCTGGGGATATTTCCGCGTCGGATGAAGGTAGGGAGTCTGTGCTATTGCCTGCCTCAGGTGCCAGTCTAGAGTTTTCCTTTTGCATATGCGTCCCGCGTTGTCCCTTCTGGAATGATCTTGCTGTTAGGGGGGCTCCTGCCGTCTTAGTTCCTCTGGCTCAGATTGAAAGGGTGGCTTTTGCCGACTTTGAGATCCCTTTCAATCCTGGAACGAAGTTTTTATTTTAAATGTGCTTGCTGGGCTCTGAGCCTTTGGATACGGTTGAAAGGGCGGCTTGAAGCCTTCTTCGAAATCCCCTTCAACCCAGGAACGTTGTTGTCCTTACTTATGGAGCTGGCTTTTAGTCGGTGTCCGTGGTCGTGACTTCTTCATGGTGCTGGAACAGAGCTTGCGGTGTTTGGCGATGAACTTAAATTTGGAGGTCCAAGTCTCTTAGTGATGTCTTTCATTTAATGGGGTGAAGCTTGTTCGCCTGCAGCAGAGGCGCCTATAGATGATATCTACCCCGAGCGTTGGGGGTGACGTGGCCTTATAACTTGGCTGATGTGACAGGTACCCCGTAGATTCTATCGTCTGAGTTTATTTCCACTTAGGTTGCGGGATAATCTTATAAATTCAATGCAAGCCCGCACGTTTTGAAATATTTTCATCTGTGTTCAGATGATTCTACTTTTCTTAGATTTTAAACAAATCTATCTTCGTCGTTTTCAGCCGACTTCCCAAAATTTTATCACAGACGGAAAGAGGCAATATTTCTCTTCCTTTGCACCCGAAAAATTTTGTTCCGTCCCAGCTAGGGCTTAATAGTCGTTCTGTCACTCATTGCAGCACATTCGCTGTGTGGCACTCTGAACATTGTCATTGCTCACACCTGAACAAAATATAATTTCTTAATTACGTTCCAATTTGCTTACCTGTTCACGTTTTCGGTTTCTCAATCGCACAAAAATTTGTCACTTTGTTTATTTTGTAGAATATTTCTTTTAATCGGGTCAACATACAGTCAAACGTAAGTTCACCTACTCATGTTCTTACATCATTCTCATAAAAATATTTCCGCATATATTTCCCTAATCTGGGTCAATGATTGCAAGGTAAACATGATGAAGTGAACTTACGGTAATAGCAAAACTTATCATGTAAGCATTAAAATTCTATTTAAGTTCTTTTACTTCTAAAATAAAAACCAGTGTGAGTTTCCAATCAGATTTTTGAAGTCTATACTGCTGGATGCAACACGCTACGACAATAATGCCTAATCTACAATTCATGGTAAAACCACGTCATCAATCTTCTCAATCTTGCATTTGAAAATTCATGCTTGCAAAAATGTTTCTTCTCTTTCATTTATTTGACGATATCAGCAAGAGCTTATGTGTAGTGGTTAATCAGCAAAAACGATATAGTAATACCTCATGTATATTCAGCATAATTTAGAACAATGTAGGGGAATTTAGAACAAAACAGCTGTAAACTGGAACTTGTACTTTCAATCTTGAATGAAATATTTTATATTATTCGACTTGTCCCAAACAATTTCTTAGTTCCCTATACTGTAGCATAAATTATTGATACCAAATACTTCCATTGATATAATTCTGTAATGAAATCGAGAAACCAATTACATTTATTATAATTGACAGGTCAATAGCTGTTTAATTTGGCAGCTTACCACTACTTACATATTACGTGTATTTATATGTATTCTTCAGCAAACGATTCGTTTTGACGACGTGGTTTTACCATGAATTGTACAAAAAATACAAAAAAAAAAAGTGGTAGAAGTCCTAATAGTAAATACCATTTTTTTGATAAAAAAAAAATACTATTATTAAAAACAAAATTTCGGTGCTGCTATATTTTTGTATGAAAAATATAATTATTAAGCTTCATTTGATTCAGAAAAATCGGGTGCTCCATTCTCAAGATATAATTTTTTGAAAATGAGGTTTCATCGTAAAACCATGAAATTTCTAACCTAGGGGAAAGAGAAACATGGGTGAGCAATTTTGGTATTCACAAACGCGCTATGAAAGTTTCATCCAAATCGGAATAGTCGGTTTGGCCGCAAAAAGTGCCGGCGTGCCGGCGACAGATGATATAATCTAAGTGCGAGCTATCGGCGCGTAATTTGAATTATAATGAATGTAATAAAGAAAAAACAACACTTTTCACTGATTGTAGTTTTATTGATTTCTTTTATTGACTTTTTATTCTATCACTTCCTTCACAAATCCGTCGTACAATCAGAAAAATATCTTTTATAAAAAAAAACTTAACAGTTAGATTTACTCTACTTTACTCGACCGAACATTTAAGCTTCGCGACTCGTTAATTACTACTTACTCTAGAGCTTTTACAATTTGTCTTTTGGTCTGTTTTTAATTGTCAGGTAAGCACTTTTTATGTATCTCATGATAATATTTGGATTTATATCTGAATTAATATGACACCTTTATGGTTCATGATAAATGTTGACGTCGCGACGTGAAAATGTGGGAAGTTAGATTTAATGAAAGAATGTTGCGATTGCAACATTCAGTAAAGGAAAATAAGTTTTAGTTATTATAACTGAGGAATTGTTTACTAGCGATGGAGTTGGATTTGGATTAATTACACTTGGTTCTTGGTTGTTTCATTCTTACCACATTTACGCAAGTGGTAGGTTCTGCAAAATTTTCGATGTTTTCTGGAATAGCTCTATTCTACTATATGTATGTAGAGCTTACTTGGTTTATGGACTATGTAGTCATATTCCTCAAGACGTATTCTCCATATAATCAGTCTTGAGGAGTGATCTTTCAGATTCATGAGCTATACTAATGGGTTATGGTCAATTATAATTGTAAACTGTCTGCCATAAACGTATGGTCTGAATTGCTCAACTGCGAAAACGATTGCCAAAAGTTCTTTTTATTTTGTTGAGTAACGAGTCTCTACACCATTAAGAACTCGACTCACATAGGCGATTAAATGATCTCCTTGATCATCTACTTGCTAAAGAATTGCTCTGTTGTCGTAATCACTGGCATCAGAGGTGACAAAAGTTCCTTATCGAAATCGGGATGGGATAGTATTGCCGCTGTTCAGGATTGGGCTCCTGACTTGTTTGCTACAGTATGTATCTACCATGTAGCTGGCTATGATGTGCCCATCGCTCGGCGTGTCCTTGGCACGGGCACTCAAACAAACAAATAAATGTTTGTGTTTTTACTTCAGTGTCTCCTGAAAAAGGAGAAAAAGGAACCACAAAGCATCAAACCTTATTTTAAATTAAAAACATCTTACCTAATACAAATAAAAGTTCAGCAAAACATCAACATGTATTTCATCTGTTCGTTTCAGCATGATTGTTTTGGTCTTACGGCGGCACCTATATTCTTTGTATTTTTATCTGTATGCTATCGTACAATCTTGACACTTATTCATTTGGATTAAAACTCGTTCAATGCAAATCCTTGTAACATTTTAGTGCCCAGTGTCGTGGCCGGGGTTAAAAATAAATAGCTTTTCTATTCCATGCTATTCTAACAATTGCTGCTGTCAACTCAAGTCAGCTGGACAGCAACAAGTATGGCCGCCATGGTATCGAGATACAAGAATTCTCATTATGAACCACGTTCCGCCATTACACGAGAAATTACTGCGCAGCAGAATATTGAAATGTGCAGCAAATCGTGTGGGCTGCTTCTAGCTACGTTTAAGTCAGCTGAAAGTATTGGTTTTAGGAATTTACAAATTTTGTCGGGTAAGTAAACTTTCTCATTCAACAAAATGTGAAAGATTTAGTTGTTATTAACATTTATACTACACTGGATTAGGAATAAATTGAATTTACGCAAAATATTTTTTATATTCATAAGTTGAGTGCAGCTTGTTAACAACAATAACTAAAATGGTAACACTTTATGAATCAATGATGAAGTGCAGTTGCTAGGTCAGGTTATTGTTGCTATGCAAGTTGTTGCTATGCCAATACTGTTGCCACGCGCCGTTGACTACCGTTCTTTGGTGCCGTGCGCAAACTCTGGCTATATAAACAGCAGTTTGACTTGATTCGATCTTTTTTGTGATTTAGCAGTGCAGTGATTAACTTGGCAATTTATTCCTTTGTGTTATTTCCTAGTGATTTTTCCTAGTGTTATATTTTATTACTAAATTAAATACTTTGTTTAATTGACGGCTAAAATAAAATATTCTTTTTCTGGGTACCGACTGGATTAAGGATTTTATTTTAGATAGTGATTAAATTAAAGGTTTTTTATTGTGGGTAGCGACTGCAATAAAAAATATATTACTAACAATACACTTTATTTCTGGTCTCGACGGAAATAAAGAATCTTTCTTCGGGTATCGACTGAAGTTAAGATATATACTAACATTCACTTTAAGTCGGGTCTCGACTGACTTAAAGAATATTATCTCGGGTCTCGACTGAGATAATATATTACTAACAAATAACTTTATTGCGGGTCTCGACTGTAATAAAGTTTCTTATTGCGGGTCTCGACTGTAATAAGAAATCTACTAACTCACACCACTTTATTGCGGGTCTCGACTATAATAAAGAGTCTTATTGCGGGTCTCGACTGTAATAAGACAATTACTAACAAAACCACTTTATTGCGGGTCTCGACTGTAATAAAGATTCTTGCTGCGGGTCTCGACTGTAGTAAGAAAATCACTAACACAAAACACTTTATTGCGGGTATCGACTGTAATAAAGAGTCTTATTGCGGGTCTCGACTGTAATAAGACAATTCCTAACAAATCCACTTTATTGCGGGTATCGACTGCAATAAAGAATATCCTCATCCCACACCTCTGTCAAATAAAAGGTCAAGTAAATCAGCTGCTACATATCGATCAGGTGAGTACAAGTCAATTGCTACAGTTGAATAAAACAAATTTCTATACATTAATTATTTATTAAACGTCTTGGTTTCAGCTTCTTATATTATAAAATATAGATATACATATCTTGTAGTTTTCCAGTTATCGTATTTATTGAACTCGAAACATTTAGTGCAGTGAATAAACGAATAAAACCACTACCTTTATACCAGTGCATTCATTTCAGTCACTTAATCATTTATTGCGTGTACGTTCTGACTACGGGCAGTACATTTTATGGTCCTTCGTATCCAGATTTAAAGTCTAGTGGTATATATTCTTAAATTTTCAAACATGGCTACACTGCAAAAACTTCTCGCTAATCAAGCCACCTCAGCTCAAATATTCCAAAAATCGTTCAATAACTACAAAAATACTGATGTAGAAAAACGAACAAGAGGACTTATTTCTGAGCGGTTAATCGCCCTAAACGAAATTTGGTCCGACTATAAAAATACGCATTATACGATTCTCCAAGCTACTCAGGCTTTAGAAGATAGCGAATTGCAAAAATACGATTATTTTGCAAAAGATCAGTTTTCAAGCGTGGAAGATCAATACTACACGTTTCGAGGTATTCTCAGAGATGCACTAAATGCATTCGAAACAAAAGTAGATTCAAAACCAAACACGGAGAATGAATCTTCTTCGTATCTGAGGTTACCTAGCATCACAATCCCAAAGTTCTCAGGGTCATATGAGTCATGGAGGTCGTTTCGCGATTTATTCCAGTCACTGGTGCATACAAATTCTGCGTTATCTTCAGTGCAGAAATTGCATTATTTAAAATCGAATATTTCTGGAGAAGCAGAACATTTGTTGCGTCAGCTTCCAATGACCAATGCGAGTTACGACAACGCAAGGAAGATATTGCTCAATAGGTATGACAATAAGCGAGTATTAATTAATGCTCAGCTCAAAATTCTATTTAATCTACCTAAAGCAACACACGAGTCAGCCAAGGCAATAAAAACTGTGCTAGACAAATCGTCAGAATGTATTTATGAACTCGAAGCATTGGATGTCCCCACTAAACACTGGGATACAATCCTGATTTACATGCTAGTGCAATGTTTACCAGCAGAGACACATCGCTTATGGGAACAAGAAGTGAATAGTACAAATGAACTTCCTACCCTAAAATCTTTAAAGACTTTTCTAGAGACGAGATTCCGAACTCTAGAAGCAATCTCAGAAGCAAAGCCATATTCAATAAACAAACCAGCTCAAATTCCAAGAGCATCCACTCACCTTTCATCATCTACAGACAGATGTATAATGTGCAAAGAGCAACATCGAATATTCAAATGTTCGAAATTTATTAAACAAGACGTAGATTCAAGATTCAAAATTGTCACGTCAAACAACTTGTGCATTAACTGCCTTTCAAAAGGTCACAACTCGAAGTTTTGCTCAAGCAAATTCACGTGCCAGCGATGTGGAATGAAACATCATTCCTTACTCCATAGGAATAACGCAACTCCACAGGGTTTGATCAAAGCATCAGAAAACCCAGATATACAAGTTCAACCTTCATCTTCCACATCCAATCTTCACACGCTTTACGCGAATCAATCAGTACGAACTACACAAGCCTTGCTTGCCACAGCATTGGTGAAAGTTCCGTCAAAAAAGGGTAACATGTTTACTCTACGAGCCTTGATCGACTCAGGCTCTCAAGTCGCGTTCATAACACAAGCCGCCGCACGCAAACTGCAATTGGACATTGTGAATACGTCGACACAAATCACTGGCTTAGGACAGTCAGAAGCTGCGTTTGTTAAAAAACAAGCAGCAATTAACATACACCCTTATTCAACATCGAATAAAGCAACCACAATTAATGCCCTTATCGTAAATACCATCACAGATATATTACCTCCGTCCACCATTCCAAACAAGGAATGGAGTCATGTACGTTATCTGCAACTCGCCGATCCATACTTTTTCAAGCCAGGAAAAATCGACCTGCTCTTAGGAGCGGATGTATACGGAGAAATTCTCTTAGAAGGATTACGAAAAGGTCCTCCAGGAACACCAATCGCGCAAAATAGCACGCTCGGTTGGATTCTTTTCGGAAGTTTAAAGAACACTTCCACAATCTCCACAGCATCTACTTTAACAGCAAACGCTCACTACGAGCATAAGTCTTCACTGAATAAACTTCAACGATGGTATCGAAAGACCGAAAAGGTTACTCCTGGAAGACAACTGTATAAAGAAGGTCGAGATTGTGATGAGTATCACCAAAAAACTAATTACCTAAACGCCAATGGCCAATATCAAGCTAATTTTCCTTTTATAAAGGATAGTCCCAGCTTAGGCCACTCTCGCGGCATGACTTTACGTCGTTTCTACAACCAAAAGCCCCCAACAATCTTGTCAAAGGAAAGTAACTTGACAAGATTAACAAATAATTCACACGAAAACAGTACATGGAGATCTACAATTGGTTCTGTTCACATAAGACATAAATTAGTACACCCCAAGAGTAGAAAAAAGGGTAAATTATGCTTTGCATCAATTTACAATGAGATTTAAATAATCCATTTCAAACCAAAATCAACTATGGAGTTGCAAAACGCCAACATAAATGTCCATACGTATTTCTTGAAACTTAAAACAAATGGCAGTCTAAGATTGAAGCACTAAATTACACCCCTTCAGTACGTTGACACCATTCAGCACAATGAAGTGCATTTAAAAGGAAAAATTCTTTGTGCTTCCTCTTTAATTTTTCTGAAATAAAACAAAAATTCATTTCTGTTTCCGTGGGAAAATTTCAATAAAATTCATATTCCCCAAAAATCGATAGTGCATTGCTAACAATTGCATATACATACAAACCTACGCACATAAGAAATCAAACAAATAAACAAAATATCCAACGAAGCATTTATTTCCTCATAATCAAATTTATTTTCGTTTTTACAAAATTTTCATACCCATGCAAAATTTCAATTTATTTCCTAACCATAAAAGCGCATTCTTGCCTTACAAGAACATGCAAACCGTTACATTAGCTAACAAAACATTTATTTTCGTACAAAAAAAAAATTTTTTTTTTTTTTTCGAAATTTCAATAATCTATTGAAATTCCAATCGTCACAATTGTATGCACCTATGTATGTATGTACATCCATTGTTTACATCAAAGTGCATTCTTCACTAGAGTGATTGAAATTGTATCGCTACAATGTATCATGACGGACCAGTAAATTGAAAAACAAATTTCGTCTCTGCAAATTTGTTTCAATGTAAATGCCCAGCCTGATCATGAATAGTTAAGAGGACCCGTTAGTCTTTTTTAAATAGCGAGCTCGTCATTTCACAAGCCACAGTTTAGTCCAGAGTTTTAAAAAGGCAAAATGGAATCGTCCAACAATTCTACTGAGGAAAATACCCAGTCACCACCAACGCCAGGGAAATCCATAGAGCGCGATGTGAAGAAGATTTGGGAGTTGGAAAAACAACTCAACCAACTACAAACCGCCTTGCACATTAAAAAGGTTAGCAGACGACTTCAGTACCTGCAATTGGAGGAATCAGAGGTAATCGACTTAACCGATTCTCCATCAAATTCGCCAAGGCGTCAGCAAACCGAAGCAGGGCCAACACCATCGGGATCAGCAGCCATACTGGATGAAGCCCCACAGACATTGTCATCACCCAAGGTAAAAATTCTGGAGGACATTGTGGTAGTACCTGCCACAGAGCAAAACAATGATTTGCACTTAATCGTGACGGAGACATAGAGGACATCACCATCTCATGGGATGCGTTAATCAGATCAAAGAAACGTAAACAACGGATTACAACCAAAGATGGAACACGGTACAATGTGCGATTGTTGAAAGATGGCAACATTAAAATTTTAAAATGAATCGCAAAAGAAACTGTTTCATTTATTATTCTTCACTCCATACCTATAGTATCTATAAACTCTCTTCGTGAATCAATACTTCCTCAATTTCACTTCGACTCTGCGTTGACATATTTGGGGCCACGTCGCTTGCAAAATCTCTTGGTTTCGTCTTCCAACCATTTTTCACATCTCTTTTGTTTGTAGCAAAATTACAACATATAGAATGTGTAGTGACAGGGCACATGAATGAACTATCATAATTGCTATATATAAAATAGTTTATTGCTCTAAAATATATAAAAGGATTGCATAGATTAACACTACATATATTAACGCCAGCTGGAGTGATCAACATATAATTGAAAGGCATTCCAACCTTTCAACGGGGGGCAGTATGTTCAGGATTGGGCTCCTGACTTGTTTGCTACAGTATGTATCTACCATGTAGCTGGCTATGATGTGCCCATCGCTCGGCGTGTCCTTGGCACGGGCACTCAAACAAACAAATAAATGTTTGTGTTTTTACTTCAGTGTCTCCTGAAAAAGGAGAAAAAGGAACCACAAAGCATCAAACCTTATTTTAAATTAAAAACATCTTACCTAATACAAATAAAAGTTCAGCAAAACATCAACATGTATTTCATCTGTTCGTTTCAGCATGATTGTTTTGGTCTTACGGCGGCACCTATATTCTTTGTATTTTTATCTGTATGCTATCGTACAATCTTGACACTTATTCATTTGGATTAAAACTCGTTCAATGCAAATCCTTGTAACATTTTAGTGCCCAGTGTCGTGGCCGGGGTTAAAAATAAATAGCTTTTCTATTCCATGCTATTCTAACAATTGCTGCTGTCAACTCAAGTCAGCTGGACAGCAACAAGTATGGCCGCCATGGTATCGAGATACAAGAATTCTCATTATGAACCACGTTCCGCCATTACACGAGAAATTACTGCGCAGCAGAATATTGAAATGTGCAGCAAATCGTGTGGGCTGCTTCTAGCTACGTTTAAGTCAGCTGAAAGTATTGGTTTTAGGAATTTACAAATTTTGTCGGGTAAGTAAACTTTCTCATTCAACAAAATGTGAAAGATTTAGTTGTTATTAACATTTATACTACACTGGATTAGGAATAAATTGAATTTACGCAAAATATTTTTTATATTCATAAGTTGAGTGCAGCTTGTTAACAACAATAACTAAAATGGTAACACTTTATGAATCAATGATGAAGTGCAGTTGCTAGGTCAGGTTATTGTTGCTATGCAAGTTGTTGCTATGCCAATACTGTTGCCACGCGCCGTTGACTACCGTTCTTTGGTGCCGTGCGCAAACTCTGGCTATATAAACAGCAGTTTGACTTGATTCGATCTTTTTTGTGATTTAGCAGTGCAGTGATTAACTTGGCAATTTATTCCTTTGTGTTATTTCCTAGTGATTTTTCCTAGTGTTATATTTTATTACTAAATTAAATACTTTGTTTAATTGACGGCTAAAATAAAATATTCTTTTTCTGGGTACCGACTGGATTAAGGATTTTATTTTAGATAGCGATTAAATTAAAGGTTTTTTATTGTGGGTAGCGGCTGCAATAAAAAATATATTACTAACAATACACTTTATTTCTGGTCTCGACGGAAATAAAGAATCTTTCTTCGGGTCTCGACTGAAGTTAAGATATATACTAACATTCACTTTAAGTCGGGTCTCGACTGACTTAAAGAATATTATCTCGGGTCTCGACTGAGATAATATATTACTAACAAATAACTTTATTGCGGGTCTCGACTGTAATAAAGTTTCTTATTGCGGGTCTCGACTGTAATAAGAAATCTACTAACTCACACCACTTTATTGCGGGTCTCGACTGTAATAAAGAGTCTTATTGCGGGTCTCGACTGTAATAAGACAATTACTAACAAAACCACTTTATTGCGGGTATCGACTGTAATAAAGAGTCTTACTGCGGGTATCGACTGTAGTAAGACAATTACTAACTCAAACACTTTATTGCGGGTCTCGACTGTAATAAAGATTCTTGCTGCGGGTCTCGACTGTAGTAAGAAAATCACTAACACAAAACACTTTATTGCGGGTATCGACTGTAATAAAGAGTCTTATTGCGGGTCTCGACTGTAATAAGACAATTCCTAACAAATCCACTTTATTGCGGGTATCGACTGCAATAAAGAATATCCTCATCCCACACCTCAGTCAAATAAAAGGTCAAGTAAATCAGCTGCTACATATCGATCAGGTGAGTACAAGTCAATTGCTACAGTTGAATAAAACAAATTTCTATACATTAATTATTTATTAAACGTCTTGGTTTCAGCTTCTTATATTATAAAATATAGATATACATATCTTGTAGTTTTCCAGTTATCGTATTTATTGAACTCGAAACATTTAGTGCAGTGAATAAACGAATAAAACCACTACCTTTATACCAGTGCATTCATTTCAGTCACTTAATCATTTATTGCGTGTACGTTCTGACTACGGGCAGTACATTTTATGGTCCTTCGTATCCAGATTTAAAGTCTAGTGGTATATATTCTTAAATTTTCAAACATGGCTACACTGCAAAAACTTCTCGCTAATCAAGCCACCTCAGCTCAAATATTCCAAAAATCGTTCAATAACTACAAAAATACTGATGTAGAAAAACGAACAAGAGGACTTATTTCTGAGCGGTTAATCGCCCTAAACGAAATTTGGTCCGACTATAAAAATACGCATTATACGATTCTCCAAGCTACTCAGGCTTTAGAAGATAGCGAATTGCAAAAATACGATTATTTTGCAAAAGATCAGTTTTCAAGCGTGGAAGATCAATACTACACGTTTCGAGGTATTCTCAGAGATGCACTAAATGCATTCGAAACAAAAGTAGATTCAAAACCAAACACGGAGAATGAATCTTCTTCGTATCTGAGGTTACCTAGCATCACAATCCCAAAGTTCTCAGGGTCATATGAGTCATGGAGGTCGTTTCGCGATTTATTCCAGTCACTGGTGCATACAAATTCTGCGTTATCTTCAGTGCAGAAATTGCATTATTTAAAATCGAATATTTCTGGAGAAGCAGAACATTTGTTGCGTCAGCTTCCAATGACCAATGCGAGTTACGACAACGCAAGGAAGATATTGCTCAATAGGTATGACAATAAGCGAGTATTAATTAATGCTCAGCTCAAAATTCTATTTAATCTACATAAAGCAACACACGAGTCAGCCAAGGCAATAAAAACTGTGCTAGACAAATCGTCAGAATGTATTTATGAACTCGAAGCATTGGAAGTCCCCACTAAACACTGGGATACAATCCTGATTTACATGCTAGTGCAATGTTTACCAGCAGAGACACATCGCTTATGGGAACAAGAAGTGAATAGTACAAATGAACTTCCTACCCTAAAATCTTTAAAGACTTTTCTAGAGACGAGATTCCGAACTCTAGAAGCAATCTCAGAAGCAAAGCCATATTCAATAAACAAACCAGCTCAAATTCCAAGAGCGTCCACTCACCTTTCATCATCTACAGACAGATGTATAATGTGCAAAGAGCAACATCGAATATTCAAATGTTCGAAATTTATTAAACAAGACGTAGATTCAAGATTCAAAATTGTCACGTCAAACAACTTGTGCATTAACTGCCTTTCAAAAGGTCACAACTCGAAGTTTTGCTCAAGCAAATTCACGTGCCAGCGATGTGGAATGAAACATCATTCCTTACTCCATAGGAATAACGCAACTCCACAGGGTTTGATCAAAGCATCAGAAAACCCAGATATACAAGTTCAACCTTCATCTTCCACATCCAATCTTCACACGCTTTACGCGAATCAATCAGTACGAACTACACAAGCCTTGCTTGCCACAGCATTGGTGAAAGTTCCGTCAAAAAAGGGTAACATGTTTACTCTACGAGCCTTGATCGACTCAGGCTCTCAAGTCACGTTCATAACACAAGCCGCCGCGCGCAAACTGCAATTGGACATTGTGAATACGTCGACACAAATCACTGGCTTAGGACAGTCAGAAGCTGCGTTTGTTAAAAAACAAGCAGCAATTAACATACACCCTTATTCAACATCGAAGAAAGCAACCACAATTAATGCCCTTATCGTAAATACCATCACAGATATATTACCTCCGTCCACCATTCCAAACAAGGAATGGAGTCATGTACGTTATCTGCAACTCGCCGATCCATACTTTTTCAAGCCAGGAAAAATCGACCTGCTCTTAGGAGCGGATGTATACGGAGAAATTCTCTTAGAAGGATTACGAAAAGGTCCTCCAGGAACACCAATCGCGCAAAATAGCACGCTCGGTTGGATTCTTTTCGGAAGTTTAAAGAACACTTCCACAATCTCCACAGCATCTACTTTAACAGCAAACGCTCACTACGAGCATAAGTCTTCACTGAATAAACTTCAACGATGGTTTCGAAAGACCGAAAAGGTTACTCCTGGAAGACAACTGTATAAAGAAGGTCGAGATTGTGATGAGTATCACCAAAAAACTAATTACCTAAACGCCAATGGCCAATATCAAGCTAATTTTCCTTTTATAAAGGATAGTCCCAGCTTAGGCCACTCTCGCGGCATGACTTTACGTCGTTTCTACAACCAAAAGCCCCCAACAATCTTGTCAAAGGAAAGTAACTTGACAAGATTAACAAATAATTCACACGAAAACAGTACATGGAGGTCTACAATTGGTTCTGTTCACATAAGACATAAATTAGTACACCCCAAGAGTAGAAAAAAGGGTAAATTATGCTTTGCATCAATTTACAATGAGATTTAAATAATCCATTTCAAACCAAAATCAACTATGGAGTTGCAAAACGCCAACATAAATGTCCATACGTATTTCTTGAAACTTAAAACAAATGGCAGTCTAAGATTGAAGCACTAAATTACACCCCTTCAGTACGTTGACACCATTCAGCACAATGAAGTGCATTTAAAAGGAAAAATTCTTTGTGCTTCCTCTTTAATTTTTCTGAAATAAAACAAAAATTCATTTCTGTTTCCGTGGGAAAATTTCAATAAAATTCATATTCCCCAAAAATCGATAGTGCATTGCTAACAATTGCATATACATACAAACCTACGCACATAAGAAATCAAACAAATAAACAAAATATCCAACGAAGCATTTATTTCCTCATAATCAAATTTATTTTCGTTTTTACAAAATTTTCATACCCATGCAAAATTTCAATTTATTTCCTAACCATAAAAGCGCATTCTTGCCTTACAAGAACATGCAAACCGTTACATTAGCTAACAAAACATTTATTTTCGTAAAAAAAAAAAATTTTTTTTTTTTTTTCGAAATTTCAATAATCTATTGAAATTCCAATCGTCACAATTGTATGCACCTATGTATGTATGTACATCCATTGTTTACATCAAAGTGCATTCTTCACTAGAGTGATTGAAATTGTATCGCTACAATGTATCATGACGGACCAGTAAATTGAAAAACAAATTTCGTCTCTGCAAATTTGTTTCAATGTAAATGCCCAGCCTGATCATGAATAGTTAAGAGGACCCGTTAGTCTTTTTTAAATAGCGAGCTCGTCATTTCACAAGCCACAGTTTAGTCCAGAGTTTTAAAAAGGCAAAATGGAATCGTCCAACAATTCTACTGAGGAAAATACCCAGTCACCACCAACGCCAGGGAAATCCATAGAGCGCGATGTGAAGAAGATTTGGGAGTTGGAAAAACAACTCAACCAACTACAAACCGCCTTGCACATTAAAAAGGTTAGCAGACGACTTCAGTACCTGCAATTGGAGGAATCAGAGGTAATCGACTTAACCGATTCTCCATCAAATTCGCCAAGGCGTCAGCAAACCGAAGCAGGGCTAACACCATCGGGATCAGCAGCCATACTGGATGAAGCCCCACAGACATTGTCATCACCCAAGGTAAAAATTCTGGAGGACATTGTGGTAGTACCTGCCACAGAGCAAAACAATGATTTGCACTTAATCGTGACGGACAACCAGACGGGAGACATAGAGGACATCACCATCTCATGGGATGCGTTAATCAGATCAAAGAAACGTAAACAACGGATTACAACCAAAGATGGAACACGGTACAATGTGCGATTGTTGAAAGATGGCAACATTAAAATTTTAAAATGAATCGCAAAAGAAACTGTTTCATTTATTATTCTTCACTCCATACCTATAGTATCTATAAACTCTCTTCGTGAATCAATACTTCCTCAATTTCACTTCGACTCTGCGTTGACATATTTGGGGCCACGTCGCTTGCAAAATCTCTTGGTTTCGTCTTCCAACCATTTTTCACATCTCTTTTGTTTGTAGCAAAATTACAACATATAGAATGTGTAGTGACAGGGCACATGAATGAACTATCATAATTGCTATATATAAAATAGTTTATTGCTCTAAAATATATAAAAGGATTGCATAGATTAACACTACATATATTAACGCCAGCTGGAGTGATCAACATATAATTGAAAGGCATTCCAACCTTTCAACGGGGGGCAGTATGTTCAGGATTGGGCTCCTGACTTGTTTGCTACAGTATGTATCTACCATGTAGCTGGCTATGATGTGCCCATCGCTCGGCGTGTCCTTGGCACGGGCACTCAAACAAACAAATAAATGTTTGTGTTTTTACTTCAGTGTCTCCTGAAAAAGGAGAAAAAGGAACCACAAAGCATCAAACCTTATTTTAAATTAAAAACATCTTACCTAATACAAATAAAAGTTCAGCAAAACATCAACATGTATTTCATCTGTTCGTTTCAGCATGATTGTTTTGGTCTTACGGCGGCACCTATATTCTTTGTATTTTTATCTGTATGCTATCGTACAATCTTGACACTTATTCATTTGGATTAAAACTCGTTCAATGCAAATCCTTGTAACATTTTAGTGCCCAGTGTCGTGGCCGGGGTTAAAAATAAATAGCTTTTCTATTCCATGCTATTCTAACAATTGCTGCTGTCAACTCAAGTCAGCTGGACAGCAACAAGTATGGCCGCCATGGTATCGAGATACAAGAATTCTCATTATGAACCACGTTCCGCCATTACACGAGAAATTACTGCGCAGCAGAATATTGAAATGTGCAGCAAATCGTGTGGGCTGCTTCTAGCTACGTTTAAGTCAGCTGAAAGTATTGGTTTTAGGAATTTACAAATTTTGTCGGGTAAGTAAACTTTCTCATTCAACAAAATGTGAAAGATTTAGTTGTTATTAACATTTATACTACACTGGATTAGGAATAAATTGAATTTACGCAAAATATTTTTTATATTCATAAGTTGAGTGCAGCTTGTTAACAACAATAACTAAAATGGTAACACTTTATGAATCAATGATGAAGTGCAGTTGCTAGGTCAGGTTATTGTTGCTATGCAAGTTGTTGCTATGCCAATACTGTTGCCACGCGCCGTTGACTACCGTTCTTTGGTGCCGTGCGCAAACTCTGGCTATATAAACAGCAGTTTGACTTGATTCGATCTTTTTTGTGATTTAGCAGTGCAGTGATTAACTTGGCAATTTATTCCTTTGTGTTATTTCCTAGTGATTTTTCCTAGTGTTATATTTTATTACTAAATTAAATACTTTGTTTAATTGACGGCTAAAATAAAATATTCTTTTTCTGGGTACCGACTGGATTAAGGATTTTATTTTAGATAGCGATTAAATTAAAGGTTTTTTATTGTGGGTAGCGACTGCAATAAAAAATATATTACTAACAATACACTTTATTTCTGGTCTCGACGGAAATAAAGAATCTTTCTTCGGGTCTCGACTGAAGTTAAGATATATACTAACATTCACTTTAAGTCGGGTCTCGACTGACTTAAAGAATATTATCTCGGGTCTCGACTGAGATAATATATTACTAACAAATAACTTTATTGCGGGTCTCGACTGTAATAAAGTTTCTTATTGCGGGTCTCGACTGTAATAAGAAATCTACTAACTCACACCACTTTATTGCGGGTCTCGACTGTAATAAAGAGTCTTATTGCGGGTCTCGACTGTAATAAGACAATTACTAACAAAACCACTTTATTGCGGGTATCGACTGTAATAAAGAGTCTTACTGCGGGTATCGACTGTAGTAAGACAATTACTAACTCAAACACTTTATTGCGGGTCTCGACTGTAATAAAGATTCTTGCTGCGGGTCTCGACTGTAGTAAGAAAATCACTAACACAAAACACTTTATTGCGGGTATCGACTGTAATAAAGAGTCTTATTGCGGGTCTCGACTGTAATAAGACAATTCCTAACAAATCCACTTTATTGCGGGTATCGACTGCAATAAAGAATATCCTCATCCCACACCTCAGTCAAATAAAAGGTCAAGTAAATCAGCTGCTACATATCGATCAGGTGAGTACAAGTCAATTGCTACAGTTGAATAAAACAAATTTCTATACATTAATTATTTATTAAACGTCTTGGTTTCAGCTTCTTATATTATAAAATATAGATATACATATCTTGTAGTTTTCCAGTTATCGTATTTATTGAACTCGAAACATTTAGTGCAGTGAATAAACGAATAAAACCACTACCTTTATACCAGTGCATTCATTTCAGTCACTTAATCATTTATTGCGTGTACGTTCTGACTACGGGCAGTACATTTTATGGTCCTTCGTATCCAGATTTAAAGTCTAGTGGTATATATTCTTAAATTTTCAAACATGGCTACACTGCAAAAACTTCTCGCTAATCAAGCCACCTCAGCTCAAATATTCCAAAAATCGTTCAATAACTACAAAAATACTGATGTAGAAAAACGAACAAGAGGACTTATTTCTGAGCGGTTAATCGCCCTAAACGAAATTTGGTCCGACTATAAAAATACGCATTATACGATTCTCCAAGCTACTCAGGCTTTAGAAGATAGCGAATTGCAAAAATACGATTATTTTGCAAAAGATCAGTTTTCAAGCGTGGAAGATCAATACTACACGTTTCGAGGTATTCTCAGAGATGCACTAAATGCATTCGAAACAAAAGTAGATTCAAAACCAAACACGGAGAATGAATCTTCTTCGTATCTGAGGTTACCTAGCATCACAATCCCAAAGTTCTCAGGGTCATATGAGTCATGGAGGTCGTTTCGCGATTTATTCCAGTCACTGGTGCATACAAATTCTGCGTTATCTTCAGTGCAGAAATTGCATTATTTAAAATCGAATATTTCTGGAGAAGCAGAACATTTGTTGCGTCAGCTTCCAATGACCAATGCGAGTTACGACAACGCAAGGAAGATATTGCTCAATAGGTATGACAATAAGCGAGTATTAATTAATGCTCAGCTCAAAATTCTATTTAATCTACCTAAAGCAACACACGAGTCAGCCAAGGCAATAAAAACTGTGCTAGACAAATCGTCAGAATGTATTTATGAACTCGAAGCATTGGAAGTCCCCACTAAACACTGGGATACAATCCTGATTTACATGCTAGTGCAATGTTTACCAGCAGAGACACATCGCTTATGGGAACAAGAAGTGAATAGTACAAATGAACTTCCTACCCTAAAATCTTTAAAGACTTTTCTAGAGACGAGATTCCGAACTCTAGAAGCAATCTCAGAAGCAAAGCCATATTCAATAAACAAACCAGCTCAAATTCCAAGAGCGTCCACTCACCTTTCATCATCTACAGACAGATGTATAATGTGCAAAGAGCAACATCGAATATTCAAATGTTCGAAATTTATTAAACAAGACGTAGATTCAAGATTCAAAATTGTCACGTCAAACAACTTGTGCATTAACTGCCTTTCAAAAGGTCACAACTCGAAGTTTTGCTCAAGCAAATTCACGTGCCAGCGATGTGGAATGAAACATCATTCCTTACTCCATAGGAATAACGCAACTCCACAGGGTTTGATCAAAGCATCAGAAAACCCAGATATACAAGTTCAACCTTCATCTTCCACATCCAATCTTCACACGCTTTACGCGAATCAATCAGTACGAACTACACAAGCCTTGCTTGCCACAGCATTGGTGAAAGTTCCGTCAAAAAAGGGTAACATGTTTACTCTACGAGCCTTGATCGACTCAGGCTCTCAAGTCACGTTCATAACACAAGCCGCCGCGCGCAAACTGCAATTGGACATTGTGAATACGTCGACACAAATCACTGGCTTAGGACAGTCAGAAGCTGCGTTTGTTAAAAAACAAGCAGCAATTAACATACACCCTTATTCAACATCGAAGAAAGCAACCACAATTAATGCCCTTATCGTAAATACCATCACAGATATATTACCTCCGTCCACCATTCCAAACAAGGAATGGAGTCATGTACGTTATCTGCAACTCGCCGATCCATACTTTTTCAAGCCAGGAAAAATCGACCTGCTCTTAGGAGCGGATGTATACGGAGAAATTCTCTTAGAAGGATTACGAAAAGGTCCTCCAGGAACACCAATCGCGCAAAATAGCACGCTCGGTTGGATTCTTTTCGGAAGTTTAAAGAACACTTCCACAATCTCCACAGCATCTACTTTAACAGCAAACGCTCACTACGAGCATAAGTCTTCACTGAATAAACTTCAACGATGGTTTCGAAAGACCGAAAAGGTTACTCCTGGAAGACAACTGTATAAAGAAGGTCGAGATTGTGATGAGTATCACCAAAAAACTAATTACCTAAACGCCAATGGCCAATATCAAGCTAATTTTCCTTTTATAAAGGATAGTCCCAGCTTAGGCCACTCTCGCGGCATGACTTTACGTCGTTTCTACAACCAAAAGCCCCCAACAATCTTGTCAAAGGAAAGTAACTTGACAAGATTAACAAATAATTCACACGAAAACAGTACATGGAGGTCTACAATTGGTTCTGTTCACATAAGACATAAATTAGTACACCCCAAGAGTAGAAAAAAGGGTAAATTATGCTTTGCATCAATTTACAATGAGATTTAAATAATCCATTTCAAACCAAAATCAACTATGGAGTTGCAAAACGCCAACATAAATGTCCATACGTATTTCTTGAAACTTAAAACAAATGGCAGTCTAAGATTGAAGCACTAAATTACACCCCTTCAGTACGTTGACACCATTCAGCACAATGAAGTGCATTTAAAAGGAAAAATTCTTTGTGCTTCCTCTTTAATTTTTCTGAAATAAAACAAAAATTCATTTCTGTTTCCGTGGGAAAATTTCAATAAAATTCATATTCCCCAAAAATCGATAGTGCATTGCTAACAATTGCATATACATACAAACCTACGCACATAAGAAATCAAACAAATAAACAAAATATCCAACGAAGCATTTATTTCCTCATAATCAAATTTATTTTCGTTTTTACAAAATTTTCATACCCATGCAAAATTTCAATTTATTTCCTAACCATAAAAGCGCATTCTTGCCTTACAAGAACATGCAAACCGTTACATTAGCTAACAAAACATTTATTTTCGTAAAAAAAAAAAATTTTTTTTTTTTTTTTCGAAATTTCAATAATCTATTGAAATTCCAATCGTCACAATTGTATGCACCTATGTATGTATGTACATCCATTGTTTACATCAAAGTGCATTCTTCACTAGAGTGATTGAAATTGTATCGCTACAATGTATCATGACGGACCAGTAAATTGAAAAACAAATTTCGTCTCTGCAAATTTGTTTCAATGTAAATGCCCAGCCTGATCATGAATAGTTAAGAGGACCCGTTAGTCTTTTTTAAATAGCGAGCTCGTCATTTCACAAGCCACAGTTTAGTCCAGAGTTTTAAAAAGGCAAAATGGAATCGTCCAACAATTCTACTGAGGAAAATACCCAGTCACCACCAACGCCAGGGAAATCCATAGAGCGCGATGTGAAGAAGATTTGGGAGTTGGAAAAACAACTCAACCAACTACAAACCGCCTTGCACATTAAAAAGGTTAGCAGACGACTTCAGTACCTGCAATTGGAGGAATCAGAGGTAATCGACTTAACCGATTCTCCATCAAATTCGCCAAGGCGTCAGCAAACCGAAGCAGGGCTAACACCATCGGGATCAGCAGCCATACTGGATGAAGCCCCACAGACATTGTCATCACCCAAGGTAAAAATTCTGGAGGACATTGTGGTAGTACCTGCCACAGAGCAAAACAATGATTTGCACTTAATCGTGACGGACAACCAGACGGGAGACATAGAGGACATCACCATCTCATGGGATGCGTTAATCAGATCAAAGAAACGTAAACAACGGATTACAACCAAAGATGGAACACGGTACAATGTGCGATTGTTGAAAGATGGCAACATTAAAATTTTAAAATGAATCGCAAAAGAAACTGTTTCATTTATTATTCTTCACTCCATACCTATAGTATCTATAAACTCTCTTCGTGAATCAATACTTCCTCAATTTCACTTCGACTCTGCGTTGACATATTTGGGGCCACGTCGCTTGCAAAATCTCTTGGTTTCGTCTTCCAACCATTTTTCACATCTCTTTTGTTTGTAGCAAAATTACAACATATAGAATGTGTAGTGACAGGGCACATGAATGAACTATCATAATTGCTATATATAAAATAGTTTATTGCTCTAAAATATATAAAAGGATTGCATAGATTAACACTACATATATTAACGCCAGCTGGAGTGATCAACATATAATTGAAAGGCATTCCAACCTTTCAACGGGGGGCAGTATGTTCAGGATTGGGCTCCTGACTTGTTTGCTACAGTATGTATCTACCATGTAGCTGGCTATGATGTGCCCATCGCTCGGCGTGTCCTTGGCACGGGCACTCAAACAAACAAATAAATGTTTGTGTTTTTACTTCAGTGTCTCCTGAAAAAGGAGAAAAAGGAACCACAAAGCATCAAACCTTATTTTAAATTAAAAACATCTTACCTAATACAAATAAAAGTTCAGCAAAACATCAACATGTATTTCATCTGTTCGTTTCAGCATGATTGTTTTGGTCTTACGGCGGCACCTATATTCTTTGTATTTTTATCTGTATGCTATCGTACAATCTTGACACTTATTCATTTGGATTAAAACTCGTTCAATGCAAATCCTTGTAACATTTTAGTGCCCAGTGTCGTGGCCGGGGTTAAAAATAAATAGCTTTTCTATTCCATGCTATTCTAACAATTGCTGCTGTCAACTCAAGTCAGCTGGACAGCAACAAGTATGGCCGCCATGGTATCGAGATACAAGAATTCTCATTATGAACCACGTTCCGCCATTACACGAGAAATTACTGCGCAGCAGAATATTGAAATGTGCAGCAAATCGTGTGGGCTGCTTCTAGCTACGTTTAAGTCAGCTGAAAGTATTGGTTTTAGGAATTTACAAATTTTGTCGGGTAAGTAAACTTTCTCATTCAACAAAATGTGAAAGATTTAGTTGTTATTAACATTTATACTACACTGGATTAGGAATAAATTGAATTTACGCAAAATATTTTTTATATTCATAAGTTGAGTGCAGCTTGTTAACAACAATAACTAAAATGGTAACACTTTATGAATCAATGATGAAGTGCAGTTGCTAGGTCAGGTTATTGTTGCTATGCAAGTTGTTGCTATGCCAATACTGTTGCCACGCGCCGTTGACTACCGTTCTTTGGTGCCGTGCGCAAACTCTGGCTATATAAACAGCAGTTTGACTTGATTCGATCTTTTTTGTGATTTAGCAGTGCAGTGATTAACTTGGCAATTTATTCCTTTGTGTTATTTCCTAGTGATTTTTCCTAGTGTTATATTTTATTACTAAATTAAATACTTTGTTTAATTGACGGCTAAAATAAAATATTCTTTTTCTGGGTACCGACTGGATTAAGGATTTTATTTTAGATAGCGATTAAATTAAAGGTTTTTTATTGTGGGTAGCGACTGCAATAAAAAATATATTACTAACAATACACTTTATTTCTGGTCTCGACGGAAATAAAGAATCTTTCTTCGGGTCTCGACTGAAGTTAAGATATATACTAACATTCACTTTAAGTCGGGTCTCGACTGACTTAAAGAATATTATCTCGGGTCTCGACTGAGATAATATATTACTAACAAATAACTTTATTGCGGGTCTCGACTGTAATAAAGTTTCTTATTGCGGGTCTCGACTGTAATAAGAAATCTACTAACTCACACCACTTTATTGCGGGTCTCGACTGTAATAAAGAGTCTTATTGCGGGTCTCGACTGTAATAAGACAATTACTAACAAAACCACTTTATTGCGGGTATCGACTGTAATAAAGAGTCTTACTGCGGGTATCGACTGTAGTAAGACAATTACTAACTCAAACACTTTATTGCGGGTCTCGACTGTAATAAAGATTCTTGCTGCGGGTCTCGACTGTAGTAAGAAAATCACTAACACAAAACACTTTATTGCGGGTATCGACTGTAATAAAGAGTCTTATTGCGGGTCTCGACTGTAATAAGACAATTCCTAACAAATCCACTTTATTGCGGGTATCGACTGCAATAAAGAATATCCTCATCCCACACCTCAGTCAAATAAAAGGTCAAGTAAATCAGCTGCTACATATCGATCAGGTGAGTACAAGTCAATTGCTACAGTTGAATAAAACAAATTTCTATACATTAATTATTTATTAAACGTCTTGGTTTCAGCTTCTTATATTATAAAATATAGATATACATATCTTGTAGTTTTCCAGTTATCGTATTTATTGAACTCGAAACATTTAGTGCAGTGAATAAACGAATAAAACCACTACCTTTATACCAGTGCATTCATTTCAGTCACTTAATCATTTATTGCGTGTACGTTCTGACTACGGGCAGTACAGCCGCTGAAATTAATTTATTGCGTAATCCACTAAATGCTTCATTGCAATTGCATCGAACTTGAAAGGCGTATAATTTTTCAAAAGATTTGTAAGTGGTTTTGAAATCTTTAAAAAACTTGGATAGCGGTGATATTAGCTAACGAAAGCAAGGACTTTAAAATCATTTTCCTTCTTGGGTCTGGGATAGAATAGAATTGACTTAATCTTCGGTGGCGTTATTCCATTTTCTGTAATGATTTCCCTTAAATACATAATTTCCTTTTTTAGGAAATGGCACTTGACGGGATAAAGTTTTAAATTAAAACTGCAGAGACGGCTAAATACTGCTGTAAGTCTTGTATTAATATCCCTGAGATTGTATCCATGGACTGTGTAATCTTCCATGTATACGAAGCAATATATACCTTGAAGTTCCCATAAAACGTTATTCACGGCTCCCTGATAAATTGCAGAGGCGCCTTTTAAACCAAATGGCATACGATTTATTCAAAGTGACTATAGGGTGTGCTAAAGGTAGTTTTTTTCCTGTCCTTTGCGTCCATCTTTCCCGCTAGCCAAATCGAGGGAGGTAAAGTATGGCGACTTTCCCAACTGGTCTAATATATCAGTGATAGATGATAGAAAACCCCCTTCTATGAAGAATAGGTGAGGTGCCACATCGGCATCCTCATTTGTAATAACGATGAAGACTTTTGTCATACCATTGACCGGTGTGAAAATCGAATTTGCTGAAAGAGAACCTGGTCTTATATATTTTTTTTTAAATAGATCGATTGATGATGAAGAGAAGAAGTTGGAATTTTGATAATGGTTTCTGATCGAGCCGGAACTTTAATTGATTTTAGTAGATCCGATCCCTTCGGATTCTGTATTGGAAGAAGATGTGATTTCAACTTTTGTGGAATTTGTAAATAGTTATTAAATGATTCCGACTTGATAGATATATAATGCCATTACTTGAATTATTCTTACACTTCCCTTTTGTGAAGTTGATGAAAGATATAGATTTTTATTTAATTTAGTCTTTTGTGCGGCGTAAGAGAGATATCAATTTTATTGCCCTTTGAAGCAATTGACGGGAATAAATTTATAACTTGAGAATGTTATTATATAATAAACTTTTTGTTTGAGACCTCTTTTCTTGTGCGTAATTCGAATAATATTGCTCATAGCGATAAAATTCAGTTGAATCGTTTATTTTCAGAGAAATATATTTATTTCTATAGTCGAGCGATAGTCGCATTTTATCGAGATAAAAAATAATGACCAAGCAGGTCTTCGTATGAGAGGTTGTAGTTAATTTGTTCAGATTATAAAATTAATTTCGCAAATATGAGTCCTTCTGTAGAAGTACACTCTGTAAACAACGTATTTATGTTGCAGATAAAACCTGCATAACTGTTGTGTTTGGGCGTGTGCCGTGCTCCGCAAGGAGCTTTTGGGGAAAATGAAGATAAATAAAATTTTTCTTTCTTTGAAGAATATTTGCTTTTATTTTGGAACTCACTTTTTCTTGTTACAATTTTGTTCTATATTTTTAGAACTCACTTTATCTTCTTACATTTTTCCTTTCTTATTTTTAGAGCTAACTTTATTTTGTTACAATTTTCCTTTTTTATTTTTAGAACTCACTTTATCTTCTTACAATTTTCCTTTTTATTTTTAAGAACTCACTTTAACTTCTTACAACTTTATTAAAAAAAAAAAAAAATCCAACTCTAAAATTCGAGGTGTCTAGTCGACGGGTTAAAACATAACTCCCCGAGGTTCGGGTTAGCTGCCCCCAGGTACCCATGAAAGCTTCTTTTTTTATTTTTTATTACTTTCCCACGACACGTGAGAAATCGTACGTGGGAATGTACAAAAAGTTTAGACACAGTGCATATGCACGAAATCTGATATGCACTTATGTCTTGTAAAAATATTATTTTAGGCGATAATTGTGTGTATGTATGTACATACGATTAGGTTTTAAGCATTTTAGAAAAAAGAAACTATATGTATGTATAGTACATTCAGGTAATTTAGCGAAAAGCTGTATGTAGGTATGTATAGGTAAGTATACGTGCCGTGTGAAAGGAATGTATGACTGATAACAAAATGCAATTTATGCTAAATTGCATTTTCTTGCAGTACGTAAATGCATTTATAAATGCAAATGAAATTTAAATTAAATTGAAAATAAAATATTTTTGATTTTCAGGGTCAATTTGTAGTACGCCAATATATTGCATAGGGCTAGATATTGGCGTATTGGTTTTATAGTTGTGATTCTGGTCAATAGGCACCCGGGTCACAACATCCCTCCCCCCTGGGGAAAAGAAAGTTTTATTCTTTCGAGAAGAAAACTTTCTTTCTCTAACAGTAGTAGATTTTTCACACAATTCTAAATAGTAGTTTTATAGGTAACTAGGAATGTATACCTAGTTACATGCAAAATTATAATAACTTTATAATAGGTAAAACATTAAAAAAAATTATTTTGATATAATTAGAATTCGATAGCAATATTTTTCGGATTTTCTCATCATACATGTTACATGTAGGTATGTAAATATGTTACATTTATACCTTCAAAGCTATTTAAAAGGAAATGAATATTACTAAGTTTATAAATTTACATATGATTGGTAGTAGAGGTATTTACATTTATTGTATTTCTTTATTATTTATATAAATTTTTATTATTTTATTATCCCTTTATATTTTTATTTTTATTTATTATATAACTAATTGGTAAAAGGATTTGTTTCAATGCTTTTATTTGGTTAAAAGGAAGAACAAAAATTTAAAATTCTATGTACAAAAAAAAAAGGCTGGTTATATATGCAAATGTACATTTTCATAACTTTTCTAGTCTTTTTATTTATTTATTAATAGTAATAATAATTTGTAGTATATTGACAAAAAAAAAAACAAAAAAAACATGTCTTTCATAGATATCGATCTTTAGTATAAATTAGCCACAATATTGGCTTTTTTCTTTTTATTTGTTTATTATTTTTGTCTCTTCTAAACTATGAGGTATAAAAGAAATGTATAATACTAACGATAAACTTGTTTGGAAATTGTTTAAAATTTTCATATATTAATTTATATTTATTGGATCATTTCTAGCAGAAACAAATAACGTTAATCCTTATTATATGAATCACTTCCACACAAAAATTTTTTATAATTTTTCCTTTTAATTTCAGTTATACTTATAAAATTATTTTCTATTATTATTAATTCTAATTTTCATTTATTTATTAGTTTCTGTCAGAAACGAAAAATATTTATTTTTGTTAAGTAAAAATGATTTGGCATTTTCCTTTTTATTTATATGGTATTTAGAGTATTTTAATACCTACTTCACAATTTCATTTTTTTCTTTAAAAAAAATATGAAAATTTTCAAAAGTAGGTGTTTCTAGGATTTATTTTGTTTTTGTGTAGTGATTGGGATGGGTTATTTATGGTAGGTGGTAAAGTCGGATTAGAGTACGTTATTGTTTGTTTTGTATTAATGAGCAGTTTCAATTTTGTTTCAGGTTTTCTGTTAATTCTGTGATTTTCTTTTTATCACAACTTGCTGGTTACTCGACCCTGTTTTTTTTTTAATGTGTCGATAGCGCTGCAGAACGGAAGAGGGGAAAAAATACATTACCGAGGCGATAGAGGGAGATTATTAGTAGATGCTGATAAAGATTTGCTTGGGATTTTCTTTAGCCCATCTTGAATGATGCTTAAAATTGTCGTTGACGTGGGTTTTTGATTACGTTAGCGTAATTTGGCATGCCTCGTGATAGGTGAGTTGTATTGGTTGTGATTTGCACTTATGTGTGTAGTTGCTAGGTTGGATGGATTTATAATGAATTCGTTGTACTTTTATTTTTGTTTTGTTTTGCGACTTTGGCGGTTTCGTTGATTTTTTGCAGGGCTTACTACTTAAAATGATTTTCTTAAAAGAGGTTGGTCGCGAAGTTTAGCTTGTGCCAGATTATTATGGCATTCGGGTTACTGGAATTTACGTCTTACATGTTTTTTCCGGATGAATGAATGAAGTTAGACATTCTTGGTGCCGCGGTAGGCACCTCAGATTCAGGTTACAGTGGTATGTTTTTATCTTTGCGGACTTTAGATTTGTATTTCATGTACATATAGGTGAATAGAATAGCGATTACCAATGCTATTGTTAAGATTTTCCATTCGTTTTGGGGTTTTGCCAGCTGTTTTATATTTGAATCGGATTCGTTTTGTTTGGGATTGTGTCGTTCGATGTTATATTTTTTTTCATTTCGACGAGTACAATTTACGTAAGATTGCAGTTGTTCAGTTCTTTTGTTTGTTATAGCAATAGCCCTCTGTTTGTAACTTTTCTGTTTGTTAATGTCTGTATTTTCTATAAAATGTCCTTGTGCTCGAAATAATTGTGTTTATGTCCATTGGGAGTGTGAGTCCACGAGATATATGATAATATATAGCACATATATTTAAATATATCAAAATTAATTGAAGAAACTCTCTGCAGGTTTTCTTCTGGGGGCTGGAGTTATATTGAAGTTCGACATTCTTGGTGCCGTGGTAGGCACATTTTCTAGTTGATGTTGAGCGGATGTTTCGTTTGATTTGCGATCTTTTGGTCTGTATTTAATGTACAGATAGATAATTAGAATAGTTATTATTAATGGTAATGTTGAATATGATAGCGCATAGTGGTGGACATGATGTTTGTTTATTGGGTTTAGAGGAATTGATTCCTGTTCTTTTTGTTGGTGGATGGATTGTAGTAGTTGCTCTAGGTCCATGTTGTTTGTAATTTTAATGGGATCTGTTCCTATGTGCATTTCCGTAGAGGGAAACTTCATAATTGCGATTATGTTTGAAATGTTTGTGGTTGGTATGAAATGGGAATTATATCTTGATATTTTTATGTTATTACCATGCAAGAAGAATTCTTTGCTGCGGACATAACAACCTGGGTAGATGAATATTGTTCCTGTTTCTTGCAGGGTTTGTGTATTAATAGAATCTTCACAAACGATATCTATATGGAGGGGTTCTTTAAGGGAGAAAAGCCATGCATTTTGCTGCAATAATTGTCTCATATAGTAGTTCTGTTTTAAAGTCGAAAATTTACATTTTGATGTAATAGGTTCCTTTTTTATTAAATTGATTTCACATAGGTTTACTCCATTGTTTGTATTTAAGATAGGGGATGAGATTTTGCAATAAAAACGCGTATGGTCCAACGTTGCGCAATTGTGTATATCCTGAACTGTCAATTCGAGATAGTGCTCATGATTGTAGTCTATTAATATATATTCTTTTAGTGGTTCAATATATATAAACGAACCGTTTAGGATTTTCGGTAATGGCATTGCTTTGAAAATTTGGTAAGTTTCTTTAAAAGGAAGTGGGATTCGAAGTTATATAATTATTTTGTTGTTAAAAATATTTGCAGATATTGTCCTTAATTTGTAGATCTGTGAAAATAAATTTTCTTTGGGATTTATGGGCAGTATCATAGAATTTGGTAATTCCTGTCTAATCCATGATAAAATCTCTTCAATTTTGTTAGGCGATATTAGTGTAGGGTGAAATTTTCCATGTTTGGAATCAGTTGTTAACATTTGGGCATTCTTCCATGATCCAGATATTTCACAAGCAAAATAAATATTGTAAACAATTTCACTTTCTCACGATGTTCATTTCCTTGAAATTCTTTTATTGCAAACAAGCAGCATAAATACAACGCAAACACTTCTGACCAGTTGCAGTGCTTGAGAAGCTCACATTACGTCTGGCCATGTTGTTGTGAGCATTGATAGGTTCAGGCATGCCTGGACTTCTGGAGAGAATTGGCGTCGATGAGCCAAGACTCCTTTGCCTTGACTTGGATGCGTCGATCTTTAGAGAGGACCAACGGTGCTCGAACCGTGGTCTTGTTGATGGAGTAATTAGTGCTTGTATACTAATACTCGCTGTGTTGTGATAACGAAGATTACCAAAATGCTTATTTTGGTCAGAATCAAATCAACGGTGCTTGTACCGTGATTTTGCTGTGGGAGCAAACAGTGCTTATACTGATACTCCAGTTGTTTTGAGTGGTTATGCTCTTGACAGCCTCACCAAGAGAAAATAAAAATAGGCTTGTTTCTTTTAAAATTACTGAACGCAACTAACTTTATTCCAATAATTCACACTTTTTTTATAACAAAAAACCTCTTACCTGCGATCTTATTCTACCTTAGCTAAATTCATTAAGAAAGCTTAGCATGCAATATTTTCCTCCCTGGGAAATATATTTTTCACGAATTTACGAGAATGTTTACAAGAAATTTTACCTTGAGGGTGTTGAATGGCTAGACGTAATGTGAGCTGCTCAAGCACTGCAACTGGTCAGAAGTGTTTGTGTTGCATTTATGCTGCTTGTTTGCAATAAAAGAATTTCAAGGAAATGAACATCGTGAGAAAGTGAAATTGTTTACAATATTTATTTTGCTTGTGAAATATCTGGATCATGAAAGAATGCCCAAATGTTAACATTCTCCCCCGTGTTGAATGACAATTCAATCGAAGGGTGTTGAATAATAATGTGAACAACAAAATTGGAGGAAGGAAAACCTTACATCTGTTTATTGCTTTTTACCTACGCCTAATTAATTTCTAACAAGATGTATGTATATGACCTTAATACACTTACAGAAGGTTAGAACATGCTAACGTCTAGTTAACTTATTTGCAACATTGGTTAAAACTAATTAGCGTACTAAACCTCATATTTTACGGTGAATCTTTCATCTTCAATAGAATTGTTTGGTGGGTTGATCTCCGCTTGCGCCTTGACATCTTGGCTGGTTAGTCGTGAGCACATGGTAGGGCAAATTGATGGGTGTTGTGAGCGTAGACTCTGCCTGGTAGATCACTGGGAAGCTGTGCAAGCTGCCTCTTGATAGATTCTAATTCGGTTAAATCTGGCTGATAATGGGATGTGTAGCGAAGTACTGGGGCTAACTTTTCTGGCACTACTACTTCTGTTAAGTTGCTCGCAGGCACGTAGGACATCCTTGATGTTGACTGTAATACTTTGTGCCCTCTTATAGTGAGTAGCGGTTGTTTCATGACACAATCTTCCTGAATTTTAAGAATTCCGGTACCGTAAATTGTCTCTTCGGTAACGTTGTCGCCGCATACAATGTTGATTGTGGTTAGTAGTGGGAGCCTTATTCTGAAGATGATGTGTCTGCCTACTACCCTGCCTTCGATGCTCATGAGACGATACTGATTCAGTACTTCATCTTGTGTGGTAGGAAGCCTCAATGAAGAGGGGAGGTTGTTTTTTATGTACAGTAGTTCCCCTTGCAATTGCGCCGGAGAGATCAAGCGTGGGCTGATTTTACCTTGATGAGTGTGGATGAGGACATCCAATGTAGAATATTGAATTCTGAGGAAATTCGATGCTGTTAACATAGTTTGAATTCCTACTGAAATGAACAAGTGGTTCAGCCTTTCTTGAAACATCTCTTCCCTGATGCCGTTAATTGCCTTATTGATCTGATCGATGTGGAGTTCAAGTTCGTGTAGTTGCTTGCTTATTGTTCCTCCTTCTGTTTTCATGAGGTTTATTGTTGCATCTATGATTAATGTTTGATTTTTTATGAGGTCGAGGAGGAAGTGCTCACTTTTATTTATGTTTTCAATGGTTTGGGACATCTTCTCTGCGTATTCTTAGTCAAACACCCCCAAGAGACTACCAAAGATAACCCTTCATACATTTGATGGAGACTATCTGAGGTGGAGACAATACAGAGATCTCTTCACAGAATTGGTGCATAACCAACACATCAATAACTGTCAAAAGATGTGGTACTTGAAGACCAGTCTTTCCGGAGAAGCCGAAACACTTATCAGGCATCTCACAACGTCCGAAGCAAATTACACAGCGGTATGGAAAATAATCAACGATCGATTCGAAAACACGAGATTACTAGTCAATGCTTTACTCAGCAAACTATTATCCCAATCAGCCACCTCCATAGAGAACGAATCAGCCATCAAATCGCTTCACGACACAACTCAAGAGTGTCTTCTTGCATTAGAGAACTTAGGAGTATATACGGAACAATGGGATCCGCTTTTACTATACATATTGATCAAAAAATTAGACAAGACCACACATGCATTGTGGGAACAGTCGCTGGCCCAACCTAGAACACTGCAGCAACTCAAGACATTTATGCAGTTTCTGGAAATGTGATTTCAATCCTTAGAAGTATTAGGAATCAAGGGAAGGCCTACAGAAGATAAGAAGTCTCACATTCAGAGGGCCCTCACATCAACAGTTGACTCGGGAGCAGTCTGCCCAGCATGCAAAAATACTCATAAGCTTTTTGCCTGCCAGAAGTTTCTAGAAATGACACCACCTCAGAGAATAAGTCTAGTCAAAAGATCCAGCATTTGCTTCAATTTTTTAAGGCCAGGCCACACCTCGGAGGCCTGTCTATCAGGGTCATGCACAAAGTGTTCTCGTCGTCACAATACACTACTACACATTTCGGCCGTTCAAGGAGTATGACGCAAACACAACCAGGACTCACGACTCAAAAGGCAGGAGGCTTCGGCGGTTATCCAGACTGCTGCTCAAGTCAACGTCGCTTAACTAACCACGAAGACAGACCCAAAGATCAGGGGATACACTGCCTTAGTAAAACTATCAAATGGCAGGGGAATCACCACCGAATGCAGGGCTATCCTTGACTCGGGATCACAGATTAATTCGATTACTCCTGAACTCTTGTGCATTGAAGGCATCGGTTTGCGGAAACAGCAAAGTCAACGCAGAGTGAGCATCCTTCTACAGTCAAGGATAAATGGCTACACGTCAACACTAGAAGCTCATGTACTACCACGAATAATATCGTCACATCCCTCTCAAGCAATAGACACCGGAACATGGTCTATTCCAAACAACATCCAACTAGCCGATCCTCACTTCAATCATCCAGATTCAATAGACTTATTGATTGGAGCCGAACTCTACTATTGTCTCTTGTCAGTTGGGCAGATAAAACTGGGAGACGATCTGCCAATCCTGCAAAACACCGTCTTTGGGTGGACAGCAGCTGGAAAAACATATAGTTCAGGTCAAGTTAAAGTGGCATCTTGCGGAATATGCAATGAAGAAGAGTTAGATCATCAAATTGAGAAATTCTGGAAGTTAAAGAGCCGTCAGCTTCCAAAAACAATTTCACCGCCAGTGAGGAACGTTGTGAAGATCATTTCAACTCATAAACCAGACGAGACTGCGACGGTCGTTTCGTGGTCACAAAGGAAGGAAGTTCCAGGTGTTTTTCTTTTCATTTATTTTAGATTTGAATTCTTTGTTTTTCTTTTGCCTTTTTCTTAGGAGCAAATATTTAGTCGCAGGAAGGGAAAAGGAAGAGGAAAAATTGTAATGTTTTTAGTAATAAACTTACATTTTGTTGATGGAAGATGTGCATTTTTTTCTTTTTTTTTTCATCTTCAGAGTCACGCCTCCAGGAAGATCCCACTTATAATACTTCTTGGCGTTTCTGATGTTATCCCATGGTGTATCTGTGGCGTCCAATAGCTTGGTTATGATGGAAGTAATTACTACTTTTCGCACTAGGTCTGCAGGGATCCGATTATAAGGTTTTTTGGTTCAACGCTAGTTGTTTTCTGACCTTGAACTTCTGTTGAGTGGCGGATCGGGAAATCAGTGCACTGAATGGGAGGCTGAATAATGATGTTAGTTAGAGGTGCCTTCAAACTAGGTGTGTTCTTTGGATGAACCTGTGAGGTGCTCGAATTACTTGTAGAAATCATCCTATCTGGCATACTTATTTCTGCAGGTTTTTGTTTGGGATGCCGAAGGCGAGTTGAAACTCCTGTGCAGTCCTCAGTCGGTGAAGCTTTAGCTTTTGGTTTGCTGTCAGTTGCTGTATGTAATATGAGTTTAGGTGCAGTTGGCGTTCACTCAACTGGTCAGACATTTTTGTTTACATGCAATATTTCGTGAGGCGATGACCTTATGATTGCCGACAGTAGACTGGGTATTGCCAAGTATTATATAGAGGCAGAGTATGCCGAAGTAAATTATGTGGCAGAGTATGCAGATATTTTAATATTAGAAGCACAGTATGCCCCTTTAATCTAAATGGCAGAGTATGTCGCTATTATATCTGTATTAAGGCAGAGTATGCCGCTATTATAGAGGGATGGCAGAGTATGCCGATGTTAAGTTTTGCTAAGGCAGAGTATGCCGCTGTAATGTTGAATTTCGAGAAATAAAAAGACACCTTTCGATAGTCAGATTAATTCTAATTTTTATTGAACATTAACTGCTTATTTATATAAAATGATTACAAAGGAATCAATATTTCTTTATAATTCTGAAGGGGGGATTATTGCAGAATTGCAATACTTAAAATTAAAAATCAGAAATTGTAGTGTCAGCATTTCTGATCACACAATTTCTGAATGAATCATAATGTATTGATATTGTAAAGTGTAAGATCACAGGAAAATAAATACCATTTATTGCAACTCATTTTTAAAAGAACGTAGTTAGTCCCCGTAGTTTTCCTAGAATTGTAAATAGAAATAAACGCATCACTCAAGGACTGCAGTAAAAGGTAACGAGTTGCTTACGCACTTACTGGGCACATTCGTGCTGGCTGTTGCAGTTTTCGTGATGCGTAGATTCATAGGAAGTGTGATGTACCAAGCTAAGGACAAGGCAATTAGCCGGTTCTTAGTGTATTGAGTCGTGGGTAGATTTTGATTAGATGTAGGAACAGGAATGCGTAAGCGGAATAGCATACATTTGTATTTCGATAAATAATGGAACTGGTTTGAACGATTTACGCATTCCTGAATATTGGACTGTTATTATTCGGTCAGTTCATCCTGATCCTTAGTAATCGGATGATTAAAGTTGCTATTTGTGGTATTGATTGTAATGTTTTGTCATTGGTGGATGTTGTTGAAAACGAACAATTAAAGTTTGAGATTAGAACTAGGCTTGGTACCTAGTGTTTTATGTTTTATCGGAAAGTGAATTAAAAGAAAAAAAGAAAACAATTAGTGTTGTGGATTTGGTGAGTAATCACGGAGTTAGCCTGGTATATATGAGTGTGTGTTTGGTGTAATGATAGGATAATAGAATAATAGAATTAGTTATTATTACTGAGCGTGTGGTTGCTGCCATTTCACCAGGTTGTGCTAAGTGTCAATAATGTTTTGTTATTGGTGAAATAGGGGTAAAATTAGCATCGAGGATGGTGTTCCTCCTCATGTTTCGACGGCTGGGAATTGAAGGTGAGATTGGTTCTCCTCTCTCTTTAATAAGTGGCGATGGCTCTCCTCTCCACACCCCATGCAAGTCCCTTCTAATTAGATGTTGAGAGGCTCTCCCTCAACGTGTTTGTGTTTTGTTAAAAAATATTATATATATATAGTGAATGGCATTCCGCATAGCTCGAGATAGAAATTTAGTAGCCAGACCTAGCTCATAGTTATTGTTTTTATTTATTTACAGTGTGGAGCCGGGAAGGATCTGGTTGGCCAATCCCCATGAGCTATCAAGTGTTTGTCATCAAAGTAAAATAATAAAAAAAAAAAAAATATCTGTTTGAGTGTATGTTTATTAAATTTGAGTCTTACAAAAGCAATGACCTCAGGTGTGTATATTTTCTCAATGAAGAATTATGCTTGCATAGCGGAAATTGCTTGCGTTGCAAATTCTTTTTGAGGTCGAGCAAACTTTGTTTGTTTTCAATTATTTTTCGAATTGATTTTTGTTTATAATTCTTGACCGTGGTCATGGCTTTACACAATAATTATTTGCTAGAACTCAATAAATGAATAAACATCATACAAATAATTAGAATTTCGCAAACGGTTATTAAATTGCTGGAATCATTTCCCTAATTTCAATAAATACATGATATAAGTTTTTTGCTGTTGGGATAAAATCAAACGGTTAATTTACATGTATAACAACACTTTCAAAAATATTCACATGTCAGTGGAAATAGTCAGCAGCATTTTACAAAACATTTAAGAATATTAAGACGAATACTTGCTGTTAGTTATGCGTTGTTCTTGTAGATTATTTAAACAACAACAAATAGCAAGTAAGTTTGTTTTCAGAATCTAACTGCATTCATTTATTTTCATTTGGACGCCTGATTTATGCAAGTAAAGAAGTTTTAGAATTGACCCAAATTCATAAGCTATTTCTTCGCACTGGGGGAAATATATAAGTTTTTTAAATATATTGTGTGTGCTTTGTGTGTGGAGTGCAATTTATGCGAGTAATATTTTTTTTTTGATATACTGCATAATATGATTGATTTATATTTATTTTTATATTTTCCCATGATTTTTTTTAGCAATAAGATCTTCTTCAGTTTCAAATTTACAGTTGACAGCCGTTAATTTTAAAGATTCAATAAATTAAAAGCTTTGCTTCAGATAATCATACCTACATGAAGCATAAAGGCTCTGTCATGAAAAGCTATTCTTGAGAAAAGCACACCTGCGTACGATAAATAAAATTTATCATTAGTTTTCTTAATCTATACTTTTCAGGGTATACATTTTAGAAAAACTAAAATTCAATTTATTGCTAAATAAGATTCGCTTACTAATATTAATCTTTCAATGTTTAATTCAAGGAAACAAGTCGCTTGAATCTGGCATAAAGGTTTTCTGAATATAAGAAAGATAACATCAATATGAATTTGCAACATTTCTAGTTTTATTATTTTAATGCTAAAAGTAAGAAAATATGACCTCATGAATTTAGTATTATTTACTTGATAACGATACAACCAACCAAAAGTTGAATCAAGAATATGTTTTCTAGAAAATAATAATAATTTACTTGGCGCAAAATTAACAGTTTTTTACTTGATATTTATCAACATTTTCTTAATATCAGTAAATTTTTCTTTCCGTGTGGGTGTTGGAGGCAGAGGGCTGATAGGCTTGATTGGCTTCGGAGGTGCCAAGAGCTCCAGAGGTTCGGAAGTGAAAATTTCCAACAACTCTTGAATATCCAAAATAATAAATAATAAGAAAAATAAAAAAAGTAAAAGGAATTTGAAAAACAACTGCACGCACTTGTCAATGTTGAAAACTGAAGTGACTTTTGGCGGGTTTTGGATTCGTTTTTATTTGAATGTAACGGGTGTTTTGATATTTAGTACTGCCAAGGTGGAGGTAGTTAATAATTGTCAAGAGATGTTGATGGATTGGAGAGGAGAGATTTTAGAGATAGGACGGGTGAAAATATTGTATTCAGTTCTATTATTGGATATGGAGGAAAGAGGTCTAACATGTTTTGTTGGGGTTTGTGTCACTGGGGACGGAGTATTCACTTGAACAAGTGGTACAGAGTGAGATGCAGTTGTTTGACTGTAGTGGCGCTATATAGTGGTGAGAGTTTAAGTTTCTCTACGATCTAGTTCAGTTTGTATTTTATTAGATTGAAATGTTGCTGCCACTGAATGAGATGGCGATACTCTTGTTTCATTTTTCCATTTTGTATTAATTATGGAGACAGTGGTTAAAGTGTATTGCTTTACTACATCACTTGGTGCATTTCTCAAGATTTTTCTCTGAGAATTGTGGTGTTGAGGTGCATTATGATTTTTGGTGGACACATACTCATTTTCCGGGTGTTAGGCGTTTTCTCGTATGGAATAGATGTTTTGGTGAACATATTGCTGTGGTGGGACTTTCAAAAACTCTCTTCAATTTTTTATCCAACTTGGGGTTTGTTGTAGTATAGTTGGATATCACAGTCGTAGTCGTGCTCTTTATTTCTGGTACTCATCCGACCAGAATCCAACCCAGTTCGGTGTATTTCTAGATCCTTTTCTAATTGCTTTTTTAATGATGGCGGCATAGATTTTTGCTCCGAGAAGAACATCGATTTCTGCTGGAATTGATAACGTAAGATGTGCAAGCGGGAGGTTGTTTATGTGTTTCCAATTTGAAACTTTGATTGGCTGTGTGGTAGTAGATCGGGGATTTTTTGGATTATGAGTATGTTGCTCGCTATTTTAAAATTTTTGTCTAGACAATTAATTGTGACTGTGGCTAGTTGTACGGCTGTATTGTTGGTGGGGTACCAAGTACAATTAATTCTTCGGTGGTTGGAAATCCTTTAAACTGTAATAGTTTAAAGGCCTTTAGGCCATAATAGACACTTGAGATCCAGAGTCTATTAATGCTCGGAATGTCATTGTAATTCCGGATGGTGAGGTGACAGTTATCAGAGCCGTAGAGAGGAGAGCTCTTTTCGTATTGGCGGTTAGAAAATTTTGAACTTGTTATTCGTCATTTCTACAAGCCAAGAGTGAGCTTGGATCAGTTTCCAGTGTGGATTTATTTGTCACTGAAACGTTTTGCTCATAACGGAACAGAGTATTGTGACTTTTGTTGCACAGATAGCAATTTCTATTGCTTGTGCAGTTTGGTGTATTGTGGTTTGGTAATAAGCAGTTTTAGCATAAATGTTTATTTGTGACAAATTCATATCGCTGTCGGGTGGTCAGAGTTCAAAATGTTGGACAGTGCAATATGATGTGATTATCTTTGCAATGGCTGCAAGTGGTTTTTGTTGTAAGTGGGTGTGCTTGTCCTGAACTCTTACTTCTGTTCAAGAGTGCATAGGTTGGTTTAGGTGATAAGGGTCTTCTCTGTGCCATGTTCGAAGATGTATACCTATTTCCAATCATTTCCAGAGTTCAGAATCGAGACTCTAGGATGTTTGTTAATGTGTTTAATTCTGGTAAATCAGTGCTACTATGTAAGCTCTGTACCCATAATTGGTGTGTATCTGGGTGTTACTTTTGTACAATCAAGTATATAATTATTGGATCCCAGTTCTGTGTTGCTACTCCTAAGTTTTGTAATGCTAATAACGCTTCGGTTATGTTATCTAGTAGTCTTTTAATATTATCGGCGGAATCATGATTAATGGTTGCGAGAGAGAATAATTTTTTTAGTTGTACATATAGGCGTAACTAGGCCTTTTTTCTAGGGTGGGCCAGGTCCCCCAACTTTCGTACATTTTGTTAGCGCGAAGTATACCAGCTATTGACCGATAGTTTTTATGCATTACTCTGAACACTTACAAGATGTTGATATGTAGATTGCCTAGAGCCAATAAAATTGCATAGATTAAAAAAACCATACAGTTTTTAAAGTTACAGAGAGTACAGAGAGTCTATAAGTTATAGAACCCACAAGAAACATAATCTAAATTCTAAAACATAATTTATGCTAAAATAGCTCTGCACACACAAAATAAAATTATTCTCATAAAATAATTCGCATTATACAAATGGCAGACATCACGTCACTATTTTTGTAATCTGTAGGGTTCCTATATGAAACCTAAACTCCCCTCCCAAAAACGCCAAAAAACTAGATCAGCACTTTAATCTACTGAAAATGCGATTTTAATAAGAAAAGCTTTTGAGATATTTCATTCTTTGTCGGGGTTGTAATGTTCAGGTCAGAAGAACACTGAACAGTTTTCAATTGTTTCTCATTCTTTACTATAATTCTCGTTGAATGTTATTGAGCACTCGGATGGATAACTAGTCAGTTAACATTCGGCGATCGGGCGATATTGCTTATCGAGACCAACGGACATTTAAATTATTGTAAAAATAGATTAGTACATAATGTAATTGGCGAATTGAGTGAAAGTGCATTCTTTTCTTTACTCCCAATGAGCCGAAGCGAAACTCACCTCTTCCCTACACTCCATTCCAAACATCCAAAACAATTTTCCTTAAATCATAGGAAGTAGCGTTTATTTGAAAAATAAAATAAAGTTTGCACGATTTTAAAAGATAAATAAAAGAAAGTGGTGTCATTTATTAACTGAGACTTTCATTTTCCACATCCCCTCAGAATCCTCAAGTTCCATACACGAAACTGATATGATAGTAAGGCCCTGCCTAATGCCCAGTATTTATTCCAAGTACCAGTACTAGGACCCATACTTCAAATCTTTTCAGTACAAGTACAAGTTCCGGTAATGGTACTTATAAGGTTCAAGAGCTTTCGAAAGCTCAAATCAGAAATTTTGAAAAATATATGGCCAGTTAAATAACTGGATGAGGTTTCCATTTACGAAATATCATAAAATATCGTATTGTAGTAAGTGGTGAGAAGCTTAACAAGCCGGTCTAAAAATGGAGAAGCTCAGTGAGCAGTTCTAGTAGGGCAGCTTTGAAAAAGCAGATCCCCGTTTCTTCTGGGCAAGCTAGAACTAGAAGATGCCCTGTTAATAAAAGAGACAGTCTGTTTAATCGCCAATCAACTAATTCTCTTTATTGGAATATCGCTAGCTTATTTATACAAAAGTAAATTTGCTAGCCTTGACTTAATTGTTATTAATGCACATTAATACATGATTTGTGTACATGCCCGTGATTGGGGGCACGTTAAAGCTAAATCGCTTATTTGCACTTATGTGCTCAACTCCGGCAGAAAGATGTGACGCAATGTACTTGACCCGTATTACGCTGGTTGCAAAAATGTAAACAAACGCATGTAAATAATTACAGTCACTTCTTTAGGTTGTGACACATATTTGGTTTAGCGTATGTTTTTTGCTTAATTGCAATAATGCAATCGATCGCGTTTATTGTGATGATTAATTTTGGTTCAATTGAATATTACAAGAATGAAGAATGTGCATTCTTGTATTTTAATTGATTTGGAAATTGTTGTGCAAATTCACATCACACCTTTCCCTTTACGGAGAAAAAAAAAATTTTGTTATTATTATAATTTTTTTGTGTTTTTTTTTACATACTTGTTAATGAGCAATCGGATTACATTGCTATAGTATTGTTTACATACTATGTACACTAAACTAATAATAATCTGTTGTTATTTTTTTGTTTTTACATGCTTATTAGTTAACAATTGGATTTTATTACATTGCTATGGTTTTGTTTACATACTCTATATACACTAATTTATGTTCTTATGTTTATGTTTGTGCTATTGATATAAGTTTAATTATCTATTTTCCTTAGCCTATTTTTATGTATTTCTATAATTGTATTTTTATTCTTGTCTTCTACTGTACAGTTTACATTATCTGTAGATTTCACTGTGTATGGACCCTTATATAGTGGGTCCAGTTTCTTTCTATTTTGTGAATTTATTAAGACTTTATCGCCAATTTTTAACAATATTGGGTAGCTATTTATTTCAATTGTTTGTTTTCGTTTTTCTTTTGATGTGTTAAGGTGCTCTTTTACTTTATTTATCGTTTCTTGCAATCTATATTTTATTTCTTTACTATACAACTTGTGATTATAGACGGGGTCTGGACGGTCGATATTGAGTTCAGATGATAGGCTTATTCTTTTAGCAAATACGAGTTCGAATGGGGTGTATGTGTGTACCGTGTTAGGTGTGGTATTGTAGCAAAATGTATAGTAAGTTGTCCCAGTCATCTCTATTCTCATTAACGAATGATCTTAAGTATTCGTTTTAGACATTTTCGATTTCTCTCGAGCGCTCCTATTGTTTCTGGGTGCGCTGAGGTGGCAAATAGTTGTTTTATTTTTAAAATTTCGCAGATTTCTGTGAAGACCTGATTCTTATATTCTGTTCCTAGGTCAGTTTTCAACGTGTTCATTGGACCATATGTTAGTATGAATCCCTTGATTACTGCTTTGCTATTGTGTTTGCCTCTTTATCTTTAGTTGGGATAATCACGATGAATTTATTTAAATCGCAGTGGATAGTTACGGCATACCTGTTGTCATTTTGTGTCTTTGTGAACGGTCCTACTGTGTCTATTGACACCATGTCAAAAACCTTTATTGGCGTGGTTGTTACTACTATTGCTTCTTTGTTGTGTTTTTGATTTTTGTTTTTTGAGCAAAGTTCACATTTGTTGACATTATCTTATAGCTACTGATTTTGTCATGTTGTTCCACGTGTATATATCTTTTAGTTTGCTAAACAACCTTGACTGTCCCAAGTGTCCTCCCGTTGGGGTTGAGTGGAGTGGATGTCGTATAGTATTTGATTTATTTTCTCTATATCAGTCACTTGAATCTGTGGTTTATATATTATTATTTGTATTTTATTTAAAATTTTATTACATAGGCCTTTAAATGCGGTTATATTTATCATATTAAAAATTTGACTCTCTGCATAAATCTTCAGAGTCTTGGTCTGAAGTTGTTTGTCAATATACTCTTCCAAGCATCAAATGCCTGCTCTAGTGCGGGTTCACTGATTGGGTATTATTTATTCTTGTTATCCGCTTATAAAATATTTTATAGTTTAACGCTAGCGTGAGTTCAATTCTTCTTTTATTATCAACGTAGATTTTTAATTCTGGTAATTTTGTTACTTCTGATAGTACCAAGACCTCAGTGATACGCAGTTGATCAGACTGCACACTTATGTCATTGGCTTCTTCTTCTGTAACGTTAGTTTCTTTTCCTTTCTTTTTCATTGAGCGATTTTCATTTGTAATATTTCGATCTCTTTTACATCTGATATATCAACCTTTATTCTAGACAAAGCATCAGGTCCAGAATTTTCAAACTCTTCAAAATGCTACGAAACACCTGACTTCATCTGCGCTCTTGGGTATAGGATAATTTTTTATAAAATCATATTTTGAGCTATCTGGGCTTATACCTTCTACTGAAATTTTGTGACCAAGGTATGTAACTTCCGTTTGAAAAAAATTGTATTTTTCTGGATTTAATTTGAGATTTATCTCTCGTAATCTCTTGAATACGGATGACAAATTTTTTAAGTGATGTGCTTGTGAGCATGCCTCCGATGACTATTATGTCATCAATATATAAAAATGCAACTTCTGGTGTTAGACCTGCCATAGCGATTGTCATCGTTCGCTGAAAACTGTTTGGGCTTATATTAAGTCCGAAAGGAAGACGAGTAAAATGGTAGTGTCCTTCGTTGTTTGAAAAAGCTGTGTACTTTCTAGAAGCTGGGTCTATAGAAATTTGGTGAAATCCAGACATAAGGTCTAGTGTTGAAAAATATTTTGCACGGCCCATTTGATCTAATATATCTTCTATTCGTGGCAGTGGGAATTTACCTGAAAGTACTTTCTTGTTTAAATTTCTGAAATCTACCACTAGTCGCCAGTTTTTGTTTTGAGTACTTGATTTTTTTGGTACTAATCAAATTGGAGAGTTGAATTGGGAAACAGAGTTTTCTATTATTTTATTATCCAGCATTTTCTTCACTTGATTATCGATTTCGGATTTATGTCCCTCTGGGATTCTATAGTTTTTGTTGTTCATAGAAATTATTAGTTGAAAGTGGTTCATTTTCGAGAGAAAATGTGTCTTGATATTCCTGACATAATTTTTCAAATTGAAGTCTAGCATAATTTGGTATGGACTTTAGACTTAAAGCCAAAAATACTTGATTTGCTCTGTTCTTGTTGGGAATATTTTTATTCTGAATGTTAAAATGTTTGGTTTGAAATTTGGGTTTTTGGATAGTTACTGTTTTAGTTGTCGTATTCAATATTCTACCTAATGGATCTTTCGCTGAGGTAATTGCTCCTCCTACGAAAACTCCTCGTTCGAATTCTTCGCCAATTACGACGATTTTATACTTTTGATTTTTCTAACAATTTCGTATCGGGGTGGTATCACGATAACGTTTGGGGATGGGCCACTCATTATGGGTATTTCGATTGACTCCTCGGCTGTATTTAATGTAAGTATCCAAGTGTCGTAATAAATGGAGGCTTTGAATTTAGTTAGGAAGTCAAGTCCTAAAATTGCATCTGCCTCGATGGCTAGATCGTTGTCTACTATTTGGAACAAGTGTTCGATCGAAAATTGATCGTTGAAAGTGAGAATAGCGTAGGTTGCTCCTATTGATTTTCTTGTATTATCTGTGACACCTTGTATGATACAAGTATTTTTAGGATAGTATCGTTGGTCGGCGCTTATTTTGCCTCTTTTAAAAATTGATATGTGTGCTCCTGTGTCGACTATAAATGTGCATACTGAACTACACATATCTACATACGCTTTTACGAAATTAGTGAGAGAGATATTTAACGTGTAGACTCTTAGTTTATTTCTGAGGTCTCCCCCAACCGATCTATTTCGTCTTCTGGTTGGGGGGCTTGGCATTCCCCCGAATCATAGAATCAAATTCTTCTATTACTTTGTTGGTTTCCATTATTCCACTGATGGTTACGGTAATTATTCTGGTTTGAATTCCGGTAATTATTCTTATTCGAGAAGTTTCTGTTTGGGTTCATTAGATGGCCAGTATTAGTGAATCTTTGGTTCTGTTGGCTTTGCCATCTGTTCCTATTAAATCTTCTATTGTAATGTTCTCTGTATTAGTTTGAATTAGATCTAAATCTTTGTGGTTGTCTGCTTTGGTAGTGCAACACGTTATTCTGTTGTGGTATATCCACTGCAACTGCCTTTGCTGTAATCTCAGTTAGAGTTGTGAGATTACTTGCCTTTAGTATCAATTCGGCATCTCTATTAGATACGTTATTTGCGAACGTCTGGAAAATTTTTCTGACAATTTCTCGGTTGACTCTTCAGTCGCAATTTTTTCGGATATGAATGCTCAAGTCAGCTGTCTTGACAGGTCTTCGACTTGGGCAAAGAAATCGGTAATTTTTCTATTGCCTTGCTGACATGATCTTAATTGTGCTAGTACTGCTTCAGATGGGATTTTCGCAGAAAATTTCCTAATCAGTTTATCTTTAATTAAGAGGACTATGCTAATTTCGTTAGTGTTTAGCCTACCCTGTAATTCTGGTTCTGATAAATTTGATCATAATATCCTTCTGATCTGTTGGCGTAAGCTCATCTAGCAGTTCTATTGATTCGATGAAAGCTTCTTCCATCATATGACTGGACGAGTGACGTCGAGGTTCGTATATCAAAAGGCATGCTTATTTCTTCTTGGTTTTCTATTAATTCTAAAAATTTTCTCGCTTTTAGCTTTATTTCGGTATAATAATAAATTTTTAATGCTTTTTCTGCAGTAGTTTCTTGTTTTACTATCGATATTGCTTGTGCTTATAATTTTTTCACAAGTTCTTTCTTTTCCTTAAGCGTTTTTTTCGTATATGTTTATGCTTTTATTGAAGTTACTTAAAATGTTCTTTAACTCGTCCTTTATTTCATTTAACTGTTCCATTCGTGCATGTTTATTAATTTATGTATTCTATTTTCTTTTTTACTTTTCAATCGTAATTTGCGCTGGACTGTTAAGATATTTTTTCCTAAGCCCCCTTCGGTGGTCTCGGTACAGAGTGTACACTAATTCTATAACCTTCACAACAGCTATAATTGCCAAAAGAATAATAATCTGCTCATTATCAATATTTACCGTATCTTCTATTATTAGGTTGTTGACGATCTCACCGTTATTGTATGCGTGAGTAGTATAGCTATGTGTGTTCTAGCGGAATTTCCTGTGTACTTTTACTCCCCTAGGCTTTGCTTATGACTTCTCTTAAAAGATTGATAACACTGCACAATATGCAAAAGCTATCAAAACAAAACGTTATTCACTCTCGCTGCTTCAGTAAGTAGCTGCAGATTTTATTAATCCTGATTTAGCGCATAACAAGAACAGCACGTCACATCATTCGTTGCCACTGCTGCTTCACCCAATTAAATTTGCATAATATCACAAAATTGGGATCGCTTTGGTATTGTGAGCGTGTGTAGGAATGGGAGATCAATGATATTTTAATTATATGAGTAGAATGGTACGAAGGTGTGAATGCAAACAAAAGCGGTTTGTATGAAAAAATAAAACAAAAATTTGCCGGTATGTAAACAGTTTGACAATTCAGTAAACTTGAACTGTGAGCTGAAAGCGAAAGGTGGGCCATATTAATTTTATTGAATTTACCGATCCTTTGAACGTCACATCTTTTTGCTTAATTCCAGGTCCTGGTACTAGTACTAATACTTAAGTACCAAAGTACTTACGTACTTTATAGGTATAGAGTTAGGTAAATATTTTAGATCAATTATTTATATTTTTATTAAGCACTAATAAAGAGATAGTTAAAGTCTGTATGCGCTTTACTTTACGGGTTTTTTTTTCGGCAAACTTATTTAACACCTGTTGCGATATTAGTTTTTTTTTTAATTATCTGATTTTCAATGTTTAAAAGTGCCATGTTCGTAAACCTCTTTAGAAGCAGTCGTTCTGAACCAAGTTTTAACTTGATGGAAAAGCTTCGTTCACAGCCAGCCGAGCTGACAGGAAGACCCAGAGCTTCTTGTAGCTACTTGTATAAATTTGGACAGAAGTTTTTATTAATTTCTGTTTTAAGTGTTTCCAAATTTACTACAATGCTGTTGTTTTAGAACATATTATTTATTAATTTTGTTTCAGCCTGTAAGGTGGAAATGTCTACATTTAAAATATTTTTATAATTTTCTACAAATGCCTCTCCATGCTTCAGGTACAACTTAATAAATGGGTCAACTGACTGCGCCAAAGGTAGATTTACAAACCTATTTTTGAAGTTAGTGATAATATTGTCCATCACTTGGTTATAAATACGTATCTTCAAATATTCGGATGGCCTTGCCCTTGTATCTGATGGAAAGTCTACTGAATTAATTTTTCCTAGAGTGGACTTTATCAGAAAGTGCTTTGCTGTCTCCGGTTACCTTCTCCTTTTGTTGGGTTCTCGACAAATTTAATGTTTTTCTGTGAATTTCTCGGTTTCCCGAAGTATTTATTGTCTAGACTGATAATATAGTTTTATTCCATAATGTAACGTAACAAAAATATTATTGAATTTTTTAATTGCGCGTAAGTTTTCTTTTTTATAAAGATAATCAGCCTTATTACTGAATCTGTTGGGATTAGAATCGAAAAAGCTTAAAAAAGCTCTTTTCCGGAAAATTAAACATAGTTCTACGAAATTTTATATATAGGTCACGTCCCCACAAGATTCACCCTTTTTTTTCATATAATCAAAAGCACGCAGGCTCAGCTAAATTATTCATTCCTCCACCGGAAAATAATTTTCTGAAAAACAAAAGTATCAATTAACATTTTGAATCATAATCATTCTCGCACGCGACATACGTTTCTTTATTTCTTCGGAAATAAAGATATAATAAAACATAAAATTATAAAGAAATAAAAAATCAATACATGAAACATAATCCTTTACTTGGGTAAAGGGAAATACTTTTATTCAAAAAAATTAATTCGCGAACAACTCTTCAGAGTGTTTTCTTAATCAAACCGGTCTTAAGACTAAACTTTTCTTTACATTTTTACCGTACAATAATTATTCGTCAAAAGTGCTGATGGATCATCTTTCGGGCTCTCAGGCGGAGGAGTTACTTCAAGTCACGAAATGTGTAATCTTATATCCTTGACAGTTTTACTTTTTGCCGAGGTGAAAAGTCTTGGCTACTGTTTGTACTATTTGCTTCGTTAGCAATGTTTTGTGGGATTTTGAGCTTTGGGGACGTAACTCCAACCTCCTTAAACTCGAGATTCTCCTGGATCTCGTTAGTGATTTTAAGTTTCAATTTTCTTTACCTACAAAATAAGTATAGTGTAATTATTAGTATTGATATTATTATTATAATGCTAGTAGTCCCTAAACTATACTTTATTATCTTATGTAACTTTAATTCCTTGATTTCTTTAATATTATTTTCTTGATGAAGTACAATTTCTTCGAATGTCAAGGCTTCATTATCTTTAGTTATATTTTCATTGTTTGGGATTACAAATCTTTCAATGAATTCATATACTTTATTGCTGTATTGTCAATTGTAATTGAACAATTAATGAAATTAATGAAAAAGTTTCCACTTAAGAAATATTTCCTCTCGTCACAGGTACTTTTGAATGTTTTGTTTTTCAAGTTATTCAAAATTAGAAAATCATTTCGTGTTTCTATTATTTCCTCTTCTGATTTTCTGATTAATTTACAGTTTTCTTTACGATACAATTTTTGCTTAGTTTTAGTTCTTGTAAACTTAGGTTATCTTGAAACGTATAAGTTATATTCTTTACCTTCACTATATATTCTAATTCTTCATCGATTTGTTGGTTTTTAGAATTTGCGATTGCCACCAATAATTTTTTATTTGTTTTTAGGGCTCCTGTACGGATTTTTATGGCGAAGATGACGGCATCATTCGTAGTTTTGGCTACACCTATTCTAATGTTACTTAGTTTTTTTAGATCGATCTTATATTCGTTAATTTTCTGGGCATTCAATATGTTTGGATGCATTATTCCTATCCTGGCTGAAACTATATTGTCTTGAATCTGTTCTACCTTTTCTCTTAATATGTTAATTCTCATTTGTTGCTCTAAGAGTGCTTCCTGTATTATTATTTTTCCGAACAAATTCTTTGTGGCTTCGAATTCCATTAAAGTTTTGTTCCTATCTCACTCTAAAAAAGAACTGTTAAAATTGTCGTTAATTTTTAATTTGCTGGTTGATAGCTTCTATCGTTCAATGGTTATTTTCGTCTGTTGTCTTTAAGTGTGTTTCAATGTCTAGTCTGTCGTCTCCATTGAGAGTTCCAAAGAGCCATATCATTCCTTTTCCTACAATATTAATTAAGCCTATTCTATTTCTACGGGGTTGGGGGAATAGGGTTCGTACCTTACTTTTAATTGAGTCAATCTGCTTTAATAGAGAAATTTTGTTAGTTGTATTGCGATTGTTGATGTTATGTTTAAAGTCACTAATGATTTTCAGAATCTCTGCGGGGTGTATTATATGTAGAATTATATCAAACTTATCTATTATCTCTACCGCATCTATTTTGATCTCCGCATATCCGGCTTCTGAATTGATCCGTTCAATCGTTAGAGTTGACTGCGTCAGAGGGATGGTGACCAGTACCAACATCCATAGGAATAGGATCCTCACCTGTAAATTTAAGAGGTCGTTTTATATTATTTTTGTGGATGTTTCTAATTTATGCCTTCTGTATTTCGGTTCCTCTTTGTGTCGAAGGGACTTATAATTTTTGATAAATCCCATCGTTCTGTATTCTACGTAGTCTTCGCGGTTTTTGTTTCTTTGGTTAATTAAGTGCTTCTTTCTCTCCTCAATTCGGTGTTTTATAATATTGTGATCGATTTTGTGATCTTGCACTTCGGAAGTGGTGCATTTAATTGTGGAGTGGTATAAATTATTGTAAATTGTGATTGCATTTAGTATCTGTAATTTAATTGGTTGTTTTTCTTCTAGGTTTAAGATCCTGATTTTTTCCGTTATTGTATTATTTAGTCTTTCTACGTCGGCATTGCCGGTATGGCTATTAGGTTTGGTTATATGAAAACTTATGTTTTCTTTTTTGCAAAATTCATCGGCATTTTTTGATTTGAATTCATTGTCAAATATGAATTTCTTAATTTTTCCACGTATTGATATAAATTGTTTTAGTTTTTCGACAATTGTTCGACTATTTCTGTCCTCTAGGTGGATGCTAGTGGCATATTTTGAAAATTTATCAATGAAATTGATAAAAGAATGTATACTGTATACGTGAACAATTTTATTTGTTGTAGATGGGGTTTCTGTTAGATTAAATTTCTTTTTTATAGGTTTCCTGTCGTATTTAGCAGAGGATCAGATTTTACAATTGCTTATGCTATGTATTTCTGTTCTCAAATTAGGGTGGTATATCGTTTTTTTTTTCATTATCTCATAGGTGGGTATGATACCCGAGTGGCCTGTTTCGTTTTTATGGTAAAGTGCAATCTGTCTCTTCAACTTTTCCTCGTCCTCTATGTCAGTAGCGAAGTGGCTGCATTTTATGAATTTCAGAAATCTTCGATCTGGGAATGTCGCCATGAGCACTTGCTGCAGCTGATTATATTCGTGGTCGTTTAATTCGGAATAAATCGCCACCTTACCCACTTTCACATATCTTCTCAAAATATTACTAACATGCTCACTAACCAAGTCATTTTTGTCTATATAAATTCTTCTGTTCTTGAATATTGTTTCCAATTCTTTCTCTTTGGTTTCCACAAGTATAATCTGTAATTTGAATCTATTAACAATAGAGTCCAGGATGGGAATATGGTCCTCGAGGTTTTCCTCTTGGGAGTGCATAGTATGTACCTCTATGGATTCCCCTGATTCACTGGTTTGCTCTATATTATTTATATTCTCGATTTTTTCACCAAACGATAATTCATTCATAATGTCGTTGTGGCTTTCTATAATAGGGCCTACCTTGAATATTTCAGTGTTGCTAGAGTTTTCAATATTTTCTGAAAACATTTTGTTTAGTACATCGCTCATATCTATTGAGTTGATCTCCTGGTTTTCAGTGTTTATGCTGCTCAAGAAGTCTGCGACTTTATATCTTTTCCCTTAATAAAATCAATCTTGAAATTATATTCCCCTAGTTGTATGAGCCACCTTTGGAGCCTTGGGTTGATGTCTTTACCCGAGTATTTTGTATGAAGCCATTTTATGGGCTGATGGTCTGTTTGTAATTCAAACTGCTTTCGAACAAACATGGTCTAAAATACCATACACCCCATACCACGGCTAGTAGCTCTTGTTCTACTGGGGGGTATGTCTGTTCATGGTTATTTAAGGTTCTGGAGGCATAAGAGATGGGATGAACATCTTGTGTTAAAACTGCGTGAAAGGCAAAATTGCTGGCATCAGTTATAAGCTTGAAATTCCTTTTAAAATCAGGTTACTTAAGTATCGGATGATTGGTTATGAGTTCTTTCAATTTATCATAAGCAGCTATGAAACTTGGGTCATTGGTGTTTATTCGGGAATTCTTCTTTAAATACTTTGTTAATGGATGTGCTATTTGGGCATAGTTCTTTATGAACTTCCTATAGTAGCCAGTGATTCCCAGGAATGCTTTGATATGTTTCTGAGTGGTTGGCAATTTTAAATTTTGAATAACTTCGACTTTGGCCGGGTTGGGTGTAACACCTTCGGGTGTTAGGATATGGCCAAGATACTCGGTCACCTTGAGGAGGAAATTACATTTATCTACCTGTATTTTCAATTTTGCTTCTCTCAGTTTGTTAAATATTTTTCGGATGTTTGAAATATGTTCTTTCAATTCATCGAGATAAACTACATAGATTTTATTTATGTAGTCACTAAGAATTGAGTTCATCAACCGTTGGAAGGTTGCGGGGGCGTTCTTTAATCCGAATGGCATTCTGATGTACTCATAATGTCCGATTGGAGTGAACAACGCAGTTTTTTTCTCCTATCATCAGCTTTTACTAAGATTTGGTAAAACCCCTTCGCCAAATTCAATGTCGTAAAATACTGCACTTTTCCCAATTTGTCCAATGTATTATCAATATTTGGAATTGGGAATTTATCGTTAATGATCACTTTATTTAGTTTGCCTTTGCGATAGTCAATAACTATTCGCCATTTATGTTGCCCGGAGTTATCTGTTTTCTTCGGTACTATCCAAAGCGGTGAATTGTATGGGGAATTGCTCTCTTTGATAATCACCTGAGCAAGCATTTCTGTTATTTGGGTTTTTATTTCCTTTTCGTGAATTTGTGGGTAACGATAAATTTTTGAATAAATCGGATTACTAGTTGTTGTTAAAACTTCGTGCTGCACTTCTCGAGTGAAATTAAGTACATCCCCTTCAGTAAAGAATAGTTCTTGATATTCTATTAAGAGGTTTTTTACTAATTTACTTTCCTCATTATTCAGATGATCGAGTTTTAGACTATCAACTGCACTTCCCTCATTAATTTCTAAGTTGGTGATCATATTTATTTCATAGGGATAGTCGTCTTCGAAAAGAATTTTATTTTTGTTTACTTCTAAATGTCTTTTTTCGAGGTTAACTATCGCTTTCATTTCTGTTAGCAAGTTTTGCCCGATAATAGCATCGTATTTTCTATCGTTTAATGGTATCACTTTCCATGCTGTCGTTCCTTTTGTAAGGAATTCTCTTGGGAATGGAGTGATTATTTCACGATCTACTACATTCATACCATTAAGTGTTGAGTAAAATAAAGGATTCAAGAGTTTTATCTGGATGAAATTTTCTTAAAGTTGAGATTTTATAATAATAATAATTTGTTTCTGAACCTGTGCCGATTAGGGATTTGAATTTTTAGTGACCTATTGTAAGGGTAACTATAGGTAATTTAATTCGCGAGGCTCTATGAAAATTTTTTCGCTCTGTTGCTGAACATTTTCCACCTCCTTTGGTTCAATATTATTACTAGAGTTAAAGCGATTATTGCTAGCGAAGTTATTATTATTACGAAATCTATTAGAATTAGATGTTGCACCTCCTGCTTGCTGCGGTCGATATTCCCTAAATTTCTACGTGTCATATTGTTATTATTATTTCTAGGGTAGGTTTGGCTTCGATAAAAATTGTTGCGGTTATTCTTATCATTGTTGTTATTATTGCGCTGCCTATTTGTATAACTTCTACCGTTATTAAATGCTCTGTTATCTTGCCTATCGTTTTCTCTATTACCGTTCCTAGCGATATTTCTAATTTTTCGGTGGGAGATGTCAATTGCTCTTTCGTCTATCAAGAAGTTTTTATTCAGAAAATCTATTATAAATTTCGATCATTTCTTCACATTTCCGCGAACGAGATTATCCATCTTTTCCACAACAATCCCTACAAGGTACCTATCATTATTATCTGGTGAAAAAATTATGGGTTTCTCCTCTTCATCTTCAAATTCATACAATTCGTTCAATTGATAATTCACTGTCCTAACTATTTCAAAAAGTTCTATTAAATTTCTTACTCTGACATTTCGGCATTCTTTTATCAGCTCTGCGTTATCTTTACGTGGGCGAAAATGTAGTTTTTAGCTCAGACGTTGCAGTTTACCATCTGAGTTGCTACCTAGATGTTGTACACATCGTTTTGCCATTCCTTGGATTTTTTCATTCAAAACAATGCGGATGGCATACTGTTTTAATTCCTCATTATTGCACAGCTCTATTGCATCTTCCACAGACGTCATGAACGCCATCAAGGTGAAATCTTCTGCTCCATTGAAGGGCTTCAGATGACGAAAATGGTTGAGTACTTGGTCCGGTGTTAACTGGAATAAGTTGGCCTGTCCTGCAGCTGCTCCAACTGCTTGAGCTACTTGTTGTTGAGCCCTTTGTTGTTGGTTAAATTGTTCCTGCAGTTGAGCAATTTCGGCTTGTTGTTGTTGCACTGATTGCACAAGATTGCTATATCTTGTTGGTTCGCCATTTCTTCCTCACTGTCACTATTCTCGGCTATATCTTGATTTTCGTCGAAGGCACTATTTGTTTTGCTTTTCATAAAAAAATATATATTCTCCTATTCTCTCGTCACTCTTGCTTTGTTTTATTATGAAATAATAACAAGACTTGAGGAAAATAATATTAAACAAGTAACAAAGCACTAGTTGAACCCAACACTTATTAGTTTAATAAAACTCATATAACGTTTCTTTTTGTTCACTTGTGATATCCTTGAGAGTAGTAGGTGAAATTTCGTTTGATTCGATTAATCACTGGATTCCTGATCTTTTGAGTGGAATCCTACCGACTGCGCCACTTACGTATCTTTATTTCTTCGGAAATATAATAAAACATAAAGTTATAAAGAATTAAAAAATCAATAAATGAAACACAATCCTTTACTCTGGTAAAGAGAAATACTTTTATTCAAAAAAATTAATTCGCGAACAACTCTTCAGAGTGTTTTCTTAATCAAACCGGTCTTAAGACTAAACTTTTCTTTACATTTTTACCGTACAATAATTATTCGTCAAAAGTGCTGATGGATCATCTTTCTGGTTCTCAGGCGGAGGAGTTACTTCAAGTCACGAAATATGTAATCTTATATGCTTGACAGTTTTACTTTTTACCAAGGTGAAAAGTCTTGATTACTGTTTGTACTATTTGCTTCGTTAGCAATGTTTTGTAGGATTTTGAGCTTTGGGGATGTAACTCGCGCGTTTTGCAGAAGTAAGCATTTTTACTTACTCGAAGACAAAAAAATCTAAACCTAATGAAAAGTTCAAATTAATAAGAAAGTCAGTCTGTTTTAAATTCACATATGGGTTGGTCGTAGTCGTAAAAATATTATTTGTATTAAACGTTTAAAATCAAAGTTGTGTTTTCTTTCTCTCTTATTATTATTTTTATTTATCTTGCAAAAAAGGTAAAATTCTAAAAGTGACGCAGTCGGTAGGATGTTCACGAAAGGACATCCCCTGCAAAAAAATAATAATAATAAAATAATAATAGAAATAAATTTATTATGCAGTGCAAATGCTGTTAAAGTAATTCTGTGCTAAACACAAAATTTTTTTTACAACATTTTTCATTTCCGAAGTAAGGGAAACATCTGAAAATTGTTAACAAAATTTGTTAGTACTTGCCACTTGAAGTGGAAGTGAAAATTTGAATAATAAAACACGGTTAATTTTAATTATTTAACTCCACGAACCTGAAAGAAAAGAAAGAAAAACGTTTTATAATAAAACAAAATAAATTAATCAAATAAATCTATTAAACAAATAAATAAAATAAATTAATTGATTGAGAAATTCAGAAATTATGAAAAATGAAAAATTTACAAAAGTGGAGAATAAAATCAGGAAAAATAAGACAAAAGACCAGCGACATCGACTAATGAACAACAACAGGGCCTTGCCGCCAATGGAAGAGTATTCACAGGACCAAGTAAAATCAGTAGAAATGCAATCAGACAACAGCTTCAATATCATCATCTGCTGATTATCGAGAATTAATTCCCAAATCAGCAGCAACCTTCTAAAAACTGGTCAATTAACTCTCAACGTATACAAAGGAGAAATCAACACAATAAACACGATGACAAAGTAAGCCTAGATCTAATAAAATATTTGAGTCAATTGCCTACTTTCATTGGTGATAGGGTTTTCCTTTATTAGCTAAGTAGGATGATCTTCCAAAAAATATTTTTTGATATAATTAAAAGTAGATTAACTGGAAAAGCTCGCGAAGTGATTGAAATAAATAATGGTATTACAAAGTGGCAAGAGGTGAAAACTCTTTTTGTTCAACATTTCGGTGATAGGTTAAGCGTTGATCAACTTATCGATGAACTTAGATTCATAACATTTAAAACGATCTGTGTAGATTTTTTCTTACTCAGGTGGTGGCTGTCAGTTTGTGTGTCAATTTCTTTGCGCTGCGTGTTTAATTAGTTTTGTGAATTAATTTCTAATCGTTTTTTGCCAACTCTGTGTGTGACCTGTTGTTAATAGTTCGGTCAATTTAGCTTATTGTTTGGTTTTTTTTAGTCTGGTTTTGCAAGTTTTTTTTTCTGTGTATTCTTTGTGACCGCTTGCTGTGGGGAATTTCTATTTCATTTTATCTGTTGCTTGTGCTGTTTTGCACTGGCATTTTATTTATGCATTTCATTTGTGGTAAGCTTGGTTAATAAATGTCTGTGCTTCAGGCTACTCATACACTTAATGTAATAATTACAGGCATTTTTTGGTTATATTTAGTTGTTTACCATCTCCCTTTTAGTTTGATCGCCATCTGTGACTCAGAGTTCCCACCACTGTGATATCGGGGACTTTTCGTAGCTTGTCCTCGACACAATCCTTCTGTTTTAATTAACGTCTAAATATCTGCTACTCTTCTGTTATACAGCTTACACTATATAATCATGACGACATATACTGTATGTTCGTCTGCCCCCAATGAAGATGTCATCATTTGTGACGGAATTTGTGGTAAATCTTTTCATTCCTCTTGCCTGCCCAGTATTCTAAGGAGTTCTCCTGTTTCTGTCACAACCTGTGGCGAGTGCTTAGCGATTAAGCCGTGTCATGTTCTACAACTTATCAAAGCTATCTTCGATTCGTTCTCAAATGACCAATACTTTATTGCGGATAGTGTTAAACACATATCTGCCAACTGGTCGTACCTCAATGCCTTCTCGGAGGACCTTAGTACCTTTAATTCAAAACTCTACAAGTTTCTTATATCTCTGAAGCGCTCAATTCAAACTCATCCCTCTTACTTGATAGGTCGCATGCTCTCTCTACTCGTCTCGAATGTCTGACATCAGCTGCTGATGATTTTCGTGGTCCGCCGAACAATTGTACCGCGTCTCTTTCACCGCTTGGTGCCGACCCAATCCTTAAAGATATTCAACACAATAACCGGCTGGTCAAGTGTGATCTTGCGGGTTGGTTTTCTTCTGATGCTGAGGACTACCTGCTTATTGGCGCTATTGCCTCGGACATTAAGTGTTTCACGTCTGGAAACTTGAACATTTCTTTTTCTCCTGACGTGACGCCTTCTGTGAATGGACATACGCCTAATATTGATGCTTCTACCCTGTCAGCAGATGTGCCACCTACTCAGCCGCGGTATTGAATGATACTTCGTCTGTGTCATCTCTAGGTAATGGTATTGTTTTCCCTTTGAGAACAGCTACCCCAATACCATGAGGTACAAGGATTCTGCTAGTGATGATTCGTCTAAAATTTGCGATATGTTTGCTTTTTTTTTTGACAATGCCTTTGCCTCGTCAAATTTTCAGCCTCAAAATAGCAACTTAAGTCAGACTATCGTAACGTTTCATTCACTATCCCTTCAATTCCAGAAGAGGATATACTCGATCATATTAATGGGCTTCCAAACTGGTCCTGATGGGATCCCTCCTGCCTTCTTTAAGTCATGCTGCCTTGCAATGGTAGATCCGCTGAGAATTATTGTCCAAAAATCACTCGATAGTGGTTGCTTCCCCCATCTATGGAAAAACTCTTTTATCATACCTATCCACAAAAGAGATAGTAAAAATGAAATTTCTAACTATAGGACTATTGCAAAATTATCTTGCATGCTCAAACTATTCGAATCTATCATTTACTATCAACTTCCTATAAGAATTTGCTCTCTTCAAACCAACATGGGCTTATTTCGGGCAGGTCTACAACTACTAACTTGCTGAAATTTGTCTCGGATACCATTGGCGGGTTGGCAAAAGGCTATCAGACAGATTGTATTTATACAGACTTTAGTAAAGCGTTCGACAAGTTATGCCCCTACATGATACTCCTTAAATTGGAAAAGTATGGGTTTCCTTCAACATTTATAAAATGGACAGAGTCTTATTTAGATAACAGAACATACCGAATCTTACTTCGCCATTCCATCTCTAGAGTCTTGAAGGCTTCGTCTGGCGTACCTCAAGGGAGTCATTTGGGCCCCTTGTTCTTTATTCTTTCTATTGACCACATTGACTCTGTTATGCGGTACTGTAAGTTCTTGATTTATGCTGACGATGTTAAGCTTTTCGCTCAGATTAAATCTGCTCACGATTATGAACAGGTACAGGGAGACCTTCAAAAATTTTACAATTGGTGCGAGAGCAATAATTTAGTACTCAATATCGCCAAATGTGAGGTTTTCACTTTCCATAGGAATCAGACACCAATCACTTATGATTATGAGCTCTCGGATTCCTCGATTCGTCGTTTGGACTCTGTCTATGATTTGGGTGTCAAATGTGACCACAGATTGAATTTTATCTCCCATATAAACTACGCGGTATCAAAGAATAGTTCTATGCTGTGTTTTATAAAACGTTGGTCGCGATAGTTTTCGAATACTACCATAACATTGCGTTTGTACACTTGGTTTGTGAGACCACTGCTTGAATTTGCTAGCCAGGTCTGGTCTCCTTTTTACGGTACACACATCGATCGCATCGAGTCTATTCAGAGAAACTTTTTACGATTTGCTCTCAGGCACCTACCCTGGAATAATTCATTAATTCTTCCACCCTATGAGGATGTTATATTTTTATCGGGAAATGTAATACCACACTTGCACCTCCAAATTAGGTTAGGTACTTACGAGCGTGCTGTCCGGGTATTGAGTCAGGTCACTGGTGTTTCGTAAAAAAACTTCACTTGATTTGCCACTATTGCATTTTTTATTTTCTCTTTCCTGCACTTGCCACAACCTCTTGTGTACGGCTAACTAATTCTTAGGATAAAATAACACCGTTGACCTTCACTACCACACCAGCTCAAAACCAACGTATTCCTCTCAATCTACGAATTTAACTTTTTTTTTATCACCGCTCTTTTGGATAATTATCACTTTTTCCTTTTGGGATTAAGACCGGAAGAACGATTCCCAATTCTGCTCGATAATTTGAAAACTCCTTTGCTAATTGTAACTTTTTCTAACGCGGGGTGATGGCCACGACGTTTTTTAAATCAAGTCTGAAAACCGACTGCGTCGAGACTTGATTTTTTAAATCTCAAGTCTAATTGTTCAGGATAGGAAAATGCTTAATTAGCATTCCTATCCTGAGAAAATTATTTACCGCTGGGCATGTTTAAACATGCCCAGAATTATCGCGACGGACGATGGTTGAAATTGAAATTTGATATTTTCGTAAATATCCAACCATCGTCTTGCTATCGTGCATACATTGTTGCGATCACAATGTATGCAGCTCGCGACAATCCGCTGATAAGAGCTTTTTCGGTGAAGACTTGATCGTTTCAGTCTTCACCGACGTAAAATTTCACGCGCCCGATATGTATGTATGTATGTATGTACATACATATCGTATTTACGACAAATCTTACTGAAGGCAAGATTTGTCGTGGGGCTTTTTCTTTTTGAAACGACTTGGGATGAAATTTAAAACTTATATTTTTCCCAAGTCATTTTGTGAAAAAATTATATGTTGATTATGAGCGAAGGAATGTTGCGCGTAGTTGAAGAAATTGCTGATGCAACTTTCTTCGTATGCGCAAGAGATAAGCCAACCGTGCTTTTGGGCATGATTGGCTTATAAAAATCGTAATTTGTTTCTTTATGCCTTATGTTTGATGCCTTATGTATACTACTTTTTGTATATGTAACATGCCTTCCCCCTACAAAAAAGAGAGTTATTCTTGGAAGAGGAATAACTCTCAGGGCAAGGCGATCGTGCAAGATTTTTACACCGACTTTTTAGACAAAAATTCTCTCATTAGATTTCTTTTGTTCCGAGGTCTAGGTCCTTTTGACAGAGCAAACAATTTTGTGTGTTTTTTCTTTTTCGTGTTTGTGCCTTACTTCGATATGTTGTTAGTGGAAGCTGTCACCCACGAGGGTTTTCGCTGCCCCTCGGGGCTTACTGTCATGATTTTTGGGATCTATATCCTGCGAATAACGCCTGGCTGGAGAGGCCCTTTGCGCCTGGTGCTTCGTAGGAGGGGTTACCGCCCGATTACTATTTGGGGTGCAGATGCGGTCCCCTGGCAATATCACCGCGTTTTGCTGCCGTTGTATCCCCACGGGGGACAGACGTTAATTGCTCGAGGTGAGTTTGCGTCCCCTTTTTGGGAATAAAAAAAAATTTTATTGGGGTTTTTTTTTTTTGTTGTTAGGCTGCGTGCTTGTAATTACCGGGGAGCACGGACTATGTGCATGTTGCCATGATATTTTTTCCTCTCCCCTAACGGAGCTTATACGGGCACTTATGGTCACCCCTCCCCTCTCTGGAGATGTCATCGAGGAGGAGTCTGACTTTGAGGACTGAAGGAGGCCGCATTTTTTAACACATCTGTCTTTTTATGTATTGTCTTTTATCTCTTTCCTATCCCTCTTCTCTTTTCTTAATACAAAATAAAACATTTTTTTAATACTAATGAGATATTTTTGGGTTCTTTTTGTTTTGATCTACCTTTCCCTTTCTTACTTTCAGGATTTTTTTTTTTTGATTGAGGTTGGTTCGGCCGGTGCTGGTTGCGATCACATGGTTGTTTTTTTTTTGTGTTTTTGGTTTACATACTATGTTTTTCCTTATATTTAGGTGGTAATTATATTTTATGTTTTAAATATCTACTAATATATTGTGTCCTATTCTAGGGTTAGTTGTATTTAATTTTTATGCTAGGTTAGGTGTTTGTGTCAATACTTATTTTATTACTTTTTATTTGTAATCTGTTTCTTCTTTTTTTTTTGTTATTCTTTCTACTTGTAATTATAATTTTTATTTTCTATCACTTTTTATTTCATTAAAAAAAAATGCTTCAAAGAGACATAGGTTTCTATACACGTGTGTGTTCTTATTGCCATATTACTTATTTATTTTTGTTTTCTAATAAACGATTTTTCAGAACGTCTTGTTATTGTTTCTCTTTTTTTTTTTTTTATATACTTATTGGTATTACATTTACTTTCTGTTTCCTTTTACATATGTAATAATTTTTATTACAGTATTATATTCTACTTTCTAGCCTACTTAATTATATATATCCTTTAACTTATTTATTAGGGTTTATTAAAACTTCTAACATTATTTTTGTGTTATGTAGTAATGTTAGCATCTGTGACTGCAACAGTGCTGACCTTTTGAAGTGGTGATTTTATACCACTTGCACCGACTTAGTAGGGGGTAGGGTGCGAGTCCTTTTGACAGGAGTAGGTTCGATTATTTCGATTTGTTTGCTTTGTTCCTCCGCCTCTGGGGTTTTCTTAGGCTTGCGTGAACGATAGTTTTTTATGAATGGGATTAGCCATTTGGCGACCAGGTACAGCACCATACATGTGATGACAACACCAGTTAAGGATACTGATGTTGCAGCTAGGACATGTGTACGGTGGTGACTGATATGAGGAACTATTTCTTCTAATTTTTCATCCAGTTCTTTTAATGACTGGGTGTCTTCTAGGATGATGCTATTAGTGTCATCTCCTGAGTATAGTTCTGTCTGTATTTTGTCAGACGGTATTTTTTCTTTGGTTTCATTAAGATATTTGTCCACTATTTGTTCTAATGGAGTTATATTTGGGAAATAAGTGGGTTGTTTGAGACTCAATTGCTGGATATTCTCTGCCTCATAGTGTAGGATTTGGGATCCTACTTGTAATTGACAGGGATGGTTGATAGTAATTATTCCTTGGCCTTCTATTTTTGAAGTTAGGAATTGTTGGGTACACTGAAGGTGTACAATTGTTGGTTCTATCAACGAGAATATCCACGAATTGGGTTTACTTAATTTGATAAGTAGGTCTCTGGGAGGTATTTGTGCTCTAAATTGGCACTGTGGCTCTTCTTTTAGTGGATTGAAGAGCAGCTTCACTATGCATTCTTTAGACATTGTAGCCTTTGTTATGGGAATGCCTAGCTTAGCGGTGTAAGTGTCCTCTTTGGAAGATTGAGTGATCTTTTTGAAGATTTTAAGATCTTGTGTTTTTAATAATAGAATATCCTGTGTCTGTACCTGGTGCGCTACGTGCGAGTACTGTATGTCGGGTACCAATGATTGTTTTTTATTAATGTGTATAGGAAAACTATGTACTCTATACAACTTCATTTGTGGTAAATTGAAAATCGGAAGTTATATTCGGATGACTAATTTGTCTTGGACTAATCGAGCCTTTGTTTCTGCTGTCTGGTATAACAACGACAGACAATTTTGAGCATCTGGGCAAGTAGCGTGGGACTTGTGGTATATTTCTAATAGACTTTTGGGAGACACCACTAGCGGATGCAATTGATGATTTTTACTGGAGATTATTATGTCGAGTAAGGCTTGTTGCCTGTACTCAATCTCGACAATTTGTAAGGTCAGGCTTGAAATTATTTCCTGCCTCAATTGCCTCATTAGTAAATCATCAGTGATATTTTGCATTCTATTTACCTGGAGATTTATTTGACGTTGTCTTTCCTGCAGAGATGTCAATGGCTTTTGGATTTGTTGTAGTGTAGTTTTGACTACACTGATTTGCTGTCTTTCCAGGTCGGCTAGTGCTTTTGTATTTGTTTCGAGCTCCTCGAGTCGACTGTATACCTCCTGTTCATTAGTGCTGTCCATGGTCCCGAATAGGTAGTGCATTGCATTTCCTATTCCATCGAAGATAGATCTTGTAGATCTTGATTTTGGGACCACTTCTCGAATGACACTTATTCTTCTCTTGATATTTTCTAAGAGAGAATGAACATGTTTTTGTTGAACCAGGCATAGCTCATCCGTTTGAGAGTGATTTGAACATAATCTGTACACTAGATGTTCCGCCTGTTCTGCCATAAGCGTTTGGTTGTCCAGTTCCATTAGATTTATTTCCGTTAGTATATTCCATGTACTGTGGTATACTTGTAATTTTCCTAAATCCTCATACAGTATTCCTGTATTGTTCAGGGGACTTATTGTGTAGGCTTCCGTTCGTATTTGTCCCATTGCCAGATGGAAACAGCATATTAACACCAATATGTGCTTCATGTTCTGTAGAAAATGAAGGATAGGCTTCGTTAGTCAATTAGTTATACTAAATAGCATATAACATTTAGGTATAGTATTGCTTAATTAAATCGTTGATAATTTGTATAATGGGGGCTTACTTGCTAAAAGAAAGACGAGGTAGAACAGGATAGGAGGACTGTAAGCCGGTTCCTGCTAAATCTCGTCAAAAGATGAGGATTGTATTCTTTCAAAAGTTTAATTAGGGAATTGGTTAATTTACAACAATGAGTAAGAAGTAACTCATGAAGCGGAATACGAAATTCTCAAGGCAAGGTATGAAGGATGCAAGTCAAGGCAAGCAAGAAAAATTTTATTGGTAGAGTATTTAATTCACTCAGAGAGTAAGGGTTTATTTGTTATATGTTCAGTTTTATTTACGTAGCGTATTTTTTATTAATTTAAATAAAATTTAGGTAAAGTTTGACTTCATGAGTCATAGGGAGTAATCCCGAGTACGGAACCTTTAAGTGGGTAGTTATTAGTTTAACTGGCGAAAATTTGTTCCAGTGGGACTTATTTTCTAAAGGTGTATGTACCAGTGTACTACTCGTAATAGGGCTTTAAACGGTTGTTGTGTACTACAACCTGCCGTTTGCCTATTTTTATGGTAGTGTTTGTTGGACTAGGTACGTTGATTACCAGATATGGGCCAACCCAGATTTGAGACAATTTGTGTTTGCGGCTTTCACTTTTGAGGAGGACTTTGTCTCCTAGGTGGAAAGTGAGAGGCCTGACTGTTTTGTCGTAGTATGCCTTTGAGCGTTGTTTGCTGGCTAATAGATTTTTACGAGCCGTGGCATATGATTTTTGTAATCTGTATTTGAGCAGATGGTAATAACTTTCGTGGTTATATACGGGCTCAGGGTCCCGTTTTAAATTAGATGGGACATCCGCTGTGAAGCCGTAAAGGCAATCCATTGGGGTCAGTTTAGTACCCTCGTGTACACTGTTATTGTACACGAACGCAGCGGTTCGTAGGAATTGATCCCATGTTTTGGGATTCTCGTCTACGATTGTACGCAGATATTCGATTAATGGTCTATGGGCACGTTCTAGTGCTCCATTAGACTGTGGATGGTATGCGGAAGTTTGTAACTTCTTTACCTTTAGCAGTTTGCAGACCTTCTTGAATAGCTTACTCAGGAAATTAGTTCCCTGATCGGTGACTATTCTCTTTGGAATGCGATAACGCGTGACAATCTCATTGAAAAAGATTTGCGCCACCGTTACTGCTTCTCCATTTGGTATGGCATACCAATCGACAAACTTGGTGAGATTATCTTGGAAAGTTAAGATATATTTATTACCTGATATGGTCTCTTCTAGTGGACCTACTATATCGAGGTAAACCTTGTCGAAAGGTTGTTCTGCGATGTCCGTTATTACCATTGGCATCTTGAATTGTGGCGATGCCTTCATAGGGAGTAATCCCGAGTACGGAACCTTTAAGTGGGTAGTTATTAGTTTAACTGGCGAAAATTTGTTCCAGTGGGACTTATTTTCTAAAGGTGTATGTACCAGTGTACTACTCGTAATAGGGCTTTAAACGGTTGTTGTGTACTACAACCTGCCGTTTGCCTATTTTTATGGTAGTGTTTGTTGGACTAGGTACGTTGATTACCAGATATGGGCCAACCCAGATTTGAGACAATTTGTGTTTGCGGCTTTCACTTTTGAGGAGGACTTTGTCTCCTAGGTGAAAAGTGAGAGGCCTGACTGTTTTGTCGTAGTATGCCTTTGAGCGTTGTTTGCTGGCTAATAGATTTTTACGAGCCGTGGCATATGATTTTTGTAATCTGTATTTGAGCAGATGGTAATAACTTTCGTGGTTATATACGGGCTCAGGGTCTCGTTTTAAATTAGATGGGACATCCGCTGTGAAGCCGTAAAGGCAATCCATTGGGGTCAGTTTAGTACCCTCGTGTACACTGTTATTGTACACGAACGCAGCGGTTCGTAGGAATTGATCCCATGTTTTGGGATTCTCGTCTACGATTGTACGCAGATATTCGATTAATGGTCTATGGGCACGTTCTAGTGCTCCATTAGACTGTGGATGGTATGCGGAAGTTTGTAACTTCTTTACCTTTAGCAGTTTGCAGACCTTCTTGAATAGCTCACTCAGGAAATTAGTTCCCTGATCGGTGACTATTCTCTTTGGAATGCGATAACGCGTGACAATCTCATTGAAAAAGATTTGCGCCACCGTTACTGCTTCTCCATTTGGTATGGCATACCAATCGACAAACTTGGTGAGATTATCTTGGAAAGTTAAGATATATTTATTACCTGATATGGTCTCTTCTAGTGGACCTACTATATCGAGGTAAACCTTGTCGAAAGGTTGTTCTGCGATGTCCGTTATTACCATTGGCATCTTGAATTGTGGCGATGCCTTCATTGTTTGGCACTTAGGGCATTTTTTTATGTACTTTTTTATATCGCTAAGCATGTGTCTCCACCAATACTTGCGTCTGATTCTTTTATAAGTCTTGATGACACCCTGATGGCCGCCGAAAGGAGAGTCGTGGTAATCCCTTAGGATTGTTTGAACTTCCTTGGGGCTCGTGATTATCTCAGGTGCCTTGACTGGACTTATTTCTTGGTCAAGCGTAGCAGGGGGTTGTATTTCCGCCTCTGGGAGTTTAGTTTCTTTATCTTCCGCTGCCGTGGGCGGTGTTTCAGCGCTGGAGCTAGTGTTGGCCTCTTGGGCTTTTTGGTTTTGAGCTCTGGTCACGGCGAAGCAATGAGCGGGTTCCTTTGTTTTCTTTTTACTTGGGGAAATGTTTTCCTCCACATCTGAGTCCATAGTGTGGTGGACTTGGGCTTGTACCGTTAAAGTGTTGCCTGTATTGTCTTCGATTAATACTTGTGGAATGCGGCTTAATGCATCCGCATTGGTATTATACTTCCCTGGTTTATATTCGATGGAATAATCGAATTCTGATAATTTGCGGTGAAATCTCACCAAACGGGAAGTCGGGTCTTTAACGTTAAAGTCACCTTTGAGAGGCTTGTGGTCAGTATAGACCGTGAATTTCCTGCCTTGGAGGTAGCATCGGAAATTCCTAGTGGCCCAGACTATAGCCAATAACTCCTTTTCAATAGTGGAGTAATTTCTCTCGGCTTTGTTCAGCGTTCGGCTTGCATAGGCGATAGGTTGGTCTTTTCCCACTTCTCCTTGGGAAAGTACAGCGCCTAATGCTTCGTTACTGGCGTCCGTTGTGAGGTTGAATGGTTTAGAAAAATCTGGATAGATTAAAAGAGGTGGGGAAATTAGAGCATTTTTAATGCTTTGAAATGCTTCTTGGCATTTCTCGGTCCAATTGAATTTTACGTCCTTGCGGAGTAAATTCGTGATTGGACGAACGATTTTGGAGAAGTCCGGAATGAACTTCCTATAGTAATTGGCGAGTCCTAAAAAGGACTGAACTTGCCTTACTGTTCTGGGAACAGGAAATGTTTGGACGCAGGCCGTTTTGCTGGGGTCTGGTAATGCACCTTCGCTAGAGCATTTGTGCCCTAGGTAAACAACTTCTCTTCTCAAGAACTGGCACTTCTCTGGCTGCAGTTTGAGGTTGTTCTCTCTTAATTTGTCGAAGACTTTGCGAAGTTTATCATTGTGGTCATTTAGGTCTTTCCCGTAAATGACGATGTCGTCAAGATAAACGAAACATTCGAGGCCTTGTAGGCCTGTCAGAACGAAGTTCATGAGGCGTTGGAATGTAGCGGGAGCTCCTTTGAGTCCGAATGGCATACGCTTAAATTCGTAGTGCCCGTAATTAGTGCTAAAAGCGGTCTTATGTCGATCTTTTTTGTCGACTAAGACTTGATGATAGCCGTTGGCCAAATCGAGAGTGGTAAAGTACCTGGCATGACCTAGTTGGTCAAGAATATCCTCGATTCGCGGTAGCGGAAATGCATCGCCAATTGTCTTTTCATTCAATTTGCGAAAATCGACAACGACGCGCCACCTTTTTTCACCATCGGGTCCCGTCTTTTTGGGGACAACTAATAAGGGTGAATTCCAAGGGCTTTTGCTAGTTTGGACTATCCCGTTTTCTAGCATTTCTCTTAATTGCTCGTTGATTACTTGTCTCTGGGTCTCTGGTAGTCTGTAGGCCTTTTGATTTATGGGCGCTTGATCTTGTATTAAAGGGATATTGTGGGTGATAGCATTTGTGTATGTGAGCTTATCACCTTTTAGAAAGAAAATATCGTTGTACTCGTAGCAGAGTTCGGATATCGAAGCCTTTTCTGCCGCATTTAGATTTGGGTCTAGGCTGAGCTCTTGGTCTAACCTGTTGACTCGCGGAGTATGTGTGGGATCTTCATGATCCGGAAATAAGTATTTTACGTGTTGTAAGATAGCTGTGTTTTCCGAAAAGCTTGCGTCTCTTTCCTCATTTGGTGTAGTTGTGTACTTACTATCTGTTTTACTTACATTACTAGATGGCAGGGAATGGGCTTCCTGCAGCTTTAACGGTGAAGTACCATGTTTTATGGGTACTTTTGATTGGTCCGAGTACTCGCACGCATTCGTATCTTGGCTAATAGGCCGTGAAAAATTGGTTCTCTTAATACTATTTGACGGTGGAGCCAACTTTGCCTTCAATGAGGTCTTATGGATCTCGCACGCGTCTTTTATTGGGCTCAGGGGGCACCTTGTATTCTTAATACTAATTTTATTAAGTGGTGGAGTCGACTTTGCCTTTAAATAGGTCTTACTGAGCTCGCACGCACTGCTGGTAGGGCTCTTGGGCCACTGTTGTTTCTTAACACTAACTTGGTTGGGTGGTGGAGTCGTCTTTGCCTGAGAATAGGTCTTACTGAGCTCACACGCACTTGTTATAGGGCTCTTTGGCCTCGTATATATCTTAAATCTAGGTAAACTAGACGGAGGAGTCCTCGGCATCTTGTTTACCGGCTTCTGGATCTCGCTCGCATCTTTTATAGGGCTCTTGGGCCTCGAAATTTTTTTATAATTTACTCTATTGGACGGTGGAGTCATTGCTGCCTCTGTTCGGGTCTTACTGAGCTCGCACACGTCTTGTATGGGGCTCTTGGGCCGCGTATATCTAGGTATTCTGGAGAAAGAAGTCTTGCTTGACTTCTGTTCCGCCTTGGAAATCTCACTGATGTTTGCGTTATTCGCTTGCGATTTATTCGGCTTGAGAACGTGTTGTGTATCAGTGGCTTCTCCTATTGGGATGACGGCGTAGTCATGTATAGGGAGCAGTTGTAATAATAAACTGTTGATGACCACCTAGAAATTGTTAATGTTGAGTATGGCAACTAGTACTGTTTCTTTCCCAGGAGGGAGTAAACTGTTGGCCAGGAAGACTCCGTCGCCTATCTCTTTAGATAGACAGAGCATTTCTTCCTTCACTTGCAACGGGACTGTGGTGACAATTTGTGACCTAGCAGGTATGTATATTGGTTCTGGTAAGGTAACCAGATGCTGCCTCATTTCGCTGGTTTCTTGATCACCCAGACAGCTCTTTTCGTATTCCGTCGGCTCTTGTTGAACCTGGCAGCCAGCATTACTCTTTTGAGATGCCTTGGAGACACTGCATGTAGATAGCTTAACCTGTTTAGGTTCCATCTTTTCTGCAAGTGACCTCACTTCGACTGCTTTTCTGGAATACAGCTTGTCCGTTTTGCATGACAAGGGCACAGTAAACTCTTCGGGATTTGTTTCCGTACAAGGAAACTTGAGTGCTTTATTTGGGCCTTCAACATTACAATTGTTTGATAGGAAATCGTTTCCTAATAGGCCGTCATCGGAAAGACCTGGCAGGTTTTGTACCACCTGAAACTTGCAGGGAATTTTATTTTTAAAATTGAAGTTGCCCTTGCAATTTCCCAATGTCTTTCCGGTTCCAAAAGGGGTCTGTAAAGTGCATGCCGCATTGGAATTAATTATATCGAGGTCTTTAATTGCTCTTTTCTTAATAATACTAACCTCAGCGCCAGTGTCCACTACTAGTTTTGTATGGCCGTTGAGGCTTATGTCCAGTGGAAGTTTCACTGTAGGGACACCGGATTCGGGCGCTTGGGGTGACCCTTTTGATTTTTTTGTTGGGTTTATAGTCGAGCCGGGGAGTTTTGGGTCGACTGCATGTCGCTTCCCTGACTCCGGGCTTCCCATTTTTTCTTTTGGCGGCAGTCTTCATCTGCGTGTCCTCGGCGACCGCAAAAGGTGCATTTGAGTCTTATATTGAAGACTTGAGGACTTTTTGCGTTGTGTTGATCTGGTGTAGAGCTGTTGGAGAGGCGTGGAGGAACAATCTGTTGTGTTTGATGACCTTTTCTGCAATCACGGACGTCATGTCCATAGATTTTGCAGTTTGAGCAGAAAGGGGTGTTCTTGCGCTTAAGGCAATCTGAATATGTGTGACCCTTTCGCTGGCAGAAATTGCACGTGATGTTACGGACCAGTGCATCTGTATCCGAATTTCTGGCATCAGTGTTCGTAAATGGTCTTTGTCGTGACTGTGATGAACCTGGATTATTCACATTGCGTGAGAACTGATTAGGGTTTGGGGCTCGAGGTGATGCGAACATAGGTGTTGATGGCATTTGGTAATAAGGAGCTCTATAGTAGGCTCTCACTCGTAAATCGGGGTCTACTGGAGCCATTGGAGGAGCTTGTACCAGAGGTGTCTGGACGAATGTAGCGCTTTGTTGTAATTTCTCCATGTCCAGGGCTTTTTGAATTAATGCTTCTAAATCTCCTTCTCCCTGCGTGAGCAAATATTGACACAGGTGTGGGTTAGTTACTCCACTTTTCAAAGCGTTTTTGGCAAAATCCATCAGCTGTGTTTTCACAGCAGGGACTGCCTCAGCTCCATACTTCTGTGTCGCTGCCTCGTTACAAATCGTCAACAACTGTTTCAATCTTGTAATGAAGACAGTGAGAGATTCTATCGGGTTTTGTCTGGTGGTAATTAATTTGTTCACCAGCTCCTGATATGTCTCACGGGGAAGATACGTTCTATTGAAACGTTCCTCTACTTCAGGAAATGAAGCTGGGACGTCTGAAGCGAATAATTGATATGCGTCACCTCTGAGTCTTGTGGGAAGGACCTGAATGAAAGCCACTTTTTCTTCATTATTAAGGCATTGCATAGTTTGTTTGCAGCAGCCAATGAAGGTTTGTAATTCTCGACCCAATTGTGGGGTACTTTCACCCGAAAATAAGGGAACGAGTTGAGCTGTGAGCTTAGCTACTTTAGCGTAATCCACCATTGTGTGTAGTCTATTGACTGGAAATTTAAATTTGGGTGGACTAGCTGGGCTTGTTTCTGGGCTGATTTCCGTTAAGGATTCTTCGAGCCAATCGATCAGCAGGTCTTCGGGAGTTGGCTCAGTCACTTCACCGTCACTATCACTATCACTTAAATTATCACTCTTATTCTTTCCTAATTCTAAATTTAAAATTTTAATATTCTCCTTATCTACGGGGAGGGGGCGCGTGGATTCAGTAAGCTTACTTAGTTCCTCACGGAACCGAACTGTGTTTTCCTTCAGTGTCTGTATTTGTGCGAGTCTATTTTCGCGGGTTTGACTCAGTTTTTTGCTGAGTGAATCACACTGAGTAACGGCTAGCATACCTGAATCTCGCGCTCTCTCGTACAATTTGGTTAAAAATTTTTCAAGACTTACTTGTCTATTAAGACCTGGTAAAACGGTCCCACTTCGAAGTCGAGGTCCTGCTGGGGATAATGGCGGAGATTTATCTCCTGCAGCAGATGATGTACCTTCACCGGGGTGCTGTGTATTGGCACCTGGGGCTGATCCCGCGTCGGCTAAAGATGGAGAGTTTTCCCTCGCTGCTGCGTCTGTTTCCTGCTGAGGTAGAGCAGGATTGTCGGCTGGCATATGATGCGCTGTTTGGTGAAAGGGGGGCTCCTTGCCTGCTTAGATCCCTTTGCTGTGATTGAGAGGGGGGTTTCTTTAACCGCCTTCGAGTTCCCTCTCAATCCTTGGTCGGTTGATTACGCCTTACTTTTGCAGCTGGGGGGGCCCTGGGCCGTCTTAACTTCCCCTGGATCTAGTTGAAAAGGGGGCTTGTAAGCCGTCTTCGATTTCCTCTTCAACTCCGGATCGTTGACTGCTAGCGTTTGTTCGTCTGGTTGGCTGGAGCTTCAGGCTGTTTTTAGAGCTGTGTCCTTGCTGATCTGTACTCGTCCTTCTGGGAGGTTTTGGATGGTTTTCCACTTCCTTCTTTGGAGTGTTTGATAGTATCCCTCGGTGGTGCCTGTGCACTATTTGGGGTGAACGCTTGCCCGCCTGGAGCAGAGGCGCCTAGAGATGGTATCTACCCGAGTGTTGGGGGTGACTTGGCCTGAGTGGCTTCGTCAACGGGACCCCTTCGGTTCGTAGGATTAAGGCTTTTCAAGCTTTTATGATCGTTTTGGCTAGATCTAGCTTCCTCAATCCTACCGGCTGCGCCAATTGTTATATTTTTATCGGGAAATGTAATACCACACTTGCACCTCCAAATTAGGTTAGGTACTTACGAGCGTGCTGTCCGGGTATTGAGTCAGGTCACTGGTGTTTCGTAAAAAAACTTCACTTGATTTGCCACTATTGCATTTTTTATTTTCTCTTTCCTGCACTTGCCACAACCTCTTGTGTACGGCTAACTAATTCTTAGGATAAAATAACACCGTTGACCTTCACTACCACACCAGCTCAAAACCAACGTATTCCTCTCAATCTACGAATTTAACTTTTTTTTTATCACCGCTCTTTTGGATAATTATCACTTTTTCCTTTTGGGATTAAGACCGGAAGAACGATTCCCAATTCTGCTCGATAATTTGAAAACTCCTTTGCTAATTGTAACTTTTTCTAACGCGGGGTGATGGCCACGACGTTTTTTAAATCAAGTCTGAAAACCGACTGCGTCGAGACTTGATTTTTTAAATCTCAAGTCTAATTGTTCAGGATAGGAAAATGCTTAATTAGCATTCCTATCCTGAGAAAATTATTTACCGCTGGGCATGTTTAAACATGCCCAGAATTATCGCGACGGACGATGGTTGAAATTGAAATTTGATATTTTCGTAAATATCCAACCATCGTCTTGCTATCGTGCATACATTGTTGCGATCACAATGTATGCAGCTCGCGACAATCCGCTGATAAGAGCTTTTTCGGTGAAGACTTGATCGTTTCAGTCTTCACCGACGTAAAATTTCACGCGCCCGATATGTATGTATGTATGTATGTACATACATATCGTATTTACGACAAATCTTACTGAAGGCAAGATTTGTCGTGGGGCTTTTTCTTTTTGAAACGACTTGGGATGAAATTTAAAACTTATATTTTTCCCAAGTCATTTTGTGAAAAAATTATATGTTGATTATGAGCGAAGGAATGTTGCGCGTAGTTGAAGAAATTGCTGATGCAACTTTCTTCGTATGCGCAAGAGATAAGCCAACCGTGCTTTTGGGCATGATTGGCTTATAAAAATCGTAATTTGTTTCTTTATGCCTTATGCTTGATGCCTTATGTATACTTTTTGTATATGTAACATGCCTTCCCCCTACAAAAAAGAGAGTTATTCTTGGAAGAGGAATAACTCTCAGGGCAAGGCGATCGTGCAAGATTTTTACACCGACTTTTTAGACAAAAATTCTCTCATTAGATTTCTTTTGTTCCGAGGTCTAGGTCCTTTTGACAGAGCAAAAAATTTTGTGTGTTTTTTCTTTTTCGTGTTTGTGCCTTACTTCGATATGTTGTTAGTGGAAGCTGTCACCCACGAGGGTTTTCGCTGCCCCTCGGGGCTTACTGTCATGATTTTTGGGATCTATATCCTGCGAATAACGCCTGGCTGGAGAGGCCCTTTGCGCCTGGTGCTTCGTAGGAGGGGTTACCGCCCGATTACTATTTGGGGTGCAGATGCGGTCCCCTGGCAATATCACCGCGTTTTGCTGCCGTTGTATCCCCACGGGGGACAGACGTTAATTGCTCGAGGTGAGTTTGCGTCCCCTTTTTGGGAATAAAAAAAAATTTTATTGGGGTTTTTTTTTTTTTGTTTTTAGGCTGCGTGCTTGTAATTACCGGGGAGCACGGACTATGTGCATGTTGCCATGATATTTTTTCCTCTCCCCTAACGGAGCTTATACGGGCACTTATGGTCACCCCTCCCCTCTCTGGAGATGTCATCGAGGAGGAGTCTGACTTTGAGGACTGAAGGAGGCCGCATTTTTTAACACATCTGTCTTTTTATGTATTGTCTTTTATCTCTTTCCTATCCCTCTTCTCTTTTCTTAATACAAAATAAAACATTTTTTTAATACTAATGAGATATTTTTGGGTTCTTTTTGTTTTGATCTACCTTTCCCTTTCTTACTTTCAGGATTTTTTTTTTTGATTGAGGTTGGTTCGGCCGGTGCTGGTTGCGATCACATGGTTGTTTTTTTTTTGTGTTTTTGGTTTACATACTATGTTTTTCCTTATATTTAGGTGGTAATTATATTTTATGTTTTAAATATCTACTAATATATTGTGTCCTATTCTAGGGTTAGTTGTATTTAGTTTTTATGCTAGGTTAGGTGTTTGTGTCAATACTTATTTTATTACTTTTTATTTGTAATCTGTTTCTTCTTTTTTTTTGTTATTCTTTCTACTTGTAATTATAATTTTTATTTTCTATCACTTTTTATTTCATTAAAAAAAAATGCTTCAAAGAGACATAGGTTTCTATACACGTGTGTGTTCTTATTGCCATATTACTTATTTATTTTTGTTTTCTAATAAACGATTTTTCAGAACGTCTTGTTATTGTTTCTTTTTTTTTTTTTTTATATACTTATTGGTATTACATTTACTTTCTGTTTCCTTTTACATATGTAATAATTTTTATTACAGTATTATATTCTACTTTCTAGCCTACTTAATTATATATATCCTTTAACTTATTTATTAGGGTTTATTAAAACTTCTAACATTATTTTTGTGTTATGTAGTAATGTTAGCATCTGTGACTGCAACAGTGCTGACCTTTTGAAGTGGTGATTTTATACCACTTGCACCGACTTAGTAGGGGGTAGGGTGCGAGTCCTTTTGACAGGAGTAGGTTCGATTATTTCGATTTGTTTGCTTTGTTCCTCCGCCTCTGGGGTTTTCTTAGGCTTGCGTGAACGATAGTTTTTTATGAATGGGATTAGCCATTTGGCGACCAGGTACAGCACCATACATGTGATGACAACACCAGTTAAGGATACTTATGTTGCAGCTAGGACATGTGTACGGTGGTGACTGATATGAGGAACTATTTCTTCTAATTTTTCATCCAGTTCTTTTAATGACTGGGTGTCTTCTAGGATGATGCTATTAGTGTCATCTCCTGAGTATAGTTCTGTCTGTATTTTGTCAGACGGTATTTTTTCTTTGGTTTCATTAAGATATTTGTCCACTATTTGTTCTAATGGAGTTATATTTGGGAAATAAGTGGGTTGTTTGAGACTCAATTGCTGGATATTCTCTGCCTCATAGTGTAGGATTTGGGATCCTACTTGTAATTGACAGGGATGGTTGATAGTAATTATTCCTTGGCCTTCTATTTTTGAAGTTAGGAATTGTTGGGTACACTGAAGGTGTACAATTGTTGGTTCTATCAACGAGAATATCCACGAATTGGGTTTACTTAATTTGATAAGTAGGTCTCTGGGAGGTATTTGTGCTCTAAATTGGCACTGTGGCTCTTCTTTTAGTGGATTGAAGAGCAGCTTCACTATGCATTCTTTAGACATTGTAGCCTTTGTTATGGGAATGCCTAGCTTAGCGGTGTAAGTGTCCTCTTTGGAAGATTGAGTGATCTTTTTGAAGATTTTAAGATCTTGTGTTTTTAATAATAGAATATCCTGTGTCTGTACCTGGTGCGCTACGTGCGAGTACTGTATGTCGGGTACCAATGATTGTTTTTTATTAATGTGTATAGGAAAACTATGTACTCTATACAACTTCATTTGTGGTAAATCGAAAATCGGAAGTTATATTCGGATGACTAATTTGTCTTGGACTAATCGAGCCTTTGTTTCTGCTGTCTGGTATAACAACGACAGACAATTTTGAGCATCTGGGCAAGTAGCGTGGGACTTGTGGTATATTTCTAATAGACTTTTGGGAGACACCACTAGTGGATGCAATTGACGATTTTTACTGGAGATTATTATGTCGAGTAAGGCTTGTTGCCTGTACTCAATCTCGACAATTTGTAAGGTCAGGCTTGAAATTATTTCCTGCCTCAATTGCCTCATTAGTAAATCATCAGTGATATTTTGCATTCTATTTACCTGGAGATTTATTTGACGTTGTCTTTCCTGCAGAGATGTCAATGGCTTTTGGATTTGTTGTAGTGTAGTTTTGACTACACTGATTTGCTGTCTTTCCAGGTCGGCTAGTGCTTTTGTATTTGTTTCGAGCTCCTCGAGTCGACTGTATACCTCCTGTTCATTAGTGCTGTCCATGGTCCCGAATAGGTAGTGCATTGCATTTCCTATTCCATCGAAGATAGATCTTGTAGATCTTGATTTTGGGACCACTTCTCGAATGACACTTGTTCTTCTCTTGATATTTTCTAAGAGAGAATGAACATGTTTTTGTTGAACCAGGCATAGCTCATCCGTTTGAGAATGATTTGAACATAATCTGTACACTAGATGTTCCGCCTGTTCTGCCATAAGCGTTTGGTTGTCCAGTTCCATTAGATTTATTTCCGTTAGTATATTCCATGTACTGTGGTATACTTGTAATTTTCCTAAATCCTCATACAGTATTCCTGTATTGTTCAGGGAACTTATTGTGTAGGCTTCCGTTCGTATTTGTCCCATTGCCAGATGGAAACAGCATATTAACACCAATATGTGCTTCATGTTCTGTAGAAAATGAAGGATAGGCTTCGTTAGTCAATTAGTTATACTAAATAGCATATAACATTTAGGTATAGTATTGCTTAATTAAATCGTTGATAATTTGTATAATGGGGGCTTACTTGCTAAAAGAAAGACGAGGTAGAACAGGATAGGAGGACTGTAAGCCGGTTCCTGCTAAATCTCGTCAAAAGATGAGCATTGTATTCTTTCAAAAGTTTAATTAGGGAATTGGTTAATTTACAACAATGAGTAAGAAGTAACTCATGAAGCGGAATACGAAATTCTCAAGGCAAGGTATGAAGGATGCAAGTCAAGGCAAGCAAGAAAAATTTTATTGGTAGAGTATTTAATTCACTCAGAGAGTAAGGGTTTATTTGTTATATGTTCAGTTTTATTTACGTAGCGTATTTTTTATTAATTTAAATAAAATTTAGGTAAAGTTTGACTTCATGAGTCATAGGGAGTAATCCCGAGTACGGAACCTTTAAGTGGGTAGTTATTAGTTTAACTGGCGAAAATTTGTTCCAGTGGGACTTATTTTCTAAAGGTGTATGTACCAGTGTACTACTCGTAATAGGGCTTTAAACGGTTGTTGTGTACTACAACCTGCCGTTTGCCTATTTTTATGGTAGTGTTTGTTGGACTAGGTACGTTGATTACCAGATATGGGCCAACCCAGATTTGAGACAATTTGTGTTTGCGGCTTTCACTTTTGAGGAGGACTTTGTCTCCTAGGTGGAAAGTGAGAGGCCTGACTGTTTTGTCGTAATATGCCTTTGAGCGTTGTTTGCTGGCTAAGAGATTTTTACGAGCCGTGGCATATGATTTTTGTAATCTGTATTTGAGCAGATGGTAATAACTTTCGTGGTTATATACGGGCTCAGGGTCCCGTTTTAAATTAGATGGGACATCCGCTGTGAAGCCGTAAAGGCAATCCATTGGGGTCAGTTTAGTACCCTCGTGTACACTGTTATTGTACACGAACGCAGCGGTTCGTAGGAATTGATCCCATGTTTTGGGATTCTCGTCTACGATTGTACGCAGATATTCGATTAATGGTCTATGGGCACGTTCTAGTGCTCCATTAGACTGTGGATGGTATGCGGAAGTTTGTAACTTCTTTACCTTTAGCAGTTTGCAGACCTTCTTGAATAGCTCACTCAGGAAATTAGTTCCCTGATCGGTGACTATTCTCTTTGGAATGCGATAACGCGTGACAATCTCATTGAAAAAGATTTGCGCCACCGTTACTGCTTCTCCATTTGGTATGGCATACCAATCGACAAACTTGGTGAGATTATCTTGGAAAGTTAAGATATATTTATTACCTGATATGGTCTCTTCTAGTGGACCTACTATATCGAGGTAAACCTTGTCGAAAGGTTGTTCTGCGATGTCCGTTATTACCATTGGCATCTTGAATTGTGGCGATGCCTTCATTGTTTGGCACTTAGGGCATTTTTTTATGTACTTTTTTATATCGCTAAGCATGTGCCTCCACCAATACTTGCCTCTGATTCTTTTATAAGTCTTGATGACACCCTGATGGCCGCCGAAAGGAGAGTCGTGGTAATCCCTTAGGATTGTTTGAACTTCCTTGGGGCTCGTGATTATCTCAGGTGCCTTGACTGGACTTATTTCTTGGTCAAGCGTAGCAGGGGGTTGTATTTCCGCCTCTGGGAGTTTAGTTTCTTTATCTTCCGCTGCCGTGGGTGGTGTTTCAGCGCTGGAGCTAGTGTTGGCCTCTTGGGCTTTTTGGTTTTGAGCTCTGGTCACGGCGAAGCAATGAGCGGGTCCTTTGTTTTCTTTTTACTTGGGGAAATGTTTTCCTCCACATCTGAGTCCATAGTGTGGTGGACTTGGGCTTGTACCGTTAAAGTGTTGTCTGTATTGTCTTCGATTAATACTTGTGGAATGCGGCTTAATGCATCCGCATTGGTATTATACTTCCCTGGTTTATATTCGATGGTATAATCGAATTCTGATAATTTGTGGTGAAATCTCACCAAACGGGAAGTCGGGTCTTTAACGTTAAAGACACCTTTGAGAGGCTTGTGGTCAGTATAGACCGTGAATTTCCTGCCTTGGAGGTAGCATCGGAAATTCCTAGTGGCCCAGACTATAGCCAATAACTCCTTTTCAATAGTGGAGTAATTTCTCTCGGCTTTGTTCAGCGTTCGGCTTGCATAGGCGATAGGTTGGTCTTTTCCCACTTCTCCTTGGGAAAGTACAGCGCCTAATGCTTCGTTACTGGCGTCCGTTGTGAGGTTGAATGGTTTAGAAAAATCTGGATAGATTAAAAGAGGTGGGGAAATTAGAGCATTTTTAATGCTTTGAAATGCTTCTTGGCATTTCTCGGTCCAATTGAATTTTACGTCCTTGCGGAGTAAATTCGTGATTGGACGAACGATTTTGGAGAAGTCCCGAATGAACTTCCTATAGTAATTGGCGAGTCCTAAAAAGGACTGAACTTGCCTTACTGTTCTGGGAACAGGAAATGTTTGGACGCAGGCCGTTTTGCTGGGGTCTGGTAATGCACCTTCGCTAGAGCATTTGTGCCCTAGGTAAACAACTTCTCTTCTCAAGAACTGGCACTTCTCTGGCTGCAGTTTGAGGTTGTTCTCTCTTAATTTGTCGAAGACTTTGCGAAGTTTATCATTGTGGTCATTTAGGTTTTTCCCGTAAATGACGATGTCGTCAAGATAAACGAAACATTCGAGGCCTTGTAGGCCTGTCAGAACGAAGTTCATGAGGCGTTGGAATGTAGCGGGAGCTCCTTTGAGTCCGAATGGCATACGCTTAAATTCGTAGTGCCCGTAATTAGTGCTAAAAGCGGTCTTATGTCGATCTTTTTTGTCGACTAAGACTTGATGATAGCCGTTGGCCAAATCGAGAGTGGTAAAGTACCTGGCATGACCTAGTTGGTCAAGAATATCCTCGATTCGCGGTAGCGGAAATGCATCGCCAATTGTCTTTTCATTCAATTTGCGAAAATCGACAACGACGCGCCACCTTTTTTCACCATCGGGTCCCGTCTTTTTGGGGACAACTAATAAGGGTGAATTCCAAGGGCTTTTGCTAGTTTGGACTATCCCGTTTTCTAGCATTTCTCTTAATTGCTCGTTGATTACTTGTCTCTGGGTCTCTGGTAGTCTGTAGGCCTTTTGATTTATGGGCGCTTGATCTTGTATTAAAGGGATATTGTGGGTGATAGCATTTGTGTATGTGAGCTTATCACCTTTTAGAAAGAAAATATCGTTGTACTCGTAGCAGAGTTCGGATATCGAAGCCTTTTCTTCCGCATTTAGATTTGGGTCTAGGCTGAGCTCTTGGTCTAACCTGTTGACTCGCGGAGTATGTGTGGGATCTTCATGATCCGGAAATAAGTATTTTACGTGTTGTAAGATAGCTGTGTTTTCCGAAAAGCTTGCGTCTCTTTCCTCATTTGGTGTAGTTGTGTACTTACTATCTGTTTTACTTACATTACTAGATGGCAGGGAATGGGCTTCCTGCAGCTTTAACGGTGAAGTACCATGTTTTATGGGTACTTTTGATTGGTCCGAGTACTCGCACGCATTCGTATCTTGGCTAATAGGCCGTGAAAAATTGGTTCTCTTAATACTATTTGACGGTGGAGCCAACTTTGCCTTCAATGAGGTCTTACGGATCTCGCACGCGTCTTTTATTGGGCTCAGGGGGCACCTTGTATTCTTAATACTAATTTTATTAAGTGGTGGAGTCGACTTTGCCTTTAAATAGGTCTTACTGAGCTCGCACGCACTGCTGGTAGGGCTCTTGGGCCACTGTTGTTTCTTAACACTAACTTGGTTGGGTGGTGGAGTCGTCTTTGCCTGAGAATAGGTCTTACTGAGCTCACACGCACTTGTTATAGGGCTCTTTGGCCTCGTATATATCTTAAATCTAGGTAAACTAGACGGAGGAGTCCTCGGCATCTTGTTTACCGGCTTCTGGATCTCGCTCGCATCTTTTATAGGGCTCTTGGGCCTCGAAATTTTTTTATAATTTACTCTATTGGACGGTGGAGTCATTGCTGCCTCTGTTCGGGTCTTACTGAGCTCGCACACGTCTTGTATGGGGCTCTTGGGCCGCGTATATCTAGGTATTCTGGAGAAAGAAGTCTTGCTTGACTTCTGTTCCGCCTTGGAAATCTCACTGATGTTTGCGTTATTCGCTTGCGATTTATTCGGCTTGAGAACGTGTTGTGTATCAGTGGCTTCTCCTATTGGGATGACGGCGTAGTCATGTATAGGGAGCAGTTGTAATAATAAACTGTTGATGACCACCTGGAAATTGTTAATGTTGAGTATGGCAACTAGCACTGTTTCTTTCCCAGGAGGGAGTAAACTGTTGGCCAGGAAGACTCCGTCGCCTATCTCTTTAGATAGACAGAGCATTTCTTCCTTCACTTGCAACGGGACTGTGGTGACAATTTGTGACCTAGCAGGTATGTATATTGGTTCTGGTAAGGTAACCAGATGCTGCCTCATTTCGCTGGTTTCTTGATCACCCAGACAGCTCTTTTCGTATTCCGTCGGCTCTTGTTGAACCTGGCAGCCAGCATTACTCTTTTGAGTTGCCTTGGAGACACTGCATGTAGATAGCTTAACCTGTTTAGGTTCCATCTTTTCTGCAAGTGACCTCACTTCGACTGCTTTTCTGGAATACAGCTTGTCCGTTTTGCATGACAAGGGCACAGTAAACTCTTCGGGATTTGTTTCCGTACAAGGAAACTTGAGTGCTTTATTTGGGCCTTCAACATTACAATTGTTTGATAGGAAATCGTTTCCTAATAGGCCGTCATCGGAAAGACCTGGCAGGTTTTGTACCACCTGAAACTTGCAGGGAATTTTATTTTTAAAATTGAAGTTGCCCTTGCAATTTCCCAATGTCTTTCCGGTTCCAAAAGGGGTCTGTAAAGTGCATGCCTCATTGGAATTAATTATATCGAGGTCTTTAATTGCTCTTTTCTTAATAATACTAACCTCAGCGCCAGTGTCCACTACTAGTTTTGTATGGCCGTTGAGGCTTATGTCCAGTGGAAGTTTCACTGTAGGGACACCGGATTCGGGCGCTTGGGGTGACCCTTTTGATTTTTTTGTTGGGTTTATAGTCGAGCCGGGGAGTTTTGGGTCGACTGCATGTCGTTTCCCTGACTCCGGGCTTCCCATTTTTTCTTTTGGCGGCAGTCTTCATCTGCGTGTCCTCGGCGACCGCAAAAGGTGCATTTGAGTCTTATATTGAAGACTTGAGGACTTTTTGCGTTGTGTTGATCTGGTGTAGATCTGTTGGAGAGGCGTGGAGGAACAATCTGTTGTGTTTGATGACCTTTTCTGCAATCACGGACGTCATGTCCATAGATTTTGCAGTTTGAGCAGAAAGGGGTGTTCTTGCGCTTAAGGCAATCTGAATATGTGTGACCCTTTCGCTGGCAGAAATTGCACGTGATGTTACGGACCAGTGCATCTGTATCCGAATTTCTGGCATCAGTGTTCGTAAATGGTCTTTGTCGTGACTGTGATGAACCTGAATTATTCACATTGCGTGAGAACTGATTAGGGTTTGGGGCTCGAGGTGATGCGAACATAGGTGTTGATGGCATTTGGTAATAAGGAGCTCTATAGTAGGCTCTCACTCGTAAATCGGGGTCTACTGGAGCCATTGGAGGAGCTTGTACCAGAGGAGTCTGGACGAATGTAGCGCTTTGTTGTAATTTCTCCATGTCCAGGGCTTTTTGAATTAATGCTTCTAAATCTCCTTCTCCCTGCGTCAGCAAATATTGACACAGGTGTGGGTTAGTTACTCCACTTTTCAAAGCGTTTTTGGCAAAATCCATCAGCTGTGTTTTCACAGCAGGGACTGCCTCAGCTCCATACTTCTGTGTCGCTGCCTCGTTACAAATCGTCAACAACTGTTTCAATCTTGTAATGAAGACAGTGAGAGATTCTAACGGGTTTTGTCTGGTGGTAATTAATTTGTTCACCAGCTCCTGATATGTCTCACGGGGAAGATACGTTCTATTTAAACGTTCCTCTACTTCAGGAAATGAGCGGGGACGTCTGAAGCGAATAATTGATATGCGTCACCTCTGAGTCTTGTGGGAAGGACCTGAATGAAAGCCACTTTTTCTTCATTATTAAGGCATTGCATAGTTTGTTTGCAGCAGCCAATGAAGGTTTGTAATTCTCGACCCAATTGTGGGGTACTTTCACCCGAAAATAAGGGAACGAGTTGAGCTGTGAGCTTAGCTACTTTAGCGTAATCCACCATTGTGTGTAGTCTATTGACTGGAAATTTAAATCTGGGTGGACTAGCTGGGCTTGTTTCTGGGCTGATTTCCGTTAAGGATTCTTCGAGCCAATCGATCAGCAGGTCTTCGGGAGTTGGCTCAGTCACTTCACCGTCACTATCACTATTACTTAAATTATCACTCTTATTCTTTCCTAATTCTAAATTTAAAATTTTAATATTCTCCTTATCTACGGGGAGGGGGCGCGTGGATTCAGTAAGCTTACTTAGTTCCTCACGGAACCGAACTGTGTTTTCCTTCAGTGTCTGTATTTGTGCGAGTCTATTTTCGCGGGTTTGACTCAGTTTTTTGCTGAGTGAATCACACTGAGCAACGGCTAGCGTACCTGAATCTCGCGCTCTCTCGTACAATTTGGTTAAAAATTTTTCAAGACTTACTTGTCTATTAAGACCTGGTAAAACGGTCCCACTTCGAAGTCGAGGTCCTGCTGGGGATAATGGCGGAGATTTATCTCCTGCAGCAGATGATGTACCTTCACCGGGGTGCTGTGTATTGGCACCTGGGGCTGATCCCGCGTCGGCTAAAGATGGAGAGTTTTCCCTCGCTGCTGCGTCTGTTTCCTGCTGAGGTAGAGCAGGATTGTCGGCTGGCATATGATGCGCTGTTTGGTGAAAGGGGGGCTCCTTGCCTGCTTAGATCCCTTTGCTGTGATTGAGAGGGGGGTTTCTTTAACCGCCTTCGAGTTCCCTCTCAATCCTTGGTCGGTTGATTACGCCTTACTTTTGCAGCTGGGGGGGCCCTGGGCCGTCTTAACTTCCCCTGGATCTAGTTGAAAAGGGGGCTTGTAAGCCGTCTTCGATTTCCTCTTCAACTCCGGATCGTTGACTGCTAGCGTTTGTTCGTCTGGTTGGCTGGAGCTTCAGGCTGTTTTTAGAGCTGTGTCCTTGCTGATCTGTACTCGTCCCTCTGGGAGGTTTTGGATGGTTTTCCACTTCCTTCTTTGGAGTGTTTGATAGTATCCCTCGGTGGTGCCTGTGCACTATTTGGGGTGAACGCTTGCCCGCCTGGAGCAGAGGCGCCTAGAGATGGTATCTACCCGAGTGTTGGGGGTGACTTGGCCTGAGTGGCTTCGTCAATGGGACCCCTTCGGTTCGTAGGATTAAGGCTTTTCAAGCTTTTATGATCGTTTTGGCTAGATCTAGCTTCCTCAATCCTACCGGCTGCGCCAATTGTTATATTTTTATCGGGAAATGTAATACCACACTTGCACCTCCAAATTAGGTTAGGTACTTACGAGCGTGCTGTCCGGGTATTGAGTCAGGTCACTGGTGTTTCGTAAAAAAACTTCACTTGATTTGCCACTATTGCATTTTTTATTTTCTCTTTCCTGCACTTGCCACAACCTCTTGTGTACGGCTAACTAATTCTTAGGATAAAATAACACCGTTGACCTTCACTACCACACCAGCTCAAAACCAACGTATTCCTCTCAATCTACGAATTTAACTTTTTTTTTATCACCGCTCTTTTGGATAATTATCACTTTTTCCTTTTGGGATTAAGACCGGAAGAACGATTCCCAATTCTGCTCGATAATTTGAAAACTCCTTTGCTAATTGTAACTTTTTCTAACGCGGGGTGATGGCCACGACGTTTTTTAAATCAAGTCTGAAAACCGACTGCGTCGAGACTTGATTTTTTAAATCTCAAGTCTAATTGTTCAGGATAGGAAAATGCTTAATTAGCATTCCTATCCTGAGAAAATTATTTACCGCTGGGCATGTTTAAACATGCCCAGAATTATCGCGACGGACGATGGTTGAAATTGAAATTTGATATTTTCGTAAATATCCAACCATCGTCTTGCTATCGTGCATACATTGTTGCGATCACAATGTATGCAGCTCGCGACAATCCGCTGATAAGAGCTTTTTCGGTGAAGACTTGATCGTTTCAGTCTTCACCGACGTAAAATTTCACGCGCCCGATATGTATGTATGTATGTACATACATATCGTATTTACGACAAATCTTACTGAAGGCAAGATTTGTCGTGGGGCTTTTTCTTTTTGAAACGACTTGGGATGAAATTTAAAACTTATATTTTTCCCAAGTCATTTTGTGAAAAAATTATATGTTGATTATGAGCGAAGGAATGTTGCGCGTAGTTGAAGAAATTGCTGATGCAACTTTCTTCGTATGCGCAAGAGATAAGCCAACCGTGCTTTTGGGCATGATTGGCTTATAAAAATCGTAATTTGTTTCTTTATGCCTTATGTTTGATGCCTTATGTATACTTTTTGTATATGTAACAAGGATCGCTTGCAGCTTTCGAACATGCACTCACTTGAGAAACGTCCCGTTTTTACTTGACAAAATCTCTTTCCGTGATAATAGGCACAATTTAAGAGGGCTCTATTGCATGTCAACTCCTCAAGGTTTAACTTTGGCATGTATGAACCTATTAATCGCATGTGCATTGCTGTTAATAATTTGACTGAGCATTTTGTTGTTGACGACTCTGAGCATGTCTTAAAAAAACGTCTATATAATATTTAATCTTTTTATTTAGATTTAATTTATATTTTTATATTTTTGTTCTATGTCGCATTGCATATCATTTTATTTGGTGTTTGGTCTATGTTTAGTGTAACATACTATTACTAACACCTACTAAGTGATGAAACGCATGTATTGTTGACCGTTTTTTTAATAAACGTGTCCATGTTGCGAGCTTGTGTTAAGCTGGTTCTGATAGTCATAGATAATGTAATAACTGCTATGCTACACAGGCCAAATAATAAAACAAAATTTGAAAATAGTGCGGAAACTGAAATAAAAAATTATTGCAAAACAGCTCTTAGAATTTTTCAAAACAAGCTAGCAGAGCCAATGAGGGGTCTGTTGTATTGCACGCAACCAGATAGTTTAGAAGCCGCTATGCAAATTTTATACGAAACTGGCTAGGGTTAATGTAGGTCGAAATAGTAATTTCAATAAAAAAAAATAATAAAAATAATCGAAATAACTATAATAACAATCGAAACGATAACTCAAATTACGACAGAAATAAAAAGAATTCGATTACAAATAATAACAATAGTTACTGGAGGTATCAGAATCAATCAAATCAAAGATTTGAACTTCCTAGATTCGACAGGTATAGACAAAGTTATCAAAGTCAAACCAACAACAATACGACTATTTCCAAAAACGGCACCGTAGAACCGATGGACGTTGACACATCGACAATCAACAGACGTAATTATAACTTCGAAGAACATCAACACGATAGAAACGAAAATTTTCAATTAATAGCCTCCAATATCCGGTCCTACCCTATATAATACTTGTCACAGCTGTTCGAAAGTTAAGATTTTTAATAGACACAGGCGCTACCCTCTAAACATTTGAGAGTATATACCTGAAGTGAAACGAAAACGTAAACTTTACGAACCGCGTTTTACTAATACACCCACGGCTCTATGGTACATGAACACTATAATCACAGCGTAACAAAAACGTACTGAAAACGTCCGTCCCTCTAAGCATTTGAGAGTGTACACCTAAAGAGAAACGAAAACGTAAACTTTGCGAACAGCTTTAGCGTTATAATAACAGCGAAACAAAAACGTATTGAAAATGTACACCTCTGGTTTTACTGACCTGTGTCCATATAGAGCCTGACAGCTGTTTTGTATTTTGTGTGATTATATTTAATATTCTTAGAATAACAAAACGCCGCGTGATTTTTATTTAGTGAATTTTGGAGTGTCAACAAATTTAAGTAGGTATACTTATTCATTATTATTAAGGTTTGTTATGTGCCATGAGTTTTGATAAAAAAATATACCGCGAAATAACAAACGAAATAAAAAATGTTTGTGCAGCCGCAAGTAGTTCAGCTAAAAGTCGAAGGCTTGAAAAAGAATCGTTTAAAGTGTTGGACTGTGAAAATTTGTACGACGAAGACAAAATTGTAAGTGAAATAAGTGACGATTCCAGTGTGAGTGAGCAGATAGAGGAGCTCAAGAATAAAAATATTTCAAGTGATTTAGCTCACTGGGCTGTGAAATATAATATTTCCAATGAATGTGGAAATTCCTTATTGAGTATATTTAAAAAATATCATGCTGATATTCCCAAGGATGTAAGATCTTTGAGGAAAGTACCAAAATCAAGTACTGAGGTAATTGAAATGGGCCCAGGGTGCTACAAACACATTGGCTTGAAAAATAACTTGGAGCGTTTTGCGAAGAACAACTCCTGCATCAATTCCGTACTCAATGTCGATATTGGGATCGACGGTGTACCCTTAGCAAAGAGTTCCCGAAGCCAGTTGTGGCCCATTCTTCTGAACATTGTTACAACCAAAGAAGTTTTCTTGATTGGTATTTTTTATGGACATCAAAAACCATTTTGTGCTAATGTATACTTAAAACCATTCGTAGATGAAATGATAGATATTTATAAAAATGGAATAAAAACTGGTAATAAAAGTATTAAAGTCAACTTGAGGTCCTTCATTTGTGACGCTCCAGTTCTTTTATTTTAGGTAAGTCAAATGTAAATTCAATATTCTTTAAATTAAACTTACAGTCGATTATTCTTAGGCGTGAAGTCTCATTCAGGCTATTATAGTTGCACAAAGTGCACCATCAAGGGAATCTATACACAACATAAAGTTTGTTTTCCTGGAACAGAACATGTGCCTAGAACAGATGAAGACTTTCGGCATAAAAGACAAGCTGAACACCATGTAAGACATAGTGTTATATTGGAATCCTTGGATATTGGGTGTGTTACACAATTTCCAATCGACTCATTGTGTATTATTAGGTGTAATGAGACAAATCTTGCAATTATTGGTTAAAACCAGGAAAAAACCATTTTCATTAAAAAAAAAAATACGATAATAGCAGTCAATGAGAGGCTTGTGAAACTCCGCAAATGTATGCCAAAAGAATTTTTAAGGAAGCAAAGGACATTGGACCACATGGAGCACTGGAAAGCAACGGAGCACCGAATGTTTTTATTGTATACTGGAATAGTTGCTTTTGAGGGCCTCCTAGAGGAAAAATTTTACCGACACTTCCTATTACTCGTATGTGGTATTCGAATTCTAACCAGCTCAGATGACTGTTATCGAAATAATGAGTGCGCTGCAGAACTTCTCAAGGAGTTTGTGGAAAAATTTCCTACAATGTATGGAAAAGAAAATGTATCATACAATGTACATTCGTTGCTGCATTTGGCCGAAGATGTTAAGCAGTACGGAGCTCTCGATGGATACAGCGCTTTTAGATTCGAGAACTACATGCAAAATATTAAAAAGATGGGAAAAAAGGGTCCTTTCCTATTCAACAAATTATAAATCGACTAAAGGAAAAAAATCTATATGAAAGACACGTCGCACAATCGTATACGGAATTATTTAACGAAATAACGAAATAATAAAAATTGAGAATACATGCAATAACACTGTCAGCGGATATGCTTTAATAAACTTGGAAAATCTATTTCAATATCCAATATCTTCTTCCAGTTTATCCATTTTCATTAGCAGAAGAGAAGATTATTCTCCACATTTAAAAACTTATATTTGCGAAAAAGTGAATAAGAAAGTTGTCAGACTTAGCGCAGAGACCAAACACTTTTATATTCCTTTACAGCACTTTTAAAATTTTTAATTCCTTCAAATTTCTTTTCCTGCTCTAGTAATGTCTCAATTACATTTCGATGAAACATTATCAGGTAAATTGATTTATAAACTAATAACCACTTGATTATTAATTATTAATTTTTCAGCGGAACAGGATGAGAACAATGAGTTTTACCGGTCAGAATTATTTGGCCCTGACGAAAATGATAATTTTGTCCAGTTTCTGCAAATAAATAGCAAAATAAATCCAGTGACGAGTACCCAAATGCCTAACTCGCAAAAAAAAACTTATATGTAGACCACATGCCAAGACCATTTCACCGAATATTCTGCGTCCAAGCTATGCACGAGCTAGCTTTGAAGATGGCCACGAGCATAACCACAATGAGTCCCAAAGTTTACTTATCAAGGGACCACAAAATTGCTCAGATACACAAAGAAGATTTGCATACAAGTTGCATTCTAAAGAAAACTCTGTATCAGAACCAAAAAATTCTGACTATAATAGCAACACCGAGAATGATGAATCCAAAACACCATCTCCTCCTGGGATAATCAGGAAAAATCACTCCCCTCCTGCTGAAAACAACTCGCCAATAGATCTCACTTCCGAGAATAATTTCTTGCTAAAAGCACTTCTTAGAGAAATGAAGTGTCTTCGGCGAGAAGTGCAAGACCTGAGAAACAGAACCAAGGTATTAGAAACCGAGCCACAAATGTTGTTGGATTTGCCGGAAAATACAGCCGAGGGATTTATGCTTCTGGAAGATCAAGTAAAATCCGAAAAAAAAAATTCGAGGAAGCGATGGTATTTTTTCCTAACTTTACTTTGCTGTTACTATTTCAATTTCGCAAATATTTTCAGGCAAATATATTTAATAAACTTCCCGACCAATCTTTAGACAAATATGTTCGGTATTGCCTCAGAGCTGTGGTCACTGATGAAGTGGCCTGTAAATTCTCGTGGTTTGGCCAGAACAACAATATCGCAGTCAAATCATATACAGTGATGAATATCTTAAAAGGTAAAATAATAATGTCAATTATATCAAAGTTCATTTAGGTTAATATTTTTCTATGCCAATTTTAGAAAGTGCAATGGAGAAATTCCCTAGCGCCAGGGTTAGCGATGTAATTAATGTTGTCAAAAAGTGGTTCCAGTACGCGAAAGATCGACGCCGCAAAGCAATGAAGCCACACAATAATATTTATTAATTTATTTATTTAATAATTTATAAATTTATTAATTTATAGACCATATTTCACTATTTTTATATACCAACTTTATTTTATTTATAGACATCACTGACAGCTTGGATTGCTTTGTTTTTTGTTTTCTGCCTTATATACATATATAAATCTAAAACATTTTAAATTTTTCTTGTTGCCCATCTGTATTCAAGTAAACTTTTGTTACAATCCAGCATATAAACACGTCCTAAGATAGATGCATATTCTTAGTAATATAATTTAATTTATTCAAAGGCAATACTTTGTATTTAGTTAATATAGCTATGTTTTATATTTTATTAAGTTTGTAGCAGAGCAATTTTCTATTCAATATTCATTGAATACTTTGTAGTTGTTGTCTTTAATATTTTGTGTTTAATGATTAATTTTATAATTCTTTGATATACATATATTTTTGTTCTTATGGTCATCTCGGACCTGTTTGTTCCATTTAACTCGATAGTTTCTAAGTATCTTTATGTTACTATGTATACAATGCTTGCAATACTACCTGCAGTTATTCTGTTACCTTATTTTATTTTACTTTAAGATCTATATTTGAATACCTAATGTTGTAACGTAGCGTAAGCTGAGGTTCTTTAATAACTGGTTTCTTTTATTTATTTTTTGTAGTAGTTTTGTTAATTTTCTAAGTAATTTGTATTCAATCCCAGTCCGTACTGTATATCTTTGCTGTCGTCACTTGTAATGCCCTCTATTTCCCCTAACTATCCTCTGTACTTAACTGGTTTTCAAGCAGCCCCTGAAAGCCGGCTGCAGTCGCTTAATCCATCTATCTGTTACTTGTTCGTTTCATCTCGCAAGCCAACATAACGAAGCTCTGGCTCTTCAATAAGTGTTCCTCCATTCCTTCCCTTCTCGGGTCTGGGTATCTAAGCACCCCTATAAGTTGTGATTCAACTCTATCTAATTACCACTATGTTAGTTTAAGCTCTTTTTAGGTCCCTTTCAACTCTCTAGTATTTAGTTATTTCTAGCTGATATTTTTAAACTGTTAACTTTTATAAATAAGTGACACTACTTGAATTTGGTACCACATTATTCTCTATAATGCTGTCAGCCATGAATCTGTTAATGTTTGTTTCTATATTCTGTGTCTGTATTTTACGTTATTTTTTTCGGTCCTATTCTATTTTATTCTACTCATTTCATCTCGTTTTGCTTTATATTACTTTAACTCGTCTAATTTTTAATCATCATCAATGAGACTGTTGTGCGCCTTTGTTAGTTTCTTAAACTATTTTTTGTACGTAATCGTTAAACTGGTATTATTCACTTGCCACTCGATGTACCAACGTTGTAACATAGCTTAAACTGATGAGGTTCTTCAAAAAATACTTTTCTATTCTCTTTTCAATCAATAATTCCAACTATCTATTTCTATGGTAAAGTAGTGCAAGTTGAGGCTCTTCAATCAAAGTTTTTCTATTCTATTCTAAACCCGCTTTTAACTAGTAATTTTTGGATTGGAAGTCTACTTTTAGTTTATAGTAGGTTTAAGTGTGTTTTGTACTTCATTAAGTCTGTGGTAGGGAAAAATCAACCTTATATTAGTATTTTTTCAATATTAATTTGTAGTCGGTTTAAGTATTTTATATTTTATTAAGTCTGCGGTAAAAAAAAAACACGGTTTATTATCGCATTTTCAACGACTGATTTTTTTATAGTAGATTTGACTACGTTTTTATTTTATTGTCTGCCGTAGAATAAGTCCTCAATAATAAGTTTAATCGATCAAACTATTACTGATAAGAATCGAATTACCACCAGTGCAATTTAATAATTCATATGTACATATATGCAAGCTTTGTTAACTGCAAAAATTGAAAGCGCCCAACATACTTTTTAAGTATTAATATATATATTACTTCATTTTTCTAGTAGAAATGGTAAAATAAGTTAATAAAGTACAAATATTTACAAAAATAAAAATTTAACTTTAGCTTTTTATATTAATCAGGTCATTATTGCCGGAAATTGTTAAACCCTATAATATAATTGTGATGCTTTTTTATTAAATAAATTAAATTAGAAAAATCTGATGTTTTCTTCGTCATTCAGATGCAAAACGTTTCGTAAACTATACACAATTTGAGAATTCTTTATGAACTCTCCTGCAACGATGCAAAAACGTCACATAATTTACATTCCGAAAACGAAACTGTTCCAACGCTACGCAAATGTCACGTAATATTCGTTCCGAAAACGAAACACTTTAGAGTACAGCCTGCGAAATATAATATCAGCTACCACTACACTGACAGTCTACGCTTTTCAGTTTCACTTCTCTTTGGCCTGATGACTCGTTTCTGTTACGCATTCACAACACCAAAACGTTTCTTTTGCGTACACTTCTATGCAAGCATGTTTACATTTTCGTTACGTTTTTGTTTCGCCTTGCTTGAAGGGTACATCTAGCATCGTGAACCCAGGCGTATGCAATCCTAAATGGCAAATCCCCATGCAAAAACCCATAGATCTAAAAACGATAAATCAAAATGTAAAAATCAGTGGCGTAACTAAGGATGTGTGGGCCCCCCGCAAATAAACATACTTGCGCAGGAAAATTTAATTTTTTATGTCAATTGTAAGGAAATATTTTCTGAGCTTCGGATGTATGATGTTTCCCATAATTTTGTACGGAGAGACGAAATTATTCCCTTCTCTCACTTATTTTTTTTCTTCAGGCAAGAAATTCCCATAATATGGGAGAATTCTCACGATCTCCCAACAGTGCCTTCACTCCACTTACTCCAAGCCAGAGTTGAATAAAAAAATAAAAAGGTTTCGTGGGTACTATGAGCAGTGTTGCCAAACTTATTTATTTAGTGCTCTACTTTCATCAATAAACCTATTAAAAAACCACTGGCAGCCCAACATATCCTCAAGAAAGCACATTAAAAGCGAGGAGTATCTGAGCTTCCCACATAAGTAGCCGGAAATATCCAATTACATAAAGTAAGAGCACAGACAAGAAATACCCAGATATCGAAGGTAGAACTAAGAAAGTGATGTATGGAAGAGCTCATGACAAACCTCAATAACTCACTGATCTCGGCTAAATATATCATGGGTACGAACCAACAAAATTTTTCAATATAGGCAAAAATTGAATTTTTTCTTAGAATTTAAATCGACCATATTTCTTCACAATTTGTGTGCATTATTGGTGGCTGAAGACGATTCGATTAAGTTGTGTCTAGGCAGAATCGGCTTCGTGGAAGTTGGATTGATTTGGTTGCTTGGGCTTGTTAACTAAAAATGTTTATGAGCGTTGTCTCAGGCCGGTATAAATTTGTGTTCAATGTAGGAAAGAATTGATTTATTTCTTAGAATTGAAATCAACCATATTTCTTCAGAATTCGTGAGCATTATTGGTGGCTGTAGACGGTCCGAACAAATTCTGTCCGGTATCGTATTGCATGATGAGTTGAGCGAGCGGCGGTGGGTGGTAAACATTAATGCAAAACTTACTTCTTTTAATAGTTGGATAAGCAAACAAAATTACTAACTTTACCGAAATTTATTTGCATGGATACAAATCGAACATTTAGGGTAATAACGCCTAAGCGGCTATCACTAATCGCCACAACCAAATTAGATTTTGCATTTTTTGATTTCCGTATTTAAGAAAATTACAAATGTTAACAAAAAAGGGGCTTGGTTCGCACATTAGAAATGTTTTAAATATGATAGAGTATTTTATTGAGGTATGCTTATTACAGATAAATCTGCAAGAATACATTTAAATAAATATAGCCAAGCACTTACCTAATTTTTATTTAAGAACAGAATGTCCAATTTAAACATACTTCAATAAATTCTGTTCGTGGAATGCAAAGAGCGACAGTGCGTACGTATTTAAGTACTGCCAAAGAACGAATAAAAGCAACTCTCAGCGGTTCGGCTTCCCTGCTTGACTAGTCGTGAAATATGAAAATAAATATCCGGGTTCTCAAACTAAGAGAAAAAATTTGTACAAGATATTGAAAACATTAATTTATTAATCCGACACCCCCCCCCCCCCCCCCCCCCCCCTACCCTCAAGATGCGATTCAGAGCCAAACAATCCAGCAAGGACTGGGCAGACAGAATTTGTTCGGACCGTCTACAGCCACCAATAATGCTCACGAATTCTGAAGAAATATGGTCGATTTCAATTCTAAGAAATAAATCAATTCTTTCCTACATTGAACACAAATTTATACCGGCCTGAGACAACGCTCATAAAAATTTTTAGTTAACAAGCCCAAGCAACCAAATCAATCCAACTTCCACGAAGCCGATTCTGCCTAGACACAACTTAATCGAATCGTCTTCAGCCACCAATAATGCACACAAATTGTGAAGAAATATGGTCGATTTAAATTCTAAGAAAAAATTCAATTTTTGCCTATATTGAAAAATTTTTTTGGTTCGTACTCATGAGATATTTAGCCGAGATCAGTGAGTTATTGAGGTTTGCTATGAGCTCTTCCATACATCACTTTCTTAGTTCTACCGTCGATAGCTGGGTATTTCTTGTCTGTGGTAAGAGCCCGAGTCCACTGATCACTGCACCTTACAACAGTGTTGGGAAATTGAGGGAATTACAAAACTTTTCAACTTGAAAATTTTGATCTCATACATATTTTAATTCCCCTTCATTTCTTACTTGTCAAATATGCTAAAGTCGAAGAAATACTCTTCTCTTTTCTACGAACTCTGATGCATGCTAGCAGCGTATACGCCTAGCTTAAGGAAGTCAGCCAAATATTTCCATACCTTTTTTCCCCATTTAATACAAAGAATAAATAGAAGAATTCTCGACTTTTTTATTGTTGTGTCATCACTACTGTCTAGCCAGCCTATGATGATATGAACACCTTAAGGTGAAACTGAAACAATGAAATCATTACAGAGTTAATATGATTTTTATTCAGAAACCAAATTTGAATTGAATGAATCTAACTGCTTATTAATCCAGCGTTGTTATTTCATGTGGTTTCCAGTTTCATACGAAAACTTTAATTTTCTAGACATAAGTGGGCCCCCCCGCGTGGTGAGGTCTGCGGGGGCGTTAGTTACGCCAGTGGTAAAAATATTTAATAAAGTTAAAATACCATTATTCAAAGAGTTCAATAGAACTAACGAAATGGCAGAAGTTTTAGAATATAATTTTCACTCTGAATACGACGGTCTAATAGGAAAAAACATTTTAAAAGCCTTGAATATTAATTTAAGTTATAAAAATAGGACCTTAGAAACAGAAGGCGGTAAAATAAAAATATATTTTGATAAATCTGAAGAGAATTATGAAACTTTGATAAACTCTTTAGATACTGAAATATTTGCCCAATGATCAAATTAGAATTGATCATTTGAATTGCGAAGAGAAACAAGCTATTACAAAACTAGTAAAAGACTTTACATCCATATTTTTCCAAGAAGGAACTGATCTGTCTTTCACGCAATGTGAAAAAAAATTCCATTAAGACGCGAAACGAATTTCCAATCTATAACATAAGTTCCAGGTACCCTGAGGTACATAAAACAGAAGTACGGGAACAAATAAAAGAAATGCAAAAACTAAACATTATACGCTCTAGCAATTCATCATATTCGGCTCCAATATAGGTGGTACCCAAAAAACTGGATGCATCGGGCTAGCAAAAATGGCGTATAGTGATTTATTATAGAAAATTAAATGAGTCACGATAGATGACAAATTCCCGATACCGAACATAGGTGATATTTTTGACAAATTAGGGAGGGCACAATATTTTACGACCCTCGATCTATCAAAGGGATTCCACTAAGTCGAAATAGAAGAAGATATCAAGAAGACTTCCTTTTCTACTAATGAAAGGCATTTTGAATTCACGCGTATGCCTTTCGGCCTTAAATATGTGCCAGCCACTTTCCAACGGCTGATGAATTCAGTACTTTCAGAATATTTAGGAAATATATGTCTAGTGTACTTAGACGACATTGTCATATTTTATACTAGCCTAGAAGAACATGTTGATTCTATAAGGAAAATGTTTTCAAAATTAAAAGAAGTCAATTTAAAAGTACAACTAGATAAAAGTGAATTTTTAAGAAAAGAAACGGAATTCTTAGGTCATGTAATATCTACTGAAGGTATAAAGTCAAATCCCAAAAAGATAGAAACAATAATAAAATACGAAATCCCAAAAACCACCAAGCAAATAAAATCATTTTTAGGAATTACGGGCTATTACCGGAAATTTATAAAGACTATTCCAAGATAGCAAAACCCATGACGATTTATATAAAAAAGGGTAAGAAAATTAATATCAATGATCCAGAATATGTTAGAGGTTTCGAAACTTTAAAAACTCTAATTACATCTGAAACAATACTCAGGTTCCCGGATTTCAATAAAAAATTCACCTTAACAACAGATGCATCAAACTACGCGTTAGGGGCAGTACTGTCACATGAAGGGCATCCCATTAGTTACGCAAGTAGGACGCTTAATGACCACGAAATCCACTATTCGACAATAGAAAAAGAATTCGTTGCCATCATATGGGCAGTAAAATATTTCAGACCGTACCTTTACGGCAGGAAGTTTTCTATTCAAACTGATCACAGACCTTTGGTATGGTTAAGTTCGCTCAAAGAACCAAATAATAAGTTACAAGGATGGAAAATAAAATAAGGAGAATATAATTACGGTATTGAATATGTTAAAGGTAAGGATAACAATGTAGCAGACAGTCTTTCTAGAATAGAAACCCATATAACGAAATAAACGAGGACGAGAATGATTAGTATTTTACCTTTTTTTGGTAAGGATTTTGAAAAACTCATCTTCTTGCAAGCCAATAAATTTGTAGACCAAAATCGTTTATTATCTCCCTGGCAATCTGGATTTCGACAGAGACGTAGCTGTGAAACTGTTCTATTAAAAGTCATTTCCGATATTAATGAAGCTCTTGACAATAATAAGTTAACCATACTTACTCTTCTAGACTTTAGTAAAGCCTTCGATAGTGTGGACCACATTCACCTTCTTAATAAATTAAAGAGAAGTTTCGATTTCTTTTCAGAAACTTTTCAGAAATTTATCTTCCAGACATCAAGCTGTGAAATTAGGTAACTCATTGTCCGCTTTTCGTCTTATCTGCTGTGGCGTACCTCAGGGCTCCATGCTTGGGCCATTTCTTTTTAGCCTATGATCTCCCGAATGTTATTAAGGACTCCACCTTTCATCTATATGCTGATGATGTCCAATTATATCTGAGCCGCCCAATTGGACTACAGGATGATTGCATTTCCCGGCTAAATGAGGACTTCAACGAATTTAAGAATGGTCTCTTGATAACAAGTTGGTATTGAATCCAAGCAAATCTAATTCCATTCCGATATATAAAAGCAACATTAATGCTTCAAGACTACTTCCTGTTTTACTCAATAATACAACTCTACCATATCGTGACTCTATTAGGAATTTAGGAATAATATTGAATTCTAGCTTAAGTTGCTGCAAGTATGTTAGTAATATTATTGGAAAAGTTTATGGCTCCCTTCGTCAGTTATGGGTCACTGCATATCTTCTGTCTACCGAAATGCGTCTAAAACTAGTGCGTACGCTGATAATTCCTCATTTCCTTTATGGCTTGATATTATTCCCGAAGCTTGATTCAGTCTGCCACAGACGGCTCATGGTTGCATTCAATGATTGTATTACGTATGTATATAAACTGCCCCGTAGTACCCATATCTCCCCCTATCGTAATAGTATTCTCGGATTTCCGTTAGATATCTTCCTTTTTCATCGTAACTTCTATTTTTTGCACAAGCTAATAAATCTCAAAAGCCATGACTACCTCTACAACAAGCTGCAGTTTCTAGGATCACAAAGAGGTGTAAATATTTGTATGCCACGGTGCAGATCACAACTTTGAGAGTGTTCTTATTTTGTTCAAGTTCCTCGTAAATGGAACTTATTACCATCAGAACTTAAGCGCGTGGGCTCCAGCAGGGTTTTTCTTAAATTTTTAAAATCAACCAATTTTACCTAAATGCACATTCTTTCTGTCTATACTTGAACAACTACTTATGTAAATATGATCAATTTTTGCTTTTTTTCGTATTTCTCTCTTTTTTTTTGAATTTTTCTTATTTTTTTTTTTTATATTTTGATAAATGATTAGATGTTATTTTTTTTTCTTATTAGTTAAGTTAGCAGTTATTGCCACTTATTGACCTACCTGTAAATTATAAACTAGTGTTCTATAAATTAATAAGATTTTAAAATCTTTGTACAGTTGCCAAATAAATATTATTATTATTATGACTGGACGGGTCAGTAGTATGTATCCACTAGCCATTTAAAAATGCACTAGGTGCGGTAGGGACACAAAACAGTGTACCTCACTCCCTTACGTGTTTTCTTATGGCTGGTGGGCGTATTCCTCGCGGATTTATTGTTAAAGTTGATTTTTCTGGTAGCTAATGAAGACGAGGGACAGGTTATCAAAGCAAATAGTACATATCTGCACGTATTTTTTTCTCATACTAGATTGACAGTCATTTTTGTATAAACGAAAATTGCGATAATTTTTTTTCCTGGTCTCTTTTTGTAATTACAAGAAAATAATTTTCATTGCTGTTTAGTTCATCTACCTGGCGCTGCGTTTTAATCTGGTCTGAAAACCGGTTTGGGAGATAGATGTATGAATCATCATTAAGATAAACGGTAAATTTTTGACCGTATTGGGTTTTTACCAGTTTAAAATAATTTATTTTAAACTCCTTGTCTATCTCCATATCTTGTAGCCTTAGCAGTTTAAAGGATGATGAAAGCCCCGAGCTAAATGAAGGTTATTTGGCAAGACAAAAGCTGTTTGATAAAAGTAATGTTGTTGAGCTAATGGGAAAGATTCACGGCGATATGTTTAATCACGATAAATTATTAATGAACGGTGTTGATTTACGGGTAGTTTTGTCACTCGAAAAACCCGAATTTTACTTTTGGGGAAAAGACGATGACAATTCTCCACGAGTTAAGATAGTAGAAGCAACTATGTACATGAATCATGTAACTATCAATCTTAACATCTTGCTGGCTCATGAAGTTGTTCTACAACGCTCCAATGCTATATATCCGTAGGAACGGGTTGAAGTTAAGACTTATACAATACCCGCAAATACATGTGGTTATAGGACAATTGCCAAATCTACTAGTCTTTGGCATGGTTGACAACGATGCATATACCGGAAAACGAGCAAAAAATTCTTACAACTTCAAGCACAACAACATCACCAGGTTTAACTTATCGGTGAACGGGGTACAGGTGACAAATCAGCCTCTAAAATTTGATTATTCAAAAGAAAATCCTGCTAGCACTCGAGGGTATATTACATTGTTTAAAGGAACCGGTATACATTATTTCGATAAAGGACACCAAATTTCAAAAAAAAAATTTGACAACGGATGTTTTCTACTTGCTTTTGATTTAACAACAGATCTCTCATATAATTCAACATGTGCAAATCTATTGAATCAGGGAACGGTTAGAATTGAAGGAAGATTTAAAGAAGCACTAAAAACGTGACATGTATTGTATATGCAGAATATGATAGCAGCCTTGATATAGCTAAAGATAAAAATGTGTACACCAGCTTCTAAAAACCTGTATAAGGCAGGTTAAATGATCATTGTGTTTAATTTTACTTAAATACGTAATCTATAATGAGCTGTTTGGTAAATGTGGAATACTTCTCCGGAGGTCACTTAACCTTCTTATAAAGAGTTTATTTTGCTGGATTCGCTGCGCAAAATAAGTCTTTTGCAAAAGAAATAATTTTCAAGTATCCTACATCATATACAGAATGTACTGAACAAATTTATAAATTTGGCCATCTCGAGCTCAAGCGTTTGGATGAAGATCTTATAAAAACTCTATCAAAATTTAACATCGCATTTGTTCGTGGCGCTACAATGAAAAAATTTATAAATAACTACGTTACATCTCACACCAAAGTCATTGATGTGGAAGCCGTCAGTTCCACTGAAGAGGAATGAACACGATTGAGCTTGCAAATGCATTAACAAATAATCGCACGACAAACAGGTTTTTTAAAGGTGCTTTTCCGTGCAATCATTTACCACAAAAAATAAAAAACCTGCGTGTGTTATGGCAAATACAGATCGTGCCCATAAAGGTGGAACTCATTGGATCGCCTTTTGTTTCCCAAAACATAGCCCTGCAGAGTACTTTAACTCTTTTGGAAAGTATCCCGTCAATATGTTTTTTTGAAAATTTTAATTAGCTAATTCAAGCTCTTTTTGTAGTAATAAAAAACGACTGCAAAGCCAATTTTCAGCAACCTGTGGACATTATTGTTGTATATTTCTATATTCTCGATGCAGGGGACGGAGCTTTAAGACTTTTTTAAAACAGTTTGATTCGAACGATCTAAGTTTAAATGATTACAAAATTGTTAATTTATATCGCAGCATATATCTACAAAAAAAAATCATCTACAATATGGAGGGGATTTTTGTAGCCAGTCTTGCAAAGCTGAGGTCAAAACTATAAAAACCTTAACACTAGCTGTTTTGTATTCCGGGTAACAGTTTGATTTGATTAAATAGAATTACCGCGTAAAAGGCAAAGAACCTCCGCAAAAGGTAAAAAGAAGTTACCCAGAGTTGATGCAGACGTAAAAAATGAAAAAAGAAGTTGTCCAAAATATGCAGCAGAAGTGGCCGCTGAAAATCTCCTCTTAAACTACACGTACCACTTGGACTGCTGTCATAACCGGAAAGTAATACTTGGGTTTGACCCGTTATCACTCGAAGCTAAAATAGTATTTCATCGCCACGGCCTCTTTCCGATATCGACATCTTATTCGGGATGGTTGGCAGTTTACGAGAATCTCAACGATTTAAAAACCAAAATGGAAGGTACGCTTCCAGCAAATTAGACCGAATTAAAGAATACAAGATCCCCGTCAACACCGGTAGCATTATACTAACGGAAGCGGAACTTTATAAATTATTTGAAATGATGAAATTCTTCAATATTGTGATGTTTCACAATAACAACGCCTCTGAAGCTCTAAAGGAATATTATAAAAGGTATGCTGAAAAATGTAAAGAAAAAAATGTATTCAAATTACCATGTGAAGATTTTTTTATTCCAAGTCGTACTTCTTATGTTCACTTAAATTATTCCAGACTTTTTTATGAAATACCTTTGAATTGTATAGCAAATCTTATTTTTGATGCAATGAACTTTGATTACAAATACATGAATAAAAAATTTAAAATTGTTTAATTTTATTTATTAACATGTATAAATAAATATTAACACAGTTTTGAACAGCACATCGTAGGTGGGAATCCACATTGTGAATTTTACAATAAGTCTGAAAATTTTCAAGTTCGCTCATTTCTCGTATTTTCAGATTAATTATTTTACTTTTCGGAAGATATTTTTGAAGAAACAGTTTTTCTCAAAGCCTTTTACATATATTGTAAAAGGTGCAAGCGTTGATAACAGACCAGGTAGATGGTTATAGTCGGTAATTCCGCTGCGCCATTCAAAACCCTTGATATTTATAAAGTTGATGTATTTAAAATCCAGCTCTTCCAGAGGATGAGGCGACTTCAAGAAATATAGACTAGGCATTACGGATCCTGCTCGAAGAATAGAAACTTCCTTCGCAAAGTATTGTGCGTTGTTTCCAACTGCAAACTGAATGTCTAGAATGACGCTCTCAGAACTCATGACTTTTGCTATGTAAGATAAAAGCATTGCATAAATAACTAATAAGGAAACGGCATATCGGGTGAAAACCTAAGCCACTCGGTGAAATGTATTAGTGTGCTGTGTTTGCATTCGTTTCGTCATGGCAGTAGTGAAACCGTGAGATTTTTAAGAGGGGCATTTTTTATAATCCAAATTGCTATGTAAAATAAACAAATTTTAGGCGCCCCCTTATCTTCAGATAATATCCCTCGGCGTTGCCTATGATAATTTAAGTGACTTGTTGAGCAGAACTTTCAAATAAGTGACCAGCCCTCTTGTCATTTCTCCCCCCGCTCGATGGGGTTGACTGTCATTGAATTGCCTACTCACGTACACGAAACCCCGCTTCCTTATTAGTTATTTATTCAATGGATAAAACACCAGATTGATAACGAAATTCATATTTTCAAGACCTTATATATGTAAGCCGTACATAAACCGGTTTCTTAAAAAATAATATAAAAAACTCGGCATAATTTGATTTAACAACATCGGCTTCCAGTAGTGTTTTTTTTTTTTTGCAGCAGTAATGACATATGTTTATTCAGGTTACAATAATATCATTTATTAATTTGATTTTTATTTGTCTAATTAATATTACTAACATGTTTTATCTAAGTATAAAGGTGACTTATTATTTATATAAATCCATAGGGGTATGAAAAACCATCTATTTTGATAACTCTTTTATCAAAAGTAAATCTAAGTTTCTTAACCTCGGGCTCTGAAACAACCGTTCCCGGAAGTTTTCTTTTAATTTTACGATTATTTTCTACTTGAATAGGTTCGGTTTATTCATATTTTCAAAATTTATTTCACTCTTGATCTAAGCCAACTGTGAGCGCCAGGTATAAACAACATTTCGAGCATGTTATATATATAAAACCCTAGGTACATTTATGTACCATATGTATATATATGTATAAATGGGTAGCTTTACAAAAATCTTGCACCTAAAAACCTAAAATTGAAAAAAAAAGAAAGAAAAAAAAATCATAAATTATAAAATTCAATAAACTAATCATGTACAAAACATGATTAGTTTATCTTCCCAAAAGGGTGGCAATTTCCTTCACATTCCAAACAAACCATAACTTTTTCTCATAAAACAACTTGGGAAAAACAAAAGTTTCAGTTTACAACCCAAGTCGTTTTACTTAAAAAATTTCCAAGACAAATTTTGCCTTCAGCAAAATTTGTCATTTCAACAATTTAAGTAACAAATAAATCAAAAAGCAAATCGTACCTTCAGTACAATTTGCCGCGAAAAATTCAATATATTTGTACATACGTACATACATATTACGATAAAAACTTTCGTAATAAAAAACGCGCGCCGCATAAATGCATTGTATGTATATGCGCGCCGCGATTTCAAACGACGGGACGGTGGCTGATGTTTTTAAAAGTGTAAGATTACATTTTTGCAGCCATCGTTCAACGCGAATAATTCTGGACATGTTTGAACAAGTCCAGAATTGAAAAATTAAAATTTTCTCAGGATAAGAAAATGCAATTTAGCATTTTCTATCTTGAACGACGGCTCTTGATCACGATGAATGTGATCAAGAGTGGAGTTGGTTTTCACAAATTGGTTCGGCTACCACCGCGGTTTCGGTTTTACGGAGAAAAGACGCGAAAATTGGTTTTAAAAAAAAAATATATATAATTAAGTTTTACGCAGTGTCTATATGTTACGATATTCCATGTTCAAAGAATAATATAATTTAGTTTTACACAGTTTCCATATGTTTTGATATTTTTTATACGTTTTGATATTATCGTTTCGGTGTACAGAAACAAAACTAAGTTTTTCGAAGAAGATCTTAATTGGACAAGTGATTGTGATTAAAAGGAAAATAAAAGGTGGTAAACCTATCAGTGTGTTTTTTTTGTGTGCTTCGCCAGATCAACGGACCAGCACGTAGAACAAAAAAAGGATTAAGAAGGTAGGAGTACACTAAAGAAAATATATAACAAAATTGGCGCAGCCGGTAGGATCAAGGAAGCTTGGTCAAGTTAAGCGATCGTAAACGCTTGAAAAGCCTTGGTCCTACACGAATCTACGGGGAACCTGTGACAGTAGCCAAGCTATAAGGCCACGTCACCCCCAACGCTCGGGGTGGATATCATTATAGGCGCCTCTGCTCCAGGCGAGCAAGCGTTCACCCAGTGAGTGAAAAGACAGCATTAACAGACTTGGACCTCCAGATTGGAATTCATCACAGACCTCGAAGAAGGCTTTAAGCCCCCATTTCAACCATATCCAGGGGAAATAAGTCGGCCTAGGGCCCCCCCGGCAGCAAACAGAAGCTACAAAAGAAAAACTTCGTTCCAGGATTGAAAGGGATCTCGAAGTCGGAAAAAGCCCCCCTTTCAATCTCAGCCAAGGGAACTAAGACGGTAGGAGCCCCCCTAGTAGCAAGAAACATTCCAGAAGGGAATACTCCAAGAAGGCTGGAAGCCCCCCTTTTGGACAACGCGGGACGCATATGTCAGAAGAAAACTAGACACCGGCACCTGAGACAGGCACGAGATTAGACTCCATACCTTCATCCGACGCGGAGAAATCCCCAGGTGAAAATCTTCATCACCTCCGGGAAGGTACAGACAACGCCCCAGAAGACAACCCGACACAATCAACTAGCCAGAATCCAGACCCATCACAGCAAGAAACAACAGGAGTTCGCCTTCGAAGCGGCACCGTTTTAACAGGGCCCACAGTTGTATCTAAAGTAAGTCTAGATAAGTTTTTAGATAAGTTGTTAGGAAAGGCACGTGAATCCGATAAGCTCACTGTCACGCACTGCGACACTCTTGATCATAGATTAAGTCAAGGCAGAGAGCAGAGGCTGACAAAAATCGAAAAATTTAAAAAAGATACAGAACAATTCAAACAGTAGCTTATCAAATTCGGCGGGCTTTCACGTTCACTAGGTTTAGATAAGAGCTCAGCCAGTGTAGTTGTAAGCACGCTGAAAGTGACAGTGATATTGGTGGTGACGCATCGGACCAAACAAGCGCCGAAAATCTCCTTAGTGGCTGGCTAGAAGTATCCTTAACGGATTCTAGTCCAGAAACCAGGCCTGAAACTCGACAAAGCACAAGTAGACTACCCTACAAAAGTTTAAATAAAAAGATAATCACAATGGTAGATTATGCAAAGGTGGTCAAGCTCACGGCACAACTAGTTCCTCTGTTTTCGGGTGAAAATACCCCACAGCTAGGTCGTGAACTACAAACATTTATTGGCTGTGGTAAACAGGCCCTACACTGTTTAAGTGAGGAAGAAAAAGCAGCCTTCCTACACATCTTGCCTACAAGACTTCGTGGCGATGCCTATCAGCTGTTTGCTTCAGACGTTCCAACTACTTTTAGTGAGGTGGAGGAACGTCTGAGCAGAACCTACCTACCACGAGAATCGTACCAAGAATTGGTCAACAAATTGATCACAATGAGACAAAACCCGTTGGAAACTCTCACTGCCTTCACAACAAGAGTGAAGCAGTTGCTGATGCTTTGCAACGAGGCAGCGGTACTGAAGTACGGAGCAACGGCAGCCCCAGCTGTGAAGACACAGTTGGCGGACTTCGCCAAGGATGCCCTCAAAAGTGGAGTGAACAATCCTCACCTATGCCAGTACCTCCTCACTCTGGTAGAAAATGATCTAGAGCAGCTGATACAAAAGACTCTAGACATGAAAAAGCTGCAAGCAGGCACAGTTTTCGTCCAAACGCCGCTAATGCAACAGCCATATCCAATGGCACCAATAGACCCTAGTCTTCGAGTTCGGGCTCTCAGCCGAACTCCTTACAATCAAGCACCACAGCCACCCATGTATGCATCACCACGAGCACAAGAGCCCAGGCAGTTTAACAATCCCCCATACGTACATGCTCCACCACTACGCCCGCCATTTCCACGAAGGGATTCTAGGCAACCGGATACACAAAATCTGGTACAAAACATCACCTATTATTTCTGCCAGAAGCGGGGACACACCTACACGGAGTGTCTAAAATGCAAAAACACCCCCTTCTGCACTAACTGTAGAAGTTACGGGCATGACATTCGCGACTGTCGAAACAACCAAACACAGTCTGCAAATCGTTTCACACGAGGATCGCCTAACAATCAACCACAGTCAGACCCGAACAATACAAATGGCCCCAGAGTCTTTAATATAAGACAAAAATGTGATTTTTGTGGGCGCCGTGGACATAAGATCGACGAATGTCGACAAAAGCAAAAATGGGAGGATAAAAAACAGGGAAACGACAAAGAGTCGACCCAAAACTCCCGGCTCGACTATAATCCCTACCAGCAATAACCAATGGTCCTCTCAGCCACCCGACTTCAGTGTGCCCACCGCCAGACTACCTTTAGACATAGGTCTAAATGGTCAGGCCCAGCTAATAGTGGACACCGGCGCTGAGATCAGTATTATTAAGAAAAAAGCTCTCAAATCTCGTGAGCTAATAAATCCCAACAGGAGACTAACGCTTCAAATCCCCTTTGGCACCGGAAAAACCTTAGGAAGTTGCCAAGGAAACTTCAGGCTAAAAAGCAAATTACCTTGCAACTTTCAGGTGGTAAAAAATATTCCAGGTATTTCCGACGACGGCTTGCTAGGAAATGATTTCCTAGCCAAAAACTGTAATGTTGAGGGACCCAACAAGGTTCTGCGATTTGCTCGCACGGAAACTAATCCAGAAGAGTTTGCTGTTCCATAGAAAGCGCATCGGATAACCCGTGTTCACAAAACACAGTCAACAAAGAGACACTGGTAGAAGATATTAAACCCGACGGGGATACACCTTCTACCCGAAGTGTTCACAAAACATCTCAGTCAGAGGAAGTCGGCTGTGATAAACAAGAACGCGATAAGGGTGACTTGATTACCGAAGATCCAGCCTGTAAGACTGGACAGCATCAGGTGAATTTAAATGAACCTGTGTGCGTACCAGCAAGGTCTCAGATCGTAGTCAAAGTTCCGTTGCAGTTGCAGGAAGAAATGCTCAGTCTGTCGAAAGAAATAGACGACGGAATCTTCTTAGCAAACAGCTTACTCTCAGCTGGGTTAAAGGCAGTCCCTATAGGAATCCTCAACACACGCAGTTCACAAGTAGTCCTAAACAGCGTGAACCTAATGCTGGTTCCCATTAAAGATTACACTGTCGTCCCCATCAAACGAGAGCCAGATAAAAATATTACAACAGCCCATCCTTTGAATCCCATGAGTCGAAATGGTGGCGATGGTGAGCATCAAAATATAATTAAAACTAAGACTAAGGAAATAGGGCATAAGAGCCCAGGTCAATCAAGCAGTAACAAGAAACAGCTTCAAGACGCTTGCGGGTCCCTCATGAAAACCCCAACGTCAGACGCTGGCCAGCATACAAAAGGTCTGCCGTTAGCAACTCTCGCAGATCCATCTGGCTCAGCGCCACTCATATATCAAAGAAATAGGTTAAGAGGTAAAATGAATAGGGATAATAATAATAGATCTAGATTTAAGAACAATACAAACAGGGCAATAAGCGCCGATCAGACGGCCACCCTACAACATATAAGGTACTTGTTCCCAAACGATGCCGAACAAGAAGACACCAGTATTCAGCCTCGCCTCACTAGATTAGAGCAAGAACTCAGTCTGGATGGAACTTTAAGTTCTGAGGAAAAAGCCTCAGTAACACATCTCTGTTACGAATATGATGACATATTCTTTTTAAAGGGTGACAGGCTTACACATACCAACGCCATCACCCACGACATCCCTCTGGTGCAAGACCAAGCACCTAGTAACCAAAAGATGTACCGGTTACCAGAGACACAGCGAAATGTCACAAATGAGCAACTCAGAGAAATGCTGGACAACGACATTGTCCAGCCCAGCAAAAGCCCATGGAACTCGCCACTGCTAGTCGTCCCCAAAAAAGCGGGACCAGATGGTGAGAAATGGTGGCGTGTCGTCGTTGTCGTTGGCGACGCCTTCCCGCTGCCACGAATTGAGGATATCCTCGGCCAACTGGGCCATTCAAGATACTTCACCACCCTAGACCTAGCCAATGGCTATCATCAGGTTCTCGTCGATCCGAAAGATCGACCAAAAACGGCTTTCAGTACCAACTACGGGCATTATGAATTCAAACGAATGCCGTTCGGGCTTAAAGGAGCCCCGGCCACATTTCAGCGTTTAATGAATTTCATATTAACTGGCCTACAAGGCCTAAAATGTTTCGTCTACTTAGATGACATCGTCATCTATGGAAAAAGTGTGGCAGACCACAACGAAAAGGTTCGCAAAGTCCTTGACAGGTTAAGAGAAAATAACCTGAAACTTCAAATTGAGAAATGTCAATTTCTCAGGCGCGAGGTAGTGTACTTAGGACACAAATGTTCTAACCAAGGAGCACTACCTGACCCTAGCAAAACGGCATGCATCCTAACTTTCCCCACTCCTAAGACAGTAAGGCAAGTGCAATCATTTTTGGGCCTTGCGAATTACTACAGAAAATTCATACCCGATTTTTCAAAAACAGTACGTCCTCTAACAAACTAACTCCGAAAGGATGTAAAGTTTAAGTGGACTGAGAAATGCCAAGAGGCATTTCAAAGCATAAAAAACGCTTCAATTTCCCCTCCACTCTTAATAGTTCCCGATTTTTCAAAACCCCTTAACCTTACCACAGACGCCAGCAGCGAGGCTCTTGGAGCTGTCCTATCTCAAGGGGAGGTAGGAAGTGACCAGCCAATTGCCTACGCCAGCCGTAACCTGAACAAAGCCGAACGTAACTATTCCACAATTGAGAAAGAGTTACTGGCTATAGTTTGGGCGAATAAAAATTTCAGGTGTTATCTGCAAGGCCGAGGTCTATACAGATCACAAACCACTCAAGGGTGTCTTCAATGTTAAAGACCCCACTTCCCGTCTGGTGAGATTTCACCATAAACTTTCCGAGTTCAATTATAAAATTGAGTATAAGCCCGGAAAGTACAACACGAATGCCGACGCTTTAAGCCGCATTCCACGGGATAATGGCAAAGACAAGGAAACTACAACCTTCACGGGAAAAGCTATAGTCCACCATCAAATCGATTCGGATATAGAGGAGGAAACACACTCGTCGGACGGAAAGGAGTGTCTGCAATGCAATGCAGTAACAAGAGCCCAGACACGAAATATTCAGGAAAGTGGAACAAAGCCAGATAGCCAGGTCAAACGAATAGAACAAAAAGAGCAAACTCATCATCCAGAAGCGGCAGAGGGCCTTGACAGTCCACCTAGTACCAATCCACAAATTGTAGACGAAACTTGTCAACCTGAGGTACTCACAAGCCCAGAGGAGATTCAATTAATCTTAAAAGATTATCATGATTCTGTCTTTGGCGGCCATCAGGGAGTGATAAAAACCTATAAATGGATTCGAACAAAGTACTGGTGGAGGCACATGCTTAGTGACATCAAAAAGCACATTAAGCGGTGTGCCAAATGTCAAACAATGAAGACCTCACCACAATATAAAATGCCAATGGTGATTACAGACATAGCGGAACAACCATTCGATAAAATCTATCTAGATATAGTCGGCCCACTAGAGGAGACTGAATCTGGAAACAAATACATACTAACGTTTCAGGATAACCTCACGAAGTTCGTAGTTTGGTATGCCATACCAAATGGGGAAGCTATAACCGTAGCGCAAATTTTCTTCGACGAAATCGTCACGCGCTACCGCATTCCCAAAAGAATTGTCACCGATCAGGGAAGCAGTTTCCTGAGTGACCGGTTCAAAACGGTATGCAAACTCCTCAGAATAAATAAGCTGCATACCTCAGCTTATCATCCCCAATCAAATGGAGCACTCGAACGTGCACATAGATCATTGATTGAATATCTACGAACTATAGTGGACGAAAATCCCAGCTCATGGGATATTTATCTGCGAACCGCTGCTTTCGTGTACAATAACAGTGTACACGAAGGGACAAAATTAACTCGTATGGACTGCCTCTACGGCTTTACAGCAGACGTTCCGTCCAACTTAAGGCGAGACCCCGAACCCGTGTATAATCACGAGAGCTACTACCATATTCTCAGGTATAAGCTTCAGAAGTCTTACGCCATGGCACGCAAAAATCTTCTGATGAGTAAACAACGCTCGAAAAATTACTATGACAAAGCTGTACGTCCCCTGACATTTCACAGAGGAGACAAGGTTCTACTCAAGAGCGAGAGGTGCAAACATAAGCTCTCCCAGATTTGGGTAGGACCCTATACGGTAACCGGCATCCCCAGTTCAGTAAACACAACAATTAAAATTCGCAAACGAGAGGTGACGGTACATAACAACCGTCTGAAATCTTTCTACGAATAAATAGGTGTCTATAGAAGCTAAGTAGTGTTAAGGTACATACATACATTCAATTAAAGAACAATAGAACATAAGCTACAGAGTCAACAGAAAACCCATTTTAATATCCTATCCTATCCTCTCCCAGATGACAATGCGGTCAATAATTCTCTACGGACTATTCCTGACCACAATAGGAGCCCTCGCGGAGGAACCTTACACTATAACGCCCCTAAATAATACGGGAGTACTATTCGAAGATCTTGGAAGCTTATCGGTTTACCACGACACTTGGAGCATCATCACTGAGTTAGTTCTGGGCGAGTTGGACAATCACACAAAACTGGAGGAACGTGCGGAAGACTACGTACATCAATTATGTGGTAACAAATCCTTTGATCAAGATCTATATACCCTACAAAACAAACACGTACATGCCCTGATGGAAAACATCAAGAGACGCACCAATGTCATTAAAGAGGCAGTTCCTAAGTCACGCAAGCCCCGATCCATCTTTGATGGGATAGGTAATGCGATGCACTATCTCTTTGGCACTATGGACAGCGGAAACGAACAAGAGGTGTACAGCCGACTAAGCGAATTAGAGGTAAATACTCAAACCTCTGCTGATCTGGAAAAGCAACAGATCAGCGTAATAAAAACCACGTTTGAACAAATTCAACAACCCCTCTCCTCACTGTCTGAACGACAACATCAGATAACCATCTGCAGAACACAACGGATGATTTGATAGCCCACCAAATAAGACAAGAGATCGTTTCTAGTCTGACACTACAAATGATAGAGTTGGAATTTAGACAACAAGCTCTACTGGACATAATAGTGTCCAGTAGAAATAATCAAATTCATCCCCTTTTAATTTCCCCAAATCATTTGCTAGAGATTTATCACAAATAACACTCCACCTGTCCCAATCTACAGGACTGTTTGTCAGTTCTGTATCAAACAGCAGATGTTAAGGCACATTTGTTACAGGACAAATTAGTTATCCGAATCAAACTCCCCATTTTTAATATCCCCAAGATGAAAATCCAACAGATTAGATGTTTCCCCATACGGGTGGATCCAAACCATTCATTAATACCTGATATCAAATATTCTTATGTGGCAAGCCAAATCCAGACCCAGGAATTTCTGTTGCTGAAGCCAGAAAGCCTGAGATCTTTCAAAAAAATTTCAAAGGGAATCAAGGAAGATACGTGGGTTGGTAAGCTGAATACACCAGTCACCAAAGCTGCAAAAACAGATGAATGTGTTATCAAACTTCTATTCAATCCTCTGGGCGAACACCCACAATGTAGCATCAGAGCCCAAATTCCCCCAAGAGACACAATAGTAAAACTTAATAGACCGAATTCGTGGCTGTACTCCTTAACCGAAACCACTATAGTACATATAACCTGTACTCAACAGTTACTCACTCATCGTCTTACAGGACAAGGAATCATAACTCAACAAACCTTGCTCCTTGCACATAGGGCCTCATACACTTTAGTATGAAGCAGAAAATCTGCATCCGCTTAAAATCCTCCAACCAAACTACTTCCCAGGCACAAACGAGACTCAAGAGGTATTGGCAGACTATATATCCAAAGTACCCGCTCCTAAAAACTTTGAAAAACTCCCAACATTACTCCTAGGAGATGATACAAACCAACGTATCCACCTAGATACAAAATCTGTAGACGAAATCCGTAATAAAGTGAACAACATTCACTTTGGACTAAAGGCCAAGATTCCTCATGTACTCTCAATTACATCCCTATCAATGACCGACTCTTGTTGCTAATTGCATCTGTGGTGGCATTAGCAAAATATATCGTACCGGCATTTATGGCATGGATTGCTAAACGCAGACAACAACCCACAGCTGAAAACGTTCCTATGGAACCGGTTTACGCAACACCCCAAGAAAAATTAAAACATACTCAAAGTCTCCACAGAGCGAGATCTATACAAGTAGTATAATCAAAAAGGTCTATACTCCTTGGTTGGCCCGTCTCATTCTTCTGTTATAAGCACAGTCCCTCTCCTTTTACTATACTGGCTGATAGAAAATAAGTGAAATAAAAACTAGACATTAAGAGAAAGAAAATATAATTCAAAAGAAAACACTATTCGGTAGTTCTCAACAAAATAGGTTAAAAGCTCTAGGAATTAGGAAAATAGAAGAAAGAAAAGCATAAAAGAGTAGAATTAAAACAACTATATAACCAATTAAAATATAATCTAAATTTATATACAAAAAAAAAGGTTATTAATAGTAATAAATAACAAATAACTAATATTTAGTAGCATTAAGCAATACAAAAATAAATAAGATATTAAAATACAATAACATAAATAACTATGCTAAATAGATATAAAATGAAAAGTTAAAATACTAACATTATAAATAGAAAAATAGCAAATAAAAATAATACAAAAAAAAACAATAAGATAACCAAGAAAAAATTAAAAGGCGTTAGATAAAAATAAAGGAAAAAGAAAATATGCTTTAAAAGTAGATATAAATAAATAAATAAATAAGTAAGTAGGGCTAGATAATAGGATTAAGGAAACCGTACACTAAATTACACACACAAAAAAAAACATAAAATTTGATTGGCGAATGCTTAGAAAAATATATGAGCATTATACATTCCTGTAAAAACAACCAAAAAATTATACATGCATATGTATATTTTTGCACAGCAAGAGCAAAGACCCAACCAAAAACCGACCAAGTAGTCAGCTCTCTAAAAAAAAAAATGATAATAAAGCCAACAACAGTCTCAACACCGAAACCGCTATATAAGACAAAAAAAAATTTCTCAATTCCCTGCGAAGAACCGCAAGCTATATAGGTAGTTACCTGAAAACAATGGATATAGGGATAACAACAAAGGAAAACAATAGACCTAGAATTTACATTTTATTTTATTACAAAGCAAAAATCAGGCAAAACAAAATTTAGAATAGCGAATTTCAAAAAATTATTAATGACCCTTAATTAAAGAAAGTTTTTTTTTCTTTTCGCCGCGGGGAGCCGTCAGAACGAACGCTCCGGGCCGTCCGTAGTTGCTGCAAGAGAAAAGAAAAAACCATATTTAAAAAAAAAGAGAGAAATTCAAATTTTAGGAGAAATTACCCAGTTCAGCCCTCATAGGGCGGGAGAGCGTCCCAGTCTTCCTCAGCACCAGCGGGAAGATCTGCGCGATCTCGGCCAGCGCTAAGCACCTCACCTGGAAGACCCCAACCCCCCTTAGCAGGCGACACGTCCCAGTCCTCTACAGACGAAACCGGGCTGGACACTGCACCTGGGACATCCCAGTTAAACTCAGCCGGATTGTTGGCCCAAGCTACCACGTCATCGCCATGCAGCATGTAACTCGGGTGGGTCCTACATACCAGGCAGGTACACCAGCCGACCTCTCCCGACAACACTAGGGTAGCTCCTAAAAAGAAATAAAAAAGAACACAGTAATTAGAACAAATGAAGAGTTATTGTTCACCACAAAATAAACTTACCTAAAGGCACCCAGGAACTCCCGTTATGAGGAGATAAACAAAGCTCCACCCGGTGAAAACTATCCACCTCAGCAGGAGCGGACCAGATGTAAATATCTGGGCGCCCATCCCTGCGCAGCAGCAGCCGGATTAATCCCCTCCACCTGGGAGCCACGCTCTGCACCGAAATTGCCAGCACCCTAACACACTGGGGCCTGGAGCAGACGTAGGGAGCACGTGGTCCAATTACTTCGCCGAATTCCATTTTAGCAAGACTGTGAAGATAATCACAGAAATCGCTCCATATAAAGGGCAAAACCCCTAACGTTAGCAAAAACCGATGGAGATACGATTAAAATGTGTCAAGCCCTTATCTCGGTGTTGCCCACGCAATCCCAGTAGCAAAAGTAGTTGCTTTTACTATTTTTTTCATTCTTTCAAATCACACAATATGAGCTCCATACGACACAAATTGCAATTTATGCACAGATCTCAAATTTTTTTTTCTCTCTATTTTCGAAGCCGGTGCAAGATGCATTTTAATGTATCCATGGCATTCTTTTTATTTTTTTTTAATTACTTTTAAGGAGTACGATATCAAATTCATTTCAGTTTGATAAAACACCCCATACAGAATCTACACCCACACAATTATTTTTCGAGAATTATTCCTCTTCAAAGAATAATTCTCTTTTTCGCGGGGGGAAGGAATGTTATATATATAAAACCCTAGGTACATTTATGTACCATATGTATATATATGTATAAATGGATAGCTTTACAAAAATCTTGCACCTAAAAACCTAAAATTGAAAAAAAAAAAGAAAAAAAAAAACATAAATTATAAAATTCAATAAACTAATCATGTACAAAACATGATTAGTTTATCTTCCCAAAAGGGTGAAGGAAACTGCATCAGCAATTTCCTTCACATTCCAAACAAACCATAAATTTTTCTCATAAAACAACTTGGGAAAAACAAAAGTTTCAGTTTACAACCCAAGTCGTTTTACTTAAAAAATTTCCAAGACAAATTTTGCCTTCAGCAAAATTTGTCATTTCAACAATTTAAGTAACAAATAAATCAAAAAGCAAATCGTACCTTCAGTACAATTTGCCGCGAAAAATTCAATATATTTGTACATACGTACATACATATTACGATAAAAACTTTCGTAATAAAAAACGTGCGCCGCATAAATGCATTGTATGTATATGCGCGCCGCGATTTCAAACGACGGGACGGTGGCTGATGTTTTTAAAAGTGTAAGATTACATTTTTGCAGCCATCGTTCAACGCGAATAATTCTGGACATGTTTGAACAAGTCCAGAATTGAAAAATTAAAATTTTTTCAGGATAAGAAAATGCAATTTAGCATTTTCTATCCTGAACGACGGCTCTTGATCACGATGAATGTGATCAAGAGTGGAGTTGGTTTTCACAAATTGGTTCGGCTACCTCGGCGGTTTGGGTTTTACGGAGAAAAGACGCGAAAATTGGTGTTAAAAAAAAAAACAAAAAAAATATAATTAAGTTTTACGCAGTTTCTATATGTTACGATATTCCATGTTCAAAAAAATATAATTAAGTTTTACGCAGTTTCTATATGTTACGATATTTCATGTTCAAAAAATAATATAATTTAGTTTTATACAGTTTCCATATGTTTTGATATTTTTTATACGTTTTGATATTATCGTTTCGGTGTACAGAAACAAAACTAAGTTTTTCGAAGAAGATCCTAATTGGACAAGTGATTGTGATTAAAAGGAAAATAAAAGGTGGTAAACCTATCAGTGTTTTTTTTTTGTGTGCTTCGCCAGATCAACGGACCAGCACGTAGAACAAAAAAAGGATTAAAAAGGTAGGAGTACACTAAAGAAAATATATAACAAGCACATGTAAACCAAAAACCAAGCTTGAATCAAAGCAGCATATCATGAAAGCCTTAAACTTCACCCATTGACCACTTCACTTCACTTGTTTTTAAGGAAAAAATCCGTGCAGATACTCTTTGCTTTGATAACCTCTCCCTCGTCTTTATTAGCTACCAGAAAAATCAGCTTTAACAATAAATCCGCGAGCAATACGCCCAACAGCTATAAGAAAACACGTAAGGGAGTGAGGTACACTATTTTGTGTCTCTACCGCACCTAGTGCATTTTTAAATGGCTAGTAGATACATACTGCTATTCAAACGTCTGTAGCTGCAGATTTGGCAAAAGCTAAGACGACGGCTTCGAGTCTGGGACAATATCCTACGCTGAAGGATGTCATAAAAATGGCTTTGGCTTCTGCGCTGAAGCCTACTAGTATAGCACCATTGAGGCCATCGCTTTCATCAGCGACAGCGAATGCCACGAAGAAGCGGCTGTCAGTAGCAGCACCACGATCCCCGGCGTTAGTTGCAGGGATATCTTATGCCCAGTAGGTAAGTGGCAGTTCCAATAAAGATTCAGCAATCGAAATTTTAGGAAAGGGCATCACTCCTCGTCCAGCCGCATTGGACGCAGGTAAGACTTGGGCTAAGATCGCTGCGGGTCTACAGGCTTTTTTCGACGGGAGATGGCAAGATAAGAGCTACGGTATGCAGCTCGAGCACATCAATAGATGTCCTCAGAGCGCATACCTGAATGCGATCTTTCAGGTCATCTCTAGTGAGGAGCTATTCTCCATGGGAGTAATAGCAGAGGGAATGGTTGAGGTGTATACCACGACCCTCGAAAGTGCTACCAAGCTTATGCATGCGGGCATCGAGGTGGATGGTAAACACCTTATGCCGTTCCCACTCAGGGAAAAGTCCATGAAGGTTGTGTTTTCACGGGTCCCAATGCGAGCCAGTCATGAAGACCTCCTGAATTTCGTAGGGAGATTTGGGAAGATTCATGGCAGTGTTCGTTCCATTCCAATTAAAATTGAGGACGAAGGTCTCGGGCGGGGTATTTTCGGTACCAGCCGGGAAGCGTCCATCACTCTAAATAAGAGGTGCACGCTTCCAAGAGGCTTTTACTTGAACATATCCGGCTTAAGGCACTAGATTGATGTGATCACCGAAGCGAAATGTCATGCTTGCCATTTGGTAGGGCATTTATTTTTAATGAATGAAAAGGAATTGTATGAAAATGAAGAAAATGTTATATTAAAGAAAAATCTAAAAATTGCAGAAAACTCATGTCAGGTGCTATTAGATAATGCCAAATGTAATTTCAAAATGAATAACAAATCCGAAATAAATAATGTTATAGTTACAATAAATATGCCAACTACAAGGATAATTCATAACTGTAGTAAATTAGAAATAAACGTATCAAAAAACAATTTAATTAAATTCGAAAACTGCGAACTTCAAATCAACAATTTATCATACGAAAATCATGTATGTAAAGAAAATTTCATAATACCAAATTTCAACAATTTAACTATCAAAAATATTGTAATGAACTTTTCATTAGAAGATTTACACATTAAACATTTGAATAATAGAAAAATAATCGAAATCTTAAAACACAGGCGTCTTTCATGGACGAATTACGTTCAGCACGATTCCCGTAATAATTATAATTTCAATCATAATGATTGTAATCATCCTAATTAAACAATATCGTAAAAAGGGATCAAATGTTAAAAGCGAATTAAAATCATTCAATTCTTCGGAGAAGAATTTTAAGGAAGGGCCGGTCACGTCCCCACAAGATTCACCCTTTTTTTTTCATATAATCAAAACCACGCAGACTCAGATAAATTATTCATTCCTCCACCGGAAAATACTTTTCTGAAAAACAAAAGTATCAATTAACATTTTTAATCGTAATCAATCTCGCACGCGCGTTTTGCAGAAGTAAGCATTTTTACTTACTCGAAGACAAAAAAATCTAAACCTAATGAAAAGTTCAAATTAATAAGAAAGTCAGTCTGTTTTAAATTCACATATGGGTCGGTCGTAGTCGTAAAAGTTTTATTTGTATTAAACGTTTAAAATCGAAGTTGTGTTTTCTTTCTCTCTTATTATTTTTTTATTTATCTTGTAAAAAAAGGTAAAATTCTAAAAGTTATACATAATATAGAACTTATCAATTAAAATTTCCACACAAACTGTCAAAATAGTTCTGCATGATTTCTCCTACAGATCACGCCTTTGTTAAAATTCAGTGGAATCAGAGCAATCTCAGAATAGTTTTTAAAAATTTTAAACAGATTATAATAGGTTGTTATTATTGTTATGAATTACTCAATTAAATTAAATTAAATGAAAAGAGATCCATGTAGAATATTCTCCATTGAGTGTTGGCAGTTTGATTCTAGGGAGTAGTTGTGTTGGCATATGATATCTGTGTATGGGGTGGATTGCTAATAGATGGTGTTGGGTCTATGGCCTCTTCCATGCTTGCTGCCTTCTCAATGTAATACTCCTGCATATCACTAAATATTCCCTTGGTGAAATATTCTAGCTGGAGATCTTCTTTTGTAGCTCTCCTTTGAATTGCTTGTAAACGTTTCTCTGTCGATTTTACAGTTTCATTTTTTCCCTCTTTCGAATGCCTTTTATATAGATCTTTGATCTTGAGTTGGAACTTAACCAACTCTGACATAGAGTCGATGGTTTCTTCACCATCATCAGATGAAATGGACTCGTTAGTATTCGGCATTTGTGGAATAGAGAGGCTTGCATAACGTGATAGTGTTAAGCAATTTAACTTTATATTTAATTTGATTGAGTTATCTGACTCTGAAGGATCAATGTGAGATCTAGTCTCGAACGTAGGAGCGAGGATGCCGGTATAAAGGACAACTCAGTCATTAAAATTTCAAATATATGATTTTATTCAAAACTATCATTGCTTAACTTAATATCACAGAAAATTTACAATTCAGATAAAAATCAATAAAAACTTCAAACAAAAAATGAAAATAATGAAAATTCTTAAAAATAACTACACTAAATTAAAAATAGTTCAATAAAAAATAAGTTAAAAATTCAACGCAAATTCAAATAAATCCAATTTAATACTTGTTGTGGTCCGCACAATTTGAGACTTCGATCTTCACTTCTAAAAAGAAGCAGAAGAATAGAATAAATCTACTGCTGAATGACTAATTTGTGAGGTAAAGAAATTGGTGCTAAAGCATGCGTGCATAAAGGCAGCAAATGCTTTCTATGAAGAAGTAATTCAGAGTAGGCTCCGAATATAGACTTATAGTAGCGATATGTTTCTTGCTAGTGCGTGAGAGCACAAGGTAGCAAAATGCTTGGAGCTAGTGCATGACAGCATAAGGGTAGCAAAATACTCGTTGGTTGTGCGTGAGAGCACAAGTGTAGTAAAATGAAGTGGATAATGAAAATGTTGCAGATTAGTCTTTGCGGCAGAATTATTCATCTGTTTAGATGTGGGCAGGAGTATTGGAAATGATAGGAATTTCAGATTAATCTCTGAAATATAGAATTAATCTTCTATAATGGAGGTGGGGAATATTATTTTTGTTACTCGGATTAGTCTTCGAATCAGATGAACTCTGAGCCAAGAATGATTTTATGCTGCGGCTTGTCAGTTTTCTATAGCCGCCGTATCCAGTTAAGAGTTCTCGCCTCTCGGTGTTACCCTAGCGACGGCTGTAGCATTTGCTTGAAATGATTGCGGTGTGACCTAAACAGCAGGTATAGTTTTTTTTGCAACTATGTAATACATAATATAATATGCCATAAATACGCCAATGGATTTCCCAATTCCATGCTTCTGACCCTCATTCCCTTTTCCAAAGTCTACAAATCCGTCGATTTTGTCATATTTCTTATTATATTTTAAATCTTCTTTGATATTAATTTCATGGAACATCTGAATCACCTGGCAGATTTTTCGTCATCGCCACTTATGGATTTCTTTACAACTTCTAAAAACCATAATTAGGCCCACACATTAATTCTTTGATAGGAGGTCATGTATACAGGGTGTTTCCCTTTAGGAGATCAATAGAGCAGGAGAAAGATAGTACTCACCTAACTAGGGGGAGGGGGGGGGGGCAATATCAACCGTTTAGTAGTTTCAGGATGATTAAGAAAAAAAGCTAGTTTTTCACAAAATACCCTGTATTTTACAAAGTGCTGGGCGCACGGTCACAGTTTAGAGCTCGTTGTATGCAGAAGTTCATGGCCTTTCAAACGACTGCTCAACCAGCCCCATACGCCCCTCCTATCCATCTGTCCGTTTGTCTGTCCATCTATGCGCACGATAACTAGAGAACGCGTTCACTTAGAAAGCTGAAATTTTGTGCATGGACTTTAAAAAGATAAGTAAAATTTGGTACATGGTGTTTTTATAGTAGTAACAAATAAAATTTTAAAAATGGACTAAATTGGGCAAACCCTTCTTGGTGTTACCATCTAAAAATTTATCAGTCCTAGACATTTTTATTGTACTAAAAACTTCTTCAGAATACGAAGTACTATAAAATTAGTTATAGTAATTTTTTCTGTCCGACCGTTCTAGAAATATATGCGAAAAACCACTTCAAAAATCAAACTTGCATAAATCGGTGAGCATACGAAATTTCATACCGGCATTCATTTAGAATAACATAAGAGTTGGTCCTAGACAATTTTTTACAGTTTGTGACTATATTTGCCTGTGCGATGTTTGATACTCAATTTTTGTATATTTAATAAAATGCTTCGAACAGTTGCTTTAATTGTTATTTGATGGTCTACAGTAAATTAACATAAATTATCTGTAGAAATAGCAAAACCTTTTGGTGGTGAAATTGTAGATTCTATGTAGGATAAAAAGTGGGGATTTGGCTCTGTGAAAAATTAATTAGCCTGGAAGTAAATAATGGTTTTTACCATGATTAATATCATAAATATATTAAGTTTCCATTACAAAGTATAATATTAGAAGCAGTGCAAAGATCTGGAATTCTACTAGATTTCCTTCAGTGAAAAATGCAGTAAAAGCATTGAAATCTCAAGGAATTCCATATGAAAATACCATAGAAAAGTCTTAGAATACTCTTTAACTTCCATGCGAAAATAGTAAGAAATAAACATGGAAATCTGTTAGATGCCCACGTTCAGTTCCAACTGCCAATGCAATCAATGACTTGGATCCACGACGCAATTCCCTACGGCTAAAGAAGCGAAATTCCGTGTGCAAATAGTACAGATTTCCAGGTAAACTCGTCAAAAATGACAAGTAAAACGGCCGGAATTCCATTGGAATTGCTTAATGGGTTTGATTTAAAGTGGCACTGTCACAGCACAATAACCGGACATCTAGTATATTAAGTTTGTCTAAGGATAAGTAAACTTATCACCTTTTAGATAAAAGATATCATTGCACTCATAACAGAGTTCGGATATCGAAGCATTTTCATCCGAATTTAGTGTTTCATCCATGTTGAGCTCTTGGTCTAGCCAGATGAGTCGCGGACTATGTTTGAGATCTTCATAATCCGGAAATACGTACCTTACATTTTGTAAGATAGGCTGTATTTTCCGAAAAGTGTGCATTTGTATTCTCTTATTTTTGAGCCTTATTTTCATTTTCGTTGCTAGCTGGCAGGGTATGTACTTCCTGTTGTTTAGTAGGGTTGTTGGGCCTTAATGGATTCATATAACTATTTGGGTAGTGGAGTCAATTTTTCCTGTGAATGGGTCTTAACTAGTTCGCACGCATCTCTTACGGGGTTCTTAGGCTTTGTAGGTATTTTATGTTTAGGCATAATGGATGGAGGAGTTATATGCACCTAGTCTATAGGCTTCTGTATCTCGCTCGCACCTCTAGTGGGACTCTAGGGACACGTTAGATTTTTATAACGTACTTTAGTGGACGGTGGAGTCATGGCTACCTCTGTTCGGGTCTTACTGACCTCACACGTGTCCTTTATAATGCTCCTGGGCGCTATGTATAACGTATATCTAAGAATTTTAGAAAATGGAGGTTTATTTGCCCTGGGCCCTAATTTGAGAAGCTTACTGCTGGTTGCGTTACTCGTTTACGATGTATTTAGCCTGAGCACGTTTTTGCATATCTTTGACTTCTCTTATTGGTCTATTGGGATGACAACGTCATGCATTGGTAGCAGTTGCAATAGAAAACTGGTGATTATTACTTGGAAATTGTTATTGTTGATAATTGCCACCAGTACTGATGGTGTTCCAGTTGAGAACAAACTGTTTGTCAGGAAAATCCCGTCGCCTATCTCTTGTGATAGACAGACTATTTCTTGTTTCGTTCGGAACGGGACTTATTTGTAACTTAGCAGGTATGAATATTGGTTCCTTTAAGGAAACGAAGAGGAAATAAATGTACTGAAGTCGCAACGTAGTAATACTAAGGGGTGTATGACTAGAATAAAAAAATACAAAGATACTAATAAAGAAAAGATGCAAAGTCATGATTTAGAATATAGGCTAGGTTTACTGGAAGCTAATTTTAAACAGGCGTTCATCGTTCATCCTCTTATCGATAAACTTGTGGACACAGCTGATAAGGATTCTTCAGTACAATGTGAAAAAAAAGAGTTGTACTATTCGACAAAGTTTATTATTTTAAATTTACTATCATAAATCAAATAAAAGGACAACAAGAGCTATGTATCATTCAATTTATCAACTGCTGTCGCGAAATACAGTAATTTAGTAATTTTCCAAAATAAAAGGTAGTTCTCAGAAAAATACACCTAATATTCAAATTTCACTGGCACTTTTAAAACCTTAGTCGATCTAGATACAGATTTAAGTCCGGTAGAAAAGACCTCAGAAGCTTTGTGGGCAAGCATTCGATGTAATAAAAAATCTGAATATTATCAACGAAAATTAAGTGAAATTAAAATACTTGAAGATCGGTATAATAATAAATTCACAATTTTGCAACCGCACATTAAAGAGATTTTTAATGTTTCCAAAGTAAATAGGGCTAGTGCAGAGTGATTATTGCTAGACAATTTATTTTCACATCTTCAGTCTTGGAAAAGACGAAAAGATTTTGGACTCAATGTTGATCTATATATCAGAAAAAATAGACTCTGAGTGAATTGTCAACTTGGGAAGAATACTCTAAGTTTCTAACAACGAGATCGCAGGGTTTAGAGAATAATGAATTAAACTCAAAAACGTTTCAAGGGAAATTTCAATCCACCATTTTTAAATCAAGGATCAATTCAACTACATTAACGGTCAATAAAAGTCAATGTGCATATTGTCGTCAATCTGATTACATCCTATTTCAATGTAAGAAGTTTATCGAGCTCAGTGTAATGAATCGTTTTCTTGAAAGCAAAGAATTGGGCCTGTGCATTGTCTTTCGAAAGGTCATTCGGTAATAAAATGTACGTCATCCAAATGCCTCACCATTCATTGCTTCATCGGTACAATAATTTGGAGCAGCGGTTTGATGACAATTTATCGTTGAGCATTGCTCAAACATCTTCGTCGTCGGCCATAACGCAAAACGGTCTGCAATAAGCTGCAGCCTCGGCGTCTACTTCCCTTCATTCGTCGAAGTCCCAAACCGTAGACTCACTTGATTGTCAAGCTATTTTAGTCATTGCAATAGAGGAAGTTCGGGATGGTTACAACTAATTTTTACCTTCGAGGATCTTACTAGACTCTGTTTCGCAGTTAAATTTTATAACTCAAAATTTGGCACAGGCCTTAAACCTTAAGCGCAATAAAATCGAAGGAGAGATAATTGGAATTTTAAATAGCAGTTCTAAGATTCGTCACAGTACTATAATAACCCTGAGATGGATATTCGATCAAAGCACAAATAAGCAAATAAAGGCCTGAGTTCTACCGAAAACAACCACCATAGATAGAGTCAGAGAGGGAAATAGATATACTAGATGAATGGGATATACCAGCGAACGTGTCTCTAGCCGATCCACATTTCAACATCCCATGTAGAATCGATATTCTCCTGGGAGTTTGACATTCTTAAATTTTTAGACCAAATTCGTCTCGGCATAAATTTTACTCTATTAGAAAATACCACTTTACGGTGATATCTGGAAATTGTAAAACGTCAGCAAATTATCAACAGCTGAGGTGTAATTTTTTTTACAAATTGTGAGTCATACGGAAACGAAGAATCGCTAAATTTAGCATTACAAAGATTTTAAGGACTAGAAGATGTTGAAACTCTTAAGATGCATTTGAACCCAGAGTAAATAGAGTGTGAAAAAAGTATCATTAAAAGTAGAAGGCCGCTTAATATTTAAACTTCCAGTTAAGTCAAATAGCAGCCCTTTACTAGGGAGCTCAGTCATACATAACAGCATTGAAGAGATTACTATTTCTAGATGGCCCACTTGGTAAGGACACGAACCTGAAAAAAACAATACACAGAATTCATGACAGGATATGAAGACTTAGGGCATATGGTATTAGTACCGCAGCAGGAAATTTTGTTAGTAAAACACTACATGCCGCGTCAATTTGTTTTAAGACATGATAGCACCTCGACCAAACTTAGAGTCGTTTTCGATGCCTCGTCCCGAACGAGTAGCAATGTATGTTAAGATTTCGTGCATAGATATGCACTAACAGCGGCATTGACGGAGCTAGAGTTTTGTTGTAGGAGAGGGGGGGGGGAAGCTAATTGGGGACAGCCTGACACAAAATTTAAGAAGTATTGCTTTTCAAAAGTGTGTGAAACTACTTAAAATGGTAATCAGTCTTAAGGCCAAGTTTCCTTACATCAAGCAAACTATTTTATTGATAACTGCTGTTTGATTTTGAGCAAGGGTTGATTCTTTAATAAATATCGCCTATTCATTTGACTGGATTTCATTTCGATCAAATTCAAAATACATATGATTTTTTTAAAATCTACTAGCATTAAGATTTCTACTGGAGTGAGGAAACTTTTGCAGAAAGAAGGAAAGTTCTTCTAACGGCAATAAAACCGTAGATCTAAATGATAGAACCCCAATATAATTAATATATATGCAGAAACATTTCTGGTATTGAGAACATATTATCTTATGATAAAAAAAAACTGACTTGCTACAATAAACAACATTTTATATAAAGTTAACATAATATACAGGTTATCCCGGCAGCGGTCGGGCACCCGAAGACTATGGATAACTTATGCATAGACAAGCAAAAATTGAATGGATGGGGGGGGGGCGCGAATCCTAAGGATTACGGAGATAAAAAGGCTAAAGATATTTGGGTATTTTTTATCAAACACCCTGTAACTTCTGAACGTTACACCCTGTGAAGATCATTTAAAGTTTCTTCGATTGAAAATCGTTGGACCTTTCGAGCAATCTGTAAATTTTTCCTATTATCCCCTTTCTTTTGAAGTTATGGCCCAACAAATTTGAAATTTCGGAAGTTTTACTAGTTTTTTTTTATTTCACTACTGTTTTTATAAAAAAACATTAATTAATTAATACAAATTTTTCATATTGGATTTAAGAAGCAAAATAGCTTAGCTTTAAAATGACCTATGACGCTCTGTACCTAAAATGTAACCCTTTCTGCGTTTTTGCACTTTTTCTTGAACATATTCAGTAATGCCTCAAAGAGCTCATCCTTAAAAGATAATTGCTTATTTTCTGGCTTTAATTGAGAGCTCGTATTTTAGTAGCATACTGGTGCAGGTACGTAGAGCCTGAATTGGCGGCCAATCGCGGTACAAAAAAGTACTATCACCTACTTATCTATGCACCTCTGAGCCGGAAACACCTTGTATAGGAAAGAGCAAAATTGAAACGCTTCTAATAAAAAAAAATAATAATAATAAACAAATGATACAGATAAAACTATTACGCAGCTTTAATTTTCTGCAGATCTTTTGGTAAAAATATATTTATATGTATGCAAAAACCATGTTTCTGTCTTCTGACTTTAGCGAAATATGCATAGGCATTGTTTCGTTCAATCCAGCAACAGGAAAAATGTAAAAATAATAGAATACAGAGCGATTTCCAATAGGTGGTCATAAATCAAAAACTTTTAAAATAAATAACTTTTGTAAATAAAATGAACTAAAATGTAAAATTTTATTTTTTTTCTCAATCATGTACACAAGAAAAGCTTCATTACAAATAAGAAATTGTAGTAAATTGTCTGTGTCGCCATGTAGTAAATGATCAGTGTCGCCATGTAGTAAATTAACAAACGGTCGACATGTAGTAAATTCGTATCTTATTTATTGTAATCCTGCTCCGTCGTCTTCTTAATACTATTACTTGAGTAGCGATATTCGTTTTATCAACTCCAACGATGGGTGGAGGCAGCCATAAGGCAGACATCCTATGGAAAAGTGTAATAAAGAAGATCTCCTAAGAGAAACTCAGTGAGCAGATCTCTTTATAGGCGCAGCTATAGTATTTAGTAGATGCCTAGGTAGGGTGGAAGTGCAGCTAAGACTATCAGGCACCAGAATAAAAGTCTTGACTTTGATAAGACTAACTAACAACTTCTCTTTATTGAGCTATTCCTAGCTTATTTATAATAAAGTAAATATGCTAACCTAAACTTAATTATGGTTAGTACATTGTGTTTTGATAGGTACTTACATGCATGCCCGTGATTTGGGGCACGTTAAACTAAATCGCTTATTTGCACTTATGTGCTTAACTGCGGCAGAAAGATGTGACGCAACAAGCTTGTACCGTATTACGCTGGTTGCAAAACATATAAACAAACGCGTGTAAACAATTGTAGTCACTTCCTATGGTTGTGACACACATTTGGTTTAACGCATGTTTTGCTTAATTGCAATAATGCGATCGCATTTATTGTGATCGATTAATTGACCAATGGATTTCGGGTAAATTGAATATTGCAATAATGCAGAGTGTGCATTCTTGCATTTTCAATTGGTTTGTAATTTGTTGTTTTTTTTTTTATATGTGCAAATTCACATCACAAAATGCTAGAACTCCGATTTAATCTTAAAAGTTTGGGCATCCATAACAATAATCGCAATTGTCTAACTAAAACTCAAAAAACCCCATATAAATCCATCCACGCATACAACCCACAGGCGCTCAGGCGGTCTGTGAGTAGATAGAAAGTTATTAAAAAATTAGAAACAAATACCTGTTTGTTTGAATTTTAAAGATTTTTCCGCCAAAATACCTGACAATCGTTACATTTTCTTTCAAGATTTGGAAACCTCAGAATGTTAATTTTCATTTGGTTACATATGTACCAACAGACATGCAACCGTTTTTGTGATAAACCGGGTTTTATGATTAGATTAGACGACGACAGAAACCACTCCTAATTTAACAAAATTATGAAAATTAATGAAATTATGCATCATAAAAAAGAGTGGAGTGATTGTTCGACATTCGTTGGGAAACTTAGACAGATTACTATAAGCTGAATAGAACAATAGAAGTAAATAACTTTACGAAATTGAACGAGACTGAGGTTTACTTACGAAAAATTGGTACTTTTAGCCTGTATATCACATTCCGTAAGAGTTATTATCTTGATATTTAATGTTCTCAATTTTAAAAAGTGATAAACGTGAAAAAATTGACAAATGGAAGTTGATTTGATTGAAGATTTGTGCTTTCTTTTAATTCGCAGTACCATTTTTATTCCATTTTAATTTTTACATTGCACTTTTAATCATTTAATAATAATTTAATTATTTGGACACATCGCGTTCTTACGGAATGAGTGATTCTTAGCGCACTATACTTACGGAAAATTGGTTATATTAACTTAACGAAAGTTCCCCTCACACGAGTTAAAGTTAATTTGTGTACGCCTGTTAAATTAAAGGGCGCCTTCGGTTTAGGTAAGTAAATGTACTTAGGTATACGTGTATTGTAGTTCAGCCTTATCATCTGAGTTAAAAATCACCTTCATAAGTTGTACAAGGAGGAAGTTACGGGCCATTTTGTGAAAACCTGGCATATATCACCCTGTAACTCCTATAAGGTTCAGATTGCTCCTCCGCCTGCTAAGATTCAAACTATGAATCTCCTGTTCCATGCCTGACTGCCAATTAAAAATCAACCTGCATATCTATATATACATACATTTATGATATTTAAAAAAATTCTGCTATTGCTGATTTGAACATTCGTTCTTATAGAAATTTAATTGATAGATAAAAGGAAGAATTTTCCTACTTTTTTGTCATCTCCCATACGTATTATATGCATGCATTAACCAGCCCATTCCCTAACGTACGCCTTGGAAACTTCACTACGCTGCGAGCTCTTAAATATAAAGAATATGTACGCACGTATTTTACTGATTTTACAGAACAGTTTAATTAGCATCATTATTTATGCTAACGCCGCTTATATGCTTTATCCCGGCTCATGTCGCTATAATTTTCTGATAATGAAAATTTATTGTTCAAAACCAGGCTGCGGATAGAGAAAGCCTCACTAATTTCTAAGAGTATTAACTACCTTCTCTCTCTCCAAAGAACTGGTCTCATCAACTCACCAAGTCAATAAGAAGTTTACTGCAAAGTAATCGCAAAGCCGTCATCCTTTAGTGAACTCCTGGCAAGACAAAAGATAAAAGAAGCCACCTATAAGGGAGCAATTCAATTTACGGATTTCCATTTTCTGGTAATCGTATTTCCCCTAATATTCGTAATAGCTAAGGACCACCATGATTCTGTTTCCCTATGATGTAAGAAATTTCGAGGAACCCCTCCCCCTCTTTGCCAAAGTGGTATTTTCATTGTCCCATTTTATAGGGAATTGTTGGGGCCACAAAATATCCTCTGAATGAAGATGTCAAAATTTTTCGTTTGTGGTGATTCTGTGTTCGAGTATTGTTGTCAAAAGCTTCTTGGCGGCATAGACAAGTTCAACGAAAATATCACAGACGCGTTAAATTATTTGTTTTAACGTCGGGATTTTCTCGCTATTAACGAGTTTTTACACACATTTTGGGGGCGAATTTCATTTTGTGGAGTGATCGATTTTTATAATTAAATTCTGCAGAGAATACAAAATACAAGGCACAATATCTCTGAGCAAAGAGAATAGATGCGGCATTTTTTACAATCTTATTAAAATGTGACAAACATAATAAGATGAAGTCTAATAATAATTTACCCCGCAAATTGGATTCTTGGAAATTCAAAAAGTTTGGAATCAGAAGGGGCTTGAATGTTTTTTATGGTGTACATGTACATTATTATGTTGTACTAGAATCTTTTTAATAAAGTGTTTCTAGAGCCAGTGAGATTATAAGATATTATTGAAATTTGAAATATCAAAATATACGAACAGACATACAAAAAATAAGATGATGTTATTGTTTTTAAATAACGTCACAGTTAAGCTGAAAACATATATAAACTATTTTTTTAGTCCGCGTGTAAGTTACACACAGCTTGTTATTTGTAATCAGGGCTGGACTGGGTCTTCGAAACGGATCAGGCAAATGGCCTCAACCAGCCCCTTTGGATCTGGAAATATGACTTCTGCTAATGAAACAAATCCAAATTATTAGGCTGATATCCCACATACGTGTGGCTTGGCTCAAATTGATTTTTTCTCACAGAACTGAACAAAATTAAGTTAAAATGTTCGCCAATCGAAGAAAAGTCGTCCGACAAATGAATAATGCTAAATTTCAAACAAGAAATCAGGAGCGATTCGAACTAACTAACAAATATAAAATTCGCAAAATATATTATTTAAAAGATTCCTGTCGAACAGATAAGCTACCACTTTCAACGAAGAAAGATGCTCAACGTTCAACTTTTGCCACTCGCGAAAGTCAAAGGAGGTGTTAAATTATTTATTTTCTTTTGGTTTGTAAATGGTGGAAGTGTAAAACTTCCAATTTATACATTTTAGTTAGTAAAAATAGGGAAATAAATTTTTTTCAAATTGGCCAATTCATCATAAATTAAAACTTAGAAAAATACAAGAACTTAAATGTTACGTACTTTACCTCTTCTAAAGTTAAGAAAGTGTGATTATTAAGCCAGGCTCAGAGGATACCCCATGATACAAAGCGCAGCATGGCAGCAAGATGATAGGGAAAGGAATTACGGAACGTGAGGAGATTGGCAGAGGTGCTGATGTATGTCACTGTTAAACTTCGCAGATTCTATGCAAAACAGAAGATGGTAGACTGTTCCACATTCGCATAGTTCGGGATAAAAAAGCATGTGCGCAGTTTGCAGCGTGAGTATTGCGTGCAAGATATATGCCACAAGGGATCAGACAAGATATTTCATCAGAACATTGACCACACATATAGCGATAAACGAGTGAAAGACTTACATCATTGCGACGGTGTTCGAGTTAGTTGATATTACAAGTTATTGCCACCTCGCTAATGAGCTTGAAGGCTCTCTTTTGGAATATATCTATTGAAGCTATGTCTGTTCGTCCAACCCTTTTCCGAAATCCAAGACATTTGGATGCTTCTTTGGCAACAGAGAAGATGTGATCTGTTCAGCTTAACTTATAGGAAATATGAATGGAACAGACATTGTAAAAGACGGTATACCGTAAATTAGTGCTCCATTAAAAGAAATGGGTATGTAAAGGTCCCACAACTTTCGTACTTATTTCTTAACACACACTTTATTTGCGAAGTATACCAGCTCATGGGTATTCCCAGCTATTACTGACATTTTTTAACCATCTCTTACAAGATAGCATGTCACTTTACAAGTCGCAGACATCGCGTCACTACTTTTTTAATATGTAGTCCTCCTAAGTGATACCTAAGCTCCGGTCTCAAGAAATCAAAAGACTAGATCAACACTTTTAATTCCCTGCAAATGCAGGTACGTGTGTTCATTTGGGGCTTTTGGAGATTTTAAGCATTTGATATAGGGCAGTCCTTGTCGAGGTTTAGATGTTAGAGGTCATATGAACAGCGAATAGCTTTCAATTGATTCCCATTCGTCATTACAATTCTCGTTGAATGTTATTGAGCACCCGGGGACTGAGAAGCATAGAACATCGCTTATCAGTTAGTACAAATCATCAGCATTCAATAAATTTTTGAATAGCTAGTCAGTCTAAATTATTGTGAAAATAGATAGGATTAGTACATAATATAACATAATTGGCGAATAAGAGTGTATTCTTTTCTTTAATTCCAATAAACACTCATATATTCCGTACAGTCTACTTCAAACATCCGACGCGGTGAAAATTTTTTTTAAATCATAGGAAGTAGTGTTTATTTGAAAAATAAAATAAAATTTGCACGATTTTAAAATAAAAGTAAAAGAGTTTCGTTTAATTAAGAGAGATCTTTGTTTTCCGTTTCCCTTCCTTTCCTGTTCTCTCGTATTAAGGAATATAAATCAGAATCGTCCGTACACGAAACTCATATGATAGTGACGCCCTGCCTAAAGCCCAGTATTTATTCCAAGTACAAGTACCAGGACCTCGACTTAAAACCTTTTAAGTAAAAGTCCCCATACTGGTATTTAAAACTTTTTCAAGTACTACTGGTACTTAAAAATTTTCAAGTAAAAGTCCAGGTGTTGGTACTGGTACTTTTAAGTCCCACATATTATCAGCTTTTAAATACCTTTTAAGTACCTAAGGTCGCGTATAAGCTTTTTCTGTTTTAATTTCTAAATTTGGACGTTGTTTGTATAGTATTTGAGTTTACCTTTAGCAAAACAAGCTTTTCAAATGTCACATTAGATAATGATGTGATAATGATGTACAGCATTTACAAAACATGCAAATGAAAATGAACGCTCCACAAGTGTGGTGGAAGAGAGGGGGATTGCAACAAGGATACCGATTCAGCATATCAATTTCTGTCCTATTGTCACTCATGCATTCCGATTTTCTTTCTATTTTACCGAAAGCGGTAAAATTTCTTGAAAAATATCTAGAGCTGAAGTACTTCAAGTTAACGGGGTATTTGTAGTAAGTGCGTACTTTGCTACTTACAGGGTACATAAGCTTATATATATAAGTACTAGTACTTGGACTTGTAATTGAAAATTTACGAAAATCAGTATCGGAACTTGTTCTTGAAAATTTGATGAGTACTGGTACCGGAATTTGTACTTTAAAAAATTTTAAGTCCAAGACTTGTCTTTTTCCTTATCGGGACAATAGTGTTGAATCTGAGATCATCAGGGAGTGTACCTGAAAGCCATAGTTCATTGAGGGATTCCAGAAGCGATCAGAGAGCAGAGCTTGAAGCAGACTTGAAGGCCATAAAGTGTATGCCATCCATGCCAGAGGTTGAGACGTTAGATTTATGTCTTAGGACGTTGATGAGTTCTTCAAGTTGAAGAGGAGCAAACGGGGCCTGGAGAACAGCTAGTTAAGTCAAATAAAAGACGTATGGGAAGACTGACTGATATTTGGGGGTTTAGGGATTCTAAGAAGTCAAGCAACCTGGATTCGTTTCATGTCTGGGAAATGTCACTGCTTTGATGTTAGGAGGCTGGTGTTACGAAAATTTTTAAAAATTTGTCTCGAATCCACTATTTCCAAGTTTTCCATGAAGCGTGAGGCGTAACAGCTCTTAGTTTTCTTAATGGTTTTCTTTAGTATCCTGGAGACAACAGCGTATTTGTTGATCAGTGTGAGGGAAGGGTTCCTGGCATGCTTCGCAAAGGTTTCCTTTTTTATATTGAAATCTATGAATGTCTACGACGGTTTTGGAGCAAATTTACTGTGTGGGGTTTTGTATGTTTTTTTTTGATATTTGATGCTGGAGCCATTTAGAGTCTTGAGTTCATTTCTGATCTTCTCACTGTTGCGGAAGGTCTTTTGAGATGGAATCTGAGGAATGGTGACTGCTCTTGTAAACTATTACCGGGAGGTGATGTGGGTTACCGATTTGATGCTGTCGTACTCTCAAATCACATAGCACTGCTGGTAGTGGGGTGAGGACCAGATCCAAGGTGGACCCAGAAAGAATTATGTTAAGGTCAGGTATGAAGGTAGGGCAATCATACGGGATGACATTTAGACTGCTGGATGTGACCAGTTTTCTCAGACACGCTTCTTTCTATACTGTAGTACTACTTCTATGGCAACTGGGGTCCCACATAATGTCTCTTTCATTATAATCCCCGTTGATAATAACAGTGGAGAAGTTTGATAGGAACAACAACAGCAGCTCAGTGCTCGTCTTGATACTCTGTACATCTAGGGATGGGCTGGCATACACAGAGGCAACTATAATATTGGTGGTTGGGTTTGAAATGTTTACTATTACACAGTCACAGTCGAAGGGGATGCGTGTGTATTGTAGACCATAGTGCAATGCCATAAGGGTGCCACCATACCCATTATGCCTATCGTTTCTGATGAGATTGTAGTTTTTTAACTAGGTAAATTGGCCACTTGTAATTCAAGTCTTATTGAGTGACATTATATCAACGGGTTGAGTGTATAGAAATGTATGTTAATTGACTGATGGACACCCTCTAGCATGGTCCCCAAACTGATGTCATTTATGGAAATATTAATAGCTGGAATGAACTTTCCCAGTCCCATCCCCGTCTGAGCAGATTCAACAGTCTCCACCCTGTTCTTCTTTTACCTTAATTGCAGCAAATGAACAAAATGGCGAGAGAATTTGCGTAGTCCTAGGTCCTTATCGCACTAACAGAATACCTTATTGTAGGTTATCTACAGTTTGAAATACCCCAACATCACTAATTAGCCAAAACATTACCAAAAATCAGAAACAACAAATCCTATTTAACGATGACCTTTTCGATGGATTATTATAGATTATAACACCACCACCTTTGCTATTATTTCACTTTAGGATTGGACATTACATTTTGAGATGCTAGCGCCAAATAAGTTATGAGTGGACAGTAGACTGCAATTGTTGAAACTCCAACATAATCGCCGCCTTGAAAGCTTCCAATTTCGACGTGATGATGCTCGCCTTCTTCTGCTGTCTATGCTAGAAGTGAGTCCGATGGTAAGGGGATTAACGTAAGGGAAAGGGGGTCAAGAAACAGGGAAAGAGGAATGGTAAGAATTTTATTTAATGCATTTTTTCGACTATATAAATTGATAGAGCTACACATAACCAGGAGTGAGACACATATAATTCAATAACTTCATTTATTGTATAAAAATAGTATCTAATAATAATGACAGTTAACTGTATTGCAATTGCCGTTCTACAATATTCATCTTCTGTGCAATCTTCTTGAATCGGTAAAACGCAAATCTTTTTATAGGTTATTACATATCCATTCGAACAGCTACAACTCTTACGAGAGTATCATTTAATGGCTGTACTTCAGTTATTCTTCCTACCATCCATCTCAATGGAGCTAGCTTATCTTCTTTGAGTAAAACGAGCTCGCCGACTTGGATGTTTTTCTGACGTGTTAATCATTTATGTCGCTGTTGAAGGCGAGAAAGATACTCTCGGCTCCATCTAGAACAGACATCTTGTCGGATCCTCTGCACTTTTTGCCATATTTTAAGGTAGCTAAAGTGGACGTCATTGTAATTAGCCTCTGGTGGGGCGAGAAGAGCTTCCCCGATCAAAAAATGACCAGATGTGAGAATGTCTAAGCCTGAGAGATTTTCTGTTAGGGGGAAAAGTAGTCCCGAGTTTAAGCAGGTCTCAATTTCACGCAATACAATAATAGTGTTACCAAATTGGCCGCTTTTCTGTAGTCGAGAGGGAAACTTTTATTTAGCATAAAAGGTAACACTGTTCAGCAACCAACAAATAAGCGGTGGTCAGCACAAGGAAAAGGTAGCAGTCACTGATAATTGGGTGCCTATCTCCGAGATAATTTGGGTTCGGGCTCGAGATACCAGCGAAATATCCTTACGTACTCCGAATGAATCTTGTGGGTCGAGTCAAATTGTGTAATGTGTGTGATATGGCCTCTGCTTACTACTTGCGTACGTAGCTTGTTTTGTAACTCAATGAGAGTAATGAATGAGCCCTGAATCCCAGTCTCGATGTAGGTAGACTGGGTAGTATGGCCGTCAGTTTACGCGATTAATGGCGGGGCAGGTACTGTTTATGCAAGACCAATTCGTGCGTGATAAATGTTAATAAGTGCTATTGATCGTGAGTGCGATATCTACTTAATAATAATCTCGGGCAGTGATTAATGGGGTAGTGAATAAGTGAACCCTTGTAAACGAAAAAATAACCAAACTTTACACGTACAGGTCAGTGAGTGTTTATTTTTCTTTTTTAGATGCAGCAGAAGTTTTATGCCAATGGTGCTATAAGGGACCGAGTTAGGAAAGTTTTTCTTTTATTTATTTAATGGACTTCCTTCTCAGTGCTTAATGGCAAGCTGGCTATGCAATGAGGGATCTATTTAACCAACGAAGACCTCCAAAATGGCGTTGGTGAGTATGAAATCAGCATTTATTGGATTCCGTGTTGCAACTGTAATGGTACGTGTCACCCAAGAAAAGGAAAGTACAAGTGCGCGAAAGCTTTGGAGCCTACTCGAAAAGGTACATAAACAGTCTCTGGTGCTCCTCTGGCTAATTTTTGTTGATAAATTTATTTTCGTGTTACAAAAATTACCATTGGGCAATTGAGTTGTCAAGTGTGGCTAGAAATAATTACAGACTACTGTGTCACTGAGGTTGGAATCTTGCTCACAAATAACTTAACCCCTGTTCACTGGTTTTTATCGCGCGATACGTTCACGAGGTTGACAGCGGCTACAATTTCATTTCTTTAGTGTTGTAGTGGAAAGGAGGTATTAGTGTGAAATTTACAAATTTATGTTTTTATATTTATATATTTACATATTATAGTAAATTTCGACATCACTGCGGAACTTAGTATCCGATTACAAATGTAAACAAACATAAATGTTGAGGTTAAGGTGAAAATCGCACCAAACTAAGAGCATTGCTGCGATAAATTTTTGTATCGCACGAAACGTAGGAAGAGTAAGCATGTTCAGCGACAACAATATTGCTGCAGCCAATCAGAGCTCTGTCGCATGCAATAAATCTCGCTCGTGAACAAGCCCTTTATTGTGACTTAATTATGATTTAATTTTCCACGGTGACTTTCTTGGTGACAATTCCCACTGTGCGGTCAAATATGATGGCACTCACCACACAACCTCCTGAAAAAAGCTTTTCTTGCGATTCACTTGACGAAAACCTTATTTAATCAGAATTAAGAGAAATAAAAAACGTGAACCTAGTTTCACTTTAAACTAATTTTATTTTTCACATTCTATCTTCACACTTTTTGCTCGATCGATTCCACTTTCTGGAAGAAGGAAGAAATCCGCTCTAAATTTCTTTTATGACGGGGCGATCCTGGAATTCAGCTAATTTCCATGGTATCGCTCGTTGGTTTGTTCCTCCTTCTATTACAATAAGTACAATTCAAATATGCAATTTTGAATTTCTTTCGCGATTCATTATTAATTCATCAAAATCCTAATTAATTTATACTTCATTTCTGGACTGTATAAACTCTTAAGATTCTACATTTTTCTAAATTTAAGTACTTAACCGTTTTAGGAGCTCTAATTGTTCCGACGAGGAAATTGAAGAGACCGTGGCAGAAAACTACACTCGTCATGCATATAATTGAAGGTGCGACAGAAATCCAAGCCGGCGCCTACCAAATCAGCTGTCTCAGAGTTTAATTAATAGGTAAGCATTTTCGTTGTTTCTTGTCTTTGTCGTTATGTCATTTTACTAATCATTTTTGGGTGATTCTGTAACACGGCCCTCCACTGACGAAAAGAGCTACCCTCAGCTTTGCAAGTGAGTTCTGTAAGTGAAAAGGGTTCCAAAGTTGTTGTCCGTGCAAATTGCGACACTTCATGACCTTCGAAATATTTGACGATGACTGCAAGAGTACCCAATGAGCATGTCATGTACTTGCCGGAAAATGAAAAAATTAAAAGGAAAAAAAGACGGATTAGTAAAACTGGACAACACAATTAAATTAAACAATTTAAATAATAATTATACAGGTACGTATTTCCAGCTCCATTTTTTGTTTAGATTGAAGATATTACTTGTAGTTATTGCTTACGCCTGCTAGTTATCAGCATTGTGATTTATCGTTATTCTTTCTTGTCTTTCGTTTATTTGAATGCTAGGCACGAGCCGTTTGCATTTCCGCACGCGACCGCGAACGGTACCTCGTAACGACCAGCTCATCCTCGCTCGGGAGTATAGAGGATAGTTCCAGGCGCCTTTTACTCGCTTATTATAAGTTTTCTAATTTTTCGCGCTTATTATTTGTATTCTTGACATTTATTGCAATTGTTTGTACTGAATGATTCAGAAGGTTGTTTGGTAATATGGGGCGGGGCGCTTGCGTTGAACCACCTTCGAGTTTCTGCTTCCGTCTTTATGAATTTTCTGGGTTACATTGCCGAGTCATTCGATTATGATGTATGGACTATTCCAGTCTCGTTAAAAGTTCTGGGATTTTCCTTTTTTTCTTTTAGGTTGATACAACCAGACTTTGTCTCCTATTTTAAAAGGATTTGCTTTTGCGGATAGGTCATATCGTTCTTTCATCATTCGGCTCACTTTTCCTAATTGGTCTATATTAAATTTGTATACTGCCGCCAGCCGTGTTTTTAAGTTTGTTAGGTAATCGAATGGAGTTGTCGGTTCATCTGTTGACGGGATGCCAGTATATTGCTCGATAAGCAGCCGCACCCCTCACTCCCAAAGGTGAACATAACAGGAGTTTGCTTGGTAGAATCATGTACCGAGGATCCATAAGCAAGTAATAGAAGAGAAAGGTGATCATCCCAATCTTTCTGGTTTTCAGCAACGTACTTAGATAGAAAGTCGAAAATGTTCGGTCAAATTTTTCGGCCATTCGGTCGGATTGAGGGTGTAACGGAGTAGTCCTAGTTTTCTCAACTGTAAAAGTTTAAGAAGTCAATCACGTGCTGTATTTAGACCTTGACGACTGTTTTTGCAGTTTGATCCAACAAAGGGACGCAGCAGTATCGGCTTTTAACCTTTGCAGTGGTTTTGTCTATTTCTAAGTGACCACCTGTCACGTTGTCGTAGAACTGTTGTAATACCTAAACTTTTCGTGCTTTTGGGAGAAGTATTTTGTAATATATCCCTTTCGCATTAGTACAGCATCGGAACGATACTCCTTCTTTTAGGCAGAGTGCAGGCCACATAGCCCAATATGATTTTAGAACAGGGTGTAAGTGTGTAATTTGGTCACGTGTTGGTCGTTCAGCTTGTTTAAGCCACGATTTTACATATTTCAGCTTGTCGTCTTTATTTTGTCCTGTTCCTAAGTTATCTTGCATCATTGCCACACGACTTACGATATACCCGTTCTCTTCCAAACGAGTACAATAGCGACAATTAGAGCCCAGCCATGGGAGTCTCGACAAGGCGTCGGCGTTTAGATGTTTTTCCTCAGTACGATGTTGGATATCGAAATTAAAGGCGTTCAATCCATTGCGCATTTGGTCTTCTTGTCGTCGTTTGGTTGCCAGAGTATAGGGGCTGTGGTTAACTTCAAAGTTTTGGAAGCACCTTCGCAATTCTCGTTCCATATAAATACCACATTCTTTTCTGTTAGACTAGTTAGCGGCTTAGCGATGATCGAGAAGTCTCGAATAAAGCGACGATAGTAAGCTCAAAGGCGTAGAAACGACTGTACATTCCTCTTATTTGTAGGGCGAGGCCAGCTTTGCACAACACAAACTTTTTCTAGGTCTGTTGGCATATCTGGCACTTTCCTGGGGATAGTTTTAGTCCAGCTGCGTGTAGTCTTTTGAGTACTAATTTTAGGTGTTCCATCAAATTCTCAATATCTCTGCCATGGACGATAACGTCATCCAAATATACCAAACAAACTGTGTACGGAATTCCTTGCAAGATAAACTCCATCAGACGTTGGAACGTCGCCGGTGCGTTAGTGAGACCAAAGAGCATGACATTGAATTCCCAGAGTCCTTGGCCAATAGTAAAGGCCGTGTTTTCCCGGTCAGATTTTTCCATCTCAATCTGCCTGTTGCGGAAATACTCAATCTACTTCTTGTGTAACTAATTACCCAGTATAATGTAATAAAACGTTCCTCAAAATAGTATTAGACGATCGGTGATAACGAAGACGGCCGGTGTACAAGCCGAGGCCCTTACTCTATACGAATTCGAGAAAGCAAGAAGCTAAGTAATAACGTCGCGACTTTTCATTAACGACTCCGCAATTAAGATCATTTTTAATATTAATAATAAATATTGTGCTAAATGAAGTATAAATTTCTAAAGAAATTATTAACGTGTTGTTAATCAAATTCGTAAGCCACAACATAATTGATGACCCCGAGTTTTATTATTTCTCCAACAAAAATGTGCTAATGGAGTCAAGGAGGTTCCACTGGAGATAATGTCAGCCAAGTGCAACATTTGCACAAATAATATTTCACTGAAGCAGTAATCAGCATCAAAAACAAACAGCCGGTTCATCTAAATTTATTGTGCAGATCAAACAAATAAAAGTAATCATCAGATACAATAAAGACGTGCTTCCAGACATAAGCCCACAAAAGTAGCAAAATATTACCAACTTGCAGTATCACGGATTTTACAGCGATCACTGCCAGTGTTGGACGTAAGAAACTACATTTGTAATCAGATTAATAATCATGATTAAAGCAATCATGCTTACATCAATCATGATTACCCATCAATCATGATTACCCATCAATCATGATTATCCATCAATCATTAATCATGATTACATCGAGTAATCTTAGGAAAATGTAACCCTAATCATGATTACATGATTACATTTTTTTATTACAAATGAGACTTTTCAAGAGATTTTAAAATTTAGCACTATGAAAACAAACCCCAAGACACTGTTGAATTACCTATTAATTGGAGGATCTTGAGTATGTGTGAAAAAAAAATAGCGAAAAAGATTAGATTCCTGGGGCGTATAAGAAAGACGTTGAGCACGGTAAATGCAATAATGCTTTTTAACACTTTGAATTTTCAACACTTTTTATATTGCTCCACATTGTTATATGCTAGTTCGAATGAATCTAAGGGCAGAATGCAAATGTTGTAGAATAAGGCAATGTGAATTATTCTGAAATGCAGCAAATATACACAAATTCGAAGTATGCTCGAAGCGCTGCAATTCGTAAATATTACTGCCATGACAGCAAGAGTGGATGAAAGATTAGATTTACTAACTACTACCTAACAAACCGGTACAGTATTGTTTTTGATATTATAAAGATGATTCTAACTCTAATAACGAAATCGTATATGAAGTTTTCCCTTTCTTAATTGCTAATAATACCGTTTACCAATCCACAATAGAAATACAATAATGTTTGTTTTCTTTTGAATATAATTTTAAAACTCTGTTAATTTATAATAAAAAATGTAATCATGTAATCATGATTACGGTTACGATTAATTAATTAATCGCCAAGAATGATTACTTTTCTGATTAATAGTATCAATCTGCAATCATTATTACAGATTGTAATCGTAATCATTAATCATAAATCAGATTACATTTTGCCCAACACTGATCACCGAAATACATTTTGCAAGCAGATTATCAGTTTTTTCAATATTAATCGAGAGATACTGCTCACAAGTGTTTAACCTATTGAAGACACCAGCGGAGATTTCCGGATGTATAAAAATAAGTTAAGAACAATTCAGTTATTATTATTGCATAATAGTTTTAGATTATTATAATTGTACAACATCTTTTTAGGTTTTTTTTTGCTTAAATTGGCTAAACAATAATAATAAACGCTTAAACGCCTAAAATTATTGTAAAAGGTGAAAGCATCCGCATAAAGATTGGTTGGCGACACATATACATATATAAAAATAATTTCACTCTGGCATAAAAAAACAATCGACGTTATTCCATTCAAAAGATTTTTCATCACGATCAAGTCATGCAATAACCCTCAGTCCCTAATATTTTATGGTAAATAAATAACCTACATTCTAAAAAAACCTAATATAAAAAACAAATGAACATCATTATTAGCCATAGATGTATATTATATTATGTATATTATATTTATGATAACATATAAATGGTTTTCCAATAAGAGGTGTTATTTCAATTAGCCCGCTATTTCCGTAGATGTCACTTATGGTCCCGCGGGGTCATTGGACCTTACTTTTTCGAAAATGAGGCTGGAGCAACAGTTACGGTGAATGGATTGCGCTATCGACAGATGATTGGACAACGTTTACTTTCAACAAGACGGCGCTACGTGCCATACAAGCAACGAAACCATTGATCTTTTCCGGGAAAAGTTTCCGGACCGTGTTATCTCTCGAAGAGGTGATCACAATTGGCCACCGAGATCTTGTGACTTAACACCTTGCGACTTCTTCCTTTGGGCCACGTGAAAGAGAAGGTCTACGCCAACAGCCCAGCGTCGATTCAAGACCTCAAAGATGGAATTCGTGAGGCTATCGAGGACATAGGGCAGCCACTTTTTGATTTGGTTATGGAAAATTTCATAAAAAGGATATGGTCCTGTAGGCGTGGTCGTGATGGTGATTTGGCTGATGTTATTTTCCATTATTAACGGCATACCTTCCTCTTTATAATGAAATAAAGATCCGATCATTTATCTCAAAAAATGGAATATTTCTTTGAATAGCAAAATAACACCTCTTATTGGAAAACCCTTCATATATACATGTTTAAAATTTCTACGCTAATCTTTTTATTAATGGGACATAAACTACTAAATAAATAAACTGGAGTCTATAAACGCAATTAAAAAAACAACCATAATTTTTAATTACTTTATATTTGTGATAAAATACATACATGTGGTAACCCTAAACTGCTACAGCGGCGAATTGGAACGAGGGACAGAACTGTGCAGCCGAGAAGAAGTGGGCAGTAGAAGAAGTGAGCTCAGCAAGCCAGCAAGACGAAGTTTCTTTTTCTAATTATCCTACAAGTATCGGAACTCTAGAATTAATTTAATAGTGTAAATTGGCTTACAATAAACCTTGGTATATTAAAATACTGTTTTTGGTACCATATCCCACATACATACATATATATACAATGTCTTTGGCGAACAAAAATAGTACACCTATCGAAAATCAAAGCAAGCAAATTTATTTTGGTACCAATACGTCAAGCGGTAGTGATTCTCAACCTGAAAGCAGAAATTTATCTCAATATGTGTCTACGCTCAAAATTGCTCCTTTCTGGAATAACAGACAAGATCTGTGGTTCCTTCCAGTGGAAACCCAATTTCTGGTGAAAGGTATCACTTCCTCGAATACCAAATATGATTTCCTGGTTGCTACATTACCACCAGAGACAATGAAAATTGTCGCTAGCGATTTGATCAACCCACCCCAACAGGAAAAATACAAATCTTAAAGTTTGCACTTTTAAAAGGGAGTAGAGACTCAGAAGAATGCAGGCTTGCTGCTTTGCTTCATAAGAAAGAGTTAGGTGATTACAAACCTTCTGAATTGTTCAAACATATGGAAACTCTTGCTGGCAGAAAAAGTCTAGTAAATAAGCCATTAATACAAAAGCTTTGACTTAACAAATTTCCTTCGTCAATACAAGCGTGTATCATAGCAATTGAAGATTCTCATAAACAATAAGAAATCTTCGCAATAGCTAACAGATTCAACATCATCTCTTAAGATCTCAGCTATATCTACGAACAGATTAAGTGCAAATAATACCACAGTTAGTAACGTCACTAAATTAGTCCAAGACTTATCAGATCATATAAAGGATCTGGAAATTAGGCAATCAAGACCAGTCAAAAGATTTTTTTCAAAAAATCGTTTCCCTTCAAGGTCGCAGTCCCAACCAAAGAGAGAGCAAGAAACATTGTTACCTACGGCCTTAAACACCGTACACGCAACTTAGGTCTGCGTCGTTCCTTTGATCACACATTCATAGTGGCAGCAGTAGATCACGCAATTATCGGTGCAGATTTTTTGTATAAATTTAAACTATTAGTGAACCTTCGCAAAAGGAGACTCGTAGATAAAACAACTTCACTTGCAGTTAATTGCATGACCCGTGTAATTGAAGCTTGCTCTCCGAAATTGTATACCCTCCAAGATGAACTCGGATCGATTTTCAATGACTTCCCTTCACTTAAAATTTCGCCGGATTTTAGTAATAAGGTTCATCATAACATTGTACACTAGATATATAAACACACAGGGATCTCTCCCATCTGCACGCCCACGAAGGCTTAATCCCCCAAAATGGCAAAAGAATAATTTGAATTAAGGATCAAGTTCGGCATATGTCACCCTTCTTCTTCAGTTGTTTCCCCTTTGAATGTGGTACACAAAAAGGAATCCTACAGACTGCTTGCCCTGCGGAGACTGCCAACAACTTACTGCCGTCACTATTTTTGATAAATATCCATTACCGAACATCCAAGATTGCACTATAAATCTCCACGGATGCAAGGTCTTCTCAAAAATCGATCACATCAGGGCATATCATCAGATCCCTGTTGCCCCTGAAGATATCTATAAAATGCCGTCACAACACTTTTCGGGCTATTCGAGTTCCTCCGCATGCCTTTTGGTGTTAAGATTGGAGCTCAAACCTTTCAACGCTTCATAAATGACGTGTTAACAGTTTTTGATTTCACTTTCGCGTATGTTGATGACATACTCATTGGTAGCAAATTTGCTGAGGAACAGAAACAATACGGATTTAATATCAATCCCACCAAATCAATTTTTGGAGCAACAGAATTAGATTTTTTAGGACATAAGATATTAAAAAATGGTACTGCTCTTTCAGAACATACACTACAATCTATTTGAGAATTTCTAACCCCCTCTACCTTGAACAAACTTCAACGGTTTCTTGGGATGGTAAATTTCTACTACCGTTTTATACCAAATATCGCAAGAATTGCTGGACCTCTCTATGATCTATTGAAGGATAGGAACACTAAAAAGAAATCTAAACCCATCTTTAACTGGTCCGGACTCCATGAAAACGCTTTCAACGACATGAAAAAAGATTTCGAAAAGCATACATTTCTTGTGCATCACAATTCCCGCTTAAAAATCAGCCTTTGTACAGATGCTTCCAACGTTACTATAGGATAGGTGCTATCTTACAGCAAGACAATGCAGGACAATGGCAACCTCTTAGTTTTATCTCAAAAAGGCTACAACCAGCTGTAAGAAAATACTAAGCTTTCGATAGGGAGCTTTTAGCAATATTCCTAGCCATCAAACGTTTTCGGCATTTCATAGAAGGCGAAAACTTGACCATCTCTACGGGCCAAAAACCCCTTACCAAGGCACTCCTCTCGAAATCCGAAAAATCACCGCGTCAAACAAATCATCTAGATTATAGTTATATCACAGTTTAGCAATGACATAAGATATATTAAAGGATGCAATAACATTGTTTCCGGCGCGCTCTCAAGAGCCCATATCGATACAATCGATCAATTTGCTAAACAGGGTCTGGAGACTCTATCGAAAGAGCAAGGGGCTGACCAAGAACTACAGGAGATTCTTTCAGATTCCAAGAAAACTGCATCCTCTTCTTTTTCTCACAAAAAGATATTCATTGCTTTAGAAGAAACAAATATTTGGTGTGAAACTTCAACAGACAAAAATATACAACATGTCCCAGAAATCTTACGTCGCACGGTTTTTGACATATTACACAATTTAACCCATCCCGGTATCAGGGCAACAACAAAATTGATAACATCTAAATACTTTTGCACAAAGATGAACCAGAATATAAATCTATGGTTTTTCCAATGTACCGCTTGGAAGATTTGCGCATGTCCACATGGACATAGTCGGACCGTTACCACCTTCCAACGGATACAGCGACCTCCTAACGATAAAATACCGTTTTTCGCATAGGCCTAAAGCGATCCCACTAAGGAACACTCTTGTAAGTACTATTGCCAGTGAATTACTTCATCAATGGATTGTTCGTTATGCTGTCTCAAGGATAATAACCACAGATCAAGGCTCTCAATGTAAATCTTCCTTATTCAAAGAGCTCTCAAACATTCTAGGAAACTATCGCATACGGACAAGTACCTATCACCCCAATAATAAGGTTCAATTGAACGATTTCATAGGCAGCTTAAAGATATAACTGGTTGGTACTGGACTTAAGTGCTATAGAAGAGCTGCCTATAGCGACCCAACTCATTACCATATTTTGTAAAAGGAGCGTTCCGTCTGAAGATTTCTAGTTACTTCTAAAATGAGCCGGGGATACACATCCTCGCTTAATAGGATGTCTATTTTTTGGGGAATTAAATAGAGTATCAGCTAGTGTCAAGTTTTGTTGAGATATCCACTGAGGGATTGCTAATTTTTGAGAGGGGAGAATGAATTTAAAACTTGCCTGAGCTCGCGACTACTCTGTTTCTATTTGACCCAAGCCAGTAGCTCGAGCTTGAATTGGAATATTTCTTAAGTGTAAGCGTTGTACAATGTTTTCGGTCATGAAGACTGCTTGAAAGTCGAGGTCGAGGAGTGCTCGAAATGGTTGAGTATGACCAAAGAACGATTCAATCAAAACTATAGCGGTGTTCAGTACTATTTCTTTACTTACTCTGGAAAAATTTGCACAAAAGTTACTGATTCTGCTTGATGGTCCAGGATCTCCAAAGAATCTGGCATACCTCTCTCACAAGGAGCAGAGGGCGGGTTATTACAAATGTCGCAAAGTGTGGTGTCTTTTATTAAATTTTCGACAATTTTCTTGGCTGTCACAACTTTTGACAAAGTGGCTATGTGCCAAGCAATTAAAACAGAGCCTTTTTCTTTGTAAATTCCATTTTGATTGTTGGACACATTTGTAGAAACTTATGAGAGGTACGAAGAGTATGTGGTTCATTACACAACCTACACAAATGCCTTACTATAGATAGGTTTGGGTCGGTGCTCTTGTTCCACTTGGTGAAGGGCCTTCAGAATTCGCACCTTTATATCGGAGGGGGGTTGAAATAAAAACTTCGGCTACACGGTAACGAGACTCTAAAAACTTAAGAAACTGATCTAACTCCGCAAGGTTAGTTTATGAATTGAGAGTTTGCTTCCATGCACGGTGTGTTTCTTGGGAAAGCTTCTACACGATTACGTGAATGATTAAAGCATTCCAATTTTCAATAGATTTCAAAGACTCAGTAATGGTGTCTACTGGTTTCTTTAAACCATTTGTGGTTTCAATACTATTAGGTGATAAGGAAGTTAAAGCTTCAAGACGGGTGCTCACTAAAACCGGCTTATTTTCGAAGCGCTTACATAAAAGTTCGCATGCTGGTTTATAATTATCGTTAGTGACACTAAATGATCGTAAAAGCACTTCCGCCTCACCAGTTAACTGGTCTTTGCATTTTCTGCACAGGAGGTAAACTTGAATTACCACCAACAAGAGAAAGAAACAAGTCACTAAAAGAAATTAATGCCCGATAATATACCGTTCGAAACTTCCGGTTGCTTGAGAGGATTGCTTTGATTTAATTTATCTTTCCATACTTTTCTTTATATTGTTTCCACATATCCTGTAACCCTTCTAGTCTAGCCGCGAAATAACCCTACGTACGCTTGTTTTTCGGTTTTCTTTTCGTCGCTTCAATAAATTTTACTATCTCTTGCCAAAGTTCTTCTTGGCCTTCAATTATTGCTTCCATGTTATAATTATTGAAATCATACTATTTAAAAAAATATTTATAAAGATATTTCACCTTGAATAGGGGTCAGGGTTCCGGCATACACTTTTATTAGGTTTATCGTATCAAACGTCAAATATTTTTATTGACCTAAATGTGTTTCTGCTTATTATTATTATTTGATAAAAAAATATTATAACGGTAAATAATAATAATATATAATTATAAAAGCTTCAAACGCTATTACTTCCCTTTCATGCATTCAACGAAATTATTGAATTATCGAAAGAAATATGGGAATAGTCACGAAATGATTGTTGTAATGTAAATATAATGCTGAGGGTCGATAATTATATCGAAACTTGTAATCCTTGGCTCAACCAATGGATTAGCTCGAATGGACCAATGCTAATTTCGGGAATACGATGGGGCTCCGTGATTACAGACCTGAATCTGAGCTTCCTTTGACTTCTTGAAATGTATTAAGGGGTTGTGGAGAATATAATTATGAGTTTACAAATAGAATGAAAAAAACAACTTGTCGTTCAGTTTACTTTGATTGAAGATATTTATTTCAACTTCTTGACTGTAGAGTACAATTAAATTGCTATATAACAAAAACTGTCGAATGTAGAAGAGATAAAGATGGCAACGGCGGCAGAACAAGTGCGGATGACAAGTGAACTGAAATTAGTTACATGTTGAGCTGCTAGAGCCAAATAAAATGCGAGTGGACAATAGACTGCAGGATCCTTATAAATTGCTGCCTCTCCAACAGTGCTAATCCGGATTCTGGGGGGGGGGGGGGGGGGGTTAGGCCGACCCTGGCCCGAACTATTTACGCTATATGGGTTCGGTAAACCAAAAATTGGCCAAAGAAGTGGTATACAACTTTAAACGAAAAAAAAACGATTAAAGACATATGGCTGATAAGGCTGGAAGATCAACTGCTACGGTCTATCAAATTAAAAGGAAAGGAGGCCTACGAAGTTTCCCTGTTCAGAAAATACCGGACAGATTATTAGAAAAGACATGATGTAAGGTAATATAAATTTTAAACAAATTTAAAGAATTTAAAAACACTTGGCGATTTATGTTATACTTTATAAATATATTTTTAGAACATTATCAAGGCTAAACGTTTAGTTAAGATATCTGTAAAATGAAAGACCAGAACAAAAACTTACTGAAATTCTGAAATTAATGCCAGAAGTGTCGCCTAAGAGAATAGAAGAAGATATTTCGGCAATTATAGCAAGAAAAGTATAAGATCTAAGAAACTACCACAACGTTAAGAAATCAAATGGTAAACAGTCCAATGTAAATGAATTGAAATTTATTTAATTTTTGTTTTTATAACAGTTTATAAATAAATTGTAGGGTAAGTTTTATAAAGCGAAATTTTCATTTGGAATTTTAAATAATATAAGTATAAGTAAATTAGAACTATTATTGCAGAAAACACTATTGAGTTTAGATAACAAAAGCTAACTTTGCATATATGTATAATGTATTGTCGTTTGAGCAATATCACTTAAATGCATAGCCTGACATCATGTGGACATGTCTTTTTCCACGTAACATGTGCATTCACTCCTTTTGTGAAACACTACAATTACCTTAATTAGATTTCAATATGGAGCACTCTAAGCCAATTTCTCTGAATACAGAAAAATCTAAATTTATATATGGGAACCCTGCGAAGAAATTATACTTTTCCCGCTTTCAAACTTGGACCTTTTTCTCATACCGATAGACTGATCGAGGCACAAATCAACAGACAACTAAATGTAGCGATACATACATATATAGAAAAGCAGAAAGAAATATATACTTCTTCTACTTCCTAGATTGGTTTATCGATTTTAGTATCTTGAGTTACCTCATTTTACTTATGCAGCCCTTGCTGTTAATGTTCGGAAGCCTTTTATTATAAGATAAAATAAAATCTCTCATGAATTTTCCTAATAGATATGCTATTACGATTCTATCAGAGGGTTATATGCTTTTAAAATATATAAAAAAAAAGCTGAAATATTTACTGCAAACAAATATTTCAGTGTCGTCTAGAAAGTACTTATGATACATCCTCTAGTCTGGTAGATCTCCCTGAATTTTGACTCCAGCGGAACAATAACTGCAAAAAGTACTCCATTGATGATATACATTTCAAGAAGGATTTTTGTTTGAGCTCAAGTTTCTTTTTGAAACAAAATTACATAAGTTTGCAATCATAATAATGTTCCAACAAACATTTCTCAAATATTTCTGAACATAAATTATTCAGAAAGCTTTCATCTTTATTAGAGAAACTTTTCTGAAAGTTTCACTTCAGTTTCACTTTAAGATTGCTACACGAGCAACTTAAAAGTACATTTGAGGTGACCTGTCATAGTTCCGAAACAATAAACTTAAGTAGTAGAGAGAGTAAACTTTTTTCTACCATTTAATAAAGAAGGATATTTCTAGGAACAAAAAAGGTTCAGGATAATCTCTTGAGAAGTTGTTTGTAGAGACAGCCTAATGTTAAACAAATCATAGCCTCCATACTTCAAAATTCCCTTACAACCACCCGCCTCACTATATCCAATTATTTTGAATCCGTTGATATTTTCCACCTTCCCTAGGGGTCTTTAGTCACTGATAGTTCCAGATGTAGTAGTTTTCAATTTTTTCTTTTATTTTACCTTTTAATATCCGGAAAATGTGAATACAACGTTAGGCTGAACATAATGCAGACAATCAACCTGACATGTACCGACATGCAAGAACCAATAAGATTGTACGTTATACCATTTCCATCTCGCATGGGTCTATACTTGATACCAGTGACCATCCCGCATCTGACGTGCAAGCACCTCATGAGAAAAAATTTCTCCTGATTCTCATTATGAATAAATTTCAAGACTTAATTACATGGAAATTTGCAAAGAGAAAAGACTTAAAAAGGACTTACCTTCAGCAAGTCACTTGAAATAAATTTCCCTGAGAAGGTGCCGAATGATATTTTCCTTGATTAATACTTGAATTAAGTAACTAACTGTATAAGGCAAAAAGTTTATATTGTTAATTAAAACACATCTACAGTGATTTTAATTTGCAAATTTTCTAGACAGATATTTAGGAAATTCTGCAGGGTTTTGTTTTTATCCATTGAAAGCTATCGGTAAGAACCATAAATTATGTATGAACATTGAATACAAAATTACTTAGCGCCCAAACTTCAACGACAAACAGGCTCAGAAATTTCAAATATATATTATAGGAATAAAAAACCTGTTTGTGTTAAGAGCTGTCTAGCTTCTCCTAGAAGAATAGACATGTGTACTGCATTCCTTTTCTCATCCTGAATTAATCTGTGTGAATCGCCAGAACGATGTCATAATTTATTTCTGTACACATTGAAACGGAACGAAGCAGAATCATTTAAAGTGCTTGAGATATCTTTCATTCGACAAAAGTAAGTATAAATTTGCATAAAAAGTTGCTTATTAAAAACAGAGCTATTTTCCAACAAAGAGAGCTTAAACTCAACTATTATCCCGGCCAAAATTTTTAAACAAACAATCACGAATACAAATGAAAATCGTTCAGCCTGAATCCGGGAAAAAACTCAAATGTATTTAGAGCCATTCTGAGTCCGTAAAAAGCGGTTGCAGATTGAAACTGAATCGTTCGGCGCGGGAAAAAAATGACATGATGCCCGACCTACCTTGCAGAAATACTCTTTTGTTCCTCTAGTAGAAATGATGGTCACAGGCACCTAAATTGTAAGTGTATTCACGGTGTAAATAGTACATACCTGTATCTATGTATCTATTACGGGCATTTCCATGCATTTCCATACATGTGCATTTTTCCCATTACATTTCCTGCCATACAAAGTGTACTAATTGTAGACTTTGTTTTTGTCGCATATAAAATTGCTGACGTTGAGCATTGGCCCGCCAGCGAGAAGAAATTTAATATTTGTTGGATAGAGGAATATTTTTTAACTCTTAAATCGGCCCGCGATTATTGTTTTCCGCGCATTTGATCGCTAAATTGTCAGATCAGCAAGAAAATGAACGGCGGTTGAAAGAGATACACTGGTGTGCAAAAAAAAAAAACAAAACAAAAAACGCAGGAATCCAATTTTAAAGCATATATTTGATTTACTGGATATTTATATTTCAAGGTTCATCGCGATTGTTCTTACTTTGGTTACTTATTATGGAAGTAACATTTTACGCCAATTTTACAGTAATTATTTTTTCTATTGTTAATATTGTATAAAAACAAAGATAAGTAAAAAAGCTATATAATATTCAAAGAGCACATTTTTTGAGATAATTCTCGTGAGTTACTTCGAAACTAATTATTATTGTAAAAAAATTTATTGCATTTTATTATTGAATAATCTATTAGCCCACCACGGGCCTTGATCACATAAATTCAGCGGATTTTCATGCTAACTGCAAAATTTTTAATAACATCTTCAGAAATTTCATTCCAGACTTCTGAAGTTTTACTCTCCAATTCCCTTTGTATTTTTGGGCGTTGTCTCCTAAAACGTAGTTTTATAATATACCACAAACTCTCGATTGGATTGAGATCGGGACTATTTGGGGGCCATCACAAAGTCTCAATACAGTTTTCCAGTAGGTAGTTCGTAACCTATAATACGAAATGCAAGCGAAAAATTTAGATTCACGACAATATAATCAATTGAATAATAAAGGAGACATTTCTAGCATTCAGTTTTAGTAAAATAGTACTAGGCTAGCTTTGGTGGCAAGGCGCATTGTTGTGCTGGAATAGGAACTCCTCATTTTTTGCAAACAGCTCTAAGACAGAGGACTTGAAGTGATTCTCCAGAACATCAATGTAGGCATTGGCATTTTTTCTTCGGCTAACAAACGTCAGATGTCCACGTCCGCGTGAAAAAAAAAAATATGCCCAAACCATAACTCCGCAATCCCAAGGTGGTATTTCTGGTACATATCCAGGCAGAAGTCCCTCTTCTTTCCTTCTTCGCACGTAGAATCTTCCATCAGAAGAGTGGAGGTTGAATTTATATATACTTGAAGAGCATCAAAATTCTCCGCTGGATAAATTATCATGAGATTTCTTCTGTGAATCGTCAGAAAAGGGTTGCACAGCAATCATAAGCAAGAACAATTGATTACCTTCGAATAGTCTACACTATATTGCTGATAGCCAGGGTCAAATTTAGACTTGATAAGGCCCTAAGAATTTTCCTCATTATATTCCTTTAACGAGGAAGATTTACGTCATTACGTAGATAAGTATTCCGTACTTAATAACCGGAAAACTACATATAAATTTATCAAATTTTTCTGATTGGAAAGTGTCACAAATTCTTGAAATTTCCAATTTTAAGTAGCTGTGAAATATTCAATTTTGATTTAAAAATTGAAAACAAACAAGGAATAATGAAGAAAAAGCACGAAAAAGGATGCTATTTGAGAAATGCGTATGTAGTTGATTAATGTAAGCTCAAGAAGTCCGGAAAATGGGCATATTTCGAAAGAAATGGCATAGAAATTTGAGGAAGAGTACGGGATTATAGTGTCGATCGGAGAAGCTATCGTACGATACTCTGCTGAAAATCCAAGTAAATACAGGGCGATTCCTAATACTTTGTCGGTCAGTGTGAGCACATTATCGGAGAAAGGCAAACAAAAAATGGAAAAAGAAAGAGAAGAGAAAGTGGTGGAACAGATGGTGAGGCTTAAAACTATTTTTTTCTAAAATTTTTCATGTACTATACTGTAACAAATTTGTTTAGATCTAAGCACGGCGTATTTAGTGTTAACGCCCACATCAGTGATACTCCCTCACGAGATGGGTAACAGTGTTTTTTGACACTACTAAGGAACACAGGAGACCAATAGCAGAATAGATAACATTAAGAAACGATAATATAGGGACTTATGATAAGCAGGGTCCGGACGAATTGGGACGTGTGTCCTTCTTTTTATATATAATTAGCATTGTGTTATAGAAAAGCAACCCTAGGAGGCCTCCTCGAGACTAACCAACAGTAATTCGAAAGCCAGAAGATGGTAAGTACCTTCACTCTTCCCGTATTCGTCCAATTGAAACAGTAGTATCCGTAAATTTTTGGTAGATTAACTAGTAAATATAAAAGCAAACATATACCACATATTTAATTTTGATGCCATAGGCACGTTTTAAGCACTTATAAGTTCATAGAATATTAACAATTTTGGAACTACGAGTCAGTATAGAAATTTACATTGTCTTTCACGATACCGTCTAAATAATCGATCGTTCTAGTTTTCATAGGGGATCAAGGAGGGCAGTGAACTATTGCCTATACCTCTACGGATTTGCTATAATATATGTGTATGAAAACAGTTCAGAGTCTTCCTTGAGACTAAAGTAACCTATATATGAATTTTATTACTTATATCAAATTTTTTTTAAACAAATTATTCCCTTCACGTCCATAAACCATAATATTTGAAGAGTTTTACACCCCATAGCATTGGGCTGGTATGCCTGCGTTTTTTGTTTTTTTTAGATAGGAGCATGCGGACTAGGGTTAGTTAGTTTAGGTGTTTTAGAACATGTAAAGAATTGGCACGATTGAGTTGAATTGATTCACATTTCAGAATATTGATTTAAATTTCTATAAATGAATTAGATCAAAATATCTTTGTATTATTAAGTTACTTTTTTATCGTTAACAGTGTGAAGCAGTAGGTATGCACAAATAAATGACCTCACCGCGGCATGATTATGTCATAAGTTAATTTTATATTTTATAGATTTCACAGAAGCTATGACGACGCCTCTAAACTCGTAGGTTCTATGTTACCTAGGTTACTACAAATTTTATCCTCGCCTTTATGTAATTACTCAACATCTGCTCGTAACCTTATGTAAGAATTACGATCTTGTGCGGCTTTGTTGTTTAGTTTTAGAAGATACATTTACAACTGTGTATACCCTATATAGGTCCATAGGTTAGTTTCTTTGTCACTAGCATAATTACCTTCCTTCTGAATTTGTAATGTATACCGAAGTGTTTAATATAAGTGAATTGGTCCAATAGATGGAAAAAGAATTGAAAAGTATTACTTTAATAGGGCCAGCATGAGCCGACTTCGTCTGTAAATCCGGGAGTGGCATTAGTCGCTCTGGGATAAATAACGTCATCGGGACAAATTAGCTAACCCGATGAGTAGAAGAGCTTTTGTTTTACCAAGTTGGATGGTTGCGAGGTGGGGTAGGCGGTATGTGTGCTGATTTGCTCATCATGACTGCATGAAAATACATGCGGTCAACCTCTACTCATGTGAGGACCTAACACCCGTCTTCACAATAGATAAATCTATGTTACCAACTGGCTCCTCTTCTTCGTTTTATTTCAGTCCCGTTCCCTTGTCAAATCCCTACAGTTCTCTTATGGAACATATTTGCCATATAGTTGTTTTTTATCTCGACACGAATTATTTCTGCATTATGACCACGATGAGTGACTGCTGATTTCTGTTTTACCCACCCTATGAACCCTATGCGATTAGATGACAGCATGCCATCCTAATCTTCTAGCAGCTTTTTAAAACAGGTACAATAAAATAAATGCTTTGCGGATTTTACGGCAGCTTGCTATAGCCCTACAAAGTTTGGTGCTCTCGGAGGAATGAATTGGAAATCAATTCCTCTTTTACTGCAAATTCCTGCTATGGTTTCCCTTGCTGCTTCAGAATAGATGCCCAAGGAGCACAGCACAATCCAGTTATAAGAAAGTCGTGTCAATGGGGAATCGTATTTCAGTTATAGAACGCTGTTGTAGAAAATTTATAACCACTAAAATGACTTTGTCACAACATAAAATAATCAAAAAAGTATCAGAGGATGGTTGTAAATTTGACAATTTAACACGCTTAACCCATTCACTGCCAGAAAAATTTAGAGTCGCTTGCCCTGAATGCCAAGATTTTATTTTAAAGAAAACACGGAATTCAGCAAAATCTAAGAATATTAAGCTAGAGATATAGTATGGAGATGGGATTTACTGTAATTTGAAAATAAAAAAACACTACGAGATAACTCGTAGCTGGCGTCGGTGAATAAAATTTCTGTGCTGAGTGCCGCTTACGAGATATCTCGTAGTGTTTTTTTTTTTCAATCAACTTTTTCATATTCAAAGATGTTTCCTTTTACTTTGTTTTCACTTATTTGTATCTCGTTTTTAGCTGAATATAATCCACTTTTTCTTCTAAAATAATGCACAAATCAAAATATTTTTCATCTACGCACTTTTCCTTCCTTCATTGTTCTTAGAAAAACATTGTTACTATATGACGCTTTTTCGACCTGAATGAACTCCCTCCATTTCCTGCAAGGCACCTAGCATACATTTACACATCAATACATAACGCCTGCCTTCCTAAGCCAGTACAACGTAAGGTATGTCCAAGTACTCATTACTCATTACTAATGAATTCCAGGTAATGTTGACAATAAACCTTATCTAAGTCAGGCATTCTCATTTTTCTCCGCTGGATTCGTCTCCTAATTTCATCTGGTGGCAGTCAATAATGCAGATGTGTAATGAGCATCACTGCGGAAAACGTGTAAAGAGACAGTAGTTACCAGGGCCCATATTCATATTCGTGGCCCATATTCAGGTAGCATCCTTGGATTGTTGAACGTTTTTTTTTTTTGCGGTTCTTAAGAAAAACAAACACAATAAAATAGGATTTAATTACTTTGCTTCCAGGATAATGAGAATTTACATTTGCATTTACGTTATACACTTTTTTTTCTTTGTGGTTCCTAAGAAAAAGTTAGTATAAATACATATTATTAGAGATGAGCGAAGGCCGTATCTACTGGTATTATCAAAGAAAAACAAGTATTGAATTAAATAAGTGGAGATATTTAGAAACTAATACTTATTAAACTTAAAAGAATTACGGGTATTCTTTGGATTACTTATGCACACCGGTACAATTAGTTTACCCTCCATAGAACATTATTGGAAAAAAAGTGAACTTTATAATTTCGACTTTTGGAGGAAGAGAATGTCTAGAAATCGTTTTCAATTTATATATTATACTCTGTATTTCTCTGGGCTTTGATAGTGATTGTCTTATAGCCTTTGAAGGCTATTAAATTTTTCAACCAATAATTTAAATGACGATTTGCTAATACGGATATTTTGTTTGAATTTACTTTCATTGAACTTTGGTACATCTTCTTCCCAAAGCCTACTAGTTCGATCCTATAAAGTAATCATTAAGACAATTGTTCATGAATTGTTTGAGATGAAGCATTTATTACCACAGTTCAAAACCCTTTGTACTTTATAGGCGAAATATATAAAAGAGTTAATCTATGCATATTTTGCCTGTCAGGCCTACTATAACAATCTCATTAAATAATTCAATGAGATAATTAAAAGTATAGTGTGTCAGTGGTATAAACCTATTTAGGACAATATGTCATTAATTTACATGGCTACAGTAATGTACTCTTAGCAACTTTATTTGTATTCTTTTTGACTCGTTGGTGCTTATCGTAATTTTAACTTGAGGATTTAGTTTATTCAGTACTTCTTGTAGTTGAATTGTCGTAGGTTGATAGGTATTCTCAATGCTTGAGAATATGTCGTTCTCAATGAATTCGTATTTTATTCTACCCATAGACATAATCTCTGCATGGTTTTGGACAAGGTGCTCCCAATAGTCATTCAGCAACTTGTTTTTTTGCATACACTAAGCTGCAGATATGTCTTGTTTAATCTCTTCTTTCATTAAAAATTTTCCACGGTATAGATCATCAATTATTTTACGAAGCTTTATTAGAGCTTGCAAACGGGCTTCAAAGCAATCCCTTGTTTTCATCCGTCAGGATCTTTTCTGTAGTTTGTGACTACTTTCTGAAGCTTTAAAGCATCTGCCTTGTTTGCCATGGTAGTTTTTATTTGTTGAATTATCGATTAACTGATGAGCCAATGTTTCATAATCGTGTGATGTGTGTTATAGAGTAGACGCGTTATATCATTGCTCCCATATATTATTCCGCTTAATAGTTTGTTGCTCACATTTTTTATTTCGCTTTGAATTAGTTTGTTTTTCTATTTCCCTGCAGTTTTTGCGAAGCATAAACTTTACTGCAATTTTAGTGTTGTATTATATTCCATTGGCGTAAATTTTTATCGTGATGCCGGCTAAGAATTTGTGTGGAAATCAGAATAGCGGCAACCTTACGGAGCGTAGTGGTGTTGTGACTAGAACTAATATAACACAACGTTCATCTTCTTGTAGTAATGGTGAAGATAATATTCCCGCTATATTGGATGGTTTACTGACTGAAAGATTGAGAAAAATGTACTTCTGTGCAAACTGAATAGCATCATTGATGGTTATTAACAGCAAATTACTTCTTCGTCAAACGAGGTGAAACTTTTAACGGAGAAGTGTGAGGGTCTTTCAGCGGTAAATGAAAATTATCAAAGGGAGAAGCGCTTAAGCGATGTTGTGATCAAAGGTATACCATATGTTGATTCTGAAAATCCCATAGAATATGCACACAAAATCTGCTCTTTGATTGGTCATAATCCAGTTCACCTGATCGATGCTTTTCGTATTGGTTTTCGTTCGAATACAGATGGTAATTATAATATGCCTTCTTCGATTATCGTTATCGTGCGGATCGCAGCTCTCTAGTACTAAATGCAATCAGTAATGGATTTACATCGAATAGCCGAGTATACTGCTTTGAGAGCTTGTCTACAAATAACAATAGAATTTTACTACGTGCTCTTGATTTACATCGACAAGGCGTGCTGCTTGCTGTGCATACTAGAAATAGATTTGCCTACGTATAGAAGACCGGTTCCCTTTCATGGCTAAAGGTTACCAATTTAGAGCAACTTAATTGAACGGTCAATGGTACTTTGGGAGTATGCTGATGTATGAAGACTATATTATTTCATCGATTTGTTTATTTTTCATATAGTAATTTTATTTTAATTTTATTTTTCATTTTTTCTTTAATCTTTTTTATCCTTTATTGCTAGCTTTTTCAATTAATTTTTATTAAAGTAACTGCTTAGTTTTTCTTGCTCTAAGTGCTTTGAAATGACGGTGTTCTTAAAATTGTTTCTTTGCATTTATGATATCACTTTCCTGGGTTTTGGTTTGATGATGCTTCATAGTCCTGTCTTGTGCCTCCTGCCACCCTCTGACATGAGTGAATTGTTTAAATTTCGGACTTAATGAATGTAAGAGCGCTGCTTAATATTTTTACCGGGAGAACGGAAGGATTTAATGTTTGTGATGTCAACTCTAGGAGCTTGAGGTCTAAACTTTTCGAACTTCAGTACATTTTCAAGAATACCAATGTCCATTCCATATTTGTATCTGAAAGCTGGCTGAGTGAACATGTTTTGTCAAATACTGTACTGATTCCAGGTTACAAGATCTTTAGGTGTGATCGAGAAAATCGTCCCGGTGGAGGAGTTGCAGTGTATATCAAAGACAACTTTAAAGCTAGGGTGATCAAGAAATCTATTGAAGGTCCCATTGAATTTTTAGCAGTTGAGGTGGATACTGTGTATGATAAGATACTACTTGTCAGTATTTATTGCCCCCCAAACATATTTAATCTTGAGAGTGCTAAAGAACTCGAGCATTCACTTTCCAAATTATCACAACGATATCTGAATGTGATTGCCGGTGGAGATTTTAATATGAATCTATTACAGGCTTGTGGTAGTGTGGATAATTTCATTAATTTTTTTTTAAATCCAGCCATTTGAATGTTGTTCATCAAGGCATCCCAGCATTTTATAATTGTAATAATCCATCACTTTTGGATTATTTCTTTGTATCTAGTGTAGACAAAGTTCTGTATCATAATCAGATTACTCCTACCAGCTCGTTCGATCATGATTTTATTTTCTTATCATACAGAATCTCATTTTCCTTAGTTTCAGAAATAATCACACATCGATCTCATAATACAATTGCTATTGATGAGTTACTAACAGAAGCATCTTCCCTACCTTGGCATCAAATTCGGAATTATGCAGCAATTGATGAACAGCTTGGTTATTTCTACAATCTTGTCTCATACTTGCATGATAAGTAAGTTCCGCTACGAACGAAACATATTTCGTCGGCTAATATTCCTTGGCGCAGCGCTAATATTGACTTCATGATCGCTGAAAGCCAATTTTTCTTCCGTAAATACAAGGTTTCTAAAAGGATGAGGATCTTTCCCGATACAAAATATTACGAAACCGGATTAACAAAGCGGTGCAGACTGCCAAGAGGAGGTATCTAGCAGGAACGCTAGATCCATCCCTGTCATCTAGGAAATTGTGGTCTAATTTAAAATGCAATGGAATATGTGGAAAGGTAGCGCCATCATGCGATGTTAATCCTGATGACCTTAACTCATATTTCATCAACACCACTAATTCTCAATCTCTACTACCTATTTCTATGGAAGGGGTGCTATTCGATTATCATGATGGTTTCAGCTTTCTTTGATGGTTTCAGCTTCTGTACCCTATTATTTCTGATAGCCTAGTTGACATTTTTAACTCTTGTCCGACATATCCACAATTTCCCTGTTTTTGGAAAAGAGCTATTGTTTTACCTTTAGCTAAATGTTCTACTCCGGTTGTTAATAAAGATTTTCGCCCTATAAGTCTACTTTGTTTTCTCAGCAAAGTTCTGGAGAAACTTATAAACAATCAAATAGTTCAAAGTGCTCTCGCAAATGGGTTGGTCTCCCGGTGGCAATCTGGTTATCGATAGGGTTGCAGCTGCGAAACAGCACTCTTAAAAGTAACGTCGGATATACGCAGAGCATTGGATAGTAACTATTTCACGGCTTTAGTACTGCTTGATTTTAGCAAGGCGTTCGACACAGTTAATCATAGCTTACTTCTTGCTAAACTTAAAAAGAATTATAATTTTTCATCGTCGTCGCTTAAATTAATCAGAGCTTTTCTAACCGGTCGCTTTCAGCAGGTCAGGATAAGGAATGAAAAATCCGCATGGAAAAGAGTACATACTGGAGTCCCACAAGGGTCTATTCTTGGACCTTTATTATTTTGTCTGTTCATCAATGATCTACTGGATGTACTTCATGATGTTAACATTCATCTTTGCGCTGATGACATTAACATTCATCTTTGCGCTCATTTGACACTAAATCCTTTAAAATCTGCCTGTATTGCTTGTTATAGATATGATCTTACCTTTGCTGATCTTCCTCCCATATACCTTCTCCCCTATACGAGGGAAGCTAAAAGCCTGGGAGAACGTATAAATAGTAAGCTGAGTTGCTGTGACTATGTAAAACAGTCTCTTGGCAAGATTTATAGTGGTCGCTAAACTACTCTCTATTAATCTAAAGCTGAGACTTGTAAAATCTCTGTTGATACCATATTTCATTTATTGTAGTACTGTCTACCCTGTTTTGGATTCTGAGTGTTACCGTAAGATTAATACTGCTTTTAATGACTGTATACGGTTTATATATGGCCTAAAACGTTATGATCATATTACCAAGTTCAAAGATACTGTCTTGAGTCGTTCATTGGGTACTTATCTAAATATTAGGGCATTGGTGTTTTTACATAAAATAGTTAATGAAAGATCTCCTTCTTATTTGATAGAACTTTTTGAATTTTTGCACTCATATAGGCATAAAACCTTCCTTATACCTAAAACTTCATACATTGTGGGACAGCGTTCTTTTTTTGTTTCAATAGTTCGATTATGGAATGCCCTTCCCAATCATGTCAGGGGACTTGGCAGGATGCATGAATTTAGACTTGCACTGCGGAAGCATTTTTCTGTTGTGGACTAATGCGATGAGGAGCACCGTTTTCGTCACACACTTATTTATTTACATATACATATATCTATGTATTCTGTTGTTTTTCTTTTTTCTTTTTCTTTCAAATAGTTTCTTATTTTAAATTCTTTACTTTTATTTAAATTTTTTTTATCATTTTGTTTTCATTTATTTTAATTTTTCTTGTGAATTTATTTTTGATTTGCCGTAGTTCTTTATTTAGTATGCATTTATTAAAGATAATAATCTTGTGTATACAGACCAGAAATCAATAAATAAAAAATAAAAATAAAAAATGTTCCTAGGTTCGCTTCTCGTCGATTTAGCTTTAAAGCTGGAAAAATCTTTATGATTAGTAAATGAATTGCCTGAGGACACTTAGTTCAACAGGAATTTCTGTGCTGAATAACAAATAACTGCATACATCAAGTTCTATAGAAATTTTGTAATGCTTTGAACAAACTAAATTCAACAAAATAAGCTCGAAGGACCAATGTTAATATTGAGAATTGACAGGTATAAAAATAAACTCGTTCAATTGCGATCTGATTATCAATTAAAAATGTTATTACTTCAATTCAGTTTTATATACAAATCAATTACATAGATATACAGGGTGTCCCAGACTAAAATGACTATATTTTTCCAAATGACTCATCTCGTCCAGACAAGTAAAAAATTGTATAGCCGGATGGGGGGGGGGGGGGGGGAAGGTGAAAAAATTTCACCCTATCGAGTTACAGGGTGATTAGTAAAATTTGCTCTTTTTCGTTAAACACCCTATAACTTCTAAAGTACACCCTGTAGAGTCTATTTTAAGAAGCCATTGTATGCAGAACTTCATGTCCTTTGGAACGGCTGCTCAACCAGTCCGTACCCCTCCCATTCCAGAGAAATGAAGCTTCAAATTCAAAATTCCTTTTGATTTTAATTTTTCTGTTTTTTCAATACCCCCATTAACATACCCTTTTTTTACAAAATTTCGGAAGCCCAAAGTTTCCTCTTTAATTAAACCTAGTTCTTTTATGTTCTATCTGTGACGGTTAAGGTGTTATTCACTCTTCACATATTCAGGTCATACCGAAATTAGACGATATTTTTTTAAAGAGAGCATTGCCTGTAGACTCGTATATTGTACGGGTACCTACACTCCCAAAAATTTCTTTATGGAATTTTTGGTCTTCGGCTTTTAGGCCAGAAACTGACAGTACCTCGGTACTTGTTTTTAATTTTCTCTGCTCATATGCAGTAGGTTGAGAATTGCCTGTAGACTCGTATTTTGTACGGGTCTCGAAAGAGTACAAAACTCATTACCACTTCCCAGATATTTTTTTTTTAGTTACTAAAGGAACAAATTATCTGTGAGCTGAATATGTTAAGAGCTAATAACTCCTTAACCGTTACAGATACAACATAGGTGTAATAGATTACAATAAGGTGCAGACTCTGGGCTTTCGAAATTTTTGTAAAAAAAAGTGAATGTTAGTGGGGGTATTTAAAAAAAAGACCGAAATTTTTAACTTGAATCGTTGAGAAGTCGTTGAAATGGCCATGAAGCTCTGCATACAATGCCGTCTTAAAATGCACTGTACAGGGATATAGGGTGCTTAATGAAAAAAGATCATATTTTACTAATCACCCTGTAACTCGATTGGGCGAAATTCTTTTGCCCTCTCCCTCCCTGCCATTCGATTTATTTACTTGTCTGTACGGGAGGAATAATTTGGCAAAATATGGTCATATTAGTCTGGGACACCATGTATGATGAAAAATTACAATCATAACAAAATGAAACAAAACGGAATAGAAGGAATTTACATATAATTAATTTCATGAGTAGGCAATGTCACCGACCGTAATTTCACTTGCACCTCCATGGAATTGCAGACATAGTAAATTTAGTAATCGTAAGAATTGCATAGGTAAATGAATGACATTAGTGTGATAAATTACGCCGATTTTTCATCCGGTAACATTTCTAACATCATTGTGAACGTAAAAAGTAATTAATGTCTTAATAAATAAATAAATAATCATTGTGAAGCATGGTTGGTTCATTACGAAACATTACGAATTCGAGTTTCCAAGAACTGGGCCAATAGGTTTATAATCATTCCTATGTCTGCTGCAATGCCACAGAATTATTTTTTTGGTATACGTATATATAATTTTACCTTCACTTTCAAGAATATTTAATTGCCATTTATATATTTGTAGTCTATAGTCTAATAGCAAACAAAATTAATAATTTATTAACGACTTATGAAATTTCTAAATCTGTACGATTCTCGTAAGCCAAGGAGGAGGGAATCTGAAATTTAAAAAGCTAAGGAAATCCGATAACATGTAAAAAATCGATTGAAGCTCCTGACAACGTTGCGAACAATTTACTTATTCGGGGGAGGTAGTATAAAATGGGGCATTTCCAATTCACCAAAGATGTAGGGAAGCGTAAGCGCCTAAAAATAAATGCTGGTTCTGAAGGAAGAGAGTGAAATTTCCCAATAAAAAATCGAAAGAAAAGGGGTCACAGTAATTGTTAGAATCAGAGCAAACATTCGTTTTTGCCGCCCTATTCAGGTGTAGGTTTGCTATTTTGTATGTTTCTTTTGATAATGCGAAATAGCAATGTGCGTAAATTCACAAAATGTGTGGGCTTTTGTACACATGGCTCTTGTCGTAATGCTCAATTCTGTAATAATTTAAACGTTGATTTTTTATTATGGAAATAAACTTAGGTATGGATGTTAATATTTTAATGTCAACAAAAAGCTTCGGTTATTCGCAAGTTATTTTGCAGAAGAACAACATTTCCGGCAAAAATTTTATTAAGGAAGCTACACTTCTACTTACATATATCAAGTATTGTAGAGAATGACTGCTATCATCTCATTCCACCAAGAGCTGAAAGGTCCTGATTGTTGATTACATTCAGTATTTTTAGGAAAGCTCACAACTGCCTGGGGTAGCTTTATGTCTTTTGGAGATAAGAATTGAGAATATTATCTTTTATACATATATCCTACATTTTGGGAAGTTGCTGTATAGTATAAATGATGATTCAAAAGATATCCCTGAAGTCTATCATTTTGAAAATGTTTTTGAAATAGTGAATTAAACTTGCAATCAGCAAAATTAGTATTAATTTCCATACAAATTAAAGTGAGAAAAATTCCTGTTTGACCAGAATGTTACACAAAGGATCTTGGAAAAACCGCAAAGGTAGCAATGGTCTCTGCTCCCTTGCAAATCCTACATCAGACCTGGAATGGAATATACATAATTCCTATACTTATGTATATGGGCCGGGGCTGGCAGCATAGCCTTTGCTTCAGTTCAGTTCAGAAGGAAGTGAGCTTTCAAGCTTATTCATGATGTTTCAATAACTGTAAGATTTCTTAGCAGTCAAAGCCCATATTGGACATGATAGTCGCATGACTATGTAGAAATTAAAGTCTGCAGACAGCATCGTTCCTCGGCCGTTAATGGCCAATATATGCATCTACTACATAGTGCAATAATGAAATATGACATAATCGGAGTCGTTTATAAGCCTCTATAATCCTGGAGCATGGTTCAATGCACTAGAATTACTGCAATTGACTTAGATATTTTCGAGGAGTGCGAGTTTCTTACGACCAACGTAACCGATTGATATAATCCAGAAGAAGTCAATCCGATCACCTAACTTCACAAAGCTCTCATCGACGTATTCTACCCGGATAAAGTCAACCCTTGTAGAGTAAATAATTCCATAACCGATTACAATGCAGCCGAGCCTGATATATGAGTTTTCTCATTTGTCGACACCACTGACTCATAACAATGGACTGAGCGTATAGCAAAGAATGGCACAGGTTTTATAGTTTTCTTTGTGGTGCTATGACAGAGTTAGAGCTACCAACACAAAATGTCGCGCTTACTGAACGTTTTCTTCTGCCATTTGATGTTTTTATGTTGGCTGCAGATGCAATCACTGCAGGCAGAATAAGGTAAAGATAGTGTTTACCCACGATATACAGGCTAAAAAGGCATGACTATCCGGCACCATAGACTCGCCATTTTCTGTGTTAGTCGATTCGCATGACGAGCTTCTTAAAAAGTGAAAAATATAAAGTTTAATATTTATGCAAAGTTATTCTACTGGATCCATTTAAAATCTTAAAATAAGTACCATTTTACTTTCTACATATAAAGATAAATTGAAGGAAGATTACTAGAATTGTATTCTACATTTTAATTTGCCACTAACCCCACTTTTTACACTTCGTTATGATGCATAGCACATTTGCCTTCTATTTGAGAAAATTACCATTACCACAAACTAATTTCACTATAGAAATAATAAAAAGATCTTAAATAATCAATTAAGAGTGTAAATAAGAGATATTTCAGTCTTATTTTGCATTTTTTATCGATAAAACCTTCGTGGCACTTTGTTTTGATTCGAACTGATTTCCCTGAAATGAGCTTTAAACTAACAAATTCAAAGTATATTTATGGTAAGAAACTTATATTATATTTATTGCAACATTTTGGACTAAATTTACATAAATATTATCACTTTATTTTTCCCGTTTTAAGAGTCGATTCATGTGACGTCACATGCACTTGACAGCCCGGACAATCATACCTTGTTACTCTGTATATGGTGGTGTTTACCATGCTCCGTCTCTCTTGCCCATACGCAGGATTCAGGTAAAAATAACCTTTTGCAAATAAAGTCGGAATGAGTTCAATTTCTTATAAGGCAAGTGCCACACCAAACCACTGATATGCTGATGTACTGATGATAATCAGCAAGTAACTTGCATGTTGCTGATTTTTACAGACATCAGTCGATATTTTATTTTCAAACTAATTAAGTCGGGTTAGGTTAAAATATTAAAAATTATTGAACTAAATTTTGTTTCAAATTTATTGCAAAGTGTTGAAAAACGAAGGTGCCTGTGGGAGTCGACGTGTCCAGACTACTGCAAAATTGATAAATTTGAAAAAGCTTGGTAAGAAATTTCACCTTAAATTGGAAAAGATGGCATGTTTTCTTGTGGAATTTTTTATTAAATATTACTCCGAGTAGGGTTTCTGCCAATACGAAACGCTTCTTCCAATCAATTTTTGAAGTTCAAAATTGTTTGCAATTTACATTAGCATAGCTTTTTTCCTCCATACATGGAATATAACTCACATTCCAGAAGGTGCTAAGCTTCCTGGATCCTATTATTAATAATAGTTGGACTTTATCAGTAATCATGAATGATGGCTCAATTTTATTATTGATTATGAATGATAGTTAGTTTCCTTCAGTTGTGAATGCCATCAAAAAATCCCACTATATTAATATATAGCACACCATACACCCATTATTTGTGTTTATTTTGCTTTTTTCATCCATTCTTTAATAATAATAGCAGCAAAAGCTCTTCTTACTCACTGAATTCCATTTTAAGTGCTTGCAATTTTGAAATAAATGCAGATCACTTTAAGCAGATGTAGCAATGTCCTCGCAATATATAAGCTGCTGATTATTTTAAAGCATCACCATCACCACATCAGTAGTCTGGTGTCGCACTTACCTGAGAGTGCTTTTAAGCGATTAAAATATCACTTGAACACAAGAAAGATATTTTTTTAATGTAATTCGATCTTAGGGCCTAAAATTCCATCTGATTCGTTGAGATTGACATGTTTTTATGTGGTAAACGATTTAAGTGCTCAAACTCTGATATGCAGAAAACCATATTTTTTGTGCAACATGAAATAACATATCGCTCTGTCCATTGTTATAAGTCAATGGTCGACACTAGCAGAGCTGAATACGATGAATTTGATCCCATAGCTCGTTTCACGCCTCGATCAGGTAATGCAATAAACATGTGTGCGATACTTGCAACTTGCAAGTATCCGTGCATATCCAAAATTGGCTAAAGGAATGCCACAAGAAGAGGAAGATCAAAAGACAAGACAATCACTGTTTTAAATAACTCGCCTACCATTCAAACTGAGAAGTGTAGTAGAAAAAGTTACAGTGCAAAAAAAAAATCCACTTCAAGGCAGGAAGTAGTGGAGTCGGCCGACGTCTCTACTCCGTAGTAGATAGGGCGACTCAGGAATCACCATGCCATTTTTGAGATTTAAAATTTTTCACTTTATTGCATTTTAATAAATGAGAGGTTTACCAAGGCGACTTGCACTAAAACATCAATTCTAATCTTGCACCCAAGACTTTACCATTTACAAAAATATACAATTCAATTTAAAAAAATTATTATAAAAACGAACGACAACAATAGAAGGTTCCGGAATAGCCCGGGTCTTTTTTAAATCATTCTTAGTCTTTTCCAAGTACTGTGGAATTTCTAAATCCACGGTTAATATCCATATACTCTTCTTTACTGATTTACTCTATCCGCTTTGAAAAGGCTGTCAACTCTGTACTACATATGAGAGAAAAAACTGCAAATTGTAATAAGTTATGCGGATTTACTGTAAATCGAAAATAAAAAGTATGAACCACATGCACTTTCGATTCAGACGTTCGCAGATTAGAGTAGCCTTAGAATTGTTGTCTTTTTACTTTCTAAAGAATATAGTTAGATTGTAATTGTAGAAACAGTTTGTTTCCAGCCCAATTTTTTACCCCAATTAAATTTAAAACATTTCTGCTGTAGAAAAATATTTTCGAGTCCATCTTATGTTTAAGTTTTGTATATTTCCCTAGATGTGCAACATGTGCAACTTGTACCCATGTCACTAGTTCGGAATTTTGTAGGCTTATGAAATATTAAAGAAAGTTAATTTGTTTTTCGTCACATTATATAAAAAATAGTAATGGGGTGTAAAAAGTTAAGAAATATGCAAATGAAATCGGGAGCATGTTTTATGTATTTTTAAGCAAAATGCCAAATTCAGTATAATTACTAAGTGGACAAGACTCAGTTATGGTGGGAGTCACAAGGTGAAAAAAAAAGAAACACTAATAGCAAGCAAGCTAAGTTATTTAACCAGCGTTGCCACTTGAAATTTGTCTAACATAGCATAGCAACACGTGAAAAAATTATAGAAAACTTTTAAGGCACTTTCACATCAAAAACAAGAACCGAAAAAACTTAAACCGAAAAACTCAATTTATTCCACTTTAAAACAAGATTTTTGCTCCAATGATTAATACAATCCAGGGAAATAGGATAAACTAAGTATTTTACTGAAAAATAGTATAATAATTTCAGACTTTTAAGAAAAACATAATTTTTATGTTTTATCGGCCGAAAAACTTTTTCGGACAAAGAATTCGGTCCATAAAACACAAAAGTTGTGTTTTTCTTAAAACTCTGAAATGAATATACTATTTTTCAGTAAAATACTTAGTTTATCCTATTTCTCTGGATTTTATTAATCATTGGAGCAAAAATCTTGTTTTAAAGTGGAATAAATTAAGTTTTTCGGTTTACATTTGTCGGTTCTTGTTTTAGATGTGAAAGTGCCTTTAGAACATATACTAAATAAAGTGAAATATCGTGTAAAAACTCTATGGGTGTAAGAGAATCCCGGTTCCTGCGCGAAGGGGTAGAAAGGCAAAAAGAATTTAACCAAGTTCAACCAAGTGCACTTGACATAAGTCAATTGCGTCATTTTAAAGTCACAGTCTTGTTTTTTGTGCTGGATATTGTATTTCGTGTTTTTTAATTAAATAACTTTGAATTGTTCCACAAATTGTGTTAATTTTAAATAAATATATTTGAAGTGGCAATTTAATGATTAAGCTTTGGACAATGAATTGTGCTGTGCGGTGTTGTATAAATATTCGCCGAAATAATCCCGGAAGGACTTTTTTCAGCCAAGTTAGAACTATTGAATTAAACTAGAAAGTTTCTCTTCTGCAAATGCGTGCAAAACAAATGAAAAAAAGGTATGGGAATAAGAAAATATCAAGATAATTTGTTTAAAATATTTCTTTGTTTACATTTTTGTGCTTCCACCTTTTTTTTTATTTAATGTATCAGTGGCTGCCAAAATTTTGTTTTATTTTAAATAATTATGTCACACCCCCTTCAAAAATATTTCAGATTTACTACTCCCATGAGCATAACGAATAAAAAACAGAATTCCACGTATAGTGGGCTTTTTGCTCTTCTTTTAGTTATATGTCCTTTGTATTTAGGCTACAATTTCCTACTGGCGCCTTCGTTAGACGCCTTCGGTCTTTTGCTACTACCTGCTGCCCAACTTAGTAAATTTGACCTTTGGTACGTTTACCATCATAATATTTCTTCTAGGCAGACTGGCTTTTCTTTATATTTAAAGAAGCCTGCTCCCTTATTTCATTTATGTCTTTGACTTCATTCTCGTTAACCTCGTTGGTTATATATGAATCATTTCGGCTTCGTGGAATAAACCCTAAAAGAAGTTCATAGGGGGACGTTCCCGTAGTTTTGTTAGTTGTTGAATTTAAGCCCCACTGAATCGATGGAATACTTTAATCCCATTTCACTTCATCTTCGTTAGATGCTGCGATTGAACTTAATATAGTTCGGTTATATCTCTCGGCCGGACCATTTGCGCGAGGAGTTGCTGTAGCATTAAGGATTCTTTTAATGCCTAAACTCTAACAGTACTCAGTGAACTTTTCACTGGTAAAGCAACTGCCTCGGTCACATATTGTTCGGCGTGGAATTCCAAAAGTATTAATTACTTCTTCAAATGTTTTTATTACCGACACAACTTTTGTGTTCGGAACTGCTTTCAGAAATACAAATTTTATAAATCCATCTATTCCCAGACAGCATTCCGACGTCCATTAAATATCCTAGGTACATACTCGCGGGATATGTGCGATGTACCTGGGATGTTGCATTTGATCAGTTTAACGTCAGCGGGACGTTTGTTGGAGAACCGAATGTCCTCTCTCGGGACATTCATTTAATGTCTTTAAAAATATTCTAAGGATTAGCGTAGGATGTCTTTTGGCGAGCCTGATAACACGTAATAATATAATTTAAAGACATCCTAACAATATCATTAGGAGTTTCTTAAGGATCACCGTAAGAACTCTTATACACGTCCGTACGACTTAATAGAACGTAATCTACAGGACATCTCGGCAACGTCTTCAGGAATATCCTAAGGATAACATTAGCAACTATTGTATACGTCCATGTGCCTTAATAGAACGCAATCTTTAGGACATCCCACCAACGTCTTTAAGAATATCCTAAGGATCACATTAGGAAGACTTAAATGCCCTTTTATAACATAATAGAACTTTATTTATAGGACATCGTATCAATGGATTTTGAGAATATCGTATGGATGCCTGTAGGAAGTCCAATGCGATGCCTTGCCAATCAGTTTACAGTGCTTAAACTATTAACAAAGTATAAGAAAAATATGAAATATTGAAGAAATATGTATAGGCAAAAAATGATACTTTTAAGACGATTGTAAGAAAACGAGTTTCTATAAAAAGGAACTGTTATAATTTTTGTATTCGAGAAAAAACATAATTTTTAAGCACCTTAATTCTTTAAAACAAGTTCGAAATCACTCCATTTTCAAATTAAATTTTTTCACGTGCACTTAAATGCAGAATGAAAATAAAACTTAAATAAATATATAATATTTGGACAGAAGGCAATTATTAACAAATTTTTTTTGGGTGTGCATTTGATTTTTGTTTTATTTATCAAAAAACATTTTTTACTCAAGTAAGCAGCTATTCCCTTATAAGAAAAACATATGATAAACTTAGTTACATTTTTCATCCTTATAAAAAAAAAATAAATTCACTCTACATTATATGGAGAAAAGCTGCGCCCAAAAAATACTATAAAATGGTGTGAGTATTATATAAAAAATATAACTATTATAACTCGTTGTTTTTTCCCGACTGCCTTGATGCTCTCTCAGATGCATGTCTTAGCCAAATCAGTATGGGAGTCTGGATCTCAATATTTGTAGCGCTCTTCATCCTAATATCAGTGCGAACAGATTCTGAAGAAATAAAAAATAAATAAATATGATTATAAGTGCATTTACTGTTATTAAGTAGAAATTTACCCATAATTATTGCACACAATGACAGCTTTGAGAAGTCTTTCTTGCCCTTTTTCCCAAAAAAACTATATTTCCGAGCAAATTCGTTTGTAAATAGTTGATTTAAAATCCTAGACACTGTAGTCTTTACGCAGCCAGTTGAAAACTGTACAAGTTCTTTTACCTTAAGAAATAAAAATACTTTGAATAAGAAAATCGAATACTACGTTATTACCAATTTTTTTTTGCATTCTTTATTATGCAAACGATCCTCAATTTTTTCCAACTGCTCGCCATTTCCAATAGGAAAATACTCAAGTTCAATTTGTTCATCCTCTACTTCTTTAGAAGAATTTGAAATGTTTTTAATCCATTCCATAAGTTGCTTCTGATTCTCTATTAAAGCTTCCATTTTAAAACTCATGGCAATATTCTGTCTTTTTAAATCTTTTAGATATCGGAGGTGTACTAGAATTAATTGTTATTGATTTACAAACTAATTAAAGAAATTGTTTGTTTAATATAGATATAAAGTTTACAGTAAAATACTAACATGAGCCTTCTCTTCTGGGACTGTCTGCATTTATTGTTAATGGCGATCCTAAAAATATTTTTTTCATCAAATTTCATAAAAATTAGAAGCTGTTTTCAATCCTACCTTCATGCCCACTTTCCAAATTTGAGTATTGTAACGAAGTATTTCTATTTTGATCTTCGTCATGCCGAGAAATATGCGATTCAACATCGCAAGACTTTACAGCGGCAAAAAGCCTTGAAGATCTACTGAATACTGAAGATGGTGTTCCTAAAAATGTACATAATATAAGGAAAAATAAATGTTAAAATAATGCAATATATAATCTACCGGCAAGGTTATTTTGTTGTGAAATATCTGATGTAGGTGATACTGCTATTGAAGTTCTCGGAAACGAAATATACCGATTTGATGTAGGAAATGGCGGAATTTTGCTTTTTTTAGCTGTATAGTTTTCATTTTGATCGCTTTCTGAGTCACTATCAAATACTTGTGAACGTTTTTTACGTGTTCTAAGCCTATCTGGCGGATTGTTGTCATCTGTGTTTAAGTCCGATTGCTCCATTGCTAGATTAAGTTTTTCTCTAGCCCTTTCATAATTTTCTATAAACGTACATATATAGTTGTATATACATAAACAACAGAGTCTAAAGTATTTATTAAAAAATAAATTGAAAAGATTATTACTTGCAGTTCCTAAAATCTTTTTTACGGAACATGGTTTCCACGAATCTGCAACAGGTTCTTGCAGTCTCACAGCTTTCTCAAAATTAAAACTGTTCTTATATTGGGGCCAATAACAAGAGGCTTGATCAGAAGTAAGCCATTTCTTAGGAACGCATTCTATTCCATCTTCAAATTCCACAATTGAAAAAGAGTCTTTCATTTTATAGGTTGTTAGGTAGCTCGAAGTAAATTACGATTTTACTTTTATTTCTAAACTATATGTATATATATTTTAATTCAAATCTGTGTATGTGCTTCTAATATACTTTTATGTTGTAATACTGCCATTCAGTACAACTCAATCCATATTACAAAATACTATTCTAAATATATTTGAGTTTTTTTTCTTTAGTGTAAAAGTGTAAAAACAGCATAACCAATTTCGTAAGGAACTTTCAAACATTTTCTCTCGATATTTTCTAATGGCCACGACTGAATATTAAGCGAAAGGCAATCAACATAGTACGCCTTTACTGCTGCCGATTGACAAGGTGTCTCATATAAATTTTCAACTTTTAAAAACTCTTTACCTATAATGAGATATTCATCTTTTGATATTGATTTCGCAATATTAAGTAGAATTATAATTTTTCCATCTTTAAGCTGGCAGCAATTATTTGCTATATTTCCTGCTATTAGTATATAGTCTTGAGATTTAATTTTTTTATACTGAGGATTTTTGCATGAAGATAAGAGAGGACCATGCTCGTGCGAAGTATTAAAGCAGGGTAAGAATTTGTTTGTACGAGTTGAATTTAGTTTAACTGGCTTAGTTGCTTGAATTTCTGAATAACGGCAAGCAATTTGCTGAAGGGGTTTCTCATGCTTCCTGATCAATCGCTTCAATACTTGCATGTAATTTTCGAAAGCAAATGCACTAAAATTGTCAACAGCTCCAAAGTTTTTGACATCATCAACTATATGTATCAAATTGTGAACATTGTGATTTAAATGTTCAATTCCGTATAGAATTCCAAACGACTGTACAAAATGTTCCAAGAGTTTTTGGGTATAATTTAGATTTTCTTTGTGAAGTTGTTGCGAATCACACAAAATACGAAATGATACATGAAGAGCATTAAAATGATTATACATATCGTCAGATAATATATGTTTAAAAACCACTGGACCCGTATACAATAAAACTGACCTAAATTCTGTTGCTTTCCACTGCTTTACAACATCAAGTGACCTAGGTTTCCTAGAAAATTCAATTGGAAAGTAAGGTTGTATTTTTTCTAGTTTTTCTGAAATCATTTTAATTTTTATTTATGCTGTATTCTTATACTTAAGTCACCTTTTATCCATATATATAGTAATTTTCTAGTCACTCCAAGGCAAACTAAATGCATGTAGTCTAGGGGAACATTTTTCACTAATCCAAGGTCTGGAATTTGCCGTAATATGGTGTCTTTTACGTGATGTTCTTCATCAACAAGATTTCTAAAATCATTATCGTTCCGTTTTCTAGCATTTAATTGGGGAAAGCACACTCTCCTTTCCCTGTATTCGCCTTCAGTTGTACATTTCGTACAACTTGAATAACCTCCATGTCCTTTAATTCCCAATATATAAGACTTTGCCGGTGCATCGCAAATGATATACTTAATGCAAAATGGAATTATTTTTCCATGTAAATTGACTCCAAATGCGGACAAATGCTTCGCTTCTTCAACAAATCCTTTTAAATATTCATTGGCGTTTGCAGGCTTTTCATTACCATGATAAAGGCCAATTGTAAAAACTTTCTTTGTTTGGACAAGGCAACCCAATATAGGCCAAAAGCAACTGCCAGTAGATTTAGCCAATGGCAAGCCATCTACATTTATGGCTACTTGAATCTTATTGAGAGTTGAAACAAACTCGACATCGTAAACATAATTCAAATTATACTCAATGCCAAAATGGCAATAGCTGCCTGGATAAAGGTCTCTAACGTTAACAGTTTTGGGAGTCTGAAGAACAGTCCTTGCATCGGAAGGTAAATGACGATGACATTCATGCTCTTTTAGTATTTTTAATAAAGCAGAGAGGCTTGAGTGCGTTATATCATAATCGATTGCCCACTCAGCGATTTTACGTCGGAAGTTAAAAGTTTTCTGTTCAGACGTAGATAAAGTCTCACTAATAGTTTTTGGAGAACCCCTTTTAGAAGTAGAATGACAGCCTTGCACTGGCTGAAGGAAATTTGAATCTACCCTGTCTAGATGAATAATATTGAATTCGTCTCCATTTCCAAAGCTAGATACTTTATTATGAACACCTATATTTGATTGAACTATTTCCTTACAAGTATTTTCTGAAGCACTTTTTATTAATCTCCGCAGATGACGCGGTGTAATATCTGTAATTGCTTTTCTTTTTGGCATTTCTACTTGTCTATTTTATCCTTATTTTCAGATCAGCGAGTTAAGTTATCTATAGAAACTGTTAAAATATATAAAATGATGCATTAGCCTTTGAAGTCAAAAATAAAAATTCAGAAAGGCAGTGAGTTTGTGATTGTGCTTATTGAAGCGACCAATAAAACAAATATTCTTAATATTATGAGTACTTTCTTGGCTGATAATTGAATATATTAGTGTAAAGGTACTACGTCAGATATTTAAATAATATTTAATCTTTCAATACTAATACCAGCTTGCACCCTGAGCTTATCAGCATCAATTTTTTTTTTCTTTTTTTATTATTCCAAGCAATTTGATTTATTTATTTAACAAGTGGTTGGTAAATAATACATTAATTAGGCAGTTTTCGATACCGATATTCTTTATAATAATCATATATTATATGCTTTGTAACGTACAGAGTTGAGTCATAGCTACTTTTTAAAGAATTTAATTGGATACAAGAGTAATTCTTTCATTAGTCAATAAAAAAAATCTGAAAAATGCATTTTGACCAGTGTTGATATTTGGAAGGAATTCTTTTTTTTTTGTTGTTTTTGTTCTTTCTTTATAATTTTACTAAACACGTGACTCATTTATGTCTCATACTATTAGTCTATCTATCCCTTGTGCTATAAGCAAACTAATGCCTTAGAATAGGGAAAATTTTCTGGAAGGAATATAAAATGCTTCTGGTTTCAAAGCACCAAAACTGTGCAAAACAGTAAGGAGTCTAACTGTATCTTAACCTAGAATTTACCTCAAGCAATTAAAAAAAAAAAAATAATAATCCTGAGATCTACTGAACACTTAGCAATTTTTGAAATGTACAGGGTGTAGTATGAGCACTTCCTCTCAAAATCACGAATAATAATAAAAAAAAAAAAAAACAGGACAAGCAATGTTTCAGAGCCGATTATATGTATATACATATATTATATTATAACATTTAACTAATATGTTTTTTATATATTTAGAAAAAGAATAGGAGTATAGAACAACTTTAGTGTTACAGTTATACAACTTTATTGTTTTATAAAGAAAAAGAAAAATAATTTTCCAATACCGGCTTTCAGAAAGAAAATTCTTAAGAGTCATATAACATATAAACGTTTTATTTTTAACTCCACAAAACTGTGATAAAGCTTACCTGTAAGAACTTGATAATTTTTCTTAGTTCCACAGTTAGTGTCAAATTTTTCCCAGTCCTGATGAAAAAAATATACATTTTTAGAAATGTAGAAAATAACATTTAAAATATACACTAATTGGGTTAATTGAACAAATGCCTAAATGCATCGGATGTATCACAATACTATAAGCATATATGTACCGGTACCTCGTTGGTGTTTTTCAGCTTTAATACAGTTAGATTTCTTTATTATTTTATATATATAAAATCTCTCAAAAATAACAAGTGGAGTGTTTGGTCACAAAACGATTTGTTATCGGAAAGCAGAATTAAAAAGTTATTTATTTATTTGGGTAACTCAACAATAAACTAAAGTTCTGTAATTACAACTGTTCTCTAAATGATTAATTTAAATTCTTCTAAATTGCTTTCATATTCAATTTGCCAATATTTCTAATTTTCTAAAAAAAAAGTAGATATCTGGAAAATTTTTCTTCAAAAAATTCGAGTATATGTGAATGTCAGTGAAATTTAATATGCGTATGACTATTTAGAAGGTTTGAGAATTTCGGCATTGTTATAACTAATTTCAGGAGATTTATTTACTGTTTTGTAGTTTTGTAGCGTTAATCCTCACTAAACACAGAATCAAATCTTTCAATGTTGGCTTTCAGATAGGATTTTATTTTTACTTACACCATATAAATACGGTTTTTTAAATTTTTTTTAGGTTGTACATATATGTGTAGATTTATTGGTGATATATCGTGTATAGTTAAATTTGTTAGAGAATTTAAGGTATAACAAAGTGGTAAAAAATTTTTACTAGCCAACATAAATATAAAATAAAAACATGTCTTTGACCAACACTTTAAATTTCAAATGGTAAGATCAAATGGTAAGATCAAATGTCTAAATGCATCGGATGTATTACGTTACTATACGCATATATGTATGTACTTAATCACTAATTAAACGAACTGACTCACTTTAACATATACAACGAATCTAGATTAAGCATCGATTTTGTGAAGGTATGGTAGTAGAGACTCGCAGTATTAATAATTTTATTCTTTCAAATCTATAATTTTTTCACAAAGAATCTTCTAATAAACATTGCCCATTTCGGGCATATGTACTGAAGATTAAAGAGCCTTGTTTATTACCTCTCTTTCTAAAATACAGGCTTATCTATATAATCTTTATACATATGCCTGAAATTGCCAATGTTTATAAGAGGATTTTTGCGAAAAAGTTATAGATTTGATAGAATAAAATTATTAATACTGCGAGTCTCTGCTACCATACCTTCACAAAATCGATGCTTAATCTAGATTCCTTGTATATGTTAAAGTGAGTCAGTTCGTTTAATTAGTGATTAAGTACATATATGCGTATAGTAACGTAATACATCCGATACATTTAGACATTTGATCAATTAACTTATGTATAAGCAGATTTTTTGCAAAAAAAAACTTACCATTTGAAATTTAAAGTGTTGGTCAAAGACATGTTTTTATTTTATATTTATGTTGGCTAGTAAAAATTTTTTACCACTTTGTAATACCTTAAATTCTCTAACAAATTTAACTATATACGATATATCACCAATATATCTACACATATATGTACAACCTAAAATAACTTAAAAAACCGTGTTTATATGGTGTAAGTAAAAATAAAATCCTATCTGAAAGCCAACATTGAAAGATTTGATTCTGTGTTTAGTGAGAATTAACTCTACAAAACAGTAAATAAATCTCCTGGAATTAGTTATAACAATGCCGAAATTCTCAAACCTTCTAAATAGTCATACGCATATTAAATTTCACTGACATTCACATATACTCGAATTTTTTTAAGAAAAATTTTCCAGATATCTACTTTTTTTTTTAGAAAATTAGAAATATTGGCAAATTGAATATGAAAGCAATTTAGAAGAATTTAAATTAATCATTTAGAGAACAGTTGTAACTACATAACTTTAGTTTATTGTTGAGTTACCCAAAAAAAAAACAAATAATAACTTTTTAATTCTGCTTTCCGATAACAAATCGTTTCGTGACCAAACACTCCACTTGTTATTTTTGAGAGATTTTATATATATAAAATAATAAAAAAATCTAAGTGTATTAAAGCTGAAAAACACCAACGAGGTACCGGCAATAGTAGCGTTACACACATTTTTTGTTATAATAATTCACTGCAAAAACAAAATGAATGCACCACTACCGCGTCGCTGTGTTCCACCCTAAAAACCGTCGCGCGCGTGTTTTTTTCTTTTTCACGAACTGAAAATCACCAACAAATATATTAGGATAACTAGAACTTTTAGAAAATGAACAGCAAATGGCTATACGCCGCATTAATTTAATAAATTCTGACTTATCTCTTATATACATACAATGTTACTTTCTGGCAAAAATTACATTTGTCACGTACACATCACGAACAATTCACACATATGTATGCATACAACTATATTAGTTTTTTATTAAAAATGAACAAAGCTTAATATACTTACAATTAGTACAAAAATCACAATTACGGGGAATCAACCTTGTAAAAATATATATACCTATATTAAATGCAGGAAAATTGAAAGTTTGCTGCGCAATTGCACTAATGTTTACCTGAACCTGATCAAATTATGAATGCTGCACATTCAACCTGCGTCTGCCTCAGCTGATTAATGCCGACTGGAATGGAAGTGCCAAGTACGTGAACCGACGACCGAACCGACTACCACAAGGCCAAACGCTGATACGAAATACGATTTTGTGATTATGCACCCTCTGCAGTGGGGCAAACACTTAACACTGTCAACCAAAGAATAAAAGAAAGGACACAGAAGAGTGTTCCGATTGTTTTCCATTTAAATGTACACGGCGAGAAAAGGAAGGAAGGCAGAGAAAAAAATATAAAAAAAAATCAAACCCTCTTTGAACATTTTACGAATAACACAAAAAATGTGAAAACGAAAATTACATGCAACGAAATGGAATGGCAAATGACTTATTTTCGTAAATAAGAGAGAATGGGGGGAGTTTTCCGATTTTACGCTGATAAAATGTTCCCGCGTTTTTATGAAAACACGATTTTCTGAAATTGTCCCAATGTTTTTCGCAGGAATTCTAATGTTTGTTAGTGTAATCCTATGATATATGAACAGCACGTTTTTCTGTTTACATTTGTTTTGCTCGAAAGAGATTAAGTGGGGAATCTCATGCTGGATTCGGGGAATTTTATTTTATAGAAATTTTACATCTCCTTTTAGTGCGTTGTTTATTGCGAAATTTATCTTTTTCTTGCCAAATGAAGGTAGGGTTACCAAATGTATATTATTATGAATAGTTTGAAATAATTGTGAAGGTATTCAAGAAAATTTTATCATTCGGGTAATCCTATGTTTTCTGAATTGTTGTTTTTAACTCGTTGTCTCAGTTGCACTACAATAGTGCAAAGCCAAGTTCTTTTCCCCCATTAATGCAAAAAACGAAAGTATATGAAATTACTTGTTTCATTCAAAACACGATAAAATTTCCAATTTCCAATTTCCATGTTTCTTAACTTGTCATTAAGTTAGCACCAGAAAAGCCAACATACTTTAAACCAGGAAAGCCAGTGCCATCAATTATTTCAATTCAAAATGGCAGAAACTGTATGGATTGAATATACCATTAGTCTAACCACGGACATTATTCTCAAAATCCGATTAAAACACACAAATGTATGCCCGCGTTCGGAAGAACTTCGCCTAACCCGAGCAAGTGACGTGCCGACGCTTGGCATGCGGCCCTTGATAAAACTATGAATCGAACAAGTTTTTAAAGCAATATGTAGTTATGCGATCACATATCATAATAGCGGCCTGACGGTAGTCGTAGTTGTGTGCGGTTGTTTAGCCACAGAAACTTTCAAACATACAGCTCTTTCAATTGCTCAGCGCAAGTGAATTTTTTTCCATTTAAAATTTTTTGATCTCTTTTCTATAAAATAGACCGTTTTTAGGATATCCCGGGGATATCCAATACACATCCAATAATGTACGTAAACTGTGAAAGTGCTAATTTTTTACTAATTATTTAGAGAAATACCTAGAAAGCACTTAGTCTATGGGAGGCTATTTTTTCATACCCATACATGTCTAGCTTTTGCTGAACCAATTGAGATAACTTCTAATTTCTTTTTAGATTATAATTTTTATTTTAAATTGAAGACAAATGCCGTTAAGTTATCTGTTCTTTGCTTATACCATTCCACAAAAATGTTCACGTTATTTAAATGGTGAGAAGAGTTTAAGTAATAGTAGAATAATGTGAAAATAGAAGTTGTGAAAAATGTATAATGCAAAATGAATTAAAAATTACAATAAATCTGTAGAAACCCAAATTTATTAGAGAAACTATTTTGTAAACAAAGTCTTGTTTAGCCAGTACAATAAGATGGTCCAAGGACGTACCATGGACAACCTGTATTAAATTAAAAATATCTCGATTCTTTCATTTTGCCGTCAAACAGGCTGGATTCACATTAACTTGAGAACGCGTTGACCTAGCGAGCTTATAATCTAGTTGTAGAATATTTTTTTTTTAAATTGTAGATCTTAGGGCAAAATCAACCGTCGAACGCTGTGCAAAGTTTGTGATCTTTCACATTTGATGCGACATGGTGAGAAGCACATCATCCTGAATGGAAAACTTTTGGATATTAAGTGTATCTTCTCTATTCATAATCCTACGGAATAATCCTATAGAATATTCGCCGGACGTCAAAATTCAAGCCTACTTAGGGATGATCCTAATAGCACCTGAATGGAAAATCCATAGAACATTAACTGTATGTCCGTAAGAGGTGATCCCATTAAGGTCCGTTTGAAAAATCCACAGAATGTTACGATTTAGGTTCAATTGGGATTATACTGTTCACATCCGTATTGAAAAGCCATAGGACGTTAAATGGTACGTCTGCTATGGATGATCCTATGAAAGTACTTTTAGAATATCCATGGGATGTTGTAATTTAGTTTCATTTGCGATGATCCTATCAATATTCGTACGGAAAAGCCATAGGACCTTAAGTGGTACGTCCGCTAGAGATGATCCCATGAGCGCGACTTTGGAAAATCCACAAGACATTAAATATATGTCTGCTAGGGATGATCCTATTAGCATCCATTTTATAAATCCAAAGGCTATTAAATAGATGTCTGTTAGATCCCGGGATGAAAATGGGATCTGCGGGATATATACGGGGTATCCAAAGGACGGGACGTGCTGTCTGGGTTATTACAAGTAGATGGGTATTGCGCTTTGAACTATTAACAAATGGACCTACGTGATCTACATGAAGTGTATCGAAAGGAACTGGAACTTTTTCAATGAAATTTAGTTCGCCTGGTTGCTTACCAGCTGGCTCTTTATTATATAAGCATGCTAGACAACATGATATGTATTTCTTTACATATTTCTTCATTGACGCGAACCAATATTTCTTTTTTTATATATTCCAATGTCTCTTCTACAGAAAAGTGACCAACGTTATCATGGTGGCACATTAGAATTTCCCTTCGGAGACTTTCGGCTTCTACACAACGTTTTCCTTCTTTTGTTATTTTATATAACCTATTATGTTTCAGTGCGAATTCCTTGTATACGTCCTGTTCTTTCTTTGATGTAGGCTTGCTGGAAAGTAAATATTTCGAGTAACTCTTTACATCTCTCATCTGCCATTTGAGCAGCAAGTATAAAGTCATCTGTGGTAATATCGATTGTAAAGCTATTATAGTCTGTTGGAATTCTGATAGGATTTCGACTTAAAGCATCAACATGACTCATCTTAGAGCCTGGTCGTTATTCTACAGTGAAATCAAATTCTAGTACTGTCAGCCACCATCTAGCTATTCGTGGAACTAAGTCTCTTTTAATGAATGTAGATCTGATCGCACTACTATCCGTAAGAACTTTGAAATTTTTACCTAATAAGTATACTCTATAATGTTTTAGTGATTCCACTACAGCCAATATTTCAAGTTCGTAAGAATGAAATTTCTGTTCATCCTTACTAGTTGATCTACTGTATTATGAAATTGGTTTCATAGCTCCCTCTTGTTGCTTCTGTAGCAAAATTCCACCTATAGCAATCTTCGAGGCATCTGTATGCAATTCTGTCTCCGCTTCGTGGTCATAAAGAGCAAGTATAGGTCGTTCCGTCAATTTCTGTTGCAACTGGTGAAAAGCAGCTTGTTGTTCTTCTGTCCATACAAATTTAACATCTTTTTTAAATAGTTTTGTGAGTGGAGCAGCAATTTCCGCAAAATTTTGAATAAATTTCCTAAAACCTGTATTGTTTGATGAACTTCTTTTGGATTTGGGAAATTTCCTACTGCCGTAATTTTATTCGCGTTTGGTTGGATGCCGTGGCAGCTCAGTTCATATCCTAAATATTCTATTTTGAGCTTGAAAAAAGAGCACTTCTCTAGTTTCAAAGTTAAATTTGCTTCTTTGAGTAAATTGAGCACTTTCAGTAGTTTTTCTAGTCCGTCATCAATTGTAATTGATGGCAACAATATATCGTCCATGCAAGCTAACACATCGGTAAACCCTAAAGGTCCTAGCAAGCTATTTATCATCCTTTGGAACACTGCCGGAGCATTTGCTAAGCCGAAGGGAATACGCAAAAATTCATTATGTCCGCCTTGAGTAATAAACGCAGTTTTGGTGATGGAATCTTCACTCACTGGTATTTGGTGATACCCTCATGCTAAGTCCAGGCTGGTAAAATATTTACATCCTTTAATTCTATCAATTAAGTCATCAATTCGTGGCATTGGATATTTATCTTTAATTGTATTATTATTTAGTTTCCTGTAGTCTATGTACATGCGATATTCTCCAGATTTCTTCTTAACTAGTAATGTTGGACTACTAAAGGCTGAGTTTGATTCACGAATTATTTCATTTTCCTTCAATTCGTTAACAATATTGCGTACAGCTTCTCGTTCAGAGAATGACATGCGGTAAAGGCGGTAAACAATTGGTTTTTCATCAACTAAATGTATTTTCATTTCACTGATTTGTGTTTTAACAAGCTCACTCAAATTTTGCGCAAAACAATCCCGATTATCATTTAACATATTCAAAAGTTTAATTTTATATTCTTTACTTACATCATATCGATACATTTTTCAATGTCAGATAGTTTAAACGGCTTAATTTTATTAATATTAAGAGTCAAATTACTCTTCTTTACATGGGATGCCTCTGGCTACGACTTGTTTCTCCTTGATTGTTATAGGTGAATTGGAAACATTCATGATTAAAACAGCATCATTGGACGAATTTGTAATACATCGCTCAATACAGTGTTCTTGTCCGAGTTTGCCACGCTCCTTCAATTCCACATATATATCTGATGCTTCGCAGATATTATAGACTTTTACATATGCAGCATGATGTGGTGGTATGACTGCTGATTCTTTCGCCCATAAAGCAATTTTTGCCGCCGGTAGACTTTCTACTTCTGGCAAAATGGCTAAATCTTTATTAAACAATCTCATTTTGTTGTTCTGAATCACGACTGCTACGTTTTGGTCATTTATGAAAGTTTTCCTGACTATAATTGGTACCATTGTATCTCATCTGGCACTATTAACACTTCCACTGTTGCATGCGCAAGATCAACTTGTAAGTTCACCTCCGCTTTATATTTCGCCATTGTAGAGCCTCCTCCATATCCTGCGATCATATGATAGCACGGTTGGAGCTCTAGTCCTAACTTTCTTGCGTATGTTTCGCGCAGCATCAATGCACCACAACCTGTATCAACCTGTATCAACCTGTACTCGTAGGTAATTTCATCGATTTGATAGATTTTATCTTTTTCTCGTCGGGTTTAATCCTGTTATTTGTTATTATATATCCTAAATAGTTTGTAGATATTTCGGCAAGGCGACACTTATCAACTTGGATTCTCAAAATATATTCTCGCAATCTTTGAAATATTTTCTTTTATGAGTCCAGGTGTCCGATGAAACTAGTGGAGAAAACAAGAATGCCTTCAAGATAAACGACACAGATTTTTCCTACAAAATCTTGCAATATGTTGTTGATAAGTCTTTGAAAAGTTGCCGGAGCATTTTTAAAACCAAACGGCATCCTATTGAATTCCTAATGACCATTTGCTGTCGAAAATGCTGTCTGGGCCCTATTATATGGATTTACTTCGATCTGGTGAAAGCCTTTCGCCAGATCTAAAGTGGTAAAGTAATTGCATTTCTTTTATCAAAATACATAATTGAAGTTTTTGTTGGTTCTTGAAGGAACTTGTTAATAGTATTCATGTTTAAAAAAACAATGAAAAAATAAAACACTTGTTTCCGTTCCACAAACAAATTTGACTATTACTTCCGGTAATATTGGCTTGCAAAGTTTGGCAATATCCCCTTTTGAATAAAAATCTTTATAATATCCCCTTTTGTTCTGTACCATTTTATAAATATCCCTTTTTGTGTTGTACGTTTTTGTAAATATCCTCTTTTGATTTGTACATTATACTAGAATAAAATTATTAAAGCATATTTTGAGTATTCTTATCAGTTTTTATTTTTTAATTCTTACTTCTATTTTTACTCAAAAATATAAAACAGAAACTTCTCCCTTAGAAATTTATTTCAACTATTGAAATCGTACTGTAAATATCCCTTTTTGAAATGAAACCAAAGTACCAGTAATAATGTCATATTTTTTAATGTAAATATCCCCTTTTGATCGGAACAAGTGTTTTCAAGTAAGATTTCCTATGAGTTTATCTCGTTTTCTTTCGGTTTACAGTGACGAAATCTTGAATTTCAGAGTAGAGAATATAATCTCATACTTAACTTAAAAAAATGAAAATTATAAATATCCCCTTTTGAAAAGACTCTCCTCATATAGTGTAAGGTGAAACGATTGCGATCCGATTTACATAGGAAAAACTAAGAGGTCACTAAAAACCAGATTTTTAGAACACGTTTCTGAGCACCCAGAAGCAATAGAGCAACGTCTGGTTTATGTAAACATTTAATTGACCTAGGTCACATTACATCAATTGACAACGTAAAATTATTACGTAATTTATATGGTGGCAAAGTTCAATGAAATCCTAGAAATTAAAAAAGAGAAAGATAACGGCTCATTTTTAGTTAATGATCAGTTAGACTTTCGTAATAACAGTCCTTTAATTAAAACAAATTTTACACAGTAATAAAAATGATGATTCTTACTTATACTGATATAAAAGAACCGAGTTTCCCGTTTTGATTTAAATTGTTAAAATTTTGAAAATTATGATTATTATTGCACAATTGTGACCTATTAAAGGGTTATCTATACTGGGGGTTCGATCTAAAATTCTTTAATTGTCTACTATGACCGCTGCTATTTAAATTCTGATTGTTGTTGAAGTTTTCGTTTCGACTAAAATTGTTAGTATTATTAATTCTTCCACCATTACTATTGTTACTGTTACCATTATAAGTATTATTATAGTTATTACCGTTAGTATAACACGAATTTCTTTGTATTCTGTTGTTTTGTATTTTACTACCATTATAACTCAAATATCCATTCGAATGTATGATTTCGTAGGCTTCGGTTAGTTTTGAAGGATTTCTACTAATAATGATACTCATGACTGGTTCTGGCAACCTATATATGAATGAATATAAAGCTATTCTTTGGTTACTAACAATTCGATTATTATCTCCATCACCCTATAAAAGATACGCGTTATTTAATCTACACAACAAGATGTTTAACTTTTGATAAAAAAAATTCGATCGTGTTATCGCACCTACATGTTCTAATTTTGTCTATTAATACGTCAACTGATTAGTTGTCCCCTGATCAAAATTGTTTTGACATCAATCCATATCTCTGCATTATTGTTAATTAATAATATTTTGCGCACGTCCCCTACTATTTGATCTTTTATAAGTCCTTACATTAAGCGTTTACAATCATTGTCGAAGGAGTCGAGGATTGGTAGAAGACACTCAATTCTATTGACAAAATTAATTAGGGAATTCATTTCACCGATAAATGGTTGCACAAAACTTAAACTATTTGTTATCAATTTAAATTTTCAAATTTTCAATTACTTAACTATTTATTTTTAATTAAATTTGATTTAATTTTCCATTGAAACAATTTTAGATTATTATCTGAAAAGAAGAGCTTATGTATATTTGTTTGTCGTCTAGTATTAAATTTGAGAGAAGCTTTGTTCTCTATTTATTTATCACTTAACTATTTACTAATAAATTCATCCTAATCAATCTTCGAGTCTACTGCTAATGAAAATAAAACAAAAAGTGTTATTTGATTGAGATTCCGAACTCCTAAGTTGTCCTTGAGTTTTTGTAATCCGTTTTCTTTTTTGTAATTTGTAGCTGCTCTCAGCTTATTATTCTTGTCCTGGCTTTTGCTGCTTTCTTCCGTTTATTTTATTTCTCTTCTTAGCGTTAGGTGATCTTTTAGAATTGTATTAATTTATTAAGTTATTTTGTACATTGTGATTGTGCAATTTCATTTATTTATACACTATCACTGTATAAAGGATTTTTGTTCGAGAAACAGACTGAGTCAATAATGAATAAAACAACGGAGCTGCGATCTAAAACAGTTTTTTATTTAAGAAGATAGTGACCGGCTGAAGAACGAGTCTTAACTAACTTATTTCTCTATGAAATATATTTAATTCTGATTCTATTTGTATGCATCAGCAGTGTGTATATGAAGGTGGGCTTTAATTGTAGTTCAATTTGCATGCATCAGCAGAACGTGTGTACATGAAGATGAAATTTGATGAGCTGAAAAATATGTGCGATATGATGACTCCGTCTGGAAAATGTTGTTCCCATGATTATTATGTGACAATATCAGTACGTGTAGCAGAGAACATGCTCTGATATCCTGTGGAGCATATCGAGAAGATGATCAGACCATGTTCTGTATTATATGGGATGATTAAAAAAACACAAGAGCTTGATTAAAAGCTAAATCTACTATAGAACAGTAAAATAAAAAATAAAAAACTTAACATAACAAAAAACTCCTTCAATAAACCTACTGAAACAGTGTAAAAAAAAGCTTAACATAAGTAAAAAACTTGAAAAATTAATTGCTAAAAGGCACTGCCGGTAGTGCATCTGTAATGCTGCTCAGAGCGGCATCTACTTCTTTTATGGCCTCTACTTTTACCTTCTCAATACCCTTCAATATTTTAAAAAATGTTGCAATAAGAATATTGTTGTATAAGTTTTGCGAGGTAAACATATTACTGTTCCGCTCTAGAATAGAGCGCATTCCTTCTTTGAGGGCGTGAAGAGTCCATTTACGGTGTTAACGATCGGGGTGTTAAAAGGCAAGATGAACGTATTTGTGGCGTCATCAGCTATGCTGTTGAACGTTGGGGCAGTTTTTCTACAGTGGATGACTGGTTTTATTTGTCCGCAAACATGAAAATGAGAGAAGATTCCCCATAAGGGACGGTTGGGGATAAAAGAAACCCCTCTTCTATAGTCATTTGATCTCCTTTTGCAGCATCTACAGTAAACAGCGTTAAAATTTTCTACTCCAAAGGACAATGATCATCTTTCGCTGTGAGGCCATTTAGACCACTTTGCTCCCTTTCTGCTTTATTTCGCGATATTTCGCTTTTCGTACATAAGTAAACATAAATCAATAATTGCAAACATAAAATTATCATTGTTTCCGAAAACTAAATTACATAAGTTACAAAAATATTAAATAATGGAATTCAATATAATTGCATTGGCATTGAATGTAAAACAGAAACCACTACACCTTTAAACCACCATAACGCCTGAGGGGATAGGAGTACGGGGCTAGTCGAGCAGTCGTTGGAAAGGCTATGAAGCTCTGCATATAATGAGATCTGTAAGTGACCACGCACTCTGTACTATTTAAATTACAGAGTATTTTGTGAAAGGCTAGCAAATTTTTTTAATCATCCTGTAATTCCGAAAGGTACAGATGCCTGCCTCGCCTTGCCATACAATTTTTTGTTTGACTACTATCGCCTTCCGTCCTATGGACCACCATGAACGAAACATCCTGTATAAATGGTACTATATGTATATATTTTTTGGAACAATGTTCACGTTTCTGTAACTCGTTACAAATCAGACTTACATTCTTGTCGTAGAATCAACCATTGAGGAAGAAAACAATTTTTGGTACTTTTAATCCAAGATGGCGGACTGCGTGGGCCCTCCCAAGGGTCTAAACTTGGATTTTTCATCAGGGCCCGGAACTGAATAACATGTATAAAAATCACAACTACCCCACCTTTTGTAGGGCAAAATCCTCTACTGACTGGACTAAAAATAATGCAAAGATAGCTTATTTTTCGAAAATCTTTGTTGAGCGATAATAAATATTAGGTACGACATTTCTATTTCTAGTGCATTGAAAAGCTATCTGACTGAATGTTGATTTGTTCGTTGGCTGTTCAACTGAACACAGTTGTTACTTATTATACAAATTTCCTCCCATGAATATAGCTGCTGTAACAGAATAGAGATATGTACTAAAAGCCCGGGAAAATATTTAGCCAGAGGTTGCACTAAAACTCAAGTAAAGGAATGTAGTAATTTCAAAATTAATTGAGAGATCAGGACTGAATATTGATTATTACCATAACATACACTAAGCCATCAGTGACCAATATATATAAATAAGGTAAGCAAAGAAAAACTTAGTATTAGATACTAGCAATAGCTCCATATTGAAGGAATAAAAGTAATGATACGACTCTGTACTTGAAGGAGCCTCTTCTTTTGGATCTCCATCTGCCATCTGTTCATCATGGCTTATCTAAGTTCAATGTCGCTTCACTCGTTTTGCTTGATACATCGCATCGTTTGTCCTCTAAGCGCAGACGTCGACGTAGAGCTCCAAATGAAACAAGTACAGTTTGATTTTAATGTTGGCCGTAATCCTCTTCCCCTGGGCCATGCTCCGAATATAGTGCATTCCGTTATTGTTTCTGGGACTACTAGTCCTATTGGTCTCAGATCTGTTCAGTTCCCGAAATGTATATTTATTTCAAATTCTTATTTCATGCAGTACGATCGTCTGTGAAAAAATTCATTCAGATCTAAGACGCAATAAATATACCTTCACTGCTTCTTTTAAGGCTTTCATTCCTGAGCACAGCATCGCAACAGCCATCTACTAATATTAGGTCTACTGGTTCTATTGTTCCTGAATTCCTTCAATTTTGGCCTTCGTCAAAAAAGTCACCAACGAGGTTTAATTTTATTATGCCAACGTTACTGAACTTCGTTCGAAGACAACGGATATTTTTGCTGCTTTTAATAACACTGACTCGGACGTGATCTGTCTAACAGAAAAACAATTTTGTGGTGCCAATCTTGACTGTGAGCTTTTTGCCCTGGATTTCAGGTGTTCCGTTGAGATCATCGTCGTGAATGGAGCGATCAATTTGGCCGTAGAGTGCTCTGCGCTGTCAAAGCCAATTCTTTGTGTAGTAATGAGGCTACCTTGTAGGAACTTATTTATCGTTACTGTCCATGTTCCTTCCACCTCACCCTCGACTATCTATGAACTACCGCAACGTCAATTGACGGCATCCTTAACTAGCAACTCTACTCAGATCACAACATCATTTTCGGCGATTGGAAACTTTCTTCACTGCACTTCAGGATGTCTTACCCTTTCTTGACACAGTCGCTGCTCTAGGTTTAGCGCAATGCAGATGTATTTCTAACAAGTCAGGTAAGCTTCTGAACCTGGTGTTTTTGTCACATGGTTAGATGACTTTCAACCCCTTCTGTTCCTGAATCCCTTCGCCATCCTACACTTCATGTTTCTGCCTGTTTTGATTGTTAATGTAGATTTTCTAATTTAATTAATTATTGTTTTAATTTAAAGTGGGCTTTAAGGTAATTCCCCTAATATAAATTCGTTGAGATTCATAGAAATTAGTAGAACGCTTTCTTGCACCACTTTGAACAAAGTTTATTGTAAAGTATGCCGCGTCATATGAGGAGTTACCTTGAACTTTTACCTATCTAAATTGAAAAATCAAATTAAACAGTTTAAGAAATATTCGGAAAAAAAATCACAAACGAAGTTCTCATGTTAAACGAAATATCCACTGCCGCTTGATTGTGCGAACTATAAATGAACAAGGTTAGGTTAGAGGGGTGCCGTAAATGAAAATTTGCTTCTCTTAGACTACTGACGGGTCCACTGCGCCCCATAGATCCATTGAAATCTATCCTTCTAAGATCAACTCTAGATCTACCATGATTATAATTTATCCTTCTAGGAACAACTCTAGATCCACCATGATTATCTGTGGAAATTCAGAATGCATTTAAGCTATTTACCTTGCAGCTTCCCTAGTTTCGAGAAGATGCACCTACCAAGTAGTCCACCTTTTTTTGCCGTTAGAATAGGACACTTATAAAGCACATGCCGAACTGATTCGATTTCCGCAGAAAGACCGTTCAATATTGTATTGATGTGTCTTGCAGATGCCAACTTTACTTAAATAGATTGTTGGTGTAAATGGTATAGATGGAAGAGTTTTTAATATTAATTAGCCAAATTTAAGAAAAAAATATTAAGTATAGTTGCTTCTCGCCTCTTACAAAAGAATTAAGTCGCACTATGTCCATAGGTAATTATTGTAATTGTATTAACATGAAGCTATTTGTGCTTTATACCATTTCTTTAATATCAAGTGAGTAATAAAAATCTTGCCTCTAATATTTCACACAGTCGTTTTTGGTTAGATGACCCTTCGGGTAGAACTAAAATGAATTGTGGGGTAAACTTAACCCAAACCTAAGGAATAAGCTTTGGGGACTAAATTAGCCAAACCTGAGTACCCCAGTGTCAATTCTGGGCACTCTTCTCTCAGGGGTGACTTTAAATAGGATGAGACTTGTTGATAATACTATTTGCAGGGGTTGTGTAGATGGATCCGAAACATTGACTCGTTTGTCCGGATATCGCAGGAAAGCTTTACAGATTCCTTGGCTCACACCTCCTGCATAAACTGCATGAAGCAGGCAAGGAGGGTTAGGGGCCAATACTGAGCTTTATAAAGGCTTCCGAAAACGAGCATTGTTAAATCGGGAAACTAGTTACGTGAAGTTATATAGCAATATACTTTATCATCACAACAACATTTGAAAGTAAAACTGTTCGAAAAATGATGTCAACTTAAGTTATCACAGATGAAATCTAAATTGCTGTCCGTCCACAAACGTTGCCTAGAAAAATAACATAAGAAATGTATTTATCAAAGTACCAGTGTCTTGCCAGTGAAAAGTTTTAACTATTTAACATTCAGGAAACTGCAAAATACCTTTTAAAAACAACAAGAAATGTTAGAATTGTTGTAAGACCATGTTATGGTCGCAATATGACACGAGGCAGTATGTTGCATAGTGTGACTCTAACCCTTTGTGACACTAGGTCGAACGCACACGACGAATGTGCTGCCACGTGTAACATAGTCGCATGAAAATCACCTGTCTGGGACTGAGGACTTAAAAAGGAAAAGTTCCAAGAAAAATAAAAAGAAGTATCCGAGAAGCCGGATGAATGACAGTCGGCCATATTTTTGTTTTGTCAAAGAAAGAGTGGAAGGTTAAAAAAGTAAGTGTGAGATAAAATAAAACGAAATCCAAAAAAAAAAAAAAACCAGCTGAAAAAAGAGTGTGCAGTTTAAATAGCACAAGCAGCAGTCTTTAATACATTAAAGTGTTCGTTCTGTGTTAATCATAAAAGATTTGCTGGCCATTTTAATCTTGAAAGATATACAATTAGAAAAAGTCGTCTGCGTTTATCTCGACAAAGGAGATGCCCACAAAAAATTCTGAAAACATATAGTTGATGTTAGTCTATAGTTTTCCTCGCGGTTTCGAGCAAGAATTGCGAGCGAGTGTCTGAAGTATTGGAAAGCAATAGGGACATTGCTAAATTTTGCCCGCAATGTCATTGGTTGGATTGGGGCAATGGCGTTGAAGGCGTTGCGCTTTCATCATATGTAAGGTAAGTGGTGAAAGGGCCCCTTCAGGATGGGGAGTGCGCTTTGGTTTTTGTGAAGGCACGAGCAAATGGTGACGTGACAAAGGCCGGTTTTCGTGAAACCCCCCGAGTGATGTGTCAGCTCATGCTGGCAGTTTGGATTTCACATCCTAACCAATCGCCCATCCTATTTCTATACCAACCAAATCTTATAATACCCTAGATGACTGCCCGTATGTCATTCCGTATGGCCACCCATCTGTGCAAGTTTGATTTTTGAAGTGGTTTTTCGCATATCTTTCTAGAACGGTTCATCTTACAGAAAAAATGATTATAACCAATGTTATAGAATTTTATATTCTGAAGAGTTTTCAGTAGATGTAACCCTAGATAGATAATCGTATTTCACTGCATCTTAAAGATAACCACACGTCGACTCGACGTGCGGTTGTTTGAGTGGGCATATTTTGAATTATATGTAAACTAGGTTTATGAATGTGGTAATATGTCTTAATATATGTTTTGTGGGTAAATATTAAAAAAACATTAAGATTGATTTCTATTTTTATTCGAAAAAAAAATTAAAAAAATTAATCAGGGTACTTCTACCAGTTATACCAATTTTTCAAAATTGATTACGTCGATTCGTCATAGGTTACCTATATAGGGTTAAATGGTATAAGACTTATCGTTTTCACAGTATACGTAAAAATACCAAATTTTTATATGGCAACACCAAGACGCGGTTGCCCGATTTAGTCCATTTTTGAAATTGTATTTGCTATTTTTATTAAAACACTGTGTACAAAATTTCAGCTCTCTGCGTTGACGCGTTGTCAGGCAGTGTCCAATTATATATTGTGTAACGGAATTTTTGTATGGCAATGCTACGAAGGAATTACCCGATTTATCCCATTTTCGAATTTAATTCTATTTTTTCCTTTGAAAGGCCATATTCAAATTTTCAGCTTTTTAGGTACACGTGTTCTCGAGCTAGTGTGATGGCGAATGGACTTACGGACAGACGGACATATGTAGGTACGGACGGACATGCAAAAATAAAAACAAATTTTAATTTTATGCATGGGTGTCTAATCCGTTTTGCCCTACGATCATTATTTGTAGGTGTTACAAACGGAAGGACAAACTTAGTATACCATTTAGATTTCATCTAGGATATTAAAACGTGCCAATACTGTAGAAAGTACACTCGTTCAAAGGCTTACATGACTTTAGCGTATCATTAGACTAAAACCACCATACATGAACCATTTGATCGAGGATCCTTTTGATAAAACTGGATCTTGTAATAAATGCCAGTGCACAACTAGATTTATTTCCAGAAAAATATACTGCTTACCGTCAACATCAGATGAATATTATAAACTATAGAGCAGGTCTTAAGAACTGCATGTGATAGCAATAGGATAACTAAGGAAAGAAAAGCCCATTGATTTCAAAGCCATTTAAATTTAAATATATATTTGTAAACTAAACGGTACAAATTTAATTTTTCACTTCTTAGACTTCAATTGCGGAGCAGAAAATTTCACTATACAGGGAATATTTTTAACTTCTACGTTTCATCCTTGACACTGGCTGGCTGGCTTAGTTGGCTTTCCCATGCTTACCAATTCCAGGCGTTAGCTTGATTTTATATCTAGAAAATTTCATCTGATATTAAAAAAAAGCAAAAGTATGTTCTATTTTTAGCTTACTTGTAATTCTGTAGAGCCTGATATGGTACTACAACTGGACTTCCAAAACGAAGCTAATCTTTGTCGACAGGAATACCATTTAGAGAATCTAGTATAATTAGGGTAGCATTTGCAGGCAAATCATCCATATTATCTCCACCGTCTTGCTGCTGTTTGTTTTCTCAAGGATTTGTTATCTTCTTCGATCTCTTAAAGCTGTCCTTAATCTTCTCAGAACCAGCTGCTCATTTCTGTTTATTTTTCATCCTGCTCCTTGGATTTCGATTTGATTTCTTCAGATTACCTTTCTGTCCGCAAGTTTCGGTTGAGTTGATTTCTTATCTTCGAAGATGATGCTCTCTTCTCGTTGAAGTTCTGCTTTCTTTGCGTTTGCTTCTTTCCTCTTTTTGGAATTCTGCTGCTACTTTGTTGCTCCATTGGTAGATTCAAAACTATAAAATAAAAATTAGCTTAGATCCTTAAAGACTCGAATTCTTCTTACCGTTCATGAGCAAAATGCAAATTTGATTCCATGAAATCCACAGGCCCTTCCTTCTGGTGACTGGATGCTCGTCTATAAGAAATTTGCGAAAACAAAAGTATCTACACTTTCAAATTTTTGTAATTATTCGACTCGAATCACTTATTTTTGGTGAATCTATATCATAATTTGAAAATTCCTAGGTATATCTTCACAAATCACAACGACAATAGACAATACTGTCAGTTGAGAATTCTTCTTCTTTTTACGCTTGTAAAATACTGGAGAATTTTCATAAGTGGAGTACAGAAATTGTAAATTCTCAAAACAACGCTGAGTTATAGAATTCCAAGTGGAGGTAATAATTGTCCAAATAACTCTCATTTCTAATATTCCACAATTCCCCATGTTACAGAATCCGGCCCCAGAGGTTGTTATTTTATACCGGGACAGTGGTGTGCAGGCAGTAGCAGCACAGTTGAGAGTAATAGCAGTGAATATTACACAGTGGCCTCTATAAAAAATTCAAGTTGAGTAGCGAAGAAGTCAAATTAAACGTTTGTTACAGTATGATAACCTATCAAGTCTAAGGTAGAGAAAAATAAATAACAAAAATGTTGGTAGCTCTGGTGGTAGTATTTATAAATTTCCACCAATTAATTGGATTTTAAAATAAAATTGTTTACTTAAGTCGTTCCAATAGTAAATTCGACTTTTAGATATGTACAATAGGTACTTTACCTATAAATAACAAAAATTAACCTTAAAACCTAAAATAAAACAAAAAGTCTTGTGAATATGTTCGCTAAATTCACCATATTTCATGAAAATTACTAAAAAATTATGAAATTCCAGACTTAACACAAATCCTGTAGATCAAATTTTATTGCTGCCCTATCCTCATATTAACCCCCATGCCACTTACATGACGACTATAGATGGGGAATTATGTCGCCAACGATGTAATCATTTTGGTGGAAGGCTGAACCCAATCCTTGGGAAGGAAATTGACCCATTTTCTTTATAGCATTGGATTTCGTGTTGACTAGCTTATCTTTGATGGTTTTATGTCTACAGAACAAGAAACACTTAGCTATAAAGGATACCCTCCTAAGATTTGCACAAATTCGCGTTAGGATTGCCTGGAATAAATTCGCACAGGGCGTATGAAACAGTAAAGTAGTGCGTACGAAAAAGCAATTTAAAACTAGGAATTCGTGTTGAAATCAGGACGAGGGATTATGTTCCGATTAAATTTTCCGTATCGCTTAGATCAAGGACGAAAATGCTGACTAAAGTCTTAAATTACACAACGAACTGCTTAAATAGATTCCTTGAATTAATGAATACTTCATACCCTTGAATTCTAAATGAAACTTGAGTGTATATATATGTACGTTGTAACTCATTTTCTTATACATAAATACATACATATGCGCTATGTACTGATATGATTTCATTAAATAAAACAAGCACTCGTCAGCGGGAAAGAATATACATATTTTGAAACTGGCTGCAAATAATTTAGGAGTCCACAATGCACAAGCAATCAAAACGGTGTCTTGGTAGGTATGTATGACAAACGCTTGAGCATATAGTAGGCTGATATTCTTTAAAAACTCGGTCAGGATGGAATTGTTCGCTATTAGGACCCTCGATATGCAATATCTAAAACCAAGTTAAAATTCCGCAGAGCTTAAAGGTGGATTTTTACATCTGCATGTTAGAGGTTTTTTATCTAGATAAGTCTTTCTTTTAATCGACGTTCTTCTTGTTTGCTAAGAAGATCATAAAACTTTTTGGAACCATCCTCCAAACATGTTTAGTATACTTTGACAAGTATTCACTAGCTACTCGATATCCCATTTAGAAACATTTTAGAAACATTAATAAAACTGTTCGCGTAGAGAGTATTTCTACTGAGTTAATTAAGGAGGGCGGTCTGAAGCTTTGAACTCCCGTTGAATGAACAACAGAAATGGTTCGCATATATAAGCAACACAACTGAGATATTCTGAATCATCAAAAGGCTCTACCAGATCTTGCATCAAACTTCGTATTGAAATTCAAAATATGCAGATATTGCCGTCATATATAGGGTGTTTCCACCTAGATGGTTCATAGAGCTGGAGGTGATAATACTCTCTTACCAAACGAAAAATTGAATGAAAGGGTGTGAGGGGGAGGCATATTAACCGTTTCGGGGTTAACGGGTGATTAAGAAAATGTTCTAGTTTTTCATAAAACACCCCGTATCTTAAAAAGTACAAGGTGTACGGTCACCGTTATAGTTCACAGAGGAGAGTCCACAGTTTAAAGTTTTTTTAAAAAAAAGTAATGTTAACTACATAATTGCAAAAAAAAATGGAGGTCAAAGTAAAAAAATTAAAAAAAATTCGAAATTTGTAGTTTAGACCACCATAACTACTGAGAGGAGGGGAGTATTAATTAATTAATTAGTTTTTAGTCACAAATCGCTAATTAAATTTTTGTTGGCAATATGTCAAAGTCCGCGAACTCTAACACCAACACGCGTGATACTCGCCTAAAAAATAAATTGAATGCTGCTACATTGAAAGACATACAAACTGGAACAACACCTATGCAATCTACTACCACATCCAGCGGAACACCAACGACAACCAAAACGACAACAAAAACGGCAACTAAAATCACTTCATCAATTTCTTTAGACAATGTTCACCTTGGAATACCTGTGCCACAGTCTGATACTAATAACGCATTACTATCTCTCGTTAAGGAATTTAATGAAAAAATTGATCGAATGAGAACCGATTTTCAACCTGAGATTACAGATTTGCATGCAATACTACAACAACTAGTAAACAATACCATCACCAAAAATAATCATCATAGAACCAGTAACTCAGTTAGAGAGAAGAATCGATACTCTTGAACGTCAATCTCTTGTTAATGATGTAATTATTGACTTAGTACCTGAAGTGGATAATGAAGATCTTGGTTATCTTTTAAATAAAGTTTGCACTTCTTTGAATGTGCCCCCGATCTCAGCTAAAGAAATTTTTCGTGTCAAGATGAGGAATTTTGTTGGGAACAAAAACGACAACGACACCAACACTAGTAACTCAGCTCCTATTAAATTAGCTGATGGGTCCATTGTAGTTAAATTACATAACACACGTGACAAAATCCTACTGTTGAAAGCCGTTGCTGCGAAAATTAAGCAATCACAGCAGCCACTATCACTTCTTGGTTTTGGTTTCGACTCTGATAAAATGTTCTATATACATGAAAGTTTAACCAAATACAACTATCGGATATATCTTGAGGCGCTTAAGCTGAAACGGCTCAAACATTTTTCATCTGTTTTTACTATCAATGGATGCATCCACGTTCGACGCAATATTGGAGACAGAGCCAGGCTTATTACCTCTCTTACTGACCTTGCGGATGTAATGAAAGATGATAAACTGCAATCGAAACCATGACCTTTCACAATTTTTGGCGACAACACCCATCCACTTGTTTTGCTGCACTTCAACCTATGGCTATGACATATTTTACTGGTAGGCTAGCTCTAAGGAATTTTTTTATTTTAAATTTATTTTTTGAAATTCTTTTACATTTTTCTGAGTTAACTTTTAGGATTGAATTTTATGAATATGTCTCTGAATTTTCTTCTAGTAATATGAACTTTTTTTTTTATTTTGCGGTACGTTCTACCGATATTGATGTTAATCATGATTGCATTTCTGTGGTTTATTTTGTTTTGTCTCTGAATAATGCAACCTGCTAATTCCGGTATATCTGACAGTCTGAACAATTCCCGAGTTATGCTTAATATTTTCTGTAATCGACATGAGGGTTTAAGGGTTTGTCATTTTAATGCCCAGAGTATCTTGCCCAAGATCGATGAGTTTCGGCAAATCTTCTGCGGATTATCTTTAGATGTGATATGTTTATCGGAAACGTGGTTGAAGTCAAGCATCGGCGACCAAATGATATCTCTTCCTGGTTATACTGTATATAGAAACGATCGTGCTTCCCGTGCGGGAGGTGTAGCATTATACATTCGCAGTTCTATACATGCACGTTTCGTTGCTCAATCGGCAAATAATGCTGAGGTTGAGTTTATTTTTGTGGAAATCTGCAATGGCTCTGAAAGGTGTCTTGTTGGCGTTGTGTACAAGCCACCCCATATATCAAATTTTAGCTCATTTGAACCTCACCTGCTTGATGTTAGTCAGTCCTATCAGCATATGGTGATTGCGGGAGATTTCAAGCCAATTCCTCAGTTTAATTGATACATTTGGCTTATCTGTTGTAAATGGACTTTATCCTACGCACTTTACAGATACTTCTGCGACCTTGATAGATATGTTTTTGACTGCTAACAATGAAATGGTTCTCTTTAATGATCAAATATCTTTTCCGGCATTTTCCAAACATGACCTAATATTCCTAACGTATGACTTTAAAACGTCACGCGATCCTCGTGTGTCTACCATCAGCTTCCGAGATTTTAAAGGTATTAACATTTATGCTCTATTTAGTGATGCTTACGCCTGTAATTGGGAAATGATCTATTCCATGAGAAGTGTTGATGAACAAATTAATTACTTCATGCACTTACTGCAATACCTTTTTGAGACACATGCTCCCCTCAGAACGAAAAGTATTTTAACTTCCGGTAGTCAATGGTTTACCGCACGAATTCAAACATTGATTTCAATGCGCAATAATGCATATCGTAGATGGAAGCGTTTCAGAACTTCTGAAACTTGACAAAATTTTCGTAATCTACGCAATGTTGTGACTAATGAAATAAGAAAATCTAAGAAGAACTACTTTCGATCGAAATTTGATACGAAGCTACCCTCAAAGGAGCTGTGGCGCAATTTGAAAGTGATTGGAGTTGGGCGAACTTTAGAATGCAAGAGTTACGTTGACCCTAATGAATTAAACTTAAATTTCGTCACTTGCAGTTCAAGTCGACCCTCTCCACACACTGTCGCGGGATATAGTACGACGGCAGCTACCAATAATACATTTTCTTTTGCTTGCGTCTCGCAGGAGGAAGTGTTCAAAGCAATTTTCTCAATAAAGTCAAATTCGTTAGGTATTGGTGACGTACATCCTAAGTTTATAAAATTACTTATACCTATAATCTTGCCATCTTTAACGCATATCCTAAATAATGTTATTTTTCGTTCGTATTTTCCATCCTCCTGGAAGTTGGCTAAGGTTATTCCCATACCAAAAAAGTCTCAAGCGAACGCCACTGAATACCGACCTATTGCGATACTGCCGTTCCTGTCCAAGGTTCTTGAAAAACTCCTTCATTTGCAAATTGTGGACTATTGTGAACGTCATAGCTACTTGAATAAGTTTCAGTCTGGCTTCCGGTGCAAGCATAGTTGTACAACTGCTCTACTGAAGGTCACTGATGATTTACGTTTGGCATTAGATAGTGACATGGTAACCATTCTCGTTCTCTTGGACTTTTCAAAAGCATTTGATTCCATAGATCATTCTCTACTTATCTACAAACTAGTAACTAATTTTAGTTTTTCAAGCTCGGCATCCAATTTCATTCAGTCTTATCTTTTTGATCGGTATCAACAAGTCACATGTAATGGAAATTCCTCTTCCTTTTTACCAAATACTAGTGGCGTACCTCAAGGCTCAATACTAGGCCCACTACTATTTTCCCTATTCATAAATGATCTTCCGAATGTTATTCATAATGCTCAATATCACCTATATGCTGATGACTTACAAATTTATATATCAAGGCCAGTTGGCTTAATTGAAGATGCTGTCGATCGCCTTAATAATGACCTTTGCTCTATACATGAGTGGTGTATTCCAAATAAGCTTCGTTTGAATCCAACCAAGTCAAATGCAATTTTAATCTACAGGTACAGACTGGATACGTCGTCACTGCCTTGTGTTGTACTCAATAGTGTCATCTTACCTTATCGTGAAAAAGTAGTGAATCTAGGAATCATTATTAACAATACACTTTCTTGGTCCAATCAGATTTCTAGTGTTATCTCTAAGGTGTATGGATGTCTGCGTAAGCTCTCACTCTCGGCCTCCTACACTCCACTTACCACTAGCATGATGTTGGCTAAGTCACTCATAGTACCACTTTTTACTTATGCTAGCGAAGTTTGGTCCAAATCTGATTCTGTTTCCCTACGTAAATTGAATATTGCATATAACTCCGTTGCTCGGTATATTTATAACTTAAGGCGTTTTGACCATGTTTCAGAATTTGCTAGGACTATTCTTGGATGTCCCCTTCAATCATATCTTCTGTTTAAGGATTTGCTATTTCTCAATTGTGTTATCTCCTCTGGCAGACCTACTTATTTATATGAAAAAGTTTCTTTGTCCCAATCGTCACGTACTGTTAGTCTGTCTGTATCTGGTGCTAACTTCGCGGTCACTGAGAAGCAATATTTTGCTCGGACTGTCAGAACCTGGAATAGCCTACCTTTGATGTTGCGTAGAGAAAGAGGCGTTGGTATGAGGTTCAAGAGTGTATTGTTTGAACATTGTCGTAGAAGCTAAATTGTTTCTTCTTCTTTTTCCTATTGTTTCTTATTTTATTATTTCTTTTGCTCTTAAATATAAATTTAGAATTTATTTTATATTAGTTGTAGAGTATACGTAAGTTAGACTAAGTTATTTTTGTTTATACGATTTTTACATCTACCTACATATAGTTATAAGACCTCTGGCCTTAATTATGTTGAGCATTATAATAATAAATAATAATAATAATAATAAAGTTCTGAATACAACAGGCTCTTGACAGTGACCATACTTATTGTCAAAAACTAGGATACTTTCTTAATCACCCTGTAACTCCGAAACGTTTGACATGTTTCCCACCCCGTGCCATAAAACTTTTTGTGTGCCTAGGTGAGCACTATGACCTCCCTCTCTATAAACCACCTAGGTGGAAACAGCTTATATAATCGTACAACAAATCCAAGCCGATGTGAGATACTCTCACCAATTGGACGTTATGAGTAAAAGAACAGATGATAGTAAAGTTAATCAACACTTCTGACACAATAAGGCTTCAAAGGACGAGGTACCTGGCTCTGAATTCCCATAAATATCTTGTAATGCTGCTTAAATTCCCCAAAGATATACTATTTAATATACAGAACCGTTTGGCAATAAATGATATACCCCTTGCTTCGTTAAGAACACTTAAAAGAGCTTTTTGCTTTATATATGACGGAGTTCATGATAATAAGGGTTATTTTCAATAAACGGTGAACTATAAGTGCTTTGGGTCTTCGATGAAAATCTCGATAGTTTTAGAAGAAAAAAAAAAAGGTAAAGCTGCTGGAAACAGATATCGATGGAGCAAGGTCTTAATTATGCAGGTGGTTAAATTAATTGTTTATGTTTATGTACTTGTGAGCTTTTTAAGGATATGACTTCAATCGCATAGTGGATGTTGGAACAGGTTTTAAATAATAAGTTGACAATACTGGCGAGAAACCATTAACAATGCTAAGGAGGAATGAAATGGGAAAATGATTCGACTGTTATATACTTCGATATGCACTCAAAAAAATATAATATCGCCAACAGTTATAAAAGGACAGTGATATAATAATTCATATAAATAACTGCAACTAATATAATATGCTTTTTATATATTTTATTTCTTAAAATTTATAAATGAATATACACATATATACAGAATGTGAACATATCCGATACAGATAATCTATTGTCGCAAATAGAACAAAATTTAGCTGTTCTAACTATAAAAACTATTTAGTTATAAATATATTATATCTACTAAAATAGAATATAGTAGATATAATGTGTTTACTACTAAAGTAGTATTTACTGAATATAAAATATATCTGCTTCAGGTAATGTAAACATACCCGGTACAAATAAGCTGTTACCTCAAATATAGTTAAATTTAGCTCTTGCAACTATAGTAAATATTTCTTTATAAATATATGTTAAAGGTTATTTTCAGTATAAAATACTTAGCTCAACCTGTTGTTGTGTAGTATACACATGTAATACATGTAATAATAATATCTAAAAATAATCCTGCAAAAAGAAAAGCGCATCTCGCTAATAAAAGATAATTAATCACCTTGTAACATTATATGCACGTATATACAAACGTACATACATAGCATGAATAATAATAATGCACAATGCTTAATGGCATGATATGAGCACATCATTGTACGCACATACATTATTGTGCAAGTGCCATATCATGCTAGTAAACAAGTATATCTCATATTGCAAAACAAAAATTAACAGAAATACAATTTACTTCCAATTTATCAACAGAAATTACAATCTTAAGAATCAGCAATTTGATACCATTTACAAGTAAGTCAAGTAGGTGACAAAAATGTGTGTCGTAACAATTGATGTGAATTATTATTGTAAAAGGTCATTCAATAAGTAAGAAAGCAATGAATTTGCTTATTGGACAATTCATTTCTGAAATTGCCATTTCTTGCTTATGGAATGATTTTCCATAAGAACCTATGTAAACCAATTATATAAAAGACGAAGAAAAGAATAAAGAACTCAGACTTGATTATCACTGCATTGGAGTATATTCATTTCTCACAATTCGGCTTAACAGCCTATTGATCATAAAGCGGCAATCTTCAGCCTGATCAACCGACCTAAGCAAAGGCAATAAAGCGGCATATAGCCTTGCCTTGCTTACCTTTAAAGCTTAAAGACTATAAAGCGGCAAATTAAGCCTAGACTTGAGCTTGAACATACAATTGAGAAACAATAAAAATCGTTACCACGAAGACCGAGATTGATGAGTAAAAATATTACATAGCGACCGTTAATAAAAATAAAATAAAAATATTACATGGTGACCGTGACATATGAGCGTACAAATACGGCCAAATACAAAAAGATTACACTGGTGGAGTATAGGCAGAAGGCATCTGCTCTACATAAGGAAATACAAGCCAACCCGCAAGCAGGTCCGCAGCCAATTTCATTAAACACGTTGCAGAGCAAGTTGACGAAGAGGTCAAGAGGAGGGAAGGCAGTTAAACTAATGCAGCAGTTAGGCGAAATTCATCGCATCATTCCTATAACAACGGACAAGAAATTGAAGAAGGAATTACTACAGAAAGCTAAACAGCTGAAGAACGAGCAAAGGAATCTCCGAAAGAAGGTTAAACAACTGCAGCAGCCAAAAGAGTAAAAATTTAAAAATTTTTTATTATAATTATTAATTGTTCAAAGTACTTACGAATACGTTGTATAACTTAAACGAATATTCAATGAAATTATATTTTAAATAGATTTTTTTTTATAGAGGATTTGATTAATAAATTATGATATCTACTTAACATTATTTAAAGTGTAGAGTAAAAATATATAAATAAAAAAAAAAAAATTTATGAATATATAAAGAAAATATAAACCATGTCTTACGATGAATTTTAAATTTTGATGGAAGATTGCGAGAAATTAATCAAGAAAGTAGAAAAACTACACCAAACTTTCACTAATTTTCGGCTCAAAATCTCCTAAACAAGTCTATTAGATTAAAGGAAATTCATAAGGAATTCGAATCTATAGCAAATCAATTAAAAGTACAATATTCGAGTAAAGATTTAGAGACTTCAATACAAAGATTCAATGGTATATACCTGAAAGCAAAACATTATATAAATTTGAAAATTGAGGAGAGCTACAACGAGACAAGATTAGACTACGATTCAGATTCTAGTTGTGAACCTACAGAAGACAACAATAGAATAAAAATGGCTGCATTTGATATAGTGACAGCATTAAAAATAATCCCAGAATTTGCTGGAGAATACAAGGAATTAGATAATTTCCTAACAATCATAGAATTATATGATAAAACATTAAAAGATGACTCCAAGAAAGAGTTAATAGATTTCGTTTGGAACGCAAGAATGTCCCACAAAGCAAAGAATAGAATGGTCACAGCGGCAACACCAATATCAGTGAAAGAGTTAAGGACAACACTGAAAGCAAGTTTTAAATCAGGTAACACACCACAAAAAATTTATTCACAACTCGCAGAACTAAAGCAAAGAAATTCAGGAATCAAAGTATTTACGGACAAAGTCTTAAATCTCATAAATGACTTGAATAACCTACAAATTCAAGAAGTGGGTGAAGTTAATAGAGAAACGGTGACCAAATTAAATGATAAACTGGCCCTTAATATTTTTCAAAATGGTTTAAATGAAAATCTCAAACCAACAATTTTTGCAGCGCAATGCACGAAATTCTCTGAAGCAGCTGCACTAGCTTCACAAATTGAGAAACCTCTAGAACCGCAGATATATTCATATAATAAACAATTTCAAAGCAAGCAAAGATTCTTTAATAGAAATTATAGATCATTTCCAAACAATAGTAACTATAACAATTTTACACAGAATAGATACAATCAAAGTAACAGTGAACAAAAACAAAGAAAATTTTCAAATAACAGAAACTATAATACACAAAGAAATAATTCAAATTTTAACACCAATAAAAATTTTCAAAAACACAGTAACTATACACGCTCGAACAACAACAATATAAACCATTCACAACACAATAGGCAACGTACATTAAATTTTATCCAAGACACAGCAAACAACAGCAGCCCAGGTACTGCATCAGAATAAAAAAACATATAAATACGCGAATTCTTCAACTAAACAATAATGTGACAATTTTGTAACATTAAAAGACAAATTGACTGGTAAAAACATTAATTTTCTAATTGATACAGGTGCAGACATATCTATCTGCAAATTAAATAATTTAAATGATTATTATTTAGATGAAGATGAAACGTGCAAAATTACAGGCATAACAAACATTGAAACATTATCTTTTGGAACAACAGTCATGAAACTAATGTATGAAAACTTTAATCTGAGTCACAAATTTCACATGGTAGACAATAACTTACCATTATTGACTCATGGTATAATTGGCAGAGATTTTTTAATGAAATACGTATGCAAAATTGATTATGAGACATTGACACTCGCCATACATACGCAGAATGAAGAAATAGTAATACCGATAAGAAGCAATTTTAACAACTATATCACTATTCCTCCAAGATGCGAAGTAATAAGGGCAGTACATCTGAACATCAAGGAAGACAGTGTAATTTATAACCAAGAAATTTGCGAAGGAGTATTCTAGCAACAGATTTGCAAAATTAAAAAACGAATTAAAAATATAAGGTCTAGATACGGAAGCTAAAAATTCAATACTACACTTGTGTGAAATATACCAAGGTATATTTCATTTGCCTAATGAAAAATTAACAGCAAATAACTTTTACAAACAAGATATAGCTTGCATTGAAAATAGTCCGGTTTATGTCAAAAATTACCGCTTACCGCATTCACAGTTACAAGAAATAAATGATCAAGTTCAAGATATGCTTAAGGATAATATAATAGAAAAGTCAACTAGTCCATATAATTCACCTGTATTGATAGTACCAAAAAAAAGTACGGATGACACCAAAAAATGGAGACTTGTAGTCGACAGCTCAACAAAAAAATTGTTGATGATAAATTCCCATTAACTAGACTTGAACATGTCTTAGACCACCTAGGTCGAGCGAAATATTTCTCAACTCTAGACATTTCACCAAATTGAAATCAATCCAAATTCAAGACATTTAACAGCATTCTCGACAAATCGAGGACACTTTCACTTTAAACGTTTGCCATTCGGCTTGAAGATTTCAACAAACAGCTTCCAAAGAATGTTATCTATAGCACTCAGTGGTCTAGAATCTAATGCTTTTATATATGTTGATGACATTATTGTTTTTGGATGTAGTCTTCAACATCATAACAAAAATCTCGAAAAAATTTTTCAAAGACTTCAAAAATATAATCTAAAACTTAATCCCAGTAAATGCAATTTTCTAAAAAGAGAAGTAATATACCTCGGTCATCAAATAACAGCAAAAGGTATAAAAACTGATCCTAATAAGCATCACACTATTCAAAATTACCCTATTCCTAAAAATGCTGACGAAGTCAGAAGATTCATCGCATTTTGCAATTATTATACACGCTTTATACCAAATTTCGCAAACATAGCAAAACCTCTGAATTCCCTTCTTAAAATGAACAAACTTTTTGAGTGGTCAGAAGAATGTAACAACTCATTCTAAAATCTTAAAAACAAATTAATCAATCCACCAATTCTCAAATATCCTGATTTTGAACAACCATTCATCTTAACCACTGACGCCTCAGATCAAGCCTTAGGCGCGGTTCTTTCTCAAGGAACAATTGGTGAAGATAGACCAATTTGAAAAAGAACTTTTAGGAATCCACTGGGGAATAAATTATTTCAGACCATACTTATACGGTAGAAAATTTATGGTAGTAACTGATCACAGACCTTTGGTTAGCTTATTCACTCACAAGAATCCATCATCCAAATTAACTAGAATCAGACTTGATCTAATGGATTACGACTTTGACATCATATATAAACATGGTAGAATGAATACAAATGCAGATGCTCTATCTCGAATAAAATTAAATTCAAACCTTTTAAAAGAAATGATCCCAAAAAATATAAATGTAATCACGAGAGGAATGCTAAAGAAAACAACAGAAATTAACCCTGAAGAGAATACAGAAATATCCAATGATAGGTTTGCCCAACTTTATGCATGGGATTGTACGTCTATTTCAGATGTTACAAATGTAAAAAAAAATTAAATTTCATATAAATGAAAGTAATGAAAATATGCGCTCAAACAAATTGCCAAAAATAATAATAAAAGAAGATGAAGTATCGATACAGTGCAGCGATAATCTAGGGACAAATTTAGATTTAGTCCTGGAGAAACTGTTACTCAAGATGAAGAAGAATAAAATATATGAGCTAGCAATATCTAATGATGATAGAATATTTAAATATATAGATTCAAACAGATTTAAGAAAAAGTTCAATGAACTGCAGTATAAAAATATTTCAAATAATATGGCAATACCACTAAGATTATTATTATATACCTCTCCAAAAAGATTAACGGATCCCAAAGAAATAAAAGAGATTATTGAACAACACCATTCCTCACCGTATGGAGGACATGCTGGAATAAAAAGATGCATTGCAAAGATAAAACAAAAATTCATTTGGAAAAATATGAGAAAAACAATAAAAGAATATGTGAAAAACTGTGAAACTTGCGCACGAAATAAAATAATAAAACATACCAAAGAACCATTTGTAATCACAAATACGCCAAACAGTAGTTTCGAGACTATTTCAATAGATACAGTAGGACCATTACGAATATCCAATGGTTACAGATACATATTAACAGTTCAGTGTGAACTCACAAAATTCGTTGAAGCGATTCCAATTGAAACCAAAGAAGCAGAAATAGTAGCACGAGCACTAGTAGAAAAATTCATACTAAAGTACGGATGCTTCAAAACGATTAAAACTGACAAAAGTACAGAATTTTGTAATGAATTATTTAAGAGTATATGCAAAATATTTAATATGAACCACATAACTTCAACACCTTATCATCATGAAACACTTGGATCTCTAGAAAGAAACCACAGAGTATTAAATGAATATCTCTTGTCTTTCACAGACAATGATAATTGGGATACTATAACTATAATTATGCTAATGAATTAAAACACAGATTACAAAGAGCTCATGATAGAACAAAAGAATCACTGAACGTATCAAAAATAAGAAGAAAGTCTCAACAGAAGAGAAATGTAGAACCCTCAAATTTCAAAGTAAATGATTATGTTTACTTAAGAAAAGGAACTATAAAAAAATCAGAAAGTCCATACGAAGGTCCATTTAAAATAGTAGACCAAAACGGAGTAAATTCCACAATAAAAATCAGAAATAACCTTAAAAACATACACAATAATAGACTGAAATTATGCAGACATAATGTAGATGATAACTAATGTACACAAATGTAAAATCCTAACTTAACTATATAGACATAATAGCCAATATACATAAATGTAAAATCCTAATTTAAATATAAACACTGTACATAATAGATAGCATTTAGAAGTTAGTAATACCTGTACAAAATGCATAGGATATGATAGAATATGTAGCATAATGAAAATACGTAAATAAATAAGATAAGTAATTGGTTAGGTAGACAAAAAAAAAAAAAAAAATAAAAAAAAAAAATTCATCCTATAAGTCAAATTTATTTTTTTTCCTATTAGGGGTAGAGGTGTAGTATACACATGTAATACATGTAATAATAATATCTAAAAATAATCATGCAAAAAGAAAAGCGCATCTCGCTAATAAAAAGATAATTAATCACCTTGTAACATTATATGCAAAGGCAATAAAGCGGCATATAGCCTTGCCTTGCTTACCTTTAAAGCTTAAAGACTATAAAGCGACAAATTAAGCCTAGACTTGAGCTTGAACATACAATTGAGAAACAATAAAAATCGTTACCACGAAGACCGAGATTGATGAGTAAAAATATTAAATAGCGACCGTTAATAAAAATAAAATAAAAATATTACAGTTGCTCCCTTTAGCGGATTCCACAAAAATACATTGTCGACTGGCATTATACTTTTACATTCTTCACTATGAATTAAATATTTACTGCCTGAGTAAGGAACAGGTGTGGACTGCCTAGTTGTTGGCTTTGGTCGACGTTTTAATGGATTTCCTCCCACGACAAGGGGCTAGCAAGCCTAGTGTAATTCTACTAGATCAGGGATTTTGATCCAATTGGTTAAAACTCGACCATGCGACTTGTTCGTTGGCCTCAACGACCCTTGTGTTTTTTTACGCGCGGGCAGTACTCTCCAACCGCAACTTTTTATGGCCAGTACTTTGAAACCACCCTTTCAATTGATCAGTAATATGAAATTATTGTCACAACATAACTGACCAGCACTCTGTAATCACTCCTGTGGCCAGTACTCTGCAACTACTACTATGCATTACAATATCAGTAACTGCCATACGTGACCAGTGCTCTGAAATCATTCTCATAATACGAGGTACATAACATTTATACTTACATAAGACATTAATTCTGTATTTACAAATATCTTTCAATGACGTATTCCCTTACCTACATACGCTACCAGCATCACAGTAGACTTCTTAATATATGACATTAATAACGAAGAGTGAACTATTTTAGTTAGTGTTAGTAATTTAATGTGTATTAAATTATCCGCCCCCAACAAAAACCACCCACACCATAAGCTTGAAATAAAAAAAAAGGTTTTTTTTTGCTTTCTTTTTGATTTATACATCATATTATCAGGTACTTGCTTCATTTAGTTCCGAATCTGTTTGGAATTCTTCAATATTGAAGTCATAAAGACAGCACCGTAGGCGTAATTTGTCAGCTGCATATAGTAATTAGAATGGTTTATTTGATACTCGCAAATTAGTACAATTTGTTACCAAATATCTGTCGTTTCCAAGTACTTTTTAATGATAAATGGTCCCTTGTAGCGCGGTAGATGTTTCCGTGAGGGTGTCCAGTGGCATGGTGCTCCGTCCGCATAAGAACCAGGTCGCCATCATAGTATTCCCTTGGAGGTATTCTGTTCTGATTAACCCTTTCTGCTTACAGGATCCCCCCTTCATTGATATGTTTTGCTGTTCGTTCCCTTAGTTCTGCTAATGGGATACCATCTTCGTCTTTCGAGACTCCGGTATGTAAAGCTGCTGTTAATTTATTTCGAAGAATACCTTTTGGCTCATAAGATGAGCTTAAGCCCACTTTGACAGCAATTCGGTGATGCACATTATTAAGTCCCCAGTGAATAGCAGATGAAAACTAATCCCTTCCGTCTTATCTGGTTGTGGTAGCAGTGATTGAGCTAATCACCGTTCTAAAGTACCTCTTAATTTGTCCATTAGCTCTGCAGTTTTAACATGCTTTATTAAATTTTCTTCGCAAAATTCATGGCGTGATTTAGATGTAAATACTGGACCTTGTTCACTTACTATCTGGCATACCAAAAAATTGTGACAACTCATTGATGAAACGTATGACGTATTGCGTTCGTGTGTTTTTAACAGCCTTAAGTACAACAAATTTTGTAAATGAGTCGATGATTCCAATAAGGTGCATGTTTTCAAGAGAGCTTTTCGGATAAGGTCCCAAATGGTCGATGTGAACCGTATGAAAGGGAACAGAATTGTTGGTGATGAATGCAATGCAACTGATATCGGGATTCGACCTTATATCACTGCGTGTAAAAGCAATCGATTCAACACTTTATATATTTTCTTACAAGAGTGCATATTAGAGAACCAGTAGGTTTCCTTCAGTTCTTCTAATGTGTGTTCCATTGCACCGTGTCCAAAATCATCATGGCCCCCTTTAATTATCAGCCAACGTACTCCCCTTGGTACAACAAATCGTAGCCCGTTTTGAGTTTTCTTAAATATCATACCATTTTTATTTTCATATTCGCGTTCGACATTCTTTCGCTGATTTGATAAATTTAAGCTATTGAGTGTTTCATATATTCCCCTCACTGCTTTATCCTGCAACTGTAGCGTTCCTACCGAATCTTGCTCAACAATGTTGACTATCATGATCTCATTTCCAACCTCCTCCATTTCTCTATCAATAAGCTTAGTAGCTCTGCTGAAGGTGTCCACATGCGACATTTCGCAGCCAGACCGATATTGTAGTTCAAAATTAAATTCTTGTATCTTTAGCCACAATCGGGTTATTCTCGGAACTAAATTCTTCTCGGGTTGCGTTAACTTCAATGAAATACAGTCTGTAACTACAACAAAATGTTTCCCAGAAAGATAATACTTGAATCCTTCCAGTAATTCCACCAAAACCAGTGCTTCCACTTCATAACTTGAGTATTTTCTTTCCAGTTCAGTTGTACAAGGGCTGTAATAACTAACCACTCCCCATACGTTATCTATCACAAACTGTAGCAACATACCATCAAGACGCATAGAGCAGGTATCCGTGTGTAACTCGTGAGAAGCATTTGGTACATATAGAGCAAGGATTGGTTTACTTGTAAGACATCTCTTTAGCTCATCAAAAGCGTGGTGTTGTTCGTTTTTCCACTCAAAGATTGAATCCTCATTTAATATTCCAAGAAACTGAAGTACTTCCTTTATATTTGTTCGTTCGGATATTCATTAAATGTTTGTACCTTGTTATCGCCAGATTTTATCCTATTGTTTCCTACTCATGATTCAAATCATAATCATGATTCAGAAAAGAACACGCACTTGTCGACATTTAAGGTAAGGTTTGCTTCTCTCAGCACTTTTAATAAGTCCTCCAATATTTGTAGAGCTTCATGAATATCCGTTGACATTGACCAACGGTGCTGTCATCGGTTGTAGAATATTTCCGCATCATAATAATTACATATGTTGAGGGTCAGATTTTACTTAAGTTCCGTATCCAAGTGGTCAGTAAGAGTTGCAATTAAACAGCGGTCGGTTTTCAGTTTCGCAAAAAAGATAGATTAAGAGATGAAGGTAATATGTATGAGTGATAATAGTAGTAGTAAATAGTAGTAAATATGTAAAAGTGAGATCGGAGTGTTTTGATTGCATTTTTGGCGCAACCGGTGTAAGAAGCGTAACTAGATCTTGTTTTTATTAAATCTGATGCAAAACGAGAATAAAAGAAATACCTTCTGCGGATACAAGCACGTGAAAGATGACGCAATATTATGTATTCTCGCTGTTCAAGCCTAGCCATATGCATAGTATTATAGCACATTCCTTAGCTTTACATACCAAAAACTTAAATTTCATTAATTGTAAATCTGCTTACAATTGATTTCTCACCGCTGCCCATCACAATTCTCATGAAATCGTCTGCACTATGCAAGTAAACAAGATCATATTGCATGAGAATTGTGATAACAGAAGGCGCAGTGACAATTATTTTGTAGGTAGGTAAGCAAAAAACATATATCTGATTTCATGTGACTATGGGAAGAAAATAATTTAGAATTGTTGCTGACTTTGATATTTTTGGATTTACAGTAGATAATTTTGTATAAAAAAGGGACTTTTCAAGAAAATAAATTATTAGTTGTTTGTCCGAAGTCGAGAGTTTTTATTTAGCGAATTTTCATCGATTAATCGTATTAAGGTTGAGTACCTTCAATACTTTACCACTGTTTTCTGTTGAGGTTGAGTACCTCAATACACTTCGCCACTAGAACTACCGCTTTAAGGTTGAGTACCTTAAGGCATAAATCCTATTAAGGTTGAGTACCTTAATATACCACGTTAAGGAAGTCGCGGGCAAGCAAAAGAGCTTGATCGCAATATAAACATAATTTGGTGACCCCGACGTGATTTCACGTCACATTAATCACATCAATCAACTGGAAGATAATCTATCATCATGGAACAGCTGCTAAAGCAACAAACGGCAACAGAAGATGAGATAGAAAGAATTATCTCTAATCATAAAAAGCAGCGTATTGCTGACAGAGATCTGAGATTTTACAAGAACAGTTTAAGCCGCCTGGATGAGCAATGGACAAAGTACGACAAGACCGATAGTGAGCTTCGAGAAAAATTTGACAAACAAGTCAACCCAGACTACTTCCATCATTATGAGGAATTCAAGGATGGTTATGAAGCCATAAGAGAACAAATTTCCTACACGATTCATGAACTGCTTCAAGAGGAGGTTCAGCAATCTTTACCATCTCATGATACGGTCTTGAATCCCAATAAAGATATTCAACATCAAGATATGCAGCAAACGCGAAAGCCAACAGATGAAGTGTCAAAGGGTGCCAAGCCCAAAAACTCAATTGCATCAAAAACTCATGTTGATAACGTCAAGAGTTCGTCATCTGATGCATTACGAGGACTTGTCCGCAAACAGCTGGCAATTATGGCTGTACTGAAAAGAGTACTGGAAGGTGTCAATACGCAAGAATCATCAGGAGCATATTACAATGTTAAAAGCAATACAATCAATGAGTACTGGGCACAACTAAGGACTATCAACCAATCCATTTGGGAAGCTACAGAAGACATTTATGACTGCTATGAATATGACCCAGAAGAATATTATAGAGTTGAGGAAGCCACGCAAAACATGCTGGCGAAGTTACTGCAAAGGTCCGAAGAGATTTTAAACTCAAATATGGATCAACCCAGATCAACAATATCAACACAGATGAAATTGCCAAAGATCTCGCTGCCACAATTTGATGGTGACTACCTCAGATGGAAACAATTTCATGACTTGTTTTCACAAATGGTTCACGAACAAGATATTGGAGGAGCTCAGAAAATGTGGTTTCTCAAAACCAATCTAACTAGTGAAGCCGAACGCCTAATCAGACATTTGCCAATATCAGATGCAAACTATTCAACGGCTTGGGATACCCTTACAAAACGATACAACAACAAAAGGTTGCTGACCAGAACATTGTTGGAAAAATTGTTAGGACAACAAGTAACCACACCAGACTCTTCTACATCAATAAAGAGGCTACATGACACTACAAGGGAATGCATCTTGGCATTGAATAATCTTCAAATCCAGACAGACACATGGGATCCAATATTGCTACACTTGCTTCTAAAAAAGGTAGACAAGTCAACCCGTGTTCTATATGAGCAAGGATTACAGGCACCCAGAGATCTACAATCAGTAGAAGAGTTCCTGAAGTTCTTGGAACTTCGGTTCCAGGCTCTAGAGACACTAGGCTCACAGAAGGCAGACGGTAGACTCATCAACAAATCATCAGTACTGGTCACAGGAGCCAGCCCTACCCTTTGCAAGGCTTGTCAGAAGCAACATGGATTATTTGCATGCCCTAAGTTTTTAAAACTTTCACCTATAGAGCGTCGCAAGATGGCATACCAAGTAAAAGTGTGCACAAATTGCCTGAAGAGTTCCCACCAAGTAGCAGATTGTCCGGCAAGAGGGTGCTTAAAATGTAATCAGAAGCACAATACATTACTTCATCAACAAATTCAATCTAAGAGATCTGATGATCAGGCAGTTAAGAGCATCATCGTTCAACCAACAACAGGTTCCAAGGAGCCATCAGCAAGCTTGGCAGCAAGAACGAAAACACTCAAGAGAAATTATGTTCTGCGTGGAACCGTATTAATAATGATACCAAATGGCAAGGGCGAAACTATCCGATGTAGAGCGATTCTTGACTCAGGTTCGCAACTAAACTTCATAACAGAACGTTTGTCAAGTAAACTTGGTCTACGAAAATCATCAGAAACGATGCTCATACAAGGCATAGGAGAAATAAAGCAACGCACCCAACATAGAATAAATGTACAAGTCATGTCACGGATCAACAACTTCACAGCACGAATCGAAGCCTTCGTTCTTCCGGAAATAACTTCCGCACAGCCAACTTACGAATTAGATACGGAGTCCTGGTCTATTCCTCGCAACATAGAATTAGCGGACCCAAGTTTCAACTGTCCAGGCAAGATAGATCTGCTCATTGGCGCGGACCTTTATTATCAACTTCTGTCGGTTGGTCAAATAAGACTTGGAACAGACTTGCCTATTTTACAGAACACTGTTTTTGGTTGGGTAGCTGCAGGAACAACACCCCAGTTATCACAACAAACTTTAACTTGTGGCATCTCTACAACAGAAGATATCAATCTAGAGACACAAGTGGAAAAATTTTGGCAATTAGAAGAAGCACAGTCAGTTTCTCCTAAACTCACAGCAGAACAAGCTAGATGTGAACATTATTTTCAAAACACCATCAAGCGTGATAACACTGGGCGTTTTATTGTCAAACTACCCTTTAATCGAGACACCAAGGAATTAGGCGAATCAAAAGATGTAGCTCTGTGCCGATTTCTAGCCATCGAACGAAAATTCGAAAGGAATCCATCATTACATACACAATATATGGACTTCATGAAGGAATACATAGAACTCGACCACATGAGAGAGATTGACTTCAACATTGTCACTAAGCCATATTATTTCTTGCCACACCATGCTGTGGTAAAACCAGACAGCACAACAACGAAATTAAGAGTAGTGTTTGACGGCTCCTGCAAATCATCATCAAACACTTCGTTGAACGATATTTTGTCAACTGGCCCTACAATAAAAACGACTTATTTTCAATATTGCTTCGTTTCCGCATCCCACGGTTTGTCTTCACAGCCGACATCGAAAAGATGTACAGACAAATATTAATGGATCCAGAGGACCAGAAGTTTCAATTAATCTGGTGGAGAGACAACAGCACCAAACCTATAAAATGTTTCAACCTGCGCACTGTTACATATGGCACCACATCAGCACCATACCTTGCGACTAGATGTCTTCAACAACAAGCAAAGGAGTTCAAGGCGACTTATCCACTGGCATCTGAAACAATTGAAAGAGACTTTTATGTGGACGTCGTAATGACGGGGTCAAATAGTTTGGTTGAAGCATTGCAGTTACAGAGGCAGTTGCAAGAAGCTCTAAGGAGTGGCGGATTCAAACTCAGGAAATGGTGCGCCAATCATCCCGAATTATTGAAATCTTTCTCAAGAGAGGACAAGGCTCTGCAGTTCGACATTTACGAGTACGAACTAGGCATAAAAATATTGGGCCTGACATGGATACCTCACTCAGATGAATTTTGCATCAAAACATTGTGCACTGAGCGTAGCATGGTGACAAAGAGAACAGTTTTATCGGACATTGCACATTTGTTCGATCCGCTGGGCATCTTAAGTCCTGTGATAGTTTCTGCAAAGATTTTCCTTCAAACCCTATGGCGTCTTAAACTTGACTGGGATGCAGCGCTCCCTATGGAACTACACACATTTTGGACAAAATTTCATCAAGAACTGCCATCACTCGCTAGAATCAAATTTCAAAGACATATGTTTTCTGCAGCAGTTCCATTATCAGTACAACTGCATGCCTTTGCTGACGCATCTGAGAAGGCCTATGGTTCTGCAATATATTTACGTTCCATAAACCATGAAGGCGTTACAATCGTGCGACTCCTATGCTCTAAATCAAGAGTAGCTCCAGCCAAACCATGCACTCTTCCACGACTAGAATTGTGCGCAGCAAAACTGACTGCAGAACTAGCTAGCCGAGTCAGATCCGATCTAACTTGAAGGACGTCCAATGCTATTACTGGACTGATTCAAAAATCACATTGGACTGGATCAATTCGGATCCGGCATTATATCATACATTCATCGCCAACCGGATCGTATCTATTCAAGAAATATCATCACCAAACCAATGGAGGCATGTAAGCTCAAAACAGAATCCGGCCGACCTTGTATCGTACATCCAGAAAAACTAGCTTCTCAGAACATTTGGTTTTATGGTCCTCTATTCCTTCATGGCACAGAAAACCACTGGCCTCCACAATACATCAAATCATACACGGACCTGAAAAAAAGGCGCCCGAAAACTATTCTAACAGTTTTTAGTGAAGATTCACACTTTGTAAACACCATAGAACATCAGCATAACTTCAGTAGATGGGAACGAATTGTTGGTTATGTTTTGAGATTCACACGAAATTGTCGATCTGTCCATCACTGTCGCAACAGAAACCAGCAATTAACAACAAAGGAACTTGACGAGGCTACCACAATCATCATCAAATCAATTCAACAAAGGGAATTCAGGGAAAAATTATCACAATTACATCGTACGGGGTATGTCCATAACAGCAGTCCTATGAGCAGGTTGTCTCCAGTCATAGACAACCAAGGCTTAATCAGAGTAGGAGGGCGATTGGAAGCAGCTAATTTACCCGTGGATGCAAAACACCCAATACTACTTCCATACGCACATACCTTTACTAAGCTATTGATGACAAACCAAAACTCCTCAACCAATTCATGGGGAACCTTCCTGCACACAGAATACAACCAGCACGACCTTTTACAAATGCTGGAGTAGTCTTCTTAGGACATATTTGGATTCACTTTACTCTGAGAGGCAAACGTCCTCAGAAAGCATATATTGCAGTCTTTTGCTGCTTTGCAACGAAGGCAGTACACTTCGAAGTTGCAAGTGATCTGAGCACAGCAGCATTTATAGGATGCCTTAAGCGTTTCGTTGGAAGGAGAGGAAGTTGCAGCAACCTGTACTGCGACAATGCTACTAACTTTGTAGGAGCAAAGAACCAGCTCAAGGAACTTGAAGAAAACCTTCACCATGGAAACTCACAACAATTAATAACTTCATATTGCACAGCTAAAGGGATTCAGTTTCATTTCATTCCACCTCGAGCTCCACATTTTGGCGGCTTGTGGGAGGCCGCAGTGAAGTCAGCCAAATATTTCCTGCAACGAAACATCGGATCAGCCTCATTGACATACGTGGAACTTGAAACACTTATGATCGAAATTGAGGCCATTCTGAACTCTCGGCCATTAACGCCATTATCTGTGTTAGGTTCAGCCATGTTAATGCCAGAAGCATTCTATCAAACCTAGATGAAATTAAGTACGTTTTTCGGATAGTGATATGGACGTAGTGATGATATCTGAGTCTTGGCTGCATAATGGTATCAGCGACGATTACGTATGTTTGCCAGGTTTTAATTTGTATCGAAATGATCGTAGTTACTCCCGCGGTGGTGGTATAGCTCTATATATACGTGACTGTTTTCAGTGCAGAATATTATGCACTTCAGATAGTAGTGTTCCTGGTCCTGAATATTTATTGCTGGAAATCCTTGTGTCTGGACAAAAATGGCTTATAGGGTGTGTCTATAAGCCTCCTAGAATTTCATACATTGATCCTTTTTTTGATGAACTAATGCAGCTATACGGAGCATATCACCTGAATTTAATTTGTGGTGACTTTAACATTAATATGCTATCCGATAGCTCAAGCAAAGAATACTTTATAACTCAGCTGGGTTCTAGTGGCTTGCAAATTATAAACACGAATCCAACATATTATTATGGTAATGGCTCAAGCTTGCTTGATTTGGTTATATGTGATAGGCCGGAACTAGTTAAATCTTGTACTGAGTTTCCATTGGCTGGTATTGGTGATCACTTAGCTGTTTTTGTTTCCGTGGTATGTCCATCTATTAAAAGAGCTAAGCACAGGACATTCAAGACAAGAAACTTTCGTTCAATTGATGTCGAGAGTCTGCACCAGGAACCGACATCTATTGAATGGGACTATATTTACGCAACGAACAACTCCACTGGCCAAGTAGAGTATTTCAATAGCGCTATTTTAAGTCTTTATAATGAATTTGTTCCAGTACGAACTATTACAACTCGTTATTGCTCGCCATGGATAAACAATAATGTTAAATCATTAATAATTGAGCGCAATCTTGCTTATAATCTCTGGAGGAGGTTTGGTGGCTCAGAGCTAGAAAGAAACTATAAGAGATTACGAAACATTACTACAGCTGAGATTCGGAAAGCGAAATCTAGGTATTTTCGTCGAAAGTTGGATCCATCTTTGCCATCTGGTACTGTGTGGAGAAATATAAAAGAAGCCGGACTTATCCCAAAATCTTACGACAGTAGTACCATTGACCTAGACGAACTTAATACTTATTTTGTAAATAGTTCTCGTAATCCTGGCTTACCTAATATAAACGTGTTCCCCAATACTGTGAATAATATATCCGCCCAATTCTTTTTCAGAAATGTCACTATTATTGACACGATATTTGCTATAAAATCTATCAAATCAAATGCAATAGGGTCGGATGATATTGATTTGCGGTTCCTTAAGCTCATCTTGCCTTTTATAATTAGACCAATGGTACATATTTTCAACACGGCCATTACAACATCATCATTTCCAACACAGTGGAAGATTGCAAAGGTTTATCCGATGAAGAAAATAAGTAAACCCTCTGTGCCGCAAGACTTTAGACCTATAAGTATTCTTCCAGTACTATCTAAAGTTCTCGAGAGGTTACTCTATGAGCAGATTAGGACTTATACGGAGGCTCATTGTCTGATCGCAAAGCAGCAGTGTGGCTTTAGACCTAAGCACAGTACTACTACTGCCTTATTACATCTCAATGAATCTGTCAGACAAAATATTGAACTGCGAAGAGCCACAATACTATGCTTATTGGATTTTTCCAAGGCCTTCGATTCTGTCAATTTTCATATTCTTTATCAAAAATTGGTGACTCAGTTCAATTTTAATCAGTCTGCAGCAAACTTTATATGGTCATATTTAACTCACCGTAAGCAAGCTACTGTCTTGAATGCGTCCTCGTCAAAACTGCTACCTCTTCAATCAGGTGTCCCGCAAGGGTCAATATTGGGTCCTTTCTTATTTATGTTGTATATTAATGATATTGTGATAGTTCCTAAGTACTCTTCCATGATACTGTATGCAGATGACGTACAGTTATTCCTGTCGTCATCTAAGACTAGTGCTGCTAGCGATATCTCTCACTTTAATGAGGATCTTTATCTTATACATAACTGGTCACTGAGAAACAAGTTATTCTTGAACCCTAATAAAACTCAGAGCATAATTCTTTACAATCAGCCACTTGACGTTTCATCCTTTCCATATCTTTATCTTAATGGCACTCCTATTGAATATAAGACCGTGGTTAAGAATTTAGGTATGCTTATTGATAGTGATCTGTCCTGGCAAAGTCATATCAATGCTACTGTGTCTAAGGTTTACTGCGGGTTGAGAAGCTTGTGGCGACATGCAGAGTATACCCCCAGACTGCTACGTGAACGACTCATTAAGGCTCTGATTGTCCCTATTATTACTTACGGAGCTTGTGTATACTGCAATATTGATAGCTCAGGTCGTAGGAAGCTAAACGTGGCATTCAATACTTGCGCTAGATATATTTTTGGCCTCAGGAGATATGATCACGTGTCAGCTGTAACTAAGCAAATTCTTAGATGTAAGTTGGATCACTACTTGGACTACCTGTTATGCGTTATGATGCACAATATAATCAATAATAATTCTGCCGAATTCCTTAAGGATAATATTGAATTTCTGTCATCACGACGTACGCTATTATTGCGGGTTCCTCGCCATTTTTTCCTATATAGTTCTCGCACCTTTTTCATCTATGGAGTCAGAGTCTGGAATAGTCTCCCGGTATATGTTCGGGCACTTCGGAGTCAGCGGGGTTTCAGGATGGAGGCCTTAAGTTATTTTAATAAACTTTGAGTGAATATTTAACGCGTAAATAGCCCTTATTTTCTTTTCCTTTTTCGTTTTTACTCTTTTTTACTATATATAGCTTATTATTTTATTAGTTTTATTTTCCTTATTTCATTTTGAATTTTATTTTGTTTTTTTTTTTTTTTTTTAATTCTGTTTCTTTTTCTTTCTTTTTTATATTTTCTTATTTTTAACTTTTCTTTTTGTTTTAGTATTGTTGTTTTTTTTTTTAATTAAGTCATTATACGCATTATTTTATTGTAAAACATATGTACACGAGTATGCACGTATTAATGAGTCATACGACTCAATTGTGCAAATTAATAAAGCAAATTATGAAATTAAAAATTAAATTATCTAGTGACCCAAACGATCTAACCGCTCTCACTCCTGGACATTTTTTAATCGGAGAGCCACTCACGACCGCTGCAGATCCAAACTCACAACCTTCAAAGAGCAGCCTCTCACAGCGATGGAAACAAGTGTTCATTCTAAAAAATCAGTTCTGGCAAAGATGGTCCAAGGAATACCTCAGCCAGTTACAACATCGTTACAAGTGGAAACAACAATCAAATAATGCTCGTCCAGGAATGATGGTGGTGATAAAGGAAGAAAATCTTCCCACAACCCAATGGCAGCTAGGTCGAATCATAGAAACAGTCAGGGGACAAGATGGTTTGGTGAGAGTAGCAGACGTGAGAACGTCATCAGGTATATTACGAAGACCCATACATAAACTAGCACCATTGCCCGTTGAAGATGGCAGTGATTCAACTCATCAAATGCTAGGCAACTCTTTGACTATCGAAGACTCCAAAGAACAACGTCGCATTCAAAACACACGCAGAAACGCAAGACTTCGCCAAACGCTTCTTCAGTAACAACAGCATCCACCTCAGAAGGTGCAACATCAGTTGCCTCAGAAGGTCCAACGGTATCTATCTCAGAAGGTGCAACATCCCACAAAAGAAGACATCGTCAGAGTGGTGCAACAAGCTTGTTGCTATTTACCTGCTTAATCTTGCCAGTATTCAGTCAAGTACGAATTAACGAATTCAAATCTAAACCAGGAATATATTTTGAGCCCATGGGCAACGCTCACCTCATATCCAACGAATGGACGCTCGTAGTGCACTACAACATGAGCCCAGTTTGGGAAGATAACGAAACTATACGTTGTGGCATTAGCAATTTGAGTAATCTTTACAACATAATTACTGACAAGATATCCTGCGAGCCTATCCTAAACCAATTTCAAGGTTTCCTAACCGAAATGCAGACTGGTAATGAGCTCCTACTTCATAGTCATAAAAAGGTGCGATCGAGATCAAAAAGAGCTCCCTTAAACATTATAGGCAGTCTGGCCAACTCCTTATTTGGGGTTTTAGATTCAGAATATGCCAACCAGTTGTCTGAAGTAATTGAAAATATGAAGAGCAATGATCACTATCTTCTAGAGCTCATTAAGAACCAAACCTCAATAATTGACTCAACTGCCAATGTAATCAAAAGGTCACAAGAAAGGACAGAGAGCCAGTTCATGGAGTTTCATAAATATTTCAATACAACCATCTCTCAACTCAACAACCTAACACATGAAGCCCACCAGTTAACACAAATATTTACAGCACTTTCACTCCGGTTAGTAATGGCTATCAATAATTATCAACGGATCCAATCAACTCTGTGGGACGTTCATCAAGGGAAAATAAATCCTTACCTATTGGCGCCAAGACAGTTCAATAAGGAGCTCGGTCATATTCAAGAGCATCTGACATCGTCACTGAGATTGCCGGCGAAACCTGAGGACTTGATAAAATTGTACAGCATCATGTCAGTTGAAGGACGAGCCAGTCCTAGCCACATGATCTTTCGGTTAACTCTACCATTATTTACATCTGAACAATTTGAAATGATGCACTTGGTGTCAATACCATTTTTAAGGAACAACAGTCTCATGATGATTCAACCATCAACAGAATTCTTGATAATCAATCTCCATAGAGATCAGTATTATCCTCTACAAGAGAACGAACTAAGATCATGCCGAGTAGGCGAATCAGGATTCATCTGCAAGCAACATCATCCGATCTATAACAAGCAGTCCAAACATAGCCTGTGCGAGATCAGTCTGCTGACACAATCAACACCAAGAAACTGTTTTCTTACATCAGCTCACTCCCTTCGATGGATACAATTAGTCACCCCCAATCATTGGATATACTTGATGCCAACACGAACAACCATAAATATTGTTTGTGAAGGGTCAGTTCATCAAGAAGTCCTCGAAGGTTCTGGTATATTAGAATAAAGCCCACAATGCTCTGTCCGAGATGAATCTACCACTATAAGGGGCCACAACATTATCTCCAGCCACTCAGAATGTCAATTTATTACCACACCAAGATTCACCGACTTTATCCGTACACTAAACAACACCAACACCGACCTCGCATTGAAGATCTCCCCAGCACAAGGCATCATGGAAGACATCCAAGAGCTTCAAATGAGAATAAACTCACTCAAGGAAATGGAAAGACTAGCTCCCAAAGACATCAACTTTCATGATACTCATCAATACACCATTGGCTACACAAGTTTGCTATTAATATTGGCTCTCATCGTATACGTGACATGGAGATATAAACAACATACGTTTGGACATCAAACAGTACACCCTAGACCACCCGTACCATTGCCAAGAACCACTTCCCTGGACCTATTACAGTCAGAAGATCTTGAGCCAGCTCAACGCGGGGAGAATGTTCAAGCCTAGCCATATGCATAGTATTATAGCAGATTCCTTAGCTTTACATACCTAAATTTCATTAATTGTAAATCTGCTTACAATTGATTTCTCACCGCTGCCCATCACAATTCTCATGAAATCGTCTGCACTATGCAAGTAAACAAGATCATATTGCATGAGAATTGTGATAACAGAAGGCGCAGTGACAATTATTTTGTAGGTAGGTAAGCAAAAAACATATATCTGATTTCATGTGACTATGGGAAGAAAATAATTTAGAATTGTTGCTGACTTTGATATTTTTGGATTTACAGTAGATAATTTTGTATAAAAAAGGGACTTTTCAAGAAAATAAATTATTAGTTGTTTGTCCGAAGTCGAGAGTTTTTATTTAGCGTATTTTCATCGATAAACGTATTAAGGTTGAGTACCTTCAATACTTTACCACTGTTTTCTGTTGAGGTTGAGTACCTCAATACACTTCGCCACTAGAACTACCGCTTTAAGGTTGAGTACATTAAGGCATAAATCCTATTAAGGTTGAGTACCTTAATATACCACGTTAAGGAAGTCGCGGGCAAGCAAAAGAGCTTGATCGCAATATAAACACTCGCTAATTCGCTTTTATATTCACTTATGTATCACAAAATTCTAGACATTTGCATAATTCCTATCATTGATCTTATCTAAATACATAAGGTAAAGAGACAGCTTTGTGGTATGGGCGATCAATGATCTTTAATTGAAACGAACGAGTAGAGTAGAAAATAAGTGTGGTGAGAATGTAAACAAATAGCACTTTTTGCAAGAAAAATGAAAAAAAACTATTGGGCCGGTAAAATCAAGTTTTCCATTTGGTGACTTGAACTGTTTCATGTTTGTAAAGCAGATATTGTATGGTTACATCACTGACTTATAACAATGGACGATTTGCTATTTCATGTGGTACAAATATTGTGTTTCTGTATATCAGAGTTTGAGCACCCTATAAAACGTTACTACATAAAAAGATGTAAAACCAAACCAATCAAATGAAATTTTACACTCGACATTCCAATTAAATTAAACACATATTTTTCTTGTGTTCAAGTGATATTTTAATCGCTTATATGCACTCTTATAAGAAATTAAACTCATGCCGATTTTAATTTTCAAAAGGTTATTTTTACTTGAATCTTGCGTATAGACAAGAGAGATGGAGCATGAAAAACACTATCTTTACCTTATTCCTGCTGTGATTGCATCTGCAGGCAACATAAAAACATCAAATGGCATAAGAAAACGATGAGTTAGCGATGCTTTATATTGGTAGCTCCAAGTCTGCCAAGTCTGGAAAGAGAAAACTATAAAACTTGTGCCATGCTTTCCTATAGGAAAATGACAATACTCTCAGACCATTGTTATAAGTCAGTGGGTTGCATGCAGTTTGCACGTCCTAGGCATAGCTAAAGGTAAAGACATTATTACCAATAAAGAATTTTACCTTATGTCCTCTACATTCTTTAGGAGATAATACTTATCCACCCAAATTGAGAATGATGGATTTTTTTTGGAAAGGTTATTTTCAGGTATACACCGATCGTTTTGTTGAAAAATATTTAATTTTCTATAGATATGTGGACGACATCATCTGCGCTATTCCCAAAGACTTAGAATATATCTTTGCAAATAGCTTCAATAATATACACCATCGATTCAAATTTACAGTGGAAAAAGAAATTAATAATAGCATCCCGTTCCTTGACATGCGACTACATAGAACAAGAAATCAGAGCATTATAACAGACTGGTATTGCAAACCTTATAGCTCTAATAGGATTTTAAATTATTACTCAAATCACCTACATAATACTAAAATAAATACAGCCCAAACCCTCGCAAACAAAATTTTTAAAATCAGTCACAACAAATTTTCACAAAAAAACACCACAATCGTTACAGATATATTAATAAAAAATAACTATCCACTACATGTAATCCACAAAATAATAAAAAGAGCGGTAAGGAGCGAATATTTTAACAATTTAACACAAACCCCGAACAACACAATAAGACTGGATAACACTAATCCCATTTACACATCAATCCCGTTCATATATCCGTTATCCCAAAAAATCGCGAAAATTATTAAAAATGAGAATAATCACATAAAAATAGCATTCAAGCCAATAACCAAACTAAACAACAATTGCACAAAAACCAAGGATCCGATACCCACACAAGAAAAAAACAGTGTTATATACAAGGTCAAATGTGAGAACTGCAACACGGCATACATTGGACAAACATCAAAAAAGCTTACAACCAGATTATCACAACATAAAGCATATGTCAATAAACAAGCTCCACGATCCGCACTAGCATCCCACGCAATAGACACAGGACATGTATTTTCCTTCGACAATACAAAAATAATCGACATGGAAAATAATAGAAAAAAACGTGAAATTAAAGAAGCATGCCACATATACCTTAACAAAAACAAAGTTATAAACTTAAGGCAGGACACAGAACTAATAAATAAAGACTATAAACACATACTGAATAAACTAAAACCGTAGTATTAGTCATAAAATTTTAAACATTGTCTCAACGACCGCTTAGTTATATATCGTCCTCGTAGCCAGTTAATTGTCTTTTCTGTTCTAAGTTTATTTTAATTTATTAATAATGTATTTTTCTTCTACTGTAATTTATTTTCTATGTTGTTTATGTGTTATTTATTATTATTTTTAAGAACTATTTATACGCGCCATAGACAGAAATAAGGTATTAAAATATTTATATTTTTTATAAAAAAGCTTGAACTCATTTGTAATTTATATGTATAGAGCTCCTGAAGAAGGGCCGCACTTGGACCCGAAACGTCGAGCAATGTTATAGAAAATTAAATATTTTTCAACAAAACGATCGGTGTATTCCTGAAAATAACCTTTCCAAAAAAAATCCGTCATTCAAATAACCCGATCAAAAACATAAGGCCAGCTGGAAACTTATCAGCTGTAAACTCATCAAATTGAGAATGGGAAGTATGTGGGTGACTTTATTTCTGGAATATTTTTTGATGATAAATATAATATGTCTACTGCGTTAGCTCTGTGATTTATATGTTTCATGTCATTGTTTATTTTTAATAAACATTTGTTTCAAGAAGAACTTTTTGCGAGAAACATTTCCAGTTTTTAAAATTTTTACGGTTATTTTATTTTATTTGTTAAGATTCATTTCTTATGATATATTAAAATGATACCAGCCCCACCTGGCTTAAACATTATAACCATTTTCAATGAGAGTATGTGAAGAAGAAATGGTATAATTAAAAAGATGGGCTGCAAGCTAATGACAATTCGGGAATGTATATGTGAAGAAATTTTTAAAGAAAAACCCAGAAATAGATTTCGAATAACTAATCTAAAAACCTAAAGTAAATAATATGCATATCGCTCACGTTTTAAAAAGGTTATCTAGGGGTTAAAAGTAAGCTGTCAAGTTTTAATTTGCTTTGTGCAACGTTGCAGAATAACTATTAAGATTTTTAATTTACATTCCGCAACGTCTTGCGGTTTTAAATAACAAATTTAATGTTTACCATTGTATAAATAACGTTGTACCAAGTATAGAGCTCTCCAGTTTTGATATATGGTAAAGTTGCTCAAGTCATATCAGTGCTTGAATCGACCACTTGAATTTGATGAAACCACGGCAACAGCAGTGCACACAATGGGAACTAAATATACATCTGAGTCAACCAAGTTGCTTTACATATTATTGTCTACCGTAAACCAGCCTCGTTATAAATCCTCTCATTAAATAGTTTATTTCAATTTTTACATAATTTTATTCCATGTTTGGTTATATTTACTTTAAAATTTGAAATTGAGAAATCAGCCCGTTTGAATGGTTTTAAATCTAGTAAAGCCATTTTGAAAAATTCAATTACGAATGAATGAGATCGTTGATTTAGCCCTGCTGTCTAGGGTATTACCCTAATGGCAAGTTTCACAGTCGAGTTTAAACCAAAGTTTAGTTTAAACCATCCTCCAAGTTTAAACGTAGTTTAAACCAAATCAGGTTTCACAGTGCATTCTTTTAGTAATGTTGGTAGTACTGATTAAATTGTGAATTAAATTAGTTATCGCCACAATTGTGAAGCAATTTTTCTATCAATAAATCTGTCGATCGGAGAAGTAAACAGACCAGAAAGCAAAAAATAAAAAATATGTAGCTATATTTGCTAATTTTATATATGTCAACATTCAAAAAGGTTGCAAATTTCAGCATAAGTTAAGTTGAGCTATTGTCTTCCCGAACGCATAACAAAGATATATTATAAAGCGCAAGAAAACGGACAAGAATAGATTCGAAGAAAAATTGGAAAAGTTCTTTACTTAAACGGAACCTAGCATAAAAATCAACGTCGTCCCACTCATTAAAAGGATTTGGCCGATTTCTAATTACTTTCAGTCGTGGACAGAGTTGTAAATTTAATCGAAAAAAGTCTTCTTCATTGCTAGAAATTTCTAAATCTAAATCCATGAAAAAATTATTTTTTTAATACAAAGAAACAATGCTCCTGTCAAAATAATATGTCACACTTTCACCTGGAGTTTAAACCGAGTGATCGCATGGTTTACACCAAACTGTGAAACTCATTCGTCGAGTTTAAACTAAATATTTGGTTTAAACTCAGTCTGTGAAACTGGTCATAAGTGTGTTTGAGCTTGCAACAAATTGCTAAGTTTTGGAGTAAAAGGTGTTTTCGTTATAAATCCTTTCATTAAATAAGTTTATTGTGACTCAGGTGCCCAATGCCCTGAATCACAACCATAAGGTCAATACATCAATATATTGTCCTATACAATTCCACACTGACTCTGAAAATGAAAAACATTTAAACTCAACTTTCTTTCCATTTAAAACTCTTCCACATTATAATAAAATGCAGTTAAACATGAATTGCATTTTGTTATTAGGCACACATTCCATTCTCAGGACATGCATACTTAGTTACATACAGTGCCTTCTTCTTTTTTTCTTTTCTGTATCTATACTGTACATACGTACACCACTTAATTTCTAAAATCTAATTGCATGTACATACATACACACATGCAATTATTCTCGAACTCTTAAAATTAATATTTCAAGACGGGCGCACAACTCGGGTTTGGTACGATTGGCCGCAAATTATAATCCCGCACATTAAAAGAGGAAAAAAAATGGAAAATAAAAACATAACACCAGTTTTAGAACTAAGTACATTAATTTTTATTTTAAGTTATTTTAAACAAAAACCCGAGAACTGACTCTCAACTTAATTATTAATTATTAATTCTCAGCGTAACTTGGATTCATTTTTAAAGCTTAGCTGACTTTTCATTTCAACTATCGCTTTATGGGAAACTGTCCTATTTTCTGGATTCTCATAAACGATAGATGAAATGTGATTCATCGTCACATGTTTCTGCAGACGACTGGAACTCTGGAATTTTGTTATTTCCGTTGTTTTTGTCGTCGCGAATTTTAGCTAACTTAACTCCTCCCTCCTTAAGTTTAAAGCTATCCTCAGTTTATATAATGTTTTTAATTTTAAAATTAGACCTTTTATGTTTTATACAAAAAATGACTATAAGTACTAATATTATAATAATTGTAGCAATAAAACTACTTCCATAAATATATTGGGTTTTCTTTTCATATTTGAATTGTTTATATTTTCTTTATGTTCCAGAACGATGTCATCAAAAGTTAATCTTTTGTTCAAATCTTTCACATTTTCGAAATCATTCGAAATAGCGAAACTTTCTTTGAATTCTTTTCGGTTATGGTATAAAATTTGGTTGCCTACTTTAATTGAACAATTATAAAAATTATTTAAGTAATTTCCTTTCATTTCTACTATTCTTTCATCACAAGTACTCGTAAGATTAACATGGTTTGGTTTTTTGCAATTTTTGCCTTCTTTTATTTCAAGTACTTCGAATGCATTATTAAATATTTCATACAGTTTCTCTTTTGTTAAGGGGTTTTAATTCTTTTAGATCTTTGTTACTTACGTAGCTACAGAACTTACCTTTATATTTAACAGTTTCTTGTTGATCAAACATTAGTTCTTGGTTTTGGTTATCGCCTATTAGGATGAGTAACGTTTTCTGTAAAATCATAATTTCTTTACGTGTTCTAATAACAAAAATAAAATAAGTCGAGTTTTCAAACAAAACTTAGGCCAAGTCGCATGGAAAAGTAGGAAATAAACTTTTCTTCACACACAGAGGTGGACTCAGATTTTACTCGCTGACAATCACCGCTATATTTCAGTATGATCAATCAGAGGTAATAAGTGATTTGATTCATGAAGAGAAAGAATATTCAAGAGAAATGTCCCAATCAAAAAATCTGAGTCCACCTCTGTGTGTGAAGAAAAGTTTATTTTACACCTTTTCATGCGGCTTGGCCTCAGTTTTGTTTGAAAACTCGTTTTTTACTTATTTTATTTTCTGCCTTTTACACGTTAGCTAAATTGTTCTAATATCAATTTAACCGAACTTAATTATATTTTTACTTAATTCTAGTTTAAATTTAGTTTCTTACTTTCTTTTTAATTTTCCCTTTTCCTTTTAATTTTCCGTTTTCCTTTAATTTTTCTTATATTTATCCTTACATTTCTTTCTTTCTTCTTTATTTTGAGTTAATTTTTGAATATTCTCAGTGAAATTTTTTTTGCGTCCATACGACTAGAGAGTTTCCAATCGACTGACCGTACTTCGAACACAATCCGAACAGTTTTGATAACTCGGACTATGGTTTACCGAGGTTTCGAAAAATTTGAAATTTTGAAGGCAGTTACGATGAGATGATTGGAAGTCAGCACCGTGGTTGGCTAGAAGTTTTTGTTCAGCTTATCATTACCGCCATTTTAAGTCATGTTTGGTGCCGATCCGAAAACAAAAATTTTTCGAGTATTAAATCGTCGAAGTACTGCAAAGGTTTTCTGAAATTCAAATTATGTTTTAAACAGCGCTTTTTAGCTGTATTCCAACTTGATCCCATATAACATGAATTTTCCCGATTTTCCATGTTTCCTATTACTATGAATTTTTTTTAAAAATTTACATGAATTTTCCTCGATTTTTCATGCAAGTTTTCATGATTGTTGAAGAGAAAGTATCGATGCCAGTAGGACGGAAAAAAATGATTCCGCATAGCTTATAAAACCTTTTTGTCGGAAAATTTTCCGCAAAAGTCGGAATATTCCGGAAATTTTCGGAAAATTTTCCAGAAAAATTGGAAAATTCTACATTTTTCCTGAAACAGATTTATCACTAATCATATCGATGAAAATCTTTCCTGTGATTTTCCCGCTTTTCCGGGTTTTCCATTGATTTTTCCACAAAAGCAACTTTATGCAACTCATTTCGCTCTACAACTTTGTCTTAGGTTGCAAAACGATCAAACGCTTCCTTGGTCCGAAAAACTCCGGAAAAGCGTTTTACATGAATTTTCCTCGATTTTTTCTGCAAGTTTTCACCATTGTCGGAGAGAAACTAATGATGCAAGTTGATAGGGAACTTGATTCTGCATAATTTAGAAAACTTTTTTACCGGAAAATTTTCCGGAAAAGTCGGAAAATTCCGAAAATTTTTTTCGGAAAAATCGTAAAACTCTGCATTTTTCCTGAAACGGATTTATCACTAATCAAATTTGTACCAGATCTTTAAATGATTTTTCCCGATTTTCCGTGGAAATTTCCGATTCAAATTTTGATAGATTCAATTGTCACGCGACATGAAACTGTGTGCCATATTTCAGCTCGCTGTGATGACGAAAAGTGCGTCGACGAGAGTGTCGAAAATAGTAAAAAAAGAAATATATAAATAATAATATAGACAGACAAATTCGTGTACGAGTTGAAGGAACGGGCTGGCCTCAATAATATTGTCCGCATTATGAAAAAAATGAAGAAATTGAAAAAAATGAAAAAATGAAAATATTGAAAAAAAGAAAAAATGAAAAAATTGAAAAAAATATTAGTGTACTGTTTGATGTCTTGCCAGTTGCCCCTCACCACATATATTCGTAGTGTTGTGTCGTCGTGTGCCGTGCTCTGAGATAGAGAGCACACGACCTGAGACGGGATAGAATCACTCCTAATCAAGGCAATTAAACACTTCGCTTCAATTAGAATTTTTTGTTTTATTGATCACTTTCAATAGTTAGAGTTACACAAATTGGAAAATTTAATAATTCACAAATTAGAAAATTACAATTGGAAAATTTAAAAGATTCACAAATTAGAAAATGTCAATAGTTAAAGTTGCACAAATTGGGAAATTTATTGATTCACAAATTAACAGATTTCAATAGCAAAAGTTATACAATTGGAAAATTTAAAAGATTCACAAATTAGCAGATTTCAATAGCAAAAGTTACACAATTGGAAAATTTAAAAGATTCACAAATTAGAAAATTCTAAGATTACTCGCTACGCACGGCTCGACGGTTTTTGCAGAACTCCTGGGTCACAACATCCCTCCCCCCTGGGGAAAAGAAAGTTTTATTCTTTCGAGAAGAAAACTTTCTTTTTAACTAACTTAATCTTTGTTTTTGATCATTATAAGGTTACATGTGAATGATGTACTTATATACTAAGAATATACCTGCTGTTAGGTATTATTACGGAATATATATACATATTATGATATTTTTAATTACATATTTCTAATTTAATTATCTATTTAAACAAGTTTTCAATTTATAGACGATGGAAATAATTATACAATATAAGATGCATATTTGTCTATTGAAATATATGTATGTAATAGCTACCTATTTATTTTATATATATATATATTTATATTAATTTTTTATCTTATTTAAAGAAAAAAAAAGAATATTGAAATGGTAGACATTTAATTTCATTCAAAAGAGAATGGGGAAAGTGAAAGGAAAAAAAAATGTTCACATATAAAATTTAAAAGGAATTATATATTATTTATATATATAGTGGTGAACTAACGTTAATCGTAAGTAAATAACATTAATAACGTAATTATATTTATTTTATCTTATTTATTTATTCGCTCAGATACTTTGGTATACTTACTTTTTTAAAATTGTTATTTATTTATTTTATATACAAGAAAATATGGTGTCCTTGTATATAATTTCAGATAGCTTTCATAATTTTGTCGATACTATATTTATTTCAAATCTCTATATATTTCTTTTTATATTTATTACTTTGCTTTTTTTATCTTATTTTTATTTTATTTATTACACTATGTATATATATATATCTCTTTATTCTTTATCACTTTTGGTTATTTACATTTTCCTCTACATTCAATTACACGCATATACAAGTGCATACGCAATGGAATGTGTGGGTATTATTTGTCTCTTAGACTGTTTTCTAGTGGGGATGAAAAAACCTTGACAAAAAACAAATATTTTTCATAAAGAGAGAGAAAAAAAAATGTTGTATTGTTCCTTTAAATTTCCTTTTTCCCTCGTTTGATCTTTGGGAGGGGAAGGTGTTAAGGGATGTTAAAGGATGGAAAAGGTTATTTCGTCTGTTATTTGTTGTTGTAATTTTGGTACTTTTTACTTTCTGATTGGAAGCATGAGTCCACGAGATATGTATATGCTAACATGTGTTTTTATATATTTAAATATATTAGAATTAGTTGGGGGAACTATCTGCAGTTCTTCTGTTGGGAGCAGGGGTTATGATGAAGTTAGACCTTCTTGGTGCCGCAGTGGGCACATCTGCAAGTATATGTTCCGGTACCAGAGGTATATTCTTACCTATGCCGGTTTTTGGTTTGAATTTCATGTACATGTAGGTGATTAGAATAGCGATAACTAATGCTATTGTTAAATATGATAAAGCATAGTGGTGAATGTGGTGATTGTTTATAGGATTTAGAGAATTTGATTCTTGTTCTTTTTGAAGGTGGATGGATTTGAAAATTTCATCGAAGTCCACGTTGTTTGTGATATTTAAAGGATTTGTTCTTCCTTACGTCTCCATAGAGGGAAGCGTCATATTTTCGATTATGTTGGAAATGTTTGTTGTTGGGATGAAATGGGAGTTAAATTTTGATATTTTTACGTTATGTCCGTGCAAGATAAATTCTTTGCTGCGGACATAACAACCTGGGTAGATAAATATTGTTCCGGTTCCCTGCAGGGTTTCCGAACTAATCGAATCTTCGCAAACGATATCTATAAGGAAAGGTTTTTTGAGGGAGAAAAGCCATGCATTTTGCTGAGATAATTGTGTCATATAGTAGTTCTGTTTTAAAGTCAAAATTTTACATTTTGATGTAATATGTTCCTTTTTTATTAAGTTGATTTCACATTGATTTACTCTATTGTTTGTATTAAGGATGGGTGATGAGATTTTACAATAAAAGTGAGTATGGTCCAACGTTGCGCAATTGTGGATTTCCTGTAGTGTTAATTCGATGTAGTGATCACGATTATAATCAATTAATATATATTCCTTTAATGGTTCAATATATATGAATGAACCGTTTAGAATTGTCGGTAATGGCATTGCTTTGAAAATTTGGTAGGATTCTTTAAAGGGAAGTGGGATTCGAAGTTCTATAATTATTTTGTTGTTAAAAATATTTGTGAAAATATATTGTCTCTGGAATTTATAGGAAGCATCATTGAACTCGGCAGCTCCTGCCTAATTTTTGATAAAATTTTTTCCATCTTATTAGGTGATATTAGTGTAGGGTGAAATTTTCCATGTTTGGAATCAATTAAAAGATCTATTAATTCTGACTGTGTATTTTGATATCTGAATGCCATTAATGAAACAAGGGAGATTAATGATTCTATTTCAATGGATATTTTATTATCCAGTGTTCTATTTTCCATTAATGAAGTAGATATTTGAATCGAAATTAGTTTTTTATGCATATTCGGGAATTCCTTTAAAATTGCGGCCTTGGTTTTATTAAAAATTTGAGCTGTTGCTTCTATTATCGCGGTTTGGCTTTTCATGAGGGAAAGGAGGGAATTTTGGTTTAATGTGAGGTTGTGAATTTGTTCATCATATAGCTTGGCATCATCTTCATCTAATGTGCCGAAAAGAGCTTTGGAAATTGATCCTATTACATTTAAAAGTGCTCTTTGTTTTCTGCTTTGAGTTATTAGGGGTATATTTTTATATTCTATATTTGCTATGATAAGGTTTATCTGTAGCAACGTACCGTTACAAGTGTGTGCCATTGCTGAATTCCCATCCAATTTCTTGCAGATAGCCGTAATTTGCTCCGTGATGAATTTGATGTTCCTGAATTCTGACTTGAAGTTTTCTAGATCGTAGTAGGTAACGATCTTCCACTCGTTGGTGTAGAAATTGGCTCTGCCAATTTCTTCGAAATAAATGCCTGCGTTGGCATTTATTTGATTTATTTTTATCCCCGAGCCTGAGATGAATGGGATGCAGATTAGGAAAAATGCCGTTTGCAATTTTGTATTAATCCGCGAAAAGTTTTAAGTCATTGTTATGGACTCTTTTATTGTTATTATTTATTTTCACCGTGGAGTTCTCAGGAGAATTGATTTCTATAATCACATATGGACCTGTCCAGAGTGGTGAGAATTTGTTATCTCTCACTCTGCTTTTTAACAAGACTTTGTCTCCAATATTGAAAGATTTTTGAACTGTGTTTTTGTCATATTGGATTTTGGACTTTTCTTTATGGGCCATGGCTATGTCTTTCGCAATTTTATAGCTGTGTTGTAGACGTGCTTTTAACTCGTTTGCATAATTATCGTAATTATAGCAAACGGTCGGAGATGATTTTAGGTTATTTGGGATTTCGGCTGGGAATCCGTATAGGAGTTCGCGGGGAGTATAATTTGTACTCGAGTGAGGTGTGGTATTATAGACAAACATGGCATATGGAATCCATGTATCCCAGTCTTGAGGGTCTTTCGCTACATAAGATCTGAGGTATTCTGCTAAAGTTCTATGACTTCTCTCCAATGCACCATTTGTTTGAGGGTGATATGGAGTAGTTTTGAGCTTTTTGATCTTTAGCAGTTTAGATACCTCGGCGAACATGCCACCTATGAGGTTAGATCCCTGATCTGTTAGGATACTTTCTGGAATGCCATGTCGACAAAGTATTGTTGTCGTGAAGGCTTCCGCTAATGTCTTAGATTCAGTGTTGACTATGGGAATAGCCTCAGAGAATTTGGAAAGGTCGTCTTGAAATGTAAGGATGTATTTATTTCCAGAATGGGAAATTGGGAGAGGTCCTACAACATCTAGGTATACTCTTTCAAAGGGTTTTGAGCTTATGCTTGAGATTTTCATAGGAATCTTGGGATTTCTGGATACTTTGTTTACTTGACAAAGTTTACATTTCCTTACATATCTTACAACATCATCTGAAATGCCAGGCCAATAGAATTGTTTTTTAATTCTTTTAATTGTACGGGAGACACCTTGATGGCCTCCCGTTGGTAGAGAATGGAAATCTTTCAGAACTTGTTCAATATCACTGCTGTTAGATAAATACTTTATGGAATCCTGATGAAGTTTTATATTTATTTGATGGTTAACGAAGATCTTGGTAAAAATGTTTTTAATAGTTGATAGATTTTGCTTGTCTAATACTGGGAAGGAGATATTTACCTGATTTAACTGATTTGCTTCTGTGTATGAGCAGATCTCAGTTAAAATCTTTTCAATGTCCGATCTGTCCCTTTGTGATCGGCAGGGTAGATTGACTTTTGAAATGATTACTGTGGAGTCTTTCTTCTTAAAGAAGTTCAGTTCGTTTTCTAGTAGAGGAGGTTTGTCTAAAAGTTTTAGTTTAGATTTTAAAACTCTTTCAAGTTCTGTATCTTGCATGGGCAAGATGAAAATTTTGGGGTTAGAATTTTTAGTTAAAAGTAATGGGAAATTGGTCTCAGTTATTACCACTGAGGAACTGTTTACTACTGATAAATCTGGATTTGTAGTAGTAATATTTGGATTGGGTGTATCTAAATTCGCCTGAGCTTTGGCTTGATTCCTGGTTACCACATTTACATGGGTGCTAGCTTCCGTTGATTTTACGGAATTTTCTGGGATAGCCCTACTGAGAGCGTCTGCATTTGTGTTGAGCTTTCCAGGTTTATGGACTATTTTTATAGTCATATTCCTCAAGACGTATTCTCCATCTCAAGACGTATTCTCCATCTCATTAGATTCATTAGCCATACTAATGGTTTGTGGTCAGTTATGATGGTAAACTGTCTACCATAAACGTATGGCCTGAATTGCTCAACTGCGAAAACAATTGCCAAAAGCTCTTTTTCGATTGTTGAGTAACGAGTCTCTGCACCATTGAGAACTCGACTCACATAGGCGATTGGATGATCTCCTTGATCATCTGCTTGGGAAAGGACTGCTCCGATGGCGTAGTCACTGGCATCGGAGGTGACAAAAAATTCTTTGTCGAAATCTGGATAAGATAAAATTGGTGCTGATATTAATTTTTTTCTTAATTCGCAAAATGCTTCATCGCAAATTGCATCGAACTTGAAAGGTGTGTCTTTTTTCAGAAGGTTAGTAAGAGGTTTCGCGATTTTAGAAAAATTGGGAATAAAGCGGCGGTAATAGCCGACGAAACCAAGGAAGGCTTTGATGTATTTTTCCTTCTTGGGTCTAGGATAAGATTGAACTGATTTAATTTTTGTCGGGTCTGGCTTGACTCCATTTTCAGTAATGATGTGCCCTAGATACATTATTTCCTTTCTTAGGAAATGGCACTTATCGGGTTGTAATTTTAAATTGAAATCCCGAAGGCGGCTAAACACATTTGCGAGCCTAATATTATGGTCTTTAAGATTGTATCCATGGACTACAATATCGTCCATGTATACGAAACAGTAAATGCCTTGGAGTCCGGAAAGGACATTATTCATGGCACGTTGGAAGGTTGCGGGTGCACCTTTTAATCCAAATGGCATACGGTTAAACTCGTAATGACCATAAGGAGTGCTAAACGCAGTTTTTGCTCTATCCTTCCCGTCCATGCGAATTTGGTGGAATCCGCTGGCGAGGTCTAGCGTTGTGAAATATTTAGACTTACCCAATTGATCTAATATGTCTGTAATATTAGGTAATGGGTACGCGTCGCCAATAGTAATGTCATTTACTCGGCGGAAATCTACAACGACTCGCCATTTTTTGTTCCCATGCTCATCCGGCTTTTTGGGAACTAGAAGTAGGGGAGAATTCCACGGACTATTTGAAGGGCTTATTATCTCCGAATCCAACATTTCATTTATTTGCCGAGTTATTTCTTTCCGGCTTGTTTCTGGAAGTCTGTACGGTTTAGTATATATGTGAGGTTTATTTGGGACCGTTTCGATTTTGTGCTCGGTTGCATTTGTAAACGTTAGGAAATCCCCTTCTAAGTAGAAGAGATCGTTGAAATCCTTACAAATTTTCCGAATACTCTCGGCTTCTTCCAAGTTACAGTGATCCAATTTAATCAGGGTGTGCAGTTTTTTTATTCTGCCCCTAATTGGATCTCTGTTGGAATCTGTAGAGATGCAATCGAAGTCATTAAGGTCATGGCATTCTGGATTCATGTCATGAATTGCCAGTTCGACGTCCTGCTCATTCGTGTTGAGAACTAGGACTTTTGCCATTCCTTTTGATGGGTTGACTATGGTATTACCTATGAACAACCCTGGCTTTACCTCTTTTTTAAAATATACCGATTCCGTAGTTGACGAAGTTGGAATTTGAATTATGGATTCAGATCGAGCGGGAATTGTAATAATATTTTTATTTAGTTCATCCGATTCATTTCGGTTCTCATTGGATTGGAAAATATGTTCCGTTTTTTGTAGAATATTTGTTTTGGGGTACTTTTCACTTTTGGTATTTAATTCTCGTGAAGTACTGGGTAACTTGCTTTTATTAGCACTTACATTGTTTGTTTCAGACTTCTTGTCATGGTTATCATATCTAAGATATGTATTTGGATAATCTGAGCGATATTGCTCTATGGGATAGGATGAATGACATTGCTTCACCTCTAAGGAAATGTAATTATTTTTATAGTTGATACAAGCGTTGTATCTAGACAAGAAGTCGTGACCAATTAGGCCGTCATATGCCAAGGTTGAGTTTTCTCCTACTATTTGGAAGGGATGTTCTATTATACATTTTTCGTTTGATGTATTTGACATTTTTGCCAATATTAATCCTTCTGTAGTTTTGGATTCTGTAAATAAAGTATTTATCTTGCAGATTGCATCTTTATAGTAAGTGCTGCCTGCTTTCAGTGTATTGAACTTTAATAGACTGATTTCTGCTCCTGTGTCTACGAGGAGTTTTGTTTCTTTATTCTGGCATACATTAGTAGATATGGAAATAGTAATGGAATTAGGACTGATAGTAATTGGAATTTTCAGCGTTATTTGATCTTTTAATAAATGTGTATTATCTAATTTGGGTTACTGTGTATGTCGGCTTTTGTTTGAATATACGAGGGGCTGCCGACTAATTCCTCTCGCCTTGATTTGTTTTCCGAGTGTGTTAAAAATATTCTCGGATTTTGTACGTGATCTTTGTTTGATCTTGGTTCGTTTTGGGGTTGTATTGTCGAGGAATGGGAATTTTTTCTAAAATTAGGATTTGGAACCTGGTTGAAGCTGACCTCATTTTGGGGAATTGTAGTTCTATTGGGACTTTCCGTTCGCTTTCTGAAGTTTTGATCAACGGGATTTATATTTCCTCTGTAGAAATTCCCGTGGTTTGCTATTCTCGCCCTGCATACTTCTAGGGTATGTCCTAATTTATGACAATACCTGCATGTAGGGATGGAGCTGTTTAAGGTGCTAGCCAGCTTAGGAGGATTGCTTTTGTTTAGGGCATTAGAAAAACTGTTATTTGGAATTGGTTTTATGCGACTGTTTTGTGGACAATTTGGAGCTAAATGTCCCTGTGTCCTGCATTTATAGCAAAAGGGGTTCTGCCCTTGTGTTGAATGAGCAGTGCGAGAAGAGTTCGCTGTTACTTTTGTTGCCTTTGATTCTAGGCGTAATGCTTGCTCACCAATATATGACGTTATGGGCTTTAATGCTCTATTTCCATGGAGCTTGGCTAATGTTTGGAGTTGTTCGCTAATTAGTCCATCTTCTATTGCTCTAATAGCTTGTTTTTCGTTGTCTTTTATGAAAGAATTCAACAGTAGTTTATCTGTTGTATATGAATGCGTGGCTTCGTTCAATTGAGCATGTGTAATATTAATTCGTTGCAGGAATTCTTTGACAGGCTCTCCTGCTCTTTGTCTTGTGTTTTGGAGTTTTGATTGGAGTACAGACTTTTCTAATTTTACTTCGAATGTTTCGAGTAGTATTTGCTTCAAATCTGACCACCTGCTTGTATCATTGTACTTAAGTACATTGTAGGCATCTCCAGATAGCTTACTTTTGATTATTGAAAACAGGGTTGTTGGGTCGGTATTGGGATAAAGCCGTTCTATGTCATCGCAACATGACACGAATTTATGGATGTCTTTTGGATCGCCGTTAAAATTTGGTATTAACGATTTAATTTCTGATAAAGAAATATGTGAAAGTTTGACTTCTGTGCTTTCATTGTGAAAGTGTGATGAGTTATTTCGTGTGTCATGTTGGTAATTAGGGAAACGGGTATCCAGCTGTTCTTGGATTGCAATAACAGCTTCTTCGTATTCTGCTTCTGTTTTACCGAAAACACCTTCGGTAAAGTATTTGTTTTCTAGGTCTTGTGACGTAGATTGCATTTCAATTGTATTGTTGAGCTCTTCAAATTCTACCCAATGTTTATTTAGGATAGCTAGTTTTTGTTCTAAATATGTTCTGCTTGTTGTAGGTAGGATATCTGGATTTAATGACTGTATAACTCTTGTAATTGAGCTAATTTTTGTATTTAGACTTCTGAAAATACTTTCATTTTGTAGACCGTCTGTTTCCTTATTAGCTTCTGTAACTTGTGATTTGGTTGGAATTCTCCACGAAGCTCTGGGTGATGGGATATGAAAGGGTTTTTGCTGGTTCATAGTACTTTCTGAGATTGATTTCAATCTTTCGGAAAGTGTTGCTTTCGTCAACATGTACCAGTCCTCAGTTTTATCCGAGCACGATTCTTTGAAATAATCGTGATCGGTCGTGAAGTCTTTATGCTGAACTATTTGTTCTTCTGTTTTCTCGAAGGCGCTCCATATTTCTTCGAGTTGTTTTAATTTACCGTTCACAAAGGTATTGGTACGCTTTGCTTTACCGGCTTGGTGATAAGCCCCTAGGATTAGTCTTATTTCCTTGTTTTTTTCTACTTGAGATGAGCAGAGCTCATCGAAAGAAACGGTTTCTTCAGTCATTATGGCTTTGTGAAGTAACAGACGGAAAATTCGGTGGAGATGTGGTATGAGATTTTATAATATTAAGGGTATCTGTATCGAGCTTCGATTTGGTTGATCTGATTGGAACTATAGACGATGCGACAAAATGATATTTAGTAGAAAAATACGGCTGAATAGAAAACAAATTGTTCAATTTCCAAGCAGTAGTAAGTTGCGAATCAGTTTGTTATGTGTAAGCAGTATTTGCTTTGAAGGAAAAAGGTTGTAAATTGTCGGAAGTGAATAAAGTACAAAAACGGGGGTTATGATAATTTTTTGGTATTACGAAATTCTCGTTTTCTAATAAAAGGAATGCTAAAAATGTATGTTTGTATAATAAAGAAAACTGATTTTATTTTATTTATTTTTAAATATCTCTGTTAAATTTTTTTTTGCGGGAGAACTGGACTTGTAGGAGAAAAAAAAAATATTCTATCACAACACAAAAAGGAATTATTATTATTATCAACGATTTTTTTAAATGAAGTGCGTATGTTCAATAAAATATAAAAAAAAAATTAGATTTATACACATATGCATGCAATAAAGAGGAAAAGTACTTTATTATCTGATCTATAACTTTTTTAAATTGTTAATTGATGACTCTTCCAATCAATATCTTTCTCCTGACCGATAGGCTAACGAAGTCCTACCGCAGGGGATTGATATTTGATTTTTGTCGAAGTCCTCTGACCAGCAAGCTCACGAAGTCTTGCCGCAGAGGTCGCTTCTAGGAAGAGCAGATTTCAATTTTTATGTGTTGAATTTTTTGTGTGTTTTAATTAGCTGAGAATTGTAAGAAATGTAAGAAATTGTTTTCCTTTTTTTCTATACACATATATGTATATGTGAAAATATGTAAATAATCGGGAAAATGTAGAGAGAAAAAAAAAGGTCAGAACGAAATTTTTTAAATACGCCCGTTTGAAGAAAAATTGAGGAATAGAACTGGGAGTTATTTGTGCGATCACTTTTTGTTTAATCAAAAATCTTTCCACTGATGTAAAATAATTGATAATAAAATTAATTTGACATAAGGGCAAAAATATAAAAAGAAAGTAAGAAAGAAAAAATATTTTTTCACGCTACCTTTAACTTAATCCACAAATTTTGCTACAGTTATTAATATATGTAGTTGTATATCTGGTTTATACGCCGGGCATTCAGGCCGGCGATTTCTTGTAGTTGATTGCGTTGGTGGTGAGGATGACTAAAAGTTGCATATATTGTTGATGCTTGGTGTGCTTTGGTTGCCGTATTGTTGTGGTCTTCCTTCCTTCCTTCCTTCTTTATGAAACGTCTTAAGTGAGGCAGGGATGAAGCCTCGCAACTTTCCCACGTTGGAGCGCTATGGCACTCTAAACAATTGTTTTATCTCCTCTAAGTACCCTGTATTAAGGGTACCCGGGCTTATTTTTTTTTTATAAATGCCACCAAAATGTTCTTGGTTTTTTTGTCGATTGTTACTTTTATATTACTTATTATGTTTTATTTATAGATATCTTTGTCACTTGTTATTGTCGTTGATTTATTTATTAATTCAATAGACTTTTGTTTTTATAAATTAAATTTTGTTTATAATTTTTTGTTTATCTATTGTTGTTAATTTGATTTTTGTTTGTTTTCTATTATGTCGTTGCTGCCAATTTGTTACAGTTTCGTGGTAGGGATTTTATTATTTTATATTATTTTACTTAATCGATTAATGGCATTGATTTATTATTTGAAGTTCCGCTGCCACCAGTTGTTGTGTCGTCGTGTGCCGTGCTCTGAGATAGAGAGCACACGACCTGAGACGGGATAGAATCACTCCTAATCAAGGCAATTAAACACTTCGCTTCAATTAGAATTTTTTGTTTTATTGATCACTTTCAATAGTTAGAGTTACACAAATTGGAAAATTTAATAATTCACAAATTAGAAAATTACAATTGGAAAATTTAAAAGATTCACAAATTAGAAAATGTCAATAGTTAAAGTTGCACAAATTGGGAAATTTATTGATTCACAAATTAACAGATTTCAATAGCAAAAGTTACACAATTGGAAAATTTAAAAGATTCACAAATCAGCAGATTTCAATAGCAAAAGTTACACAATTGGAAAATTTAAAAGATTCACAAATTAGAAAATTCTAAGATTACTCGCTACGCACGGCTCGACGGTTTTTGCAGAACTCCTGGGTCACAACAGTAGATGTATCTTCGACCCTACATATGGCAGGTGCCGTTGGTTGGCGAAGCGCTGTGTGATAAGGTGGTGCACTATTCTCCACCATCTCCTGTTGGAGTTTATCCACCAGTGAACCCCTGCACATTACTAAAGGGTTTCTCTAACGTGGGCTTTGTGCGGGAACTGAATCCACTTTATTGTTTGGTATCCCACGGTAATGTTATACCCGAACAGAGCTCTGCTAACCTCTAAAATTTGTTTTATAGATCTATTTTGGAGGTCTTTAGTAATTTAGATGTGTTCTGTTATTTTTTGTGTTGTATGTTGTTTCTATTTTCTGTGTGTTATGTTGTGTTATTGACTAAGTGTTTGTGGATTAGTGTGTTCTATTGTGTTCTTCTTTTATTAAGTTTTATTGTGTTACTAATAAAGTGTTTTCATGCAGTGTACTGTGTTATGTTTTTATTTTTATTTGGTGTACTATTGTGTTATTAGCTAAGTGTTCTCAGGTAAGAATTTATTTGCGTATATTATTCTTTTCAATTTTATATGTAGATTCCTGTAATTTATTTGAATAAATTATTTTTTCATTTATTTATTTATACGAATGCTCCTTATTGGATATAAAATTATTTTAAACTTGTGAACAACTGCAAATCTAAGTAAAGAAAAAATGGTTCATTACATGTGTGTATTTTTATCGACCGTTATTCATACTTTAATTAAGTTGTCATGGCTAATTTGGGTGGTTGTCTTATCATGCTAAATTGTTGTAAATACAAGACATGCTTCACTTATATATGTGTGCGTTCGTGACTGCTCCTTAATAATGCCGAATTAACTATTTTCATTTATTTGTGGCGTTGGTGTCACCCTCGTTACGTCCCGATAAATGTGGCCACCAACTGGAGTGGGCTTTTAACATATTAGTCGAATATGTCTCCGCCGATTAAATCCTATTTTTGCAATACATTATATTGCATATTCTGATGTGTAGGCGCTATATTGGCAATACCATAATGTTTTCTGCTACTGCCACAGTGGTTTTTAACTAATTTTTTGAGTGAATGGTCACCCCCTAGTTTGTGTTTTACGCACGAAAATTTTTTGTAGAATATGTATTATTCTTACATATATATATATATATTATTCTAGTCATTATTCCAGTTCTTATGCCTGGCTGATATTAAATATTAAATTGATAGTGAGGATATTATATGAACCTGTTTAATTATTCATATTGCGTGCTAAGGTCCGTAAATCCACTTGAATGTATTTTCTGATATCTGCAGATCCTACATCTAAGTCATTCTTGCTTGTGATAATTCTATTTTTTCTTTTTCTCGGTTGCCCTGTTATTAATTTTTTTTCTTAATTTTGTTTTATCTATATCTCCTGCTAAATTCTGTCGTGAATTTTTTTATATATATTTTGTCATGCTGCAATGTCTAAGCATGCGTTCACCATCATTTTTTGCATCCATTAATGTCTTTGTTCTTTCATGTATTATTGCCTTCAGTGATTGTATATATTATACAGCTTGGCTTATTACGTTTTCCAATTTTTTATATATATATTCTTTCTATATATTTATTTTGATTTTATGTTTTATTCCAGCTTATTTTATAATTTTTCTTACATTTCTTTCCGTGTGAATTCCGTGTTCTGTGTTGTCATGTGTAACCATGCAGTTCGCAGAATTTTCATGATCCTTTGCGTTTGTCATTTATTCAGGTTGTATCTTTTTCATTTTTTCTTTTTTTCATTTTTTTTTTCATTACAGTAGCAACTTTTATATTCTGAAGTTTTTGAAAGTCAGTGTCGTATTGTATAGTCTCTTCGTTCGGTAGGATATTATTGTGGATAATACTCAATCTTGCTGAGGCTATGTTGTTCTGTATATGTTCTATGTTGTCTTCTAGGATTTTTAGTTTAAGTGCATAGTCTGTCGAAATGATTTGACCTTCCATCTTATTCAATTTTTCCGAAATCATGGACCGAACTTTTTCAATTGTGCCTTTCAGCTTAACAAACGTTTCGTTAAAATTTTGATTGATTCTGATTTGAGAATTAGGATTTTCAATTGCATTGTGATTATTCGTGTCAATGACTCTTGTTGTAATTGAGTGCCGTGCTCGGGGAGGAGAGCACTCAACCTTGACAGTGTTAGTCGAACTGTTATGTTACAAACACCACTCAGTTCTCCAAAGGAGAGAACGGTCGCCAATTCAAGAATAAAAACATTTATTTTGTATCTTCGTTTAAATATCTGTATATATTTTTATTGAAACAGTTACAAGTATTGCTTTAACTTCTCAGCACATTTCGTTTCTTTTTAATTTCAATTTCATTTCTGTTTCACTTTCATTTTTTTCATTTTCATTTCACTTCAGTAAAATGTAATCTATTGATTTTCGGTTTACACTTCCGATAATGTAATAAGTGTGTATATTTTCAATTCCATTACACATTCAATAATATACTAAATTTTATTTTAGCTAATATTTCTCACTTTCAGTAATATACTAAATTTTGTTTTAATTCCTAATATTTCTCACTTTCAATAATATACTAAATTTTACTTTAATTCCGAATATTTCTCCTGCTTATTACTTTGACGGGTTGAAAAAATGAACTCCTCGAGGTTTGGGCAAATTACACCCAGGTACCCACGATATCTTCAAAAAGCTTTTTTGTTATTTTTATTGTTTTCTCACGACATTGAAAAAACGTACGTGAGAAAATGCAAAAGTTCTTTGATGCGAGCTATATGCATCAATGCAAAACTGTAATCCGATATGCACTTGTGCGCCCGTCTTGAAATATTAATTTTAAGAGGGCGCGAATAATTTTGATAATTGTATGTAGGCATTAGCCCCTCTATTACTGCGACCTGAAAGATAAGATCTATTGTGAGCCCCCGTTGCATTTACTACCTTTTTAGGTTCAGACTGTTAATAAAGTCTAGAACCATTCTGGGATTGAGGTTCCACACGTATACGTATAGGTTGGTGGAGGAAAAGCATGTTCGAGGTGGAGTAGTTTTCGCCTAGCCAATGCTTTGCAGTTGCAGAGTAAGTCCCCGAGGTTTCGTGAGTATCCTGACTGAAATGGCAAGATGAGGTCTCAGTCAAGCCCGTCTTGTTTAGGTGATACCGCTTAAGGCCTGAGAAGAGCTCAGTAATAATTTTGAGCTCTGTTCTTCCAAGGAGTAGGAGTTCTTTTGTTTTTCCGCCAGAGGTGTCGACAAACTTTATTTTATATTGTTCATAAAAATTTCAGTATAAAAACAAACTATCACTACTTTGTATCTTAGATACAACAATAATTACACTTCTTCCACCAGGAATTGCAGATAAGCTTACTCTTACCATTGGTAGGTTATAAGCCAACTTTCACAATTTTTCACAAGACGGAGATTAAACTACACATTTATTTTTCACAAGATCTGCACTGGTCGAAATCATCCAAATGCCATTTTTTGTGTGGAATCCGCGACCATAATGTAAATTACTCAGGATATCTTATCTTTCACAAGCTATAATTAATATCATTCGCTACGGAATTTTGACATCTATATTTTCCCATCAAAAGACTTCCTTCATTTATTAAATTCATTCGTTTAAGAAACAAATACCAAATTGTGCTATAACATGGCGTAATTAAATTCTTGTCATCCATGTTTAGAGAATTTTAATGTGGAACGTAATTTTTAACTATCTCGCTTCCACTTGTTTTCTCATTAGTTATATGAGAATTCATAAATTACTAAATATCTTTTAAAGAATATATTTTGGTACTTTATTAATGCCGCCATTGTATTCCTCGTAAAAAAATACCCCGAATTCATATGTTGGCAGTACATGAAATTTAATAGTTCCGCGGTGTTTATAAGTTCGTTTCGCGGTTCCGCGGTGTGAAAGTTTTTTTTTAATTTTCCGGGGAAAAGGTAAGTTGTGAAAAGTGTGTTATAATCATTACACAGTATATGTGTATGTGTTTATATTGGGGATGAACAATTATTAGTGATTAAAGTGATAATCTAGCATGTATTAATGTCACAAAGTGTATCATTTTTCACAGAACTTTGCTGATGTCGACGTTTTGAGCTATACATATATCTATGTACAAGTTGTGAGAAGAAAGTGAAACAGAAAGTGATATTGACAGCGGTGATTGCAACGCGTACAGACAACAAAATAACATGGCTGAAATATATGAAAGAATCATGGGCAAGGTGTCTAAATACCTGCCGATTATTTTCGGAAAAAGATTTCCAAAACTAGCGAAGGAAATACATTGTTTTCTGAGTTGTTGTAAAGATCTAGACGACCGACTGGAAACCATAGAACAAGGCATCTTTATGAAGTGCGGGAAGTATCGAATAAGAGACGATGCTTACTACCTGATAAGCTCTGATGAGCCAAAGAAGCATTACAGAAGTCAATCAGAGCCGCTTACGTGCTGTTACATGATGTTAGCATGTCGACAAAGACCAAGAAAATATATCAGAGAGTTTGCGAATAAAATGAAGGAACTCTTGAATCAGATTAAAAGTGCTGTTTCCACGAAGTACCAGGTAAAGATGGAGGAATACCGGCGGACTTACAAGCGGATGCAATAGCGTGCGGAAAGAAGTGGAGGGAACCAAGCAATAAGAGTTTTTCACAGGAAGGATGGAGAAACGACGACTTTGTAGTATATATACCTGCACCTCACCAAAAACCTTTCTCATCGTTAAAGCAGCCAATTCAGGCCGATTCGTACAAAGGATTTCCTGGAAGAGCATATCGACATAGACCCAGCCATTGCTTCAAGTACGGGAGAGTGCCACAAACTACTGGTCTGTGTAGAATGCCAGCAATATGGGCATGAAGCACCCAATTGCCGCACCCATCACATCAGAAGGTATTAGTGATAGATTCCATCCGGCAGGGGAGGGGCTTTACTGCCGATTTTGCCCAACACGGGACCACTATAAGAAGAACTGCATGTGGAAATATTTAGCAGAAAAGGCCAGCGAACAACTAAATTTCCACAACAGGTTTATCGTCTCAGTTCCTTCGGATATAGCAGTAGAAGGTAAGTTAATACATTTAATAGATACCGGATCCAATTGTAGTATAATTAAGGTTAATAGCATAAATAGAAATACGCCCATACATACATCATACATCACCAAATTAGAATTGGCGGTCTGCTCTGATCCGCTAAGAGCTCCATAGGCACCTGTGTGGCAAAGTTGCAGACAGCCAATAGTCAGCATGCCTGCAAATTTAATACAGTTAGTGGTACGGTCTAAATTCCAGCCCACGGTATACTTGAAATGGATTCTCTCAGCGATAGAAATATTGTTGACCGCGTGAACATGAAACTGTGGATACAAGGCGTCGGCAATGGTAAGGAAGAAAGAACCTATTGTGAAAATGTCGCAGCTGGTGCACAAATGGAATCTACAGCTTGGCAAAATAGGAGTCAAGGAAGTTCGTAGAGGATAGAGGATAGAGTATATTAAAATTAACACACCAGAAAATATCACATCAGATGTTAATAACTAATACTCCAAATGGGACAAGCAGGCACATAATGTTGACAAAATTTCACGACATGGATTGACCCATCTGTGATGCCAACGTGGAAGAAAACCTTGACAGCTCACGAAAATGTGGGGCTTGATGTTAAAAATGAAGAATTTAATCAGGATAGGAAGGGGCTATATAAATATTATGGCCACACTGGAATCGGTAAGAACCGCTAATGTAAAAGCCTATCCTAATAAAAGGCACGAACTGTTCTTATGAACAACAGCGACCTCGTAAGTATTCTGAGAGACCTGCACGGCACTATGAAGGTAGTAACAATTTCTATCCTCAACTACGGAAAGCCAAGGGGATTTTGCAAAAAGGTAAGGTAAAATTTCAGGGATTTAGTAGAAAGCCGGAGAGGACAGAGTTACATCAAGGTAGAAAGAACGTATGAAATCGGAACTTCATTTATGTCGAAAATTATACTTCTACTGCTGCTTTAATGTACATCTTACGAAGAAGTGTTCATTGGTATCCGAGCACCGTATCGCTAAGCTGAGGTTAGCAGGGGCTTTCAAATTTTGAATAAATCTTGAAGTGCAGATTATTTAAAATTTAAATTTAAATTACAAAGCTTTACAGACTAACAGGCCGATAAAGGATATGGAAGAAGATATTATGGTAGTTGACGGAATGTTTCTAGTGGAGGACGAATCAATACAACAGGTAAGGTAAATTTATATATAAAAAAAGGTTAAAAAAATTCTAAGAAAAGAAGAAATATGAATATAATGCAAATGAATAGTACGAAAAAAAAAGTTAAATGTGAAATATTACTTCATTGATAATTAACGAAAATAAATGAGCAAAATCATAAAAGATAAGAAAAGTAAAAAAGTTTGAAAATATTATGTTTAATAATCTCAATTTACAAATAAAGGATAGTAATGATTACTATAATAAGATATCTTAAGGCTAAGAGGGTAACAGAGGTTGAAAATATGTATGTAAAAAATAAAAATAAACGAATAGTGTAGTTTGAATCTTAGGAGCTCAACGATGGATATAAATACGGTAATAGGGGAAAGAGGTACGCAGACGAAAGCAATACTATCAGGTATGCAGCGAAAGAGAGGAAAGCAATGTTATACAGAGGCCTGGACTATTTAACTCATGTAGATATGGATGCGAAATTTGGAAGTAAAGCCCACAACGGATAGCTGAATATTAGGAATATTTGACGGTTCATAAATATTATGGTATTACTAGTACGCAATTTAAGGTTGAGTTCCTTAGTATACGATATACAGTACTACATATATGAAATCAAAAACAATTTTTTTTTTCTTTAAGTACTGGCGGAATCTCAATATAATAGAGAAAACTCCCATCGTTCCAAAAAGACAATCAATACAAGATAAACAGTATTTTTACAAATATCATTATCAATCCACAAAACCTCACCGCAACTGTATAATCGAAAGTATTTCTATATTAAGTTCTAATCATCGCCTGGATAAAATATCCTCTTAAAACATCGAAAATAAGAGCAACGATTCTTTTCAGACCTGTAAAATTCCAAGTACGAGTACAGTACCAGTACCTGGACTTGAATTATTTTAAGTACAAGTCCCAGTACTGGTGCTTAAAAACATTTCAAGTACAAGTCCCGGTACTGGTACTTTAAAATTTTTTCAAGTACAAGTCCAGGTACTGGTACTGTTACTAGTACTTAAGTACCAATGTACGTAAATAATTTACAGGTCTGTACCTGTAAAATTCCAAGTACAAATATCAGTACAGTACCAGTACCTGGACTTAAAATATTTTAAGTACAAGTACATGTCCCGGTACTTGTACTTAAAAACATTTCAAGTACAAGTCTCGGTACTGGTACTTTAAAATTTTTCAAGTACAAGTTCAGGTACTGGTGCTGATACCAATGTGCTGATACCAATGTACTTAAGTACTTTACAGTTCTGACTTTTTTTGTTCAGTTTATTGTGATAAATTAAAGAAGCGTATATAACAGAGAGCTATAACACGTTTTCTTCTCTTTGAATTTTAAAGTGTATAAATGTTGCCGAAAATGTAATGTAGAGCTTAGATCTGAAATGGTGCATTCAATGAGAATAAAAATGCTAGTACAGTGTTGACAACTCCGATTATTGAAACAGTTTTTGACATGAGAACCCAATTTTTTTTCATTAGAAGATGCAAATATGTAATAGGCAGGAAAGATTTACCAAAGGAAGCAAAAGCTGGAAGGTGAATAAGTGTAGATCGCTTGCAGTAAAAATTTGAAAACATCTATAAAAATAGAAGGAAAGTGTAAGAAATACCACTAAACTATATTATTCAAGACCATACTTTTCCAACAAACAGTTGGAGCGATCACAGCAAATATAAGATTATTCATTGTATGAAGGGGCAACAACAAGGATAAGATTTAGTGCTGATAAAGCCATCTATAAAAAAATTGTAATAAAAAGCCTTAAGGTATAATTGCATTAAGCGAAGTAATTTTTAAAGTATTGTAGAAAGAAGATGATAAGTAACCATATTATGTATTGTATAGAGAATACACTGAACATCAGAAATTAAGGTCCTTTAATAAGATTTTAAAGCTTACAGTTTTTATTAGCATAAAGAAATTAATAGTGTGAAATAGATAACAATATTATGGCCTGATGGCACATAACAATCAAAATTGGAAGATTATAATTTGGAAACTAATGACGAAACCGTGTGAAATGTTTAAAGAAAGAATATGGTTAAGTAAGATATAAAGAAAAGAAAAAAAAATATTTGTGATCAGGAAATATAAGAAGAAAATATATTGTAGAAAGGAAAAAGGGAAAATACTTTTAATGTAAAGAAACACAAAATTATCAATTAAAAATTGATTGTTTTCTATTTACCTCATTGAGCTTGGGTGGCTGGCTACTTGGAGGTAGAGTGGGAAAATTTTTCGAATTAAGTGCAGCTGTATTTTCAGTAGTGACTGGGGCTGTATTTCGAGTTTTTTTGGGACAATGGGCTGCGAAATGTCCAACTTGTTTACAACGGCCGAAATTATTTAAAAATTCAAATCTGTCACTAAATTTTGAAGATTTTCGCAATTACTTAAATTAATTTTTGCACAGTTTTTTTAATAATTTTTTTCACCAAATATAATAACCATAAAACACACAGTCTGAATACAATTTCTGCTCACTTTCTTTCACGATTTCTGTACTTTTTCCACTGTTTTATTGTACTTGGATTTCCCGGAACACAAAATGACAATCGCTCTCTGTGACAATAATAATAATAATAAGAATAACTTTAAGAAAATCAAAATGAATTCCATTAACTGCATGCGCCCATATCTTTTGAAGAAGTAAGTTTTGAAGATATATGTTTTTACTAACATTTCTTTTCTCTGATGAGGTGTATAATTATACGAAATCGGAACATCACTCAAATTCTGTGAAACCATCACACTGCAAAACGTTTTCTGAGAATAATAGTTCTAAGTCAATGCGCTAATTAATACAGCTCGAACGGAGAGGTCTGCTACTAATTACTTTCACTGGAATACTGCACAATTAAGTAGCCGCTGAAGTTTTTTTGTAGTGCAAAAGTAGTGTTACCTGCAGGTGACACTGGGACTTGAAGAGTTAATAATGACAGAAGAGAGACGTGCCACTAAAAGGAAGAGAATAAGTTGGTCCCCTGACCAGGAGTCGTCATTGTTATTGTCTTTATGGCAACAAAATATTGTGGAGCTGCGAAAGTGCAGACGTATTTCTCATGTGTACGCAGAAATTGCTTCTGAACTGAAAAGCCACACGGCACAAGAAGTGCATATGAGAATTAATAATTTTTCCCGAAGATACAGGTGAGTACCTACTCTTGAAAAGCAATGCACAAATATATACTTAGTATATATAATTATTGCAGAAGGTAAAAAAAATTAACTGGACCGTCCGGAGGCTCCCCTTCCAACTGGAAGTACTTCGAAAGGTTGCATATGATTCTTGGCTCATTTAAAAAAGCAAATAACACTGAATTAATGGAAGAGTCATTAATTTTTGTAAGTAACGCATTATCATTCTTAAATTCTTTTCCTCTTTAGGATATAGATAATTGCAGGTATTTAGCGTCAAATTTTTCAACACCAAGTACTTCAATCCCATCATCGTTGGCAGGAACTCAATTGTCTCCACCAGGAAGTCCATCACCATACTTATCCCAAAGGTCTATATCGCCACTAACACCATCGTTCCTTAACCCGGAAGTATCTCTATCAGTATCGCCAGCATCAGCAGTTCTTTCCAGTTCTCGTGCACGACCTGAAAGAAAAAAAAGTAAATACAATTAGCCATCAGAAAGAAGCTTTAAATATTGCTAGAGAGAATCACAAAATGATACGTGAACAAATTGCATTTTCTCAAGATGTAATGAAAGAGCAGTTAGAAATTATGAAACAGTCAGTTGAAAACAGTATAGATTTTGCAAATAAAAGTGTGGAGATTTCCACAATGCAGGTGGAATTACAAAAGAACTTTATGGCAATGACGAAAGAAATGTTAAATAAATAACTTCCTTTTCAATGTATGAAACCGAAATGAAGAATGTGATTATAGTTTTTATAATACTGAATAACTTCTTCTTTTAATAATGATGTTATCTTTTGTTTGCAGGAAACCGAAAGTGTTCCTTTAGAATAGAAAATGAAGAATGTGATCATAATTTTTTGGAATACTGAATAAGTTTTTCTTTTAATAATACTGTCACCTTTTGTGTGTTGCAAAGCAACTAACGAATTTATTAAACCTGTTTTGCAGAAGCATTTATTATTGAATACTTATTGAAATATGAAGTTAAAGCTCTTCGAATCGCTTTCCCATCTATATTATTGTCTCCGACTGTTGTGTTTTGATACGGTTGTCTTTTAAGTATAGCGTTTTCTGTCGTCGTATATTCTTTCATCCAGGTGTTGCAAACATTATCACTCTCTTCGCTGAGGAAGTTATGTAGAATTGCACATGCTTTTATTATTGTGGAACTATTTACTGGGCCAACTTCTAATCCCTTTCCCAATTTCCTAAATCTAGCTTTGAGTTGTCCAAAGGAATTTTCAATTACTCTCCTACATTTCACAAGTTATAATTGAAGCGTTTTTCATCTGTGGATTGATTGACTGAGTATGGGTAAGGTTTCATAACTAGTTGAGATAATCGAAAGGCGGAATCGCCTATTAAAAGGATTTGCACTGTAACACCCTCTATAATTTTATATTTTTCTTTGAATAATAGATTTGTCTCATTACTCTTTTTTAGAGATGAATTTTCAAAAATGAAGGAGTCGTTGGTTCTCCCTGGTGTGCCAAGTTATGTATGTGCATCTGCAATGTGATAATGAAAATGCATTAGTAATAAACGAAATATACTCAATTTAACCTGTAGTCAGCAGAAGCAAATAAAATAACTGAATACCATCCCTTAAAATTGTAAAAGTCAACAGCCTCCTCTTTATAGGGCGCAATTTCGATATGATCTTTTGTCGAATTATATAATCACCAATAGCGCCAAAACATTGTGGAAAACCAAGATAGTCAAATCCAGCAACGATTTCATCAATCGTATCAACTGATGGGGGATACGAATTTATGTACTCATTTTGGAGAAAATCTCACACAGCACCACAGAACTCCAAAACGATTTCCCCCGTAGTTGTCCGGCCAACTCCAAATAGATTCCCACTAGCCCTGTATTCACTGGACGAGCCCAATGCATGCAAGGCTATGGCAATTACTTTATCTAGAGGTATTGCCTTTCTCTTATTTGTATTTTTTTTTTTTTAATATATAGCTTTTCACAGAGCTTTCCAAATGACTTGCGTGTAACACGAAAATCCTGCTTGAATTTATCTTCGGTGTACGTCGGTACTTCCGTTTCCAAGTAACAACTTTTCCTGTCCTACAATTATCAAGTTAAATTCCATTAAAATTGTACGAAAGAATTATTACTAGCGTCCAAATTCGCCTTTGAATAGGTCCTTTAGGAAACATTTCTTGCATTGAGTCTACATTTTTCCACAACACTAATTGTTTAAGCAATTAATAAAGGTAACTGAAAATTCAAACCACCAGTTTTAATCTCTTGCTGAAATAACAAAAAAAAGAAGGATGTGCTGGTTTTATGAATGATAACACAAGGATTTTTATGACGACTTTCAGTTTATTGAACTTCGATATTATGTATATATTTTTTTTGTTTTTAACAAGATCAATCAATAATCTAATTCTAATTCAATTACGGTAAAGGTTTGTTAATGTATAAATTATAATCAATTCAAAGAAAAAAAACTTTAGCAACTACTATTCACGTAATTAGGATTAACACGTACGTTGGAATCTTTCATACAAACAGTCAAAATTAAAATGTGAAACTATGTCAAAAAAAATAAAAATGTGAGGAATATTTTTTTTTTAAACTTAATTCACTGCTGAAAAAAAATTAATAATTAAGAGAAATTGGGTTGGAACAATAACAATTTTTGCCACAGATTTGTGCAAATTATTAAAATTTCCCAACACCTTGTAAGCAAATCAAAAAAATTTTACCACTATTCCCTTTTTTATGATGAGAACTGTACCGCAACTGCCGTAATAGCGTTTCCGTATGAAACTAAATTTTCTAATTTTAACTAATTCCGATATGAAAAAACAAAGAATGAACCGAGGAAAATGCCAATTTTTAAAACTACCGAATATCCAATACAAAATTCTAATCAACGAAAAGAAATGGAGATTATAAAAACAAAAATGTAACCGAAGAAAAAACAATTTTTTTAATTTTGCCAAAACCGAAATAATAACGCAGACATCCAAACTGCTAAAATAGACTGAGAGAGCGTTTGACGTTTGCGTCGCCTTTTTATAGACCCAAGAGGGGAAATTATTCAAAATGTCTACCAAATTCCACCCATAGGGTGATTAGCAAACTGTGGACTCCATATCCATAATCTGTTTTTATTTGATTTCTCGTTTAGTTTGCTGTTCAGCATGATTTTTATGATTGTATCCTGCTTCTCCAAGAAATTTCTTTCATTTATAATGCTTTTCCTAGCAATTGCACATAATATTTGTATTTCGATATTCGCCATAAACTAATGGTTTTTATAATTCTGGCAATGTTATTTACATGTAGAATATAAATTCTCCATTTTAACTTCTCCAAGGATATTTCATCTCATTCCCACATTGTGTCTCTTTCTTACTCATTAGTCTTAACGGCAATAAATAAAATTCTAAATAATTTCAAATTCGCGTGATTAATTGATAAGCCATTATATTCCTTGAACGCGCCGCGAAAAAACCTGTCAAATGCATGGTTTGAATCTCGCTGAAACGTAAAGTGACAGTTCTAAATCGCGATTAAATTTGAGTGCGTGACAGGTGATTTTCACCTGGGTTTTTTCGTGTATTTTATGTGTTTATTTACAGGTTTATAACAATAAACGTCGTTGGAGCACCTTTAGCACAGTCTGGATACACCGGATGATGGATGCCGGCCGTAATATTGCCACAAAATGATCATAGGGTAAGTGCCAATTTGCCTGTCATGACATGGAACTTTCGTCTATTTGTAGGAAAATTAACACATTAAACAACAAATAATTGTTTGTTATATGTTAATTTTGCTACTGCATTATTAATTTGTTACGTTACTTAGTTTGGTGTTTTGTTATTTGTTATTTTTTCTACATTTCCATGTAATGCATGTTGTTGTTGTTTCGTTTGCATTCCTGTAACTTCTTTTTATGCATGTAAACAAACCTTGGTTTTGTAATTGTCTACTTGTAGCTTTAGTTATTTTTATTTCAATTCTTTTCTAAATTGTTTTTTTTTTGTTGGTTTGTTTTAGATAATTACAGCGAGCGGAGGAATTCTTAGGTTTTCTTGGACATCGAATCACGGACGGAAACTTTGTTCAGGTAAGCATTTTTGTCATGTTATCATTGATTGTAATTCATTTTCTTGTATAAATTCTAATGCTTATTCTGTTTTTGTTTTTAGGTATTCAGCAAGAATGCAGTTCGCCGAGGGACGTTTCAGCTGCTGCAACACTAATAATTGTTTGTTAATTTTCTTGCAAGTTTCCATTATATTTTGCAAATGAATATTGATCAAAACTAGTGTATTAAAGTATTGTTTAATGTAATGTTGTTTTTTTCTTTTCTAATTTGTTGAATATAATCAGAAAATAAATGAAAATCAAGTTTATCGCGTCGATTCTTTCCATTTTGCTTCTTTACTGTCAATGTCAAAACCAGTTTGACAGTACAACTAAATTAAAGAAATAGCTGTGTGTCTGCAGTCTTATAATGAGTCATTAAAGACTAATGAGTCGTTAGTTATTTCTTCATTAAGAGTGCTGTGTGTCTAGAGTATAACAATTTTTCCGTCAAAATTCATGATTACCTTAGCATTCTCTTGCAAGATTTGGAAACCTCCTGATCCGGATCAAAGGAGATAATTGATAGATGTGAGTGTCCAGAACAAATGTACAAATTTTTTTAAATTCACAAGAAATCATTACATTGCAATGCTTTTGTAGAGTAAAAAATTCAAAATTTGAACCAAATTTTATTTAGGTTCTATTACGACTTTTGTGAAAATTGAAATCATGGAAATTTGATAATTTTTCTTATATGTAAAATCATAGCTACCTACAGACATTTTTTAGATCCAAATCAATTTGAAATTTCCAATGAATCATATCAATATAAAGAAAACGCAGCTAATGCTACATTTCATTTGATCCTGCAAGTATACCCACCTCCATGCAACCGTTTTTTAGAGCCTCCTACACACGTTTATCGCAAAACATGCGACAAAACAAATTTATCTATCATTATTAGCAGATCAATTAAGTCTTAAACGTAGTCATAAAGATATCCAATGAAAAAAATTAAATCTACCATTCTCTATACATATCAGAAGTAACAAAATTTTTTAGTATTACTTCTATTGTAGTTATCCGATGTAAGTCGATGCAGTACAGTAGCTCTCCAGTCATCACAAAAAAAAGCAAGGCAAAAATATTTTCATAAAAAAGACAGATTTAAATACATTTGCATGCACACGATACACGTATGAGGTAGGTACTATATTAAAGTAATAAAGGGCTTTAAATAAATAAAGTAGCCTTTATTACTTTATGGTACTATGCATATATTACAGAATTTTCAAAGCTTCATGTCAGAATACTCGCAAGTGCATAGGGAATCAATATAGAGATGGACAGCCAGATGGCGAATCCATTTTCTTTAGTATAGTTTCAAAAATGCAGCGGTGTTAGATTCGGCTCTTGTGGACAAAATCTATTAGAATTTCCCCCATATATTTTCGGTCTCTATAGATTTCTTTACTCTATTACCATGTTTACATGCAGAGTTGGAAGATTGAGTCGAGATTGACTTGAGTTTTCGACTCGTGTTTTTGAGCACACAGGGTTGAGGGATTGAGTTGAGAACGGGTCCAAATATAGTTGAAGTGATAGTTCAACATAAGATCTTATTTATGGTACTCTTGTGATGGAGTTATAAAAGTTAGAAATCTTGTTTAAATAAACAAAATAAATATACAACCTAAAAAAACTTTCGAGTAAAGAGCAAACAAAATAAATCCCAACAGTTAGCTGCCAACTCGACTACTCAATCCATGTTTATAAGACATCATTTTGAGTCGACTACAATAGCCAAGCGTGATCGAGTCGAGGGGTCGAGTAGACCCAATTTCAACTCGAGCCGCGTATATATGGTGTTGAACCCGATTTCAACCATGGTTCAACCCTGCATGTAAACATGGTATATGACAGTGCATACCTTTCGATTTGTTGGGTTGAGTTTTATTAACTGGTCCATGAACCAGTGCCGTATCTATACTACAGCAAGAGTCCAAATAAAAAAAACTTGCACTCTAGCGGAGAACAAAAGAGTTCCTTCACTATACAAACATAAGAGTTCGAATAACAGAGTTTGCATTCTATTTTCAATTAATTGAAAAACTGCTCTTAAGATCTATGCACAATTGCAACGGGAGAGCGGAAAACAGCAGCGGGAAATTACGTTGTAAAAACAAGCAGTCGAAAAATTGGGAACACAATTGCAACGAACGGCCGCAAGCGGTGGTTGTGAAAGAAGAACATTCTGACATTTCGTTTTGTAATTTGTGTTGCGCGATTTGAAAGGAAATTTTAAAAAGGAAACATTTCTATTATCTATATATATATATATATATATATATTATATTGAAAGAAGTGCAATAGACCAAAGTGTGCAAAAGACAATTTTAGTTATGCGGATGTTATATATTTGAAATTGGCGCGGTGTCCTGCAACCTCACAATCACGAAAAATAATGCCAAAATAATTTCATTCGTTTGATTTTGTTGGTAGTACTGCAGCAACGACGGCAAAGTCAGAATTTGACCAATCTCGACAGCAACTTCGTCGATCGATGTCCGTCGCCCGTCCTAATTTGAGGGCAATCGCAGAAGTTTGACAGCAGCATTTTTTCGTAGTTTTCAGTCTGCCGTCGCAATTGGGCTTAGGCCTTTACAGTTATCTTTGAAATTATTTTCTGAATATTCTACTAAATTGTTGGCGGGATCTATGAAGTATACCGAGAGCAAGAGTATTCAGTTTCTTTATGTACATTGAGTACTTAACTATAAAATAATTAATGTTTGAATCTCATCTCTCATTTAATTACATCCACTTTTATTAAAGCCAGGCGTATCAGTTAGTCAGGCAGATATCTATGGTATTTCTAAGTTACGAAGTTCTGTTTAACAAAAAAGATAAAAAAAAACGTGTACATTATTGTTAATTAGCCTCAATAAACTACAACTTGAATACTTGATTATTGGCGGGAATTAACTGGTTCAGGATTAGACGATAACGATGAAACAATGGATGAAATTATTTAGAGTATTTAAAAGTAACAGCGTGACAACACCATGCTTTAACACAGGTTTATTATAGAACTGAAAGGTGCAATGGCACTGATTTTTGAAATTTCCTGGAATCTTCACCAAGAGCCCCTGTAGATAGATTTATATACTATTAGCCTTTTACTGAATCTAATAAATAAGTAGCTACTTCCAAGTTCAACGTTTGAGTGTTTTCTTGCTACTTCTCGAATTTGCATTCAGAATGACAATTTCAAATTCACATTACAAACGTGCTTGAGAAAATTGATTTTCAATATTAAACATAAATAAATAAAATATCGGTAGAAAATTCGTTTTTAGGAAATTCAATCCTTTCCTAATTTCTTACCACGTTTTTATTTTTAAATCAAAAGTCGCTTCAAATTCCATCAATTGTTTGAACAGTTATATCGTTTTATTTGCAGTGAAGTTAAAACTTTCCAGGAAATATTAGCGTAAAGTATTACTGTGAACCCTTCGCCATCCATTGGAAAAAAGTCCAGAAAATATGAAGAAGAACATAAATCAGCAGAAGGAACCGTAAAAAATTCTATTGAATTACGCCATTTTTTCCTTTCCCACAGATTCCTCTCTTGGGGAAAGATTAAAGGGGCTTATTCAAAAAAAGGTTCGAGGCTTTTTATTGTTATCGTGATCAAATGAACCGAAGGATAAAGTTTATTTATCGCTTGAGGATTTCAATTTTTATGCGCTTTTCTTTCATTTTAACATTTTGCAGACGTTATTCACTTTATATCTTGCTTATAAATAAAGCATTTTTCGTATCTTAGCCTTAGTATCTTGCTTATAAATAAAGAATATTTTGCATAAGGGACTTGAAGAAAGTAAGTTACAATTATGGTTCCTCAATTATTTTATTGCACTTCTCTTACTGCCGAAAACAAATGTACAAAAAGCCAGCTCTAATCCCTCCCTGCTTTAAAGCTGTTATGACGTATGTAGATGCATAGAAGTTTCATTTGTTTCTTAAAATAAAATTATTTGTGAAATTTTGGATACAGTCATTTTATATGAAACTTAAGCCTTAGTATCAAATACCAAATTAAAATGAAGAAAATTTTCAAAATTTGGAATATTTTTATGCTCCATCCTGGCTCTTATCTTTCATCGATATTTCATTCGGGGCACTAAGATATTCAGGTGAGACAAGTAATTGCATCTCACACATAAATAAAATAAAATATATATATATATATATATATATATATGTATATATATGATCTTATTCTTAAACTACGAAAGGGTTTATAATTCGTTCAATAAAAATAGTGGGTAATACCTGGCATATGCCAAATGTGTGGAACCCGAAAAAACGGATTGTCAGAATTAGTCAATTTTTGAAATTTCACTCAAAGTTGTATGTTGTAATTATTACATCCACAATTTGCAGTATATGTGTCAGCGTGTTCTCAGCTTCTAATACGTGTAAGTTCAATATTCCAATTTCCAAGGTATTGGAACAGAGCGATTACAACTATTCCGGAGCGTTCCGGAGTAGCTCCAGAGTCCAGATATAGCGAAGCAAATGGCGGAAAATAGCAATAATCGGAGCAATTGATTGGAGAAATAGTTAGAAAGGAGCTATAAATCGGATCAAATAATCATGTCCGGGTAGTGAAAAAAAAGATTGATTTCGCGTAATTATAAAAAATAAATTTCACGAAGTTCACTAAGCTTGCAATATACTTATTTTTCCTGGATGGGAATCGAACCCACACTTGTTAGAATCGATGAAAGATGGAGAATAGAAGAATTTTAAAAAAATTTTATTGTTAACGATTCTAAATTAAATCATAATTACAAGAGGAAAAAACAACCGCCTCGTCTGGGGGGTTTGAAACCGGTACCTTCCGCTTTCCGGGCGACTGCTTTTACTACTGAGCTAACGTGACCTTCTTGCATTTCTTAATTTGTAACTAGCCTACTAGGCCACGATTGCTTTCAGCTGGCTTTAACCAGTAGCGATGAAAGCGCACAAATAAATTGTAAATTAAATTTTATTTATTTTTCCCGAACGGCGGTTTTTGTTGATTTGTTTTAGAAATTTTTTAAATAAAAGTTCCTAAAATTCTTTGATTCTCCATCTTTGACCGATCATAATAAAATTGAATTTATAAATTTTCTTTTTCTGGGCGCTCGTGAGTTTACTAGTGTGGGTTCATACGAATGCTGCTTATTAGGGTATTACTTGGAATCAAGGTGTATGTACTCTGTAGTAAGTGACATTCGTAAAATAAAAAAAAAAAAAAATTAAAAAACAAAAACAAAAATATGATAATTTAAAAACTGGTGATGTCCTGTAAGACACCAGACTTGGGGGTATTAGTAGTTTCGCTAAAGGCTGATGCGAAAATTAAATAGAGCTTGACATAATATCTCAGAAATACGAGGCAATGAAGACGGATAAGTAGGAGCGTAATGTGAAAACAAGGTCTCTGAACTTGAAAACAAGGTCAAGATTCAAGGAGATAAAGAAAGAAGAGAAAGGTGAGAAGAGCTACCGAGAGCTGTCGGAATAAATGGACGTTCGATCTACTAAATGTCATTGTTCCCTGAGCAAAAAGGGTGGAATGGTCTAAGCTGTGTTACTAAAGTCATATCTAACGACGAAACTACTCGTCCTACTTATAAAGGGCCGACTCAAGGAAATGGCTGTACTAAGAGGTGCTAATGGACAAGCATTTTACAATTATTCCAGATTCAAAATCTTTGACCAAGCGTTCTGCCATAGGCGGCAATGCTAAAGCTAGAGGTGGTAATAAGTGCATGGGAAAGACAAGAAGTTGAAGTGGTATAAATCTATGAGACCGTTCAGTGAGGTGGTGGTGGATAGCTTTAACTAGCGCCTATCGACAAAAGGATATCGACCAGTGTAGACTGTAGAGAATAAACGTCGCGCTCAAATAACCCAAAACGCATCTATTTTTAATGAGTCTAGATAGATACACAACGTCAGCGTAAAGATAAGGTAAAGTGTGACTTCTGTTGTGTGACCAATTAATTGTATAATTCAATCAATTGGTTGAACTGTATCAGTACCCAGCACAAAAAAGCTCTCCCATGGATAATTTCGCATTTCGAATGTTAACACCGCGAAAACACCCCGAAGCTTGGACTAATGTTACCTGAGAGTACGTTATTTAGCGAGCAATTACGTGGGAAAGCTTTTGGTCAGGCTCGAATAATATGGTAAGACGACTGTCCAAAGAAAATGAAATCAAATTATAGAACCAAAGTATTTTTCCTTTTGCGGCGTAGCTTAGGTAACTGTAAATTACTTCCGTCGCTTCTAAGTAAGACAGAAAATAAAATGAAAAAAAGAGTATTAAAAATTGCAGGACTCTGTTCACTATGATGAATATCGCGAGTTTATTTATTTAGTTTTCGGTAAACTGTTACCATGACCGTGCTCGTAATTAGTCGCAGGCTCTCCAAAAAGGTTTTTTTTTATCTTATTAGTTATTTTATATACGTAGTAAATGTATAAATAATAAATCAGTGTTGCTTGTATATACTGCTGCTTTATAATGAATTAGTTCGTGACACTTTACTAATATATTCGTTAAGTGATTTTGGCAAAAATAGGTAAATACCCTAGACACACAGCACGATCTGAATCATTAGTACTAACTATTCATTAAAATGCCGTGTGTCACAGAGTATACGTCATTATTGATAGAAAATCAGATGATAATGAAGTGTTTCTTCCTTCATTGTAACTATAATGAGGAAAATGTGCTAGATTTAGCATATAATTTAAGTATGGCGCTCCGCTGTGCATTTGCTGAATTGAAAAATAAGAGGAAGAAATGCAAAGCACAAAGTAATTATGGCAAAATATTTTTTAATAAAATGTGTTTTTCATTTCTCAATCGTTAAATGAAATAAAATAAAAATAAATAAAAATTAAAATTAATAAAAACAACGTTTATCGAGTTGATTTCATCCATATCGCTTCTTTAATGTCGTAAGTAAATCAAAACCAGTTTGACAATATAATTTAATTAAGGAAATGGCTGTATGTCTGCAGTTTATAATGAATCATTATAGACTAATCAGTGGTTAGTTATTTCTTCATTAAGAGCGCTTTGTTTCTAGGGCATAAAACAATGTTCAATAAGCGTTTAGTGCAAGGAAGCGTTTACAATTGCCGGGTAGAGTGGAGCAGCGTTGCCATATTGACAGTTATTTTTGCAAAATACAGTTTTATTGGTAGCTGTGCAGTTTTCTAATTTTCCTCAGTTATCCTCCAAATTTGACAGTTTTTCAGAGTTTTTGTAGACTAAAAGTAATTTTTTATAATTACTTAATAATTTTACAAAATCAGACCTTTGTATAACTTGAATAGTCCAGATATTCTTCAACGTCGGTATTTTCAAAACTAGTTCAAACGGCAACCCTGGTATGTCATACAGTGTCATCTGTCATCTTATAGTTAGGGAGCTGGCGAACAAAATTTCAATACGATCTGTTCATGTGGCAAAAGTTCATAATAGTAATAATTGTACCCTAAATAACATTAAACATCACGTCTGCCTGCACGTTAGCGCTGCGTTGTCAATTGACAGCGCTTTGTAATTGTTTAAAAAACCGGGACACTATATCATTTGTTCATGTCTGCTTCTTGGACTGGTGAACAAACTTATCCTAGAAGCAACGAAAATCGTCCAGGCAGACGTGGTGAGCGCTGCGTTTCCTCGAAATTAATTTTCCAAAAAGTTTTTTTTATTTCGACAACACTATATGAAATGTACACTGAGCAGAGATGAATTTTTAGATCGAGAACATTGTAAAACGACGAGAAAACCACACATGCCGGCATATTGCTTCTGCAATAAGCATTTACAGCGTTTTAAAAATTGAGAAAAAAAACAGGCTACAAAATCATCTGTTCATGTCTGCCCCTGTGACTGATGCTCAAAGTCCTTCTAAAAACAACAAAAATCTACGAGGCAGACGACTCAGTCGCTGATTTTTTCAAGGCAGACCTTGAAATAGTCAACTCGCGCCAAGCGTATATCTATATATACGTATACGCGCTCCTATACGCCTATACACGGCTAAGCTGTCGGCCGAAACGGTCGAAATCTTTCTCTTTCTCGTCCCATACTTTTTTAGTATTGTGTGTGTGTGATGTGTGTGATATACCAAATCTGTTCGCCACGGAAAATCGTACAGCTCAACATCAGAAGGCTGCACGTCTGCCAATATTTTTTCGGGTATCCAAGGCTTATTGTGAACTGAATGGACGCAAGCGGGACCATGAACAAATGATTTAGTATAGTTTTTTTTTTAACATGTCCACTTGCCGCGAAAACGCAGAGTTCTGGACGTCTGCCTATAGTTTTTCAGTACACAAGTAGTATTTGTTATGCGATAGCTCGAAAGGCAGACGTGAACAGATAATATAGTGCCATATTTTTTTTTTTACAAATTTGGAGCGCTGTAAATCGAAAACGCAGCGCCGCCGAACCTCCATCCATAGGACTTAATTTATTCGTATCGATGTCATCTTCAATACCTATCGTTATGAAACATGAACAGATGATTTATCAAAATGTTCACCAGATCCCTAACTATTATCTATAAACTGTTAGGGCCGTAAACACCAACAAGAATAATCCTATTTCCGGTGTAAAGATTATTCCTATCCGAGAATAATCCTGCTTGCTTTGGTCGTAAACACCAACTTGTGTAAAACAATGAGTTTTTTGTTTATGTGGCATTAATTTCGCATATATTCGGTATGTCGAAATAAAAGAGTATTATGTTTTAAAAAAAGAATTGTTGAAAAAGCAATATAATGATCAAAATTAATTTAATTTTCAGTTTTCTTTTTTACATAATATTAAAAAAAAAATTTAGTGAGAAAGAATTTAAGATCAGTGCATCTAACCGAATAATCGTTGCCACGAAAACGTGCTATTCTTTGTTGTCTGCTGTAATTTGCTCATCCGTCACTTAGTCGGAATAATCCTCGAATAGAAATTTTACCCCCGGAAAATCTCGGATAAAATATTACACTGGTGTAATACGATGGATTAAATCGCGAGTAATCTTGGTTGGTGTTTGTGCATTAGCCGTGAACAGGGATTATTCTAGTTGGTGTTTACGGCCCTTAGTATCGCCTTTCATTCCACCTCCGTCCATTTCAAATGGCAAAAAATCCACTGAACTAATGCTCTGGTGAGACGAAAATGATCAGGGAGCGTTCAGTCGGATCGTCACCTGTGAAAATCCTTATTAGTATTAATTTGCAAAATAAATGTTAGAAATACACTGTAAAACTTGCGAGAATTGTGAATTAATATCTTTTAGTTTCTTTTTAGTTGTTTTTAGACTTTATAAAGCGTCACTGATTCTTTGATGCCATAAATTTCTACTGTGGTGAAAGTTAGGACTTCTCGCGTATCTTAAATTTACTATTTTGAATTGGGTTGTTGATTGGTTCTATTTGTCGCAGAAAGAGAAAGCACATCTGAGTGTGAAAGGGAAACATCGGCTTCTTTTGTGACAAGTTAAGAAAGGACTGGATTGGTTTCTTGAATTTACATATTGCATTAGTCATTATATTTTGGTTCGGATTCAGAGAAATTTGAGAAATGGATAAATATTTAAACAAACAATCGAAAATAAATATTGCACACTCCTCAGTTTCACTTACGGTAACGTGCTGTAATTAATAATATAAGAAATAAAAAAAAAACGAGAAACTTCGACATACTGTAAATCCTAGGAAGATGATGCTTTAAAAAAATTTTGGATAAGTAAAAGTGCGAACAATTTTCATTTCGAAAAAATATGCAATATTGAGCTCACAGCTCTTGCTGGTATTACTGATTTAAAAATACACACGCAGACCGCTTAACATATCGAAAATGCTAATGCTGTAAAAGTAGCTCAATTTACAAAGAAAATTTAGTGCAAAGGTTGCAAATATTGAAATTTACTTGGCTGCTTTCTGCGCAGAGTATAATATATGTTTTCTGGCAATGGATCATTTAGTGGCTCTGTTAAAACAGTTCATCATGGATAAAAAAAAATCATGCGCAAGCACAAAAACTATGGCTCTGGTTAAAAATGTATTGGGGGAAACTCAACTGGAGGAGCTCTGCAGTTTGCGGCGAAGAACATCTGTGTGGACGAATAGATTTGATTTGGTTAAAGTTAAAGATTGTAGTGCTAATGTTATAAGTAAATAGGAAATAATTTTTTGCAGCCACCAAATAAATTACAAAAACCATTTGATAGGATTTGCAGCGGACGGTGCAAATGTGATGATAGGTAGAAATCATTCAGTGGCCAGGCCACGTTACTACAAAAAAATTACCCGAATCTCATTATATTCAAATGTACCTGTCATTCGTTTGCATTATGCCCAAATTATGCACGTAACTACTTACCGCGACACATTGAAGGCGGTGCTACGGACATATATAATTTCATTCAAAATAGTCCAAAACCAGTAGAGCTATTTGCCGATTGCTTCAAATTCTACGTGCAACTTTGCAAACAGTTTTTAAAAAAATAATGAATTTCTTCAATTTTTTGAAGTGCTAGGACCAATAAATAAATTAAAGACGAATGTTTTGAGTATTTAAAAATGTGTGTTCTTGTACCGTGTAAACACTAAAAGTTTTCAAGAAACAAACAGACGACGGCAGTGAACTGCGGCATATTATTTTTGTTCATGTTGAATTGAAAAGTTTTGGGAAACAACGATGGACCCATGTGTTTTTCTTCATTAAAAAGTCAGCAGTTTTGTCAATATTTGTAGCCATAGCAAATGTAGATAGAATTTTCTTGCAAATCAACATTAATAAAACGAAAATTCCGAACAGGTTAGAGGTCCCCACATTATGTGAAATTTTAAGGACGAAAGATTATTTAAAAAACAAAATCAGATTGCACCAATTTTAAATATTCTAACGAAAAGTTATAAAAATTTGACCAAGAGATTTATGCAAAATAATTAATAATTCTATTCTACTACGTATTCAAGTTTTAGTTAGCAATATGCCAATATTATATGATAAAAACAAAACAAATCAATTTTTATATGAAATTAAAAATATCGTTAGTATTTTTATGATTCAATTTCAACAAAATAAAGTTAGTTTAGAATTAAAATTGTCTAATGTTCGAATTTTCTTTACAATGTAAAACAGATGGCACTCATTCACTTCGAAGGTGTCCGAAATAAATTTGTATTTGTATTTTGAAGAGTCAACCAAGTTAAAGTGGAAATTGAAAAAGTATAAACTGTAAAGGCTCGAGGCCAATAAAAATCTCTGTTAACAGCCTTGCAGGAAAACTTAAGTCGAGGCCGAGAAATAAGTGTAGGGGAAATGGGGGATAGTTGCAACAGGGGCAACTGAAACAGTCCGATTTTAACTCCTCGGAAACAATTTTAACCAAAAGTCTTATGATCATGTCAAGCACTTGTCTTAGGTGTTTCATTCAATGTGCTTATTCAGTCTCTCACAGACCGTTAGAATGAGCAGTACGGAAAAACTTGTTTTTGGAATGATTTTATAAAAATTGTCCAATATTGAGGTTATATTTATTTCTGGGCAAGCTCTTGCTACACATTATTACACTCTATTATGTATTTAATGGATTAGTGTTACGCAAGAGTGTTTTTTTTTTTCAGGAGTGTGATGTGAGAAAACACTAAAGCATGATTTTTTTTTTATTTATTATATTTTAAAATATTGTTAAGTTTTGTGTATTACTTTCTGTAATATTTGTATGTGTGTGTATTAAAAATAAAAATGGCTGGAATAAATTTTGTTATGTTATTAACCTCCAAGGCAATACAATGTACTAAGTCAAAACAGCATATAGAAATATTCCCATAATTTGTGATTGTAAATATAAATAAATTGATTCGATTTACATAATATTACACCTAGTAGTTGCAATATGCCCCATCTAATGTTGCAAATGACCCCTAACATGGGCTACTTTGCAACATGGGAAGTTCTTCAGTAATATGTCCTATTTTACAAAAAATAAACATAACATTTAATGTTTCTTAATTTTTATTACTTTCCAACATATTGGGCTTTTTCTAAAATTAAATATTTTTTTCTTATGACCCAAACTTTGGAGTTGTAACAGATATAGTAAATTTGTTGCAACTGTCGTTACCTTACAAATCAGATCTGGCGACGGTATTATATGAGAGTAAGACACAGTCAAAGGGTTATGAGCTTCTCAGCCGTACGAACAATACACCAAGAAATTCGGGACGCATTTAATTAGGTGCAAACGCTGCTTTATTGCAGGTGCCAGGTATGTTAACAGTAGTGAAGGAAGAAATTTGTATAGCAGGCAAATAGTCTTTTGTAGTTTCCAAATCCTTAAGATATAATAGTCAGGAATAGCTCAGGCAGTAGTACCAGGTGATAGATTAAAGGAATTTCAGACAGGAGAGAATAACATTAGTTTGGTTCTGGATGGCGTGGGGTTGAGTTGTGCGCATTATAAGATTGACTTAAAAAGTGGAAATCATAAAAATTTTTATTAAGCATTTAATAGAAATGGATGACGAACAGTGTTTTGAGTTTGCGAAGGGAGTCCACAGTGAAGACATTTTGTGGAATATTACTCACAAGGAATTATAAACACGAACAAAAAAATTAAATTTTGGTCAGAAATCGGATAAATGTTTAATATTTCGGGTATTTTTCTCCTAAAAGTTATTAAATATACATTCAATAACATTTATTTTGTAGACATTGAAGCTTATCAAAAGTTTAGAGTTCTTCGAGAAAAATATAGAAGAGAAAAACAAAAAGAGGAATTTGAATCTAGAAGTAGGTAGCGCAGCTGCTAGAAAGTCAGAATCACATGAGCTTTCTAGATAACTGTTATAATAGAAGAACGTATGTTTATTAATACTCAGGTAGTCACGTCACTTCAAGGCTCAATAAAATCCAATGTTTATAATCTTAGAGTGTTCGACAATTTATTGTGGAATAGGAAGTGTGTTTTGCAAGAATAACCAAATAGATTTTCAGTAATTTTAATGACGTTTTTTATCTTTTAGGGCAGCGACATACGATTAGGTTTTTCCCGTCCGGCTGGCCGTCTACGTTTTTTACCGTCGCCATGATTACACGACATACGAGATGGTTATTCTCGATTATTTTGTGCATACAAGTCAGTGAAGACAGTTCAGTAATTTTTAGGGGTGTTATAAAATATGGAAAACATTAGTGATATTGAACTTGTAATTATTTTACTTTTAATTGAGGATGAAGAAGAAAGGAAAAAAAAACATTTGCAACGTAGATTTTCAGTGCATCCGTAAAATCAAATGAGGACCATTTCATTGCATTTATGCAAGTTTAAAGGTGCGTTTATAATGCCAGAGTAAAGTGGAGTCACCAGATTGCATTTGCTCTCCTTTTCTCAAGCTTGCACTTTAATGTAAGTTCTTCGCGCTTCCCACCAGTGGAATACACAGAGTAGCGTCAGATTGGAACAATTCCTAATCTCACGTTGGTGAGGTGATGAGAGCAAATGCAATCTGGTGACTACACTCTACTCTGCCATTGTAAACGCTCCTTAAGGAATGATAAAGAAAAGTTTTTTAGTTTTTATAGAATGTCTTTTTTTCCTTGCCAGCAGGTTGACCACTTCTATCTGATTTTTGTTCCCTACGAAATTTTCGGTAGGAATCTCTAATGTTCGTCCATTTCTTCTTCATCTCTTTAACTGAAAAAAAAAATGTTTAATTTTCTTAACTTTTAGGTACTTAGCAACTGGCCCAAACGTTGCCGATTTTCAGTATGTCTTTATCATGGGAAGAAGTACTATCGCGGCTATCGTAAAAGAAGCTTGCCAAGTAATGTGGGGTGTAGAGATGTAAAATTCCTCTCAAATAAAATTATTAGAGAATCCAGCAAGAATTTCTCTCACTTAAACTCTTCACAGCAAAACGAATGTAAACAGCATCACGTGCTGCCTAATTAGCATAGAAATTACACTAGCAAATATTGGCCATGTTATATAAAACATTGGCCGGTTCTCACAAAAGCGCGGGAATATTTCATGAGAGTAAAACGTGTAAACTCCGCCCCTTCTCATATATTTACGAAAATCAATCATTTACCATTCTGTTTCGTTGCATGCAATTTGCGCTTTCACATTTTTTATCTTTATTCATAAAAGTTTTACAGAGAGTTTGATTTTTTCTTTCCTTCTTCCTTTTCTTGCCGTGTGGATTTTAAATGTAAAACAATCGGAAAAACATTCTGTGTCCTAAATTTCAACAAACTTTCCGGGTAAAACCGAAACGTAAGTCGCGTCACATTGCACTAAATGAGTTTAGAATTTCATTCGGCAGCAAACCGTATATATCAGCCGTCATCAAACCGTGGGCAGCCACGGTTGCTTTGAGGTTTTGAAACCGGTCCGGTCTTAACTTGATCGTATGTCACTGCCAAGTTAATCACTTGGGATTCATTTGGCACGGAAAAAACCGTACGGAAAAAACCTAATCGTATGTCGCTACCCTTAGTTATATATAATTTGGGAGGTCCCAAGCTTTACTTGAATACGGCATCACTGCCGACATTAGACAATTTTAGCATCTCTGGTTTGTGGTATTCTGAATGCACTGCATCACCAGTTGTTCGAGATACAATTCAAACCGAACAACCATCATCTCAGAATCAATATCTGAGAAAAGCTTTTCGTCAAAATGAATCAACCAAGTATTAGATCAGTTTCAATATCTCTGATGTCCCCACGTTGACTGACTATCAATTCGATCTATATGTTCTAGACCAACACCGTCGTCATCACCAGTGAGTACATCTTCTCTGGAGAAAACCTCCGCAACGTGCACAAATGGTATAATAGATGCTGTTCGTGCAAGAAGTCAGCCGCTGCCATATGAAAATATTGTAAGTTTCATCACAGAGAAACAAATACTGTTTTCTCTATGGTTTTATTCAGCAACCACTTATCGATATTGGACCAGAGAAAGCTCCACAATTATAAAAGGAATTGATGGAAATTATATTTAAATATAAATATAGTAATTAAATCTAATGTTTTTTTATTAAGTTACTGATTTATTTTAAAAATAAACATAAGTTACAAGTTTTGGTTGTTTTATATTAATTTTTTTATTTTTGAAGTCACGAGAAATCTGAAGTCGTGAAAATATAATATACACTACTGATAAAAAAAAAGTGAGCAGCAACAGTTTTTTTTTGAAATTTTAAAATGGACCAGGGTATTACGTTTAGAGTAATTCAATCAACCAGTCATTTTTCGTTAAATCAATTGTTTTCCATAAACCAATTGTCCTCGGGCCAATCAATTCATTTTTGTTAAACTATGTTATGATTTCAAACTCCAAATCCTAATCAAGCAGCGAGACGAATCCGGCGACTTTTAGCAACGAACTCTCCTTTGAGCTTGTTCTGATTTCTTTCAATCAGAAATCCAGGTGATATCATTGCATTATTCAGGGTTAAACAAGGTGGTTCATTCGCTTTTCTTCCCTGAGAAATATTTTATCGTTTGGCATGTTTAATCATGTCCACAAGAATTTCTCGCCGGACTGAAGTAAAACCCGACATTTTCTTAAATATCGAGCACCGTTCCGTCGCTTTATTACGGTGTCATTTAATTACTTTGTTGCACTTACATTGTATGTATGTGCTCTTGAATTTAGGTTTTTCCCTGACGAATCTTACTGAGGGTAAGATTCCTTGTTCAAGTTGGCTTGTTAGTCGACTTTTCATGTGGGATAGGTGAAAGAATTGCTGATGCAACTTTGAGATCTGTGAAAAGATGACCTGGTCACATTGTTAAGAATGTGATCAGTTTATTGATTTTTTTAAATAAAAGTTCTTTTAGGGATTTTTTGTTTTACAGGTTTTCGTTTATGGGTTTACAGGGATCTGGTGTTGTGTATACAACAAACCTTCCCCCTGTGAGGAAGTGAGCTATTCTTTGGAGAGGAATAGCTCAAAGAAAAAGGATGGCAACGAGAAAGAGTTTCCACGTGTTAGCAATTTGACGTTTGGGTTTACTGATTGGGGTTTTAGCTAGGTTCCTGCCCTTGTTTTTTATGGTTGGTTTTCCGTCCATTTTCTCTTCTTCTTTTTTCTGTTTAGGTAAACAATTGCAGAGTCCGATCGAAACCTAGTATGTGTCATTATGGTTTCTATTCTCGTCGGCGATTGATCGTATTTTATTTTTGTTTCAATGCTTTTTACCCTCACGCTGGCCCAGGAGCATTTGCGCAGTCCCGTGGGGCTGACCGGCGACGAGTTTAGCGAGGGAGTCCTCCCATCCATCGCAGCCGCGGTCTACTGGACTGATTCGCAGGATGATAATTAGTGGCTCTTCGTTAACTTTGTAATTTTCCGTACATTATTTCTTTTTTTTGCGTGTATTATAAATTTTTTTTTTAACAAATTAAAACAAAAAAAAAAAAGTTGTGAAGTTCCAATTGATTGTGCGTGGTTCGTAGACCTGGTTGACTTTTTATTTCCTCTTTTTTTTTTGTGTTCACGTTTTTCTCTTTTTTTTCAAATTTTGTTCGTTCTACTGAATTGTTTTGGTTGGCCTGAAATGGTGGTTGCGGTCTGTTCCTGGTTGGTTGCTATTGGCTGACTGTAGACTTTACATTATTACTAGATACTAATAATTCTATTTCTGTTTTTTTTTACTTTATTTTAATTTACTACTTAGTTTTGGATTTTATTCTGGTGTCATTCCGTTATTTTTAATTTTTTTTATTAACTATTCAATGATGGAGATTGCTTGATATTGTTGTGTGTTATTTCTTATTCTACTATAATTATTATTATCATATACTTTACTATATTTGTATTATTATTATTATGTTACACATTTTTTTTTCTTTGTTTTGTGTCCTTTGCTATCGAGGATTACAGTATAATTTATTTATTTTCTATTACTTGTGTCTCCGGCATTTTTGTTTTCGTTTTTTATGCGCTATACTAGTCATGTTATAGTAGTGTCCTGTATTAATTAGATATATTATAACTCATTATTACTATATGTTTTTTTTTGTTTTTATATCTATTTCTATTTACTTACATTGTTGTATTTTACATTTTTTTTATATTTTCTCTCCTATTGAGATTTACATAAATTTTGCTTTTCCTATTACTAGTGTCTTTGTTTCTATCTATTTTAAGTGTCGGCTAGTGGTTGTTAGATAGTGACCTCTTAGGACGGGTGACTTTACGAAGTGGAGATTCTACCCCATTGCAGTTGGTAGGGTGCGAGTTGTTTTAAGATGGGTAGATTCAGCTGTTTGGATTTGTTCCTCCTCCTTTGGAGATTTTTCAGGCTAGCGTGACCGAAATTTTTTTATAATTGATATTAGCCATTTGGCAACCATACATATGATGACAACACCAGTTAGGGAAACTGAAGTAGTTGCTAGTACATATGTAAGGTCCTGGTTTGTATGAGGAGCTATTTTTGATTATTTATCATTCAACTCTTTCAATGAGTGGGTTCCTTTTAGAATGAGATTATTCGTATCATCTCCTGAATATAGTTCGGTTCTAATATTTTCGATTTTTGACTCTTGCTTAATTATATTCAGATATTGGTTCACTATTCTTTCTAGTGCGGTTGTGTTTGGGGAATAATTAGGTTGTCTCAATGTTTGGATATTCTCTGCCTCATAGTGTAGGATTAGCGACCCCCCTTCTAATTGACAGGGGTGGTTGAGAGTATTTATTGATTGGCCTTCTAATTTCGAAGTTAGGAATTGTTGGGTACACTGAAGGTGCAGAATTTGGCTTACTTAGTTTAATAAGTAGGTCTCTGGGAGGAATTTGTGCTCTGAATTGACACTGAGGTTCTTCCTTTAATGGATTAAAGAGCAGCTTCACTACGCATTGTTTAGAAATTGTAGCCTTTGTTATAGGAATGCCCAGCTTAGCGATGAAATTGTCCTTCCTGGAGTTTTGGTTGATATTTTTAAAGGTTTTATATCTCGCGATTTTAACAATAGAATATCCTGTGTCTGTACTTGGGTGCTACGTGCGAGTATTCTATTTCAGGTACCAATGATTGTTTATGATTAACATGGATATAATAGATACAGACAGTTTAGTGCATCTGGACAAGTAGCATGGGACTTGTGGTCAGACCTATAAAATTCCAAGTACAAGTACCAGTACAGTACCAGTACCTGGACTTAAATTATTTTAAGTACAAGTACAAATCCCGGTACTGGTACTTAAACATTTCAAGTACAAGTCCCGGTACTGGTACCTTAAAATTTTTCAAGTAAAAGTCCAGGTACTGGTACTGTTACTAGTACATAAGTACCAATGTACTTAAGTACTTTACAGGTCTGTACCTGTAAAACTTCAAGTACAAGTATCAGTACGGTACCAGTACCTGGACTTGAAATATTTTAGGTACAAGTACAAGTTCCGGTACAGGTACTTAAAAAAATTTCAAGTACAAGTCTCGGTACTGGTACTTTAAAATTGTTCAAGTACAAGTCCAGGTACTGGTACTGTTATTAGTACTTAAGTACCAATGTACTTAAGTAATTTACAGGTCTGCTTGTGGTATATCTCTAGTAAACTTTTGGAAGACACCACTATCGGATCCAGTTGATGATTTTTGCTGGCAACTATTATATCGAGTAAGGCTTGTTGCCAGTACTCAATCTCTACAATTTGTAAGGCCAGGCTTGAAATTATTTCCTGCCTTAACTGTCTCATCAGCAATTCATCAGCGATATTTTGCATTGCGTTTACCTGTTGAGTTATCTGACGCTGTCTTTCCTGAAGGGCTTTTGGATCTGCTGGAGTGTGGTTTTGACAACACTTATTGTTGTCCTTCCAGGTCGGCTGGTGCTTTTGTATTAGTTTCGAGCTCCTCGAACTGGCTGTATACTACTTCTTCATTGGCGCTGTGCCTGGTCCCGAATAGGTAATGCATTCCCTATTCCATCGAAGATAGATCTTGTGAATCTCGACTTTGGGACCACTTCCCAGATGACACTTGTTCTTCTCATGATACTTTCCAAGTGTGAGGGAACGTTGTTTTGTTGTATCAGGCATAGCTCATCGGTTTGAGAGCGATTTGAACATAGTCGCTAAACTAAGTGTTCCGCCTTTTCTGCCATGTGCGTTTGATTGTCCAGTTCCATTAGGTTGATTTCCGTTAAAATATTCCATGCACTGTGATATACTTGTAATTTTCCCAGATCCTCATACAGTACTCCCGTGTTGTTTAGGGGGCTCATGGTGTAGGGTCCCGCTTGTATTTGTCCCATTGTCAGATGGAGACAGAACATTAACACAAATATGTGCTTAATGCTCTGTAGAAAATGACAGATATGCTTCATTAGTCGGGTAGTCTTACTAAATAGTATTTAGTATTTTAAGTCTAGTAGTCCTTAATTTAATTATTGGAATTCTGTATAATGGGAGCATAGTTGCTCAAGGGAAGACGAGATAAAACAGAATTAGAAAAACATGAAGTGGAGTGTGACGCACTCAGAGCAAAGTAGGAAGAATGTAAGACAATTCATATTGAATCTCGTAAATTTATAGCAGGATTTTCCGTGTTATGAGCATTATACTTTTTCACAAAATTGAAATGGAAGTAAGATTTATTTGTTTATTATGTTCAATTTTTATTTACATTTAATTATAAGTTATAACATTTGTACATGTATTTTTAGTGCGTTTTATTTTGTGTATTCAATTAAAATACAGGTGGGTTAAAAAGTAGGCAGGTATGTTTCGTTATTTAATTAGTTACGATGGGTGATTATATGTAATGGAAATGTGTACTGTACAGATATTTGCACCATTTGATACTATTCGTAATAGGGTTTCAAACGATTATTGTGTACTACAACCTGTCGCTTGCCTATTTTTATAGTAGTATTTGTTGGACTAGGAACATTGATTACCAGGTATGGACCAACCTAGATTTGAGACAGTATATGTTTCCTACTTTCAATTTTGAGGAGGACTTTGTCTCCTAAGTGGAAAGTGCGAGGCCTGACTGTTTTGTGGCAATATGTCTTTGAGCGTTGTTTGCTGGCTAAAATATTTTTACGAGCCGTGGCATACGATTTTTTGTAATCTGTATTTTAGCATGTGATAATAAATTCAGTGGTTGTAAACGGGTTCAGGATACCGTTTTAAATTAGATGAGACATCCGCTTCGAAGCCGTAAAGGCAATCCAGGTATTCGATTAAAGGTCTATGTGCACGCTCCAGTGCTCCACTAGACTGTGGATGGTACGCTGAATTCTGTAACTTTTTTACCTTCAGCAGATTGCACACCTTCTTGAATAGCTCACTCATGAAATTAGTTCCCTAATCGGTGACTATTCTCTTTGGTATGCGAAATAGCGTGACAGTCACATCGAAGAAGATCTGCGCCACAGTTGCTGCTTCTTCATTTGGTATGGCATACCAATCGACAAATTTGGTAAGGTTATCTTGAAAAGTTAAGATATATTTTTTATGTGATATGATCTCTTCTAGTGGACCTACTATATCGAGGTATACCTTGTCGAACCGTTGTTCTGCGATGTTCGTTAATACCGTTGGCATCTTAAATTGTGGAGATGCTTTCATTGTTTGGCACTTAGGGCATTTTTTTATGTATTTTTCATATCGGTAAGCATGTGTTTCCACCAACACTTACGTCTAATTCTTTTATAAGTCTTAATTTCACCCTGATGGCCGCCGAAAAGAGAGTCGTGATAATCCTTTAGGATTGTGTGAATTTCCTTGGGGCTCGTGATTTGCTCAGGTGCTTATATTTTGTTCAAGCGTAGCAGGGGGTTGTATTTCCGCCTCTGGGAGTATAATTTCTTGATTTTCCGCTGCCGTCGGCTGTGTTTCAGCACTCGAGCTAATACTGGCCTCTTGGGCTTTCTGTTTTTGAGCTCTGGTCACGGCGAAGTAATAGCGGCTTTCTTTATTTTCTGTTTATTTGGGGAATTATTTTCCCCCACATCAGAGTCCATAGTGCCGTGGACTTGGGCTTGTACCCTTAAGGTGTTGCCTGTATTGCATTCGTTTAATACCTGTGGAATGCGGCTTAATGCATCCGCATTGGTATTATACTTCCGGGGTTTATATTCGATGTTTTAATCGAATTCTTATAATTTTTGTTGAAATCTCCCCAAACGGGAAGTCGGGTCTTTAACATTGAAGACATATTTGAGAGGCCTGTAGTCAGTGCAGACCGTGAATTGTTTGCTTTGAAGGTAACATCGGAAATTCCTAGTGGCCCATAATATAGCCAGTAATTTCGCTCAGCTTTAGTCAGTGTTCGGCTTGCATAGGCGATAGGCTGGTCTTTTCGCACTTCTCCTTGGGAAAGTACAGCTCTTAAAGCTTCGTTACTGGCGTCCGTTGTAAGGCTTGTACCGAAGTTACAAATTTGAAACCGAAATAAATTATTTTTGCCCGCCACTGGGATAGTTAATTAAAACTTAGACTTAAGTTCAATTAACCACGGCACTGGGGCATGCAAACAAAACTGCCATAGCCACGCGCTGCATGTTCAGCACGCCAGCACATGTGCTAGCCAAGTACAAGAAATGTTTTCAAAAGATCTTGAAAGCTCTTTTATACTTACGCCAGTAGAAGCATCAGCACTAAACGACTGAGAAGCTCTGACCCCCGGCTGTATAAAGCACGCCAATCGGGCACAGAAATCAGTCTGGTCAGCGAGCTCGACGAGTTAGGTGATCAGACAATTTGTACTAGGGGGACTAGCGATGCGTGAAATTCCCGCACTAGTGAAAACCTGGCACGCCGTGTGAGTAATCCCCGTGCCTTTTCTCAATAATTACTTGTTACGTCGTGTGATTATTCCCCGTACCATCCGTCCAACTCCGTCGTGTTAAGGTTAGCGTGTACTATCCCGCCTTAACATTTCCCTGGTACGTCGTGTGGGAAATCCCCGTACCATCCATCCTAATCTGTTGTGTTAAGGTCAGCGTATACTGTCCCGCCTTCACATCTCCTTGGTACGGCGTGTGAGCAATCCCGGTACCATCCGTCCTGATGTGTTAAGGTTCGTGCGAAATAACCCGCTCAAACACTTATCGTGTACGCCGAGTGAGACATCCCCGTACTTTCCGTTATGTATTAGAACTAAGGCATAGGTATGTCGCGTGAGAAATCGCCGCACCCCTCCTAAATATAGTATGGTCTGTGTGAAATATCCTGCATCCGCAGGAAGGAGTGTCAGTTTTATGAAACCCTGATCGGACGAGCTATCCGAAGCCATCACACCGAAACTCCGTTACAGGTTGAATGGTTTAGAAAAATCTGGATAGATTAAACGATAAACAACTTCTTTTCTCACTAGCTGGCACTTTTCGGGCTGCAGTTTGAGGTTGTTTTCTCTCAATTTGACTTTTTTTCAGTTAATTATTGTGGTCATTTAGGTTCTTTCCATAAATGACGATGTCGTCAAGATAAACGAAGCATTCGAGGCCTTGCTGGTCTGTCAGAATGAATTTCATAAGGCGTTGTAATGTAGCGGGAGCTCCTTTGAGTCCGATGAGTCCGAAAGGCATACTCTTGGATTTGTAATGCCCGTAGCTAGTGCTGAAAGCGGTCTTATGTCGATCATTTTTGTCGACTAAGATTTGAGATAGCCGTTGGCCAAATCGAGAGTGGTCAAGTACCTGGCATGACCTAGTTTGTCAAGAATATTCTCGATTCAGGGTAGCGGAAATGCGTCGCCAATTGTCTTTTCGTATAATTTACGAAATTCGGTTACAACGCGCCACCTTTATTCACCATCGGGTCCCGCCTTTTTAGGAACAACCAATAAGGGCTTGTGCTAGTTTGGATTATCCCATTGTCTAGCATTTCTCGCAATTGCTCATTTATTACTTGTCTCTGGGTCTCTGGTAATCTATAGTCCTTTTGGTTTATAGGTGCCTGGTCTTGTATTAAAGGAATTTTATGGGTAATAGCATTTGCATATGTATTCTTATCACCTTTAAAGTAAAAGATATCATTGTACACATAACAGAGTTCAGATATCGAAAGTTTTTTTCCGCGTTTAAAGTTTCATCCAGGTTGAGCTCTTGGTCTAATCTGATGAGTCGCGGGCTATTTCTGGGATCTTCATGATCCGGAAACAAGTATATTACATGTTGCAAAATAGCTCTATTTTCCAAAAAGCTCGTGTTTTTCTCCTTATCTCGTTTAGCCGTGTGTTTAATTTTCTTGTTTACTTACACTGCTCTTGTCTGATGGCAGGGTATGTGCTTCCTGCTGTACAGGTGGCGGAGTACTATGTTGTATTGGTACTTTTGTTGGTTTAGAGTACTCGCACGGATTAATATTTTGGTTTGTGATTCATGAGAAATTGGTCTTCTTAACTTTATTTGATGGTGGAGCCAACATTGCCTTCAATGTATAGCTTTTGGGCCCCGTTTGATTCTTAATGTTAACTTATTTGGGTGGTGGAGTTGACTTTGCCTTTATATAGCTCTTCTTAATGCTAGCTTTGTTAGGTGGAGGGGTCGATTTTGCCTTTGAACAGGTCTTACTGAGCTCCCACGCACCGATAGTTGGGCTCTCATGCCTTGTAATTATCTTAAATCTAGGTATATCGGATGGAGGAGTCAGGTGCATTTTGTTTATCGGCTGCTGGATCTCGCTTGCATCTGTCATTGTGCTTTGAGGCCTTAACAAATTTTTAAAATTTACCTTATTGTACGGTGGAGTCTGCCTTGCCTCTGTTGGGGTCTTATTGTACTCTCACACGTCACTTATTTGGTTCCTTGGTTGATATAAGAACCTGTATCTAGGAATTTTGGAATGTGAAGCCTTATTCGACTTGGGCTCAGATTCGGGAAGCACGCTGTTGTTTTTGTTATTCGTTTGCGATGCATTCGGCTTGAGAACGTTCTGTATATCTGTGGCTTCTCCTATTGGGATGACGGCGTAGTCATGAATAGGTAGCAGTTGCAATAATAAACTGGAGATGACTACTTGGAAATTGTTAGTACTCAGCATGGCAACTAACACTGTTTCTCTTCCAGTGGGGAGTAAACTGTTGCCAGGCAGACTCCATCGCCTATCACTTTTGATATACAGAGCATTTCTTCCTTTACTAGCAACGGGACTCTGGTGATCATTTGTGACCTAGCAGGTATGCATATTGGTTCTTCTAAGGTAACCAAATGCTGGCTCATTTCGCTGGTCTCTTGATCACTCAGACAGCTCTTTTATATTCCAATGGCTCCTTCCGAACCTGGTAGCCAGCGTTCCTATTTTGAGTTGCCTTGGAGACACTCCATGTAGATAGCTTAACCTATTTAGGTTCCATCTTTTCTGCCAGTGCTCTTATTTCGACTACTTTTCTGGAGTAGAGCTTGTCCGTTTTGCGAGACAAATGCACAGTAAACTCTTCGGAATTTGTTGCCGTGCAAGCAAACTTGAGTGTTTTGTTTGGGCCTTCAACATTACAATGATTTGATAGAAAATCGATTTCTAATAGGCCGCAATCGGAAAGACCTGGCAGGTTTTGTACCACCTGAAACTTGCACGGGAATTTTATTTTTAAAACGAATTTGCCCTTACAATTTCCCAATGTCTTCCCGGTTCCAAAAGTTGTATGCAGAGGGCATGCCTCACTTGAATAAATTATTTTGAGGTCTTTAATTGCTTTCTTCGTAAAAATACTGCCTTCAGCGGCAGTGTCCACTACAAGCTTTGCTTGGCCGTTATGGTTTATATCCAGTGGAAGTTTCACTGTTTCCGGTGTCCGATTCGGGCATTTGAGGTGACCCTTTCGAATTTTTAGTTGGGTTTATAGTCGTGCCGGGGAGTTTTGTGTCGTTTGCATGTTGTTTCCCTGACTTACGGCTTCCCACTTTTTCTTTTGTCTGCAGTTTTATATGCGTGGCCACGGCGACCACACGAATTACCCTTAATTCTTATGTTAAAGACTTAGAGACATTTTGTGTTAAGCTGATCTCTTTGTGGTCTGCTGCGAGGAGTTAAGGAATAATTTGTTGAGACTGGGGGAAGTCCTGGTGTGTCTGTCTATATGTTCTGCAATCACGAACGTCGTTTCCATATATTTTGCAGTTCGAGCAGAAAGGGATGTTTTTGCACTTTTAGCAATTTGTATATGTGTGACCCTTTCGCTGACAGAAGCTACACGTGATGTATACAAGTACTCGGTGTCGTGGCTGTGATATTGTGTTATTTACGTTGCGTGAGAAATGATTTGGGTTCGGTGCTCGAGGTGATGCGAACATAGGTGTTGATGGCATTTGATAGTGGGGTGATCTATAGAATCCTCTCTCTCGTGAATCTGGGTCTACTGGGGCCACTGGAGGAGTTTGTGCCAGAGGACTCTAGACGAATATAGCACTTTGTTGCAATTTCTCCATGTCCAGGGCTTTTTTGTATGAGGGCTTCTATATCGCCTTCTCCCTGCGTGAGTAAATATTGACACAAGTGTGGGTTAGTTAATCCACTTTTGAGAGAATTTTTGGCGGAGTCCATCAGCTGTGTTTTCACAGCCGGGACTGCCTCAGCTACATACTTTAGTGTCGCAGCCTCATTCCAGATCGTTAACAACTGTCTCAACCTTGTAGGGAAAGCAGTGAGAGATTCCAATGGGTTTTGGCGTGTGGTGATCAATCTGTTCACCAATTCTTGATATGTCTCACGGAGAAGGTATGTTCTATTCAAACGTTCCTCTACCTTAGTGGATGAAGTAGGGACGTCTGACGCGAATAGCTGATACGTAACACCTCTTAATCTTGTGGGGAGGACCTGAAGGAAAGCCACCTTTTCTTCATCATTAAGGCACTGCATAGTTTGCTTGCAGCAGGCGATGAAGGTCTGTAGCTCACGTTGCATTTGTGGAGTACTTCCACCCGAAAATAAGGGGACGAGCTGAACTGTCAGTTTTGCAACTATGGCGTAGTCCACCATGTTTTGTAGCAATTTTGGATGAGTATTTAAATTTAGGTGGACTAACGGGACTATCTTCTGGGTGCCGATTGGTAGTTTTTATTTCCCTCGGTGGTGCTTGTGCACTGACTGGGTTGAACGCAATCTCCCCTGGAGCAGAGGTGCCTAAAGATGTGATCTACCCGAGTGTTGGGGGTGACTTGTCTTGACTAGCGTCGTCAAAGGATCCCCTTTGGTTCACAGGATTAAAGAATTTTAAGCTTGATCTTACCGGCTGCGCCAATTTTGTTATGTTCTTTCTGGGGTTATTCCCTAACGAAACCACTTCTCGCCGTCACACCCAGAATTGGGCTGGAATCCTCCTATTGTGTAATGGGGGATATTGCAAAAATAAAACACCGTTCGCTTAGACCTGACTTGTAACTTGTTATCTTTATTCACTGATATTAATTTTTTATCCTGCCTTTCTTATCGAGATATCCACCAGCGAACACCTCACACTTTGAAGAAGGGATCACTTAATTTCCTTTCCTTTCAAAAATGCACTAAATTAACAGTTTATAGACAACTCTACCGGGGCCAGATCCAATCAACCAGTCATTTTTCGTTAAATCAATTGTCCTCCGGCCAATCAATTAATTTTGGTTAAACTACGTTATGATTTCAAACTCCGAATAAAATTATTTGTCGAATCAAGCAGCGAGACGAATCCGGCGAGGTTTAGCAACGAACTATCTTTTAGCGCTTATTATAATTTCAAGCTCCTTTCTTAACAAAATTATTTCTGTAATCAAATATACGCGACCGAATCAAGCAGCGAGACGAATCTGGCGACGTTTAGCAACGAACTCTCCTTTGAGCTTGTTTTGATTTCTTTCAATCAGAAATCCGCGTGATATCATTGCATTATTCAGGGTTAAACAAGGTGGTTCATTCGCTTTTCTTCCCTGAGAAATATTTTATCGTTTGGCATTTTTAATCATGCCCGACATTTTCTTAAATATCGAGCACCGTTCCGTCGCTTTATTACGGTGTCATTTAATTACTTTGTTGCACTTACATTGAATGTATGTGCTCTTGTATTTAGGTTTTTCCCTGACGAATCTTACTGAGGGTAAGATTCCTTGTTCAAGTTGGCTTGTTAGTCGACTTTTCATGTGGTGAAAGAATTGCTGATGCAACTTTGAGATCTGTAAAAAGATGACCTGGTCACGTTGTTAAGAATGTGATCAGTTTATTGAGCCCTTTTTATGATTCTCATTATTTTACACAAAATTTTTTTTAGGGATTTTTTGTTTTATAGGTTTTCGTTTAATGGGTTTACAGGTGTTTTGTATACAAAAACAGCGGTAAAATAAATGCTGGTATTTGGGAAAAGGTTTGATAACAGCTTTGGAAGATATTTAGAATAGAAACGAATACATACTTAAACAGGATAATGCACCATGTCATACGACCCGGAGGTCTAAAATCTGGCTTCAAGAACACAACAATTTTCAACAACTGGCCTACTCAAAGTCCGGATTTCAGCCCTATCGAAAATCTTTTGGACTACTTCAATAGGAAAATTCACCAAATTCATTTTCGCAATATCAACGAACTTTGAACGGCTGTTGAAAATACTTGGAGTAAAATCCCATCAAGTTTAATTGAAAATCTAATATCGGCTATTCTAAGAAGATTGAAGGACATAATAAAAAATATAGGAGGAAATATATAAGTTAATATTATATATTTTCTTGTTTTAATTCAAAATTTATAAGTGGCCGTTTTCTTTGTATTAAAATGTAGTGCCATTTGTTACCGTAATTAGGTAAGCGGGTTTTGAAATATATTCCTCTGCTCCCTTTTTTATTATTATTAGTGTTAAAATTCACATTGGTTACATGAAGTATTTAAGTTTTAATTACAAGGAGAAATATGATTCAAATAGTATTTCAATAAATACCTCAATAGGTTGCATCATTTAATGCACGATTTGATCCAAGAGTGCTGATGTCAGTTAAGTGTCCGAAAGAAATCGAGGTATCGTTGAATTGTTCAAACTGAAGAAAGTATCATCCGTAAGTGCAGCTGATCTTGTTTTTTTAATAAAGTTACGAAGAACAATAGTTGATTTTATTATCGCTTTGGCTACTTCGCGATGTGCCATAATTAGTGTGCGATTGATTCGGAATTTTCTCACCATGATACTAAATGAGCTTTTAATAGTACGCCCTGCTGACGTCAATTTTGTATTGGACACTTTCTAATCTGTTGATATATTTCTTCCTCCATATAGCCTGAGAAGATTTCTTTTGAGAGGAAAAGCTTCGTCTTCTACAAAGTAATATGGAAATAAAATTGACTAATAGTGATGATAGTTAACATCGGGAAAATCCAAGTTATTTGACAGTACATCTTGGCCGAATTCAGATCTTCGAAGCGCCCCATCTAAATATAACTACTTATTTATTTAAAATGTTGTTTTACAAAAATGAAATACCATATGATTCAGATCCATATGCCCCAATATTAGTATAAATATAATTACAGTCAAACGGCCATTAGAACATTTGAGAATAGTTTTTTGTTATTGAAATACAGTCTCCCGTTGAAGGTGGTGCTTACCATACATTGCACCAGCTCAGTGAGGTATCCCACAGTTGTTAAAAAATTCTCAGAAATTTCTTTTAATTTCATTTTATTTTGTGCTCCTATATAGTCTTCGCAGAAAGTTGCCCAAACTGAATACGTTGTTTTCTTGGAAGCTCTAAATGCGCATGATATGCTACTATAATTCATCCCAGTAGCAAGAAATCTAGTTATTTAAAAAATGTAAAAAAAGGTTTTAAAAGGTCTTATTGAATAGTTGGTTATTCGTGGCCCAACAATGTTTAATAATTTTTCAAATTGTTCATGTTGTATCTAGATGGGGCAGTAAAATAATACACACTCTTACTTGTTTGATTACTTCAATATCAATTTATTTCTAAAACTAGACTAATATAAACAAAAATCTAGTTCCGTACGGCTGGGCTGACTGTATGCAAGTGACAAGTTATTACTAAAATGTCTTTGACAATCGAATTCGAGTTCGAACTTCAGCCTACGTTCACAATTATCTTCGGTATGCAATTATTGCTAGCTTCACCATGAATGTATCATTTCCTTCTCACCAAAGATGTGATATTAGAACCAGTAGCGGACGACCCTGGCTTGACCTTAAATTCTAGCAGATTGCCGTGCGCTGCTGAAGAAGATTTAAACTGCGTTCTCGGTTAGATAACTTAGCTAATTGAGGTAAGCTACTTATCCTTCTAGAATCGTAGAAGAATTTAAAAAAGTTGGAATGTTACTTGCGTGTACTGCATGCGAAATGACGAACTGTTGAGTTGCTTGGTTATTGTTGAATTCTATATGACGAGGTCTTAGTTGGTTTCAGTGCCATCTCCATGTACCACGTTGCGTCTGAACAAGGTACATGATATATCCAAGTCCGTGTAAAATAGTGCCTTTTATCAAAGGGTGGCCCTTTGCGTAATTACGTATATATAAACGGACCGATTTTCTTTGAACTGGCCTGATAACTTCTGTTGGGTATCTTCCTGTTTAATCTTCTTGTCGGGAGGTTAAAATAAGTTCAGTAGGAACTTAGGCTGGCGTGAAGTAATTTAGCAGCCGACTATTCTGTTGATGGGTTAGGTGTTACCCGGAATTTCATCAGATGTTTTAAAAGTGCTTCATCACAGTCATGCCTATCTTAGTGAAAGATGATTTGAATGTCCTTACGAATCTCTCCTCCTAACCATTAGAAGATGGACGAAAGAGGGAAGTAGTAATGTGTTGTATTCCGTTTTGCTTGCAAAAGGTCCAAACAGCTTTTGAGCAGAATTGTGGTCCATTATCTGACACGATCTTGTCAGGCAAGCCTTCTAATGTGAAGATATTTTGAAGTTGCGCGTACTGTTACTTGTGCTGTTGTGGTACTCATTCTTACAACGAACGGGTATTTGGAGAAGGAATCAATACATATTAACCATAATGCGTTGAAAAAGGGACCGGAAAAATCTATATGTACTCGTTCCAGGGCTTGTGCGATGCAGGCCAGCTTTGGAATTCCTTTTTGGGGTTGTTTGCTACTTCTTGACACGTAGAGCATCTTCTGACGATCATTTCAATGTCCTCGTGGATGTTAGGCCACCAACAATAGCGTCTAGCCATCTGTTTCGTTCTTGTAACAACCCAGTGTCCCTCATGGAGAAGTGCTTTATACTGCCTGGAATAACGACTTGATTATAATCTGTTTGAAATAATATGATAGCTTTTCAATAATAAGTGAATATCTACGATTGAAAAACGGTTTCATGTCCTCGTCTTTAATTTCTAACCTTTCAGGCCATCCAGATGTGATGTAGCTATAAACTCTGCTTAAAATGGATAAAGAAGTATTTTTTTTAAGAACTTTTTACTTTTAACGATTCTAAATCAAATTGGAGAATTGAAGAATTTTAAGAATTTTTATTTTTAACGATTCCAAATCAAATTATAAATACAAGAAGAAAAAACAACCGTCTCATCCGGGGTTTGAAACGGGGACCTTCCGCTTGCCGGGCGACTGCTCTTACCACTGAGCTAACGAGACAGATGATTTTCCCCCTTGCATTTATCAATTTGTAATTAGCCTACTAAGCCACGTTGCTTTTAGCTGGCATTAACCAGTAACGATGAAAGCGCACAAATAAATTGTAAATTCAATTTTTATTTATTCCGGACTGGAATCGAACCTACACTTTTAGAATCGGTCAATGATGGAGAATTGAAGAATTTTAAGAATTTTTATTTTTAACGATTCCAAATCAAGCGGAAGGTCCCGGTTTCAAACCCCGGATGAGACGGTTGTTTTTTCTTCTTGTATTTATAATTTGATTTGGAATCGTTAAAAATAAAAATTCTTAAAATTCTTCAATTCTCCATCATTGACCGATTCTAAAAGTGTAGGTTCGATTCCAGTCCGGACTAAATCAAATTCATAAATACAAGAAGAAAAAACAACCCTACAGGGAAAATGGAGATATCTTCTGCGAAACTAATATGGTTACAGGACTGTTCTGTCACTTCAAATTCGGGATCAGGTCCAGATGGTTTGTAGCAAATGTAGAAACGATAGGTCGTTAAAATAGAGATGTGCTGCCATCGTTGATAACTGCTTATTTGGGCTGAAAATAGTCACTAAAGGCTTGTGATCTGTATATGGTATAAAATTTCTATTGTATAATTATATGTGAAATTTCTGAACTCCAAAAATAATAGAAAGTGCTTCCTTTTCTATTTGACTGTAGCGTTTTGGATGATTTGTTAAATTTTTGAAGGCACAAGCTATTGGTTTCTCTATATCGGGATATATATGCGAAATCACAGCTCCAATTCCATGACCGGAAGTGTCGGTTGCTAATATTATTGGAAAATTATCTTGGAAATGTGATAGCTAGCTTGAATTGATAATTTGTCTTTTCAACGCTTGAAATGCTTGTTCCTGTTCCTGTTTCCAGATAAACTTTGCATTGAGGCGGCGTCATTTATTCAGAGGTGCAGCTAGTTCTGAATCATTTTGAATAAATTTGTTGTAGTAGTTGATTTTCCCAATAAAATATTGAAGTTCTTTTAAGCTAGTAAGTCGTTTAAGGTTTTTATTGCCATGATCCCGGTGTCTGAAGGGCGAATACTACTGCTGCTAACTAAATGTCCTAAATATTCTATTTCAGGCTTCATGCATGAGCACTTCTTTAATTTACAAGTTAGTCCGCTTTCTTCGAGCCTTTTGAATAAAATTTCCACATTTTGAAGATGTTCTCTATCCGTATTCCTAGTCACAAAAATATCGTCAAAGTAGATTGCACATTGTGGTATTCCTGCTGTAATCTGCTCCAACAAACGCTGAAATATATCTGGTGCACTTGCAACACCAAAGGGAAGTTATTTATACTGTAATTATCCAAGCGGAGTATTCACAACCATTAGCTGTTTTGATGTATCGTCGAGTTCAATTTGCGTATACGCGTCAGAGAGGTCAATTTACGAGAAACACTTGCCTCCTCTCAATCTCTGGGATAATTTCTCAATCCTGGGTATTGGGTATTGATCGATAACAAGTTTAAAATTTATTGCTTTGACATCCCCACAAATTCTTAAATTGCCATCGCGTTTCGTTACTACAACTATGGGCGCAGCCCAAAAGCTAAATTTTATTGGTTTCCAGATATTAGCATCGATTAGACGTTTTACTTCTGCTTTGAATGCATCTAATTCAGCAAACGGCAAAGGTCTACTTCTGAAAAATTTTGTTTTTGCATCCGCCTTTAAATGTAAATGCGCTTTGTAAGATAAACAATGCGCAAATTACTAGAAAACAGTTTTTCATATTTATTGCATAAGGAATTAATATTAGAAGAAGGGATTTTAATACTCACATTCTCGATAGCGTTAATAGAATTTACTAGATTAAGCTTTTTACCCACTCTCAACTCGAATTTATCCATCCATTCTACTCTGAAAATGTTATTCCCATTCGGGGTATCTATCACTAATAGCGGCATATCAAACAAACTGAAACTTTTAATAGTTCAAGCACAGAAACTTGACAATTTCCATAAACTTTTAATTTGCAATTTTGCTAGGAAATGAGTGGGGAATTAATCTGCTTATAGCCATCGTGACCGACCATGGAACACGTTGCGGCGGTATCAACTTGGAATATCATTTATTAGCACGGGCTAGAAAAATTTATTTACTTCCCGGCGCGGTACAGATTCCATACTAAACACTTCTCCCACACTTTGAATTTGTTCATTTTTTACATTGGCTGTGTTTATATTACGAGAACGGAACTTAGATAGGGACTGCTGTTTAGTTTTAAGTTTGCTTGACCACTGATTTGAAAACATACATACTGGTGCAATATGACTTTTCTTATTGCATTTGTAACAAACAGCTGAGCGAAACTTGCAATTTTCCAGCTTGTGGTGCTGTCCACAACGTGTGCAGGATTTTGAGTGAAACGAATTGGTTATGTATTTATTATTCGATACACTATGGGATCGATTTCTTCGAAATCACCTTACCTGAAGGACGTCAGCTATGTTTTCACTATTGTTATCACTGTTCCGGTTTTTGATAACGTTGATTGTACTCTGAGTAGATTCAAAATGTATATGCTATGTCAAAAACTTCGTCGAGTGTGGGCTTTGCCTTCTGGAGTGCAGCTAACTTAACCATATCATGAGGCGCGTTAAATACTATCATGTCACGAATTAGATCATCAACATATTCTGAGTTACATTCAGATTTTCCACAGATAAATCCACAAATACGCGCAATACCACGGAGCTCTGCCATCCACTCAGAAAATGACTGATTCGGCTTCATTTTACATTTGAAAAATTCATAGCGTGAAGCAAGCACAGGACTTGTAATGCTCGAATAATTTGTCCACAAGTTTTTTGAAGCTTTTGATTTGCAAATCTTTCGCCAAAAGTTTTTGTAACAAATCGAATAAGTCGGAACCTATCCAAGATAAAAAGAAAGCTGGTTTTTTTGTTGTCATCGTATACTGAATATACGGCGAGATGCTGATTTAATTGCTTTTCACACGAGGTCCATTGATCTTTTAATTTATTAAATGCGTGCAAATGTGGTACGTTAGAACTAATGGATACACTTGCTGATGTTTTGAGTGGTAATTTTCCTAATTGGTCTTGCATCCAAGTTTGTTGCATTTTCAGATTGGACTGCATCCAATTTTGCTGCTCCTCTATCATTTTTGGGAATTTTGCTTCGGCAATATGTGCTGCTTAATAACTTATTGCATACCTTGGTGACAGGTCATGTGGTATGAAAGAAAAAATATAATTTTATTTAAAAAATCCTTATATCCTCGTCGCCAGAAACTGTTGTATCTAGATGCGGCAGTAAAATAATACACGCTATTACTTGTTTGATTACTTCAATATCAATTTATTTCTAAAACTAGTCTAATATAAACAAAAGCTATTCTAGTTCCGTACGGCCGGGCTGACTGTATGCAAGTGACAAGTTATTACTAAAATGTCTTTGACAATCGAATTCGAGTTCGAACTTAAGCCTATATTCACAATTATCTTCGGTATGCAATTATTGCTAGCTTCACGATTAATGTATCCGTTCACAACTCATTCTAGTATAATTGTAGAAAGCTTCTCTGTCATTTAAAACCATTTCGTTGACTAAATTATAAGATTCCTGTTGTCCGCTTGGAAATATCTTTCCAACCCAACACCTTCTCTTCCTACGGTTTCTTTTCGTATTTTCCGCGGCTGTCTGTCCGACTTGCAAAAATGCTCTACTCATTAGCATATAATAATTAACAACCAGAGAGATTGTTGAATCGTCCATTTTTATTATGTACAGACTTATTAAATTAAAATAATTTTACACCACTGCAATATTTTTCAATTCACTTCTCAAATGTGAACACATGATAATCTTTCATATTATTTCGAAATTCGCAACTCTGGTAAAGGCTGACTCCACTTTACTCTGCTATTGTTAACGCTCCTTAAAAGTGTAAATTTACAGTGCATATTCTGTGAATTATTGTAATAAACCTGAAAAATTCCTTGTGTTACGATGAAACAGCTGTCGCTTGAGGAACTACAATGTTTTTGATGAACCTATCCTTTTTGTTTAAAAAAATAAATCATAATATTCAAAAGGATATAGTGCACATAAAATAAGCCAAAAAGAAAAGAGTAAATGAAAAAAATTAAAAGAAATATGTTTATTTATATAAAATACAGTGTATCATGTGCTAAATTGTTTGTTGTGAGCTTATTACACAAATTTCGACTTGGGAGTAAAGTTGCCACTTGTCCTAATGCAAGAGATTCTACAGAGACCGAAGGGAAGTGTTATAATTCCCAATTTAGCAATAGAAAAGAACAATTTTCATAAGTTACTTCAAGCGAAGAATACTGACATCTTTATGAGATAGGGCTGGGGAAGAACGGAAAGATAGGGGAAGAGTATTGGTGAACTTAACATTGGTCCCCGTCATTATGAAAAGGCAGTGTAAACTTCACTTAATAGTCGGGGATATATTTCGGACGCTGTTCAGGGGGAACTTTAAGCTGGTTTTCCACGGCCCGTCATTTCACGAGCCGCGCCACGCGATTACGACCCAACGCGCCGTGGGAAGACCGGGGTGGCGCGAGATGGCGTGTAATGGCCCGTCCGATCCACTGTCTTATTATAATGGACTGAACGTATTGCCATTTTCCTATAGGAAGGAATAGCACAAGCTCCTCGCGCTGTGGCAGAGCTCGAGCTACCAACATCATTTGATTTCGAGAGAGAGTGAAGTGTCAACAGAATAGGAAGTGTTTAGCAATAGCTCTGAAATTTTATTAAAAATTATTCGAAAATAATAATTCCGAAGTGCGAAAAACACTATAAACCAATAATATAGATTAGGGAAAGTGAATTTGTGCAAATAAAAAATAAAAGTTAAACGTGAACTTAGAGTGAATTAGAAATTTGTGTTGAACGGATAACGGGTTATGTGAAGGAGTAAAAATGCCGACAAACTGTGGAAAATGTAAACAAAGTGTGCGGACAGGACAAGTCATAAATTGCAATGGAGTGTGCGGAATTATTTTATGCGTGAAATGTGCGGGAATTTCTGATTATGATGTGAATTTGATACAATCTATGAAAAATGTGGTGTATTTGTGTGATGAATGCCTGGGTTACAAGAAAACCGTTTTAGATAAGATTGAATCTGTGCTAAGAGAAGTGTGTGAAAGTAAGTGTAAAATTATACAGCAAGAGAGTGAGATTAAAGAGATTGTAAAAAGTCTACAAAAATTGAATGATAGAGATGATAGGGTCATGGATGAAATTAAAAAAGTAAAAAAAACAGAAGGAGTAACTTACGCGGATAAAGTAAAGTCGGTACCACCATTAATAATAAAACCCAAACAAAAACAGGATGCAAAGAAAACAAAGGAAGATTTAAGTAGAAAGGTCAATCCTATAAATTTGAAGTTTACGGAGGTGAGATCTAAAGGCAATGGTGCGGTTACAATTGAAAGTGTTAGCAAACAGGAAAGGCAGAAGATTAAATCAGCAGTTGAACAATCTTTAGGGAAAGAATATGTAGTAACGGAGACTGATTTAAGAAAACCAAAACTATGGGTGACAGGTATGAAATATAAGCTCAATAGTGACGAAATTGTTGACAAGATTAGAGCACAGAATGATCATTTGAATAAAAGTGAATTGAAGTGTTTGAAAGTAGTTGAAAAGAAAGTACGTAATGAGATAAGATTTAGTGCAGTGATTGAGATTGATATTGAAAGTTTTAACAAGGCATTGAATGAAAAAAAAATTAATATAGGATGGGATAGATGTGCGGTGTTTGATGGTGTGAGTGTGAAAAGATGTTTTAAGTGTCAAGGATTTAACCATAGATCTGATGAATGTCGAAATAAGGAGGTATGTGCGAAATGTATGCAAGAGCATGATACGAGAAGTTGTAGTAGGATAGATAGAGTGAATAAGTGTATCAATTGTGTAAGAGCTAATGAAAAACTTAAATTAAGACTAGATGTAAATCACAGCAGTTATAACAAAGAATGTCCTGTATTGGCAAATAAGTTAAAAATAGAGAAAAAAAGAATGGGTTATTAGCCACTAAAGAAGATAAATTGTGCGTATCTTAATATTCAAGGTTTATTAAATAACTTCAGTGAACTAGAATCCAATTTTAAATATAGTGACTATGAGCTCATAATGTTAACAGAAACGCATACTATAGAAGATATTAGTGATGGGGAATTATACTTAGAAGGTTATAAAATTACAAGATGTGACTCTAATTCTAAAAGAACAGGAGGTGTATCACTTTATATTAAAAGCGAATGGCAATATGAAGTTCTGGGTAACATTGCAATCGAATTAGACATTTGGTGGTTGGTAATAAAATGCACTAGAGGCAACGTTAAATTTGTAGTGGCCATCGCGTATAGGTCACCAAGATCGTCAGAGAGGCAATTCTGTAATTTCTTTAGGGAATGTATGGAGGTTATAGAAGATATAAATGAAGAAATAATAATAGTTGCTGATTTCAATATAAATTGGTACAGTGAAAGTATATATAAGAAAGAAATTAATGAAATTATTTGTGATAACGGGTATACACAAAGGGTACGGGAATTTACAAGGGTAACTAATTTATCAAAAACCTTACGTTATTACAGCAATGAATAATATTGAGGTAACAGTAAATAACAGCCTAAAAATAAGTGATCATGAAACTTTAGAAATTAGCATATTAATAAATAATTACTCCGATATAAAAAATGATGATAGTTTTGAGATTTTTAAGTATAAAAAAAACGAGTTCGCAAATGAGTTGAGAAACATAGAGTTAGAAAGGGTGATGCTTATTGAGAGTTTGCATGACTGTGTTGATAATTTTAACAATAATATCCTGCAGGTTATGAAGAAATTTTTAGTGCAAAGAAATACATATACAAAAAAGACAACAAATTCGTGGTATAACAAGGAATTAATGGTGTTAAAAGAGAGGAAAATAACAGCATATCAACGTGCAAGATTAACAAATGACGTAAATGATTGGATAAAATATAAAGAAGTGAGAAATATATATAAACATAGAATAAATGCAGCCAAAAATGATGAAATAATAAATAAAGTTAATGAAGCTAATAATCAGAAGGAAATGTGGCGTATCATAAAAAGCTCTATCTTGAATGAAGCAAAATCGGAAATAAAGGAAATTCAGTTTGGTGACTATAATTGCCAGCATCCTGATGAAATGGTAGATAAACTTAATAAATATTTTATTCAAAGTGTCCAGATCATAAAAGAATCCATACCTCATAGAGCATATTCGGATATGATTACAGAAGTAGACTATGACTTTGTTTTTAAAAGAGTGGAGTATAATGAAGTGAAAGATATCTGTAAAAGTATGAATAAAAAACGGGACTTTAATTCAATTAGTATAGGCATGATATTAGACAACTGGAATAATTGGGGTGTTACTTTAGTTGACATAATAAATAAATCGTTGATGAGTGGAGAATTCCCTAATTTATGGAAAGAATCAATTATTATCCCTGTTCAGAAAGTCAAGAACACAAAAAAAGCAGAAGAATTCAGACCTATAAATACATTGCTTATATATGAAATGGTTTTAGAAAAAGTGGTTCAAAAACAGTTAGAAAGTTACTTGGAAACAAATAATTTGATTATATTGGAACAATCTGGATTTAGGAGACAACATTCCTGTGATACGGCGATTAATTGGGTAGTGTGCCAATGGAAGGAAGAAATAGATGCCTCAAATAGTGTTGTGGCTGTGTTTTTAGACCTAAGAAAAGCATTTGAAACAGTCGACCGGGACATATTATTAAAAAAATTAGCAAAATATGGAATTCGTCCAAAGGAATTTCAATGGTTTCATAGCTACCTGTATGGAAGAAATCAAAGTACCAAAATAAATAATACAATTTCCGATAAAATTGAAGTATCGATGGGTGTTCCACAAGGATCAGTGCTTGGAACTATTTTGTTTATTATATATGTGAATGACATTAAATCAGTATTGAAATTCTCGAAGATAGTACTTTTTGCGGACGATGCGTTGTTGTATATAGCAGGGAAAGACTCCAGTGAATTGAAAATAAAAATTGAGCGAGATTTAGAATTATTATGTGAATGGTTACAGATGAATAAATTGAAACTGAATATAAGTAAAACAAAAACTATGACGATAAATAATAATACGGATGTGTGTGTTGAAATGAATGGTGAGCTAATAGATTGTGTGAATGAATATAAATACTTAGGAGTGGTTTTTGATAAGAAGTTAAATTTTCGATTACATATAAACTATATTTCTAAAAAAATTGGTAAAAAGATTGGATTTTTGAAGAGACTTAGAAAGAAAGTTACGATGGCTACCGCGATAAATATATATAACAGTATTATAAAACCACAATTTGAATACTGCTCTACAATATTGTTTATATGTAATCAAGGTGATTTGAACAGGTTACAAAAATTACAAAATAAGGCAATGCGTGTAATTCTACGTTGTAATCGCTTTACTCCCATTAGTAGTATGTTAAATTCTTTATTATGGCTTGATATTAAGCAAAGAATTGAGCTAAATGTATTGCTTTTTATATTCAAAATGAAAAATGGGTTGGTTCCGGAATATCTTTTAAATATGATCACGTGGGTAGCAGAGGAGCAACCATATAATCTAAGATGAGCATCGGAGAACTTCAGACTACAATTTTACAATAGATCGAGTACACAGAATTCGCTGGTATATAAGAGTTTCAAGAAATTTAATGAACTTCCAACTGAATTAAAAAGTGAACAAAATTTTAAGTGTTTTAAAAAAGGTTGTGTGCAATATATTAAAAATAGTGCAATATTGTAAATTTTAAAGAAGCATTTTTGTAAAAGATAGGTGGTGGTATTGTATAGCGATAATATTGCTAATAAATAAATTATTATTATTATTATTATTTTATGTTGACTGCAAATACATTAACCGTGGGAAGAATAAGGCAAAGATAGTGTTTACCATTCTTCGTCTTTTTTAGTTTTACACCGGTTTCAGGTAAAAATAACCTTTTGAAAATTAAAGTCGGAATGAGTATAATTTCTTATAAGCGATTAAAATATTACTTGAACACAAGAAACACATTTTTTTTAATTTAATTCGACTTTCGAGCGTTAAATTTCATATGATTGGTTGAGTTTTACATGTTTTTTATGTAGCAAACGTTTTAACGGGATGCTCAAATCCTGAAATACAGAAACATAAGTGTTGTGCTTCAAGAAATATCAAATCGCTTAGTCCATTGTTATAAGTAAGTGGTCCGATCCATTTCGAGTCGGTACATTCAAAGAAGTAAGAGGACTAGTGGCTACAGGATAGATACAGAACACCAATTTTTTACTTGGATGCACTGATAGCTATTATATTTTTTGAAATTTAAGTAGCACGATTTTTCCGAAGTAATCCAAAACTCAAAAACAAGCCGCACTCAAATACAATGCTTAGTACCATAAGATTCAAAGAATCGAATTACCCCAACATTTCCTAGTTACGTGTTCTAGCATCTCATTTCTCGGTGAGAAACGGCTTGTGTATGCAAATCAATAATCCAACTTTATAGTGGAAAATTCGCTTTAATTAAAACTTTAATGAACATTAAATAAATATGGATTAAGTATTTCCAATGATTGTACAAACTTCATTATTAATTTCAATAATGAAATAGTTATTAAAAGCTTACTAAATGTACAATTTCAATAATTTCAAGAATCCTATTTAGTATTTTTAAAAAATTTTATTTGTTAATATCTGCAGATCAACTTTAATTGAGACGAAATAAAAATATCAGGAACAGCATTAAGTTTTTTTGTTTGTTTTATTAAGACTTAATTAACCCAAATTATTATTGAAAAAAATTTAAAACATGTAAGATAAGACAACAACTCAACTTCTTGGATTCCGCATAACTTTGGATGATCCTGAAACAAAACCATGACGTAATAAAAAATATAATAAAATGTGATCTATATTTGAAAGAATGTAGTAAAATAGTTAAAGTAATATGCATAGTGTCCCATTCATTTTATACTGTCCTAATTATTACTATAATGGAGCCTACCATATTGACTAAAATTATATGAAAAACTATTAAAATCTGATTAAATTTATACTTAAAATTCTCTGAGTGTGCTAACTCTGGCTGGTGTTTCTTTTACTTTTCCTTGGAATTCGAGTGGAACTCGTTTTAACTTTTCTTCTTCCTTTCGCCTTAATAAAGAAGAATCAACATAAATATATGAACTTTTGTCAATTGGAAATTATTGTAATTGGATAGGTGAATGGAAGAAAAAGGATTGGAAGGAGAAGCAAACGAGGCATCTACATATAAGAATTCAATTACGACATATCTTTACAACGGTTTTTATTCATATTTCTTAATTAATAGAACACTTATACGACTACTATATACTTGCATTTAGGTTGAATTACTGGTGAGCTCAAAATTAAATAGATTTTTCTTAATTAAATTTTTTTTTCCTCCACCTTGTCTTGTAATCTAAAAACGCTAGAATTCCTCAATAAAAGAGATATATTCAATGACACAACATATGATTGCCTCTATCTGATGTCTGATTGATTTCAACGCTATTATACTCTAGGGTACTGTAGCTTATTTGCTGAACAGCATCCTAAGCCTAAGAGAGTCCTACCGCTTCATTGCTTTGTTGGTAGTTATCCTGTATATGATTGTCCAGTGTATGTCGATAGTAATGGCTTTTATCTGGCTTTGCTTAGCAGTAGCTGTAGACCAGCATAAGAATCCCGGACGAAGCAATTCCTTTTTTCTCGTGTATTTACTTAAATAGAATCTTAAAAATAAATGTAATACATTCTAAGTTTAGCAAATAAACCCATTGATCCGACGTTTAATCGTCTGTACTCATCGCGTTAATATAAATCTCTTCAAACATCTTCATATAAGTATGATAGAAACATCCCTCTATATGTCTGTATATCTTTAGCCAGATGATTTATGGTAATCTGAGCCAGGGCATACTAGGCGATATTATGTTCCTTACTTATGAGGTTTATATTTATGTACTTAATAACATGACAAAAAGTCAGAGTTGGTCTCAGAAAAATACTTACGATAACCCAGATGATTGTTGATTGTTAAAGTGGTTTGTCGCATCTCTTTCTAGAATGGTTACTTAGTTGCACAGTAAAAATTAATATTAACAATTTCATAGGATTTTATATTTCGAAGAAATTTTCAGTAAGTATAATAAAAAACTTTTCAGTATAATAAAAACCTCAATTTTTCATGATAACACCAAGAATAAGTTGCCCGAATTAGTCGAATTTCAAAATTTCATTTGCTATTTTTATGAAAACATCGCTTACGAAATTTCAGCACTCTGTATTGACGCGTAATATGCATAGTAAAAAATCAAATTTTCGTATAGCAACCCTGTGAAGGAGTTACCCGATCTGCCTTATTTTCGAACTAAAATCTATAATTATTTAAAAAAGGCCGTGTTCAAAATTACAACTAACGTGTAAAAATGTTCTCGAGATATCGTAAGGATGGACAGACAGATGTACAGACAGACGGACAGACAGACATGCCAAAATGAAAATAACTTGATATTATGCGTGGGTGTCCAATCCATTTAGCTCTACCATCATTATTTATATGCGTCACAAATGGAATGACAAACTTAGAATATCCTATGAGATTTCATATAGAGTATAAAAATAACAGCATTGCAGTATGCAATCGTCATATCCTGGTCTAAATTACAGGATATTTTCTATGTGCAAACATACATATTTATATTCTTTATTTCCAAATTTGAAATATGAGCAAAGATATAAAAAACATCTCTGCGATAATTCTGTATCCTGAAAGACAGAGTATGTATGGCAGATAGTGGGCGAGGTTGAAGGGGGAATTTCGGATGAAAATGCTTGTCATATTTTCTATTATCTCTCAGCTGGGAAAAATATTTTTTGAATTGCAAATGTGAGAACCGGCCTGCTGCAACATTTTGTGGGTTCCTTTACAGTTCGTTTACTGCTTACTTTGTACTGAGTTGAGACTAAAAAAAGTTCACTTTTATTATGTACATACGTTTCTTCAGGCGGTTTTTTACTTGGAGTTGAAGAAGCGTAAAATTTTTTAAGAGCTTGAGGGAAATAAATTCATACGCCAAGGCGTTGCGAGTTTTAATAATATTTTTACGACGTTTATAATTCCTGCTTTAACTTTTGTATAAGAAGCTTTACGTTTACGTTTTTCGTTTGTGAATCTTTGATGTGTTTTACAAAGGAAAAGAGAAATTTAGATTATTCTGCTAAGAAAAAATTCACATTATCCATGTGTTGTACGTGGAGTTATGAAAGATAAAAGCCCACATACCACAAAATTAATGTTAATCACAAACCATTGTTAATTTTACTGGAACAATACTTAATACGTTTTTTATTTAATTGCCAAGGCCGTTATGTGTGGTGGAAAATTATGATACGCATAAGTAGTAAGCTAGGCATAATTTATCTTGGAGCATTTTTGTGAGTGATATATTGTTTTTATTTACCTGAAAATACTCATTAAAAGTTATTTATGGAAAGGAAGGTAACTTTAAGTTGTTGAGACTGAACTGTTTACATCAATCTAACGAGGGAAGATGTAGCAATCCGGATAACCAGCTGTAGTCAACTGAACTTCATTGTTTCAAAGTCCAGTTCATAAAATTTGTAGAGTGATTTGGCAATTAATTATGGTTTTATTTGAATTAATTGAAATTTTTCTTGCATTGAATTTTTACATTTATATTTTTCTGGTGAAATTTTTATTAGTTAAGTGCTAATCTTTCAAAATGAATTATATTTATATTTCTTCTTGCTCGTTTTTCTATCTGTTATATATTTTTCTTGGTTATTTTAGTTTAATTCGTGGATTACTAGTTATAACTTTAGTGCTTGAATTTAGTTTCTTTTTGTGTTAGCTTCAGTTTTATTGAGTTGTCGATTTGTATAAGTAGCAACTATGTATTTCTTGCGGTCGGTATGCCTGCCGTTTGGCCTAATGGGATGGCAAACGAATCTGTCGATCCATTTTAATGTATCGCCTTTGTTCAAGGTAAGATCACTTTTCAATATCTTTAGCGCTCAAAATAATTGACGTAATATTTGCCATCTAAATAATAGAGGCGTCAAAAATAAAGGGGATATATTATAGGAATTTTTTGGGAAATCTAAAGTGCATGCTGTGCTTGTCTCTAAGACGTGGTTGAATGAGTACTTTACATCCAGCTCTATATCTCTGCCTGGATGCAATATCTATCGGTGCGATCGCGTCGGTCGTACAGCTGGTGATGTTGCCATCTATGTAAGGGACTCATTAAAGTCCAAGTCCATTGTCTCTTCAGATTTCGGTGATATCATAGAGTTTCTCTGTGTAGAAATTTACTCAAATGGTCATACATGTAGGTTGGTTGCCACCATCTACTGCCCACCCATTTGTTTTAATGAACCTATCACTGCTAAGTTTCAAAACATCATAGCTGGTATATCAAATCACTGCAGGAATGTTATTGTTCGTGGTGATTTCAATGTTGATGTCCAGCGAGATAGGAGCTCCTACCGTTGTTTGAAATAAGTATTGCATACCTTGCATTTGAAAATCATGAACTCCTCCAACATATTTTACTACAACAAAACCATCACAATTCCAACTATCATCAGCTTTACTTGTTAATCAAGTTAATCGACAACAATTTCATCTTCTAAATAGTTTTCAAGTTGATACTATTTCGCGGTTTAGTACGTACTAATATCGTAACTATTATAACATGAATTATGATAACCTATTTTCTGAATGCTCCACTATGCCTTGGGCAAATATTTTTAACTGTATTACTGTCGATGATGAAGTAAGATAACTAACTGAATACGTTTATTATTTATTTAATAATTTTGTCCCTATTAGAGTTTGTCGCAAGCAAAATGTGGGATGTGCTTGGTTTACTAATGAAATCCGAAGCTTAATTGCGGAAAGGGACTACTTATACTACCACTAGAGGCTATCATGATCACCTGTCGATTTATGATGTTATAAATTCATACGTAATAAAGTCAACACTACGAAATATGCAGCCAAAAGAAGATATTTTAATTCGAAACTTGACTCTATGGTTCCTCCTAAAAATCTTTGGGCTAACCATCGCAAATTAGGAGTGTGTGGTAAAGATTCTCAACAATGTTATTTCGACCCCAACAGTTAATCTCATTCTTCACATCTACTCAATCCTCCCCAAATGGTTGTCCAGAATTAATATCTAACTATGACAGAGAGTCTGAGTCGTATTTTGGCGATGGATTCTCATTTAGGTATGTCGATGTATCTGAGGTATCTAAGGATATAAATAAAATAAATCGTTTGTTACAGGTCCTGATAATATACCACCAAAATTTGTCAAAATTATTCTGTCGTTTATTCTAAAAGCCTTGAAACATGTTTTTAATGCACGCTAAACTACGTCGCAATTCCCAGTGCACGGGTAAAGGGCTGTTATCCTTCCGATTCCCAAGTCCCGCAAGTGTATGAATTCAAAGATTTTCGCCCGATCAATCTACTTTGTTTTTTCAGCAAGGCTCTCGAAAAATTAATGAACGATCAAATTACCATATATGTTAATCAAAGCAATTTGTTAACCTGCTGGCAGTCCGGTTTTCGACCACGGCATAGCTATGAATCTACATTAATCAAAGTAGTATCTGATATTTCTGAGGCACTAGACAAAGATCATATGGCCATATTGGTTCTCCTTGACTTTAGTAAGGCATTTGATTCCATCAATCATGGCCTGCTCTTTTTCAAACTGTGCCAGCACTTCAATTTCTCGATCACAGCTATCAGATTGATAAAAAATTTCCTTTTCTCCAGAACCTAGTCTGTCAAAGTTTCTGGTATTTTTTCCTCACCCCCAACTCTCAGCTGTGACATGCCTTAAGGTTCATTCTCAGACCTCTTCTCTTTTCGCTTTACATTCATGAACTACCCATGGAGCTTGTTGATTCATCAGTTCATCTCTATGCTGATGAACTTCAGACAAATTTAGATAGGGCAATTGGTCTAACTGAGGACTGTGTTGAGCAGCTAAATGACGACCTGGTTAGAATTGGAAACCGGGCCAAATGTAATCAGCTTATATTCAACCCCAAGAGGACCACATGTATGTCAGTGTATCGAAGAAGCTAAGATGTTTCAGACTTACCTCCAACCAAGGTAAACAACACCATCGTACCATACGTCGATTCTATTAAGAATCTTGGCGTTGAGTTAAATAGGTCTCTCAGTTGCTGTAATCATGTCTCTAATACGATTAGAAAAATTTATTCCTGTCTGAGAATATTGAGATTCTCTGCCAAGATGTTGTACCGTCAAATGCGCATGGTACTCTCACACGCTATTGTATTACCACATTTCGATTTTAGAAGTATAATTTTCCCGAAACTCTATTCACAATGTCAGCGCAAGCTAACAGTAGCTGTGTTCTTTTGTTTCCGCAGAACAGAGAAGAACAAAAGATACAAAAAAGAACGCCTTAAGAGATCTTTATGTCCGGCAGTTGGCACTGCTTATAGATTCACTTCACTTCTCAAAAAGTTAACAGGTGAAAACAAAAATGGATATTAACACAGAAAGGTACGATATTTTATTATTTTACTTTATTATTATTTTTATTATAGGGTAAACGCACTAATTCGCGTTCATTTAAGGAAATGCCTTCCTTTCAAGAAGGGTTCTTAATCGAATTTACTTAATGTCGATGTTTAAAGTTTTGTAATTTTGTAAGCGAAATATTTACATTTAATCTAAATTAAAAACTTAAATATTTATCTAGTTTGCACAATAATTGAAAATATCAGTGTATGCGGAAATTACCAGTTTGCGTCCACCAAGGTGCCAATTTGCGTCCAGGTTAAAAAAAGTTATAAAAACTGCTTTTACATGGGGGTGTTAAATATATGTCGTTTTGAAAGCTACGACTTTATTACGTTTTCGTTATTCCTGATGTGAAAAGAAATTAAAAAATAATAAGTTGTGATGAAATTCACAGTAACAACATAATTCAGATTAAAACTAATTCAATTCAATCTGCTTTCCGTTACTTTCCATCCCATCCATAGTTTTGCCGATGGCAGTACCTTGATTTCGCTTACTCCTTTGACACTTTTGTGGACTTCGAGGGAATGTCAAATGTATTAAACGAGATTGAGTGATTATTTGATTGAACAACGATTTTGACAATATCCTCTCTTGTCCAAAGTGATCGCGTCAAATTCCATGCGCCTTAGATCCAAATCTATCTCATCTCTCACGATAATCACTTAACCACTTCCGTTTCTTTTGATGGAGTATTAGTTGAAAACATTAACATCTGCTCGTTGTAAGATATGTGTTGTGATAGGAGGAAGTGTATATAAAATTATCCCGTTTGCCAAAAAAACTCGCATAGCTCCAATATGAAATGGGACTTGTGGCAGTTAACAAAAAAGTTCATAATGGTTTTGAATTTGTTCAGTAATGAACCATGTAACCATATACCCCTTTCGCGATATCTTCTCATGCAGCCTGACTCAGAACGAACTATATAATTTTGCAGCTCATCTAACCATTTTCGAATAACATATTCAAAAAACGTATCTCTGGCTTCGGTTAGGCCTTCTGGAATTCGATGTGCTATCTCTGGATTACATTTCAGGAAAAGCTCATACCATTTTCCCCCTTGTCGACCATTTTGAACGATGTGTTCGTGCCATCACCTTACTCATTTTTTTGGGTATTACCCATACTAGGCCTCCGCTGTTCGTATGTCTGTCAGCCAGCTGTATCACAAGAACCGTAATAAGTAGACAGTTGAAATGTTGAAATTTTCACAGAGTGAGTAATACTACAGTTGCTATAACAACAAATGATGACAATAAAAAACATTATAATAAAATAAGAAGTACATGTTGTTAAATCTTGTACGGTAGTACGGAACCCTTTGAGTTCGAGTCCGACTCGCACTTGGTCGGTTTTTTTTTAACCGTGCTTAAAAGACAAAACTTAATAGGAACCCATACTTCGCTTACGACTCACACCACTTAACGGGTTCAAACTTTCCTGCACTTTCCGGATATATTTCAGACAATTGTAATGTAATGATGTTTTTTTAAATATTTTATTTGATGCTAGGTGTTCTAATAGAACATTTTCTTTGTAGCAGTACATTCTTTCATATTTGTTTGTGTGCAGTGAGTGCATTAAATCAGACTAATCAATGAAGAGCTGCTTTAGGCCGCAATTTGGGGCAAGATAAAAAAATGCAGCTCTAATTTGCGGCCACCAATACACGCAAGCTGGCTCATGATTGTAATCTATCAGTACATTTATATGAATATTCGAAGTATACTTCAAGTAGAGATCAAGTAATTAAAATATCATGTAAACGCGCATTGACTCAAGTATACTTGAGTTAAGTAAATCACAAAATTTTTTTCGATTTACGTGAAAAAAATTCATGTAAACGCAACTTCAGTACTTGACAATTTTTCATTTGTGCGAGATATGAAAACGGCAAAGAGGAACAAGAGGAAGATTATTGTTGATAATTCAGGCTGTGATTTTTAGCACTTTTCTCAAAGGTAAAATGTCCCTTTAAGTAAGTTTCAATTCAAGTAAGTGGAATTGATTCAACCAAAAACCCTACTGGAGTTTCAAGAATATTTGAAGTCAAGTACTCAGATATTCATGTAAACGTATTGATTGATCCATTTCACGGCCACTAAAATAAATATGGTTATTCCGAAAATTAACTTAAATTTCATACAATGTTATATTTATTTGAAATATAACTACTTAAAAAACTTTCTCATGAAATAAAAATGACATAAAAAACGCAGTCTGTTACATTTCTACAATTCTATTTTTATACAAATGAAATGCTTGTTTAATTTTAAAATAACTGCAGAGCAGAGCGCTGATAAATACAATTACACCGGAATTTGGTTTCGAGTGAAGTATGTATAATTACCGATTTTATGGATAAGTAAATTGAAAGGTAAATGAAGGTGCTCTAATAAAATTGGATATTGGAAAGGAATTAAAGTTGCTGCAGAGTGCAGAGACTACTTTCAGTCCGGTCATTTTTAACTCTAAATCTAAGTCAGTTTTCTATCGCAATGAGGCTGTTCATTGCACTTGTATTGTTATCTAAAAAACTTTGTATATTACTTTAAGCGGTCCAATAATTCTTTTCTTAATTTTATATCTAATTCTAAGACAGTCTTCTACCGCAATGAGGCTGTTCATTGTTTTCTAAATAATTTTGTAATTCGATTAATATCAATTATTTATTCCTACTCGATGTACCTAACGTTGATCGTAGCGTAAGCTAAGGTTCTTCAATTAATGCTTTTCTATTCTATGGATTCGATTTATTTTAGACACCTGTTAATATGGAGTGATACTCTGTGATCGGCCGTGTCTTTATATAAACACTTAATGCTTTATTATTGCTGTGGTTAAATGCGTTCAATGTTTAATTTGTCAGTTTTTTCGCCCAATAATTTTGTGGTGCTGTTATTCTTCCTGTTAATATTCTAAGTTACTTTACTCTGTTCTTTCATTTTACTTTATCTTATTTCATGTTGTATTACTTTAAGTTCTCTTATATTTGATCTCTAATACTAAGTCAGTTCCTACTGCAATGAGTCTGTTCTTTGCACATTTGTTAGTTTTCTGAACAATTTTTGTACTGAATCGAATAATAACAATTACCTATTTCCTACTCGATGTAGGTACCTAACGTTGTAACGTAGCGTAAACTGAGGCTCTAATAAATGCTTTTCTATTCTATAAAGCTTTTTTGTATTATATTTTCATCAAATATACAATTTGATTTGCAGGCGCGGCTGACTGTGACGCTAGTCTCAAAATATGCTGCTGATCGTAGGTTGTTGTTGCTGTTTATACCCTAGATAAAATCTATAGGGTATACTAAGTTTGTCATTCCGTTTGTAACACCCCGAAATAATGATGGTACAGCAAAATGAATTGGACACCCATGTATAAAATTAAAAGTTATTTTGATTTTTGCATGTCCGTCCGTCCAGACGCACGATAACTCGAGAACGCGTATACTTAGACAGCTGAAATTTTGTACACGGACTTTTAAAAAAAAGTAAAATTAAGTTCGAAAATGAGACAAATCGGGCAACTCCTTCGTGGGGTTGCCAGACCAAACTTTCGTTTTCCACTATATATTTGGACACTGCCTGAGAACACATCAATGTATAGAGCTGAAATTTGGTACATGGTGTTTTCATTATACTAGAAAATAAAATTTAAAAAATGGACTAAATCGGGTAACTCCTTCTTGGTGTTGCCATATGAAAATTTAGGTCTTTTACGTATACTTTGAAAACGATCAGTCCAAGACATTTCTATTGTACTAAAACCTAATGCAGAATACGAAATCCTATAAAATTGGTTATAATCATTTTTTCTGTGCGACAAACCGTTCTTGAAATATATGCGAAAAACCACTTTAAAAATCAAACTTGCACAGAAGGGTGACAATACGAAATTTCATACGGGCATTCATCTACGGTATCATAAGAATTGGTCTTAGACCAATTCTAGCTTTTTTGCTTGTTTTATTTCTCTGCTTCTAGGTTCCTACGGTATCTACTCTGTTAATTCCTTCTATTCCTGAATGGCTGGTGATCCTAAGGGAGGTAAGATTTTTGGGAGCGTCCTTAAACATAATATGATGTATATTTTATGCTTACGGGTGTTCAAAATTTAGTTTGGCAATTGTGTCGATAGCACTACGTGAATCCAATCATATAAGCTGTCCTTCGGCAGCAGAATTCAAATGCTCTCTCGATTGCGTACATTTCTGATGATGATGATATTGTTTTTCAGTACCTTCATGCATAAAGGCCCATCCAACTCCGTTATCCCGAAGGGAACCATCCTAGTATATTTTAGTATGGTTGCTATATGTGTATGGCGATGTATGTTGATTTGTAATATGTTAGAAAAACGTTAAGGTTTGCTAGCCCACGGAGGTAATTTGGAATTTGTTAGGTTTTGAAAAGGCATGTCGTGTGGGATGTTAAGATTTTCCAGCGTATTTTTCAGGTGAACGTAAGTTGATTTCTACGACAGTTTTCTACCTTTTAGCTTTTCAACAAACGTCATGTTGTTGACTTTTTCTGGGAGAGGATGTTTATTAACGAAAGGAGTTTTAGAGCATAAATGGCTTCTTCCCATCGTCTTCTATATTTCAGTGAGGTTTGATTTGCTGCTACTAAAAGAATTCTCGATGGACTGGCCCGAAAGGCTCCAGTTGAAATTCATATTACTGTATTTTGTATGGCATTTAATGATTTTAGCTTTCTTTTTTTAAGAATTGGAAAATATAGAATTTTACTCCAGGTTTTGGGGGAATTCGTCCAAATGTAGTTATAGAACTTTTGACCAGATGTAGCTACAGTTCTTTAACAGATATTTTGTTATAGTCGTTAAGATTTTTTTTCAATTCATAGTTTAGAGTGAGGTCTTGTTGAAAATCCTTAACATCCTAGTAGGGATTTTTCTAACTCGCAAGGTAAAGGGTATGTTGTGGTCTGCCCCCTGATCAGATGCAGTCAAATCTCCTTTTGAAGGTTTGATTGTATATACACTCTCTCACACTCGAAGCCCTAGTTAAAAAAAAATTCCAACCCCACCATAAGCTATGGTGTCGTAGTTAATATTTTTGGAAAAGGTTTTAAAATCTTTAACGTTAGGAAAATGTGTGTATTTAAACTTGGTTTCTTGCATGCAATAAACAAATTATTGTATTTTGAATTAAATAATTTAAATTCTTCCATTGTAGGATACTAAACTGCCTATTCACATTTACTTATGGGAGTTTAAAGATTCTGAGCTACCAAGATCACTATAAGATGAATTTCTCGTACGTACATTCTGTCCTGGTAAGTTTTATTAGAATTCTTCAAATTTTTTGCTAACACTTTAATTTTTAGGAATTACCAGTTACCGCCACATTAGTAGAAAATAAAATTAAATCGATGTTCCGGGCAATAATAACAAAACCGGTAGTTCGCCCTGCATTAAGCCTTCTGCCATGTAAATGTAGGAGCTTTTCAGCAGAGGGATTTGTGCTTCTGAGGACATAAGCCACGTGGTTCACGCTGGCAGTTCATTTTCGAAACCAGCAACATCGTTGAAAAGGAATGCAAACTTTTCTGAAGGCCCCTCTTCCAGTGGAGTACGTAGTACTCCAAACTTTAAACTTACACAATTAAATGTGCACAAAACACAATCATCACCGTCATGCCTTAGTCTCGCTTTCAAACAAAAATAAATTTAGAAAAAGTTTGAAGGAGAGACTATTTGAAAAAAAAAATTGCGTTCCAAAAGGAAAGGGAACAGATTAAAATAAAAAGGTGGGAAGAAAAAAAATATGTTTTGAAAGAGCAGCAGAAAGAAAAAAGAGAGGACAAAAAAAAAGTGCCATGGCAAAAACTGCACTTATAAAGCAATTTATTGCAACTATTGCAAATAATAAATAAAAATAATATTTCAATGGGCATTTATTTTTAATTGATACCTTTTGTAATTAAATGTTCTATGAGACGGTCTCTTCTATCTCTTGCCGACTGTGGCGGAAGGACATCTAGTTCTCTGTCAATAATCTCATCATCAACCTTTTCAATATGCTCTTCACTATCATCAGTATCATCGTCATCTCTGAAGTTTTCCTCTAGCTCTGGTTCATTGTTCTCTATGCATATTTTATGTAATACACATGCCAACACTATTAAATTACTGCAGAGTTAGATCTGCACTTTCTGTAAAAAAACTGGAGACGTCTGAATTTACCCCTTAGCAAACCAAAAGTGTTTTTGACAACGATCCTGGTTGAAGAGTGCAACGTATTAAATTTTTTTTAATATCGCTTAAGCTTCCATTATCTTTAAATGGAGGAACTAACCAATCTAAAGAAGCGTATGCCAAATCTCCCAAAATAAACCTTTCACGAGGAAAAATAACGTCTTGGTTTTCTATCACTTCACGGAAAATATTAGAGCGCCTCAGAATTCTACTATAATGAAGCGATCCAGGCTCTCCGCAATGCACATCTATAAATTTTTATCAGCATCTACAATACATTGCATCGCCAAGCTGTAGTATTTTCTCCGATTAAAAAACACTACTCTATTTTTCTTCGGTGCTTTTATTTTAATATGTGTTCCATCAATTGCTCCAATGATATCTGGAATTCCCTTCATTAACTCAAATTTTCTTGCTATCATTCCTGCTTCAGTTGATGTGGGCCATGAGATATGTTCACTGCTAATGCTGACCATCCAGGACGAAACCCTTTTAACAACAGATTTGCAATTTGGCGAAACGCGACAGTATTGGCTATATACCACAAGAATATATATATTTCTGATTCGAAGCCTATAATTGGACGACCTCTTTTCGGTGCCACTTCTGCTCTCCTGTATTTTTCTGAAAAGAAGGTTTGGATATTTTTTTGCCTGCCTAGGTCACGTTTAATAAAATTTGTTTCTATACAAACGCCAGCATTGAATAATTCACTCACCTACAACGACAATCGCAGATGCCTTCGTTAGGCGCAAATGCTGCCTGAATTCTTCATTTGGAAAATTTCTTATTTTATTTATAAATGCACAATTTCTTGCTGCTTCAGTTTCATCTCTTAAATCCAGAGATGACGATGATGACGAAGTGCTTGAAGTGCTTCATAAGAGCAAGTCTTCACTCGAAGATGATGGTTCCAAAAAATCTGCAACCTAAAAATAATTCCTTATAGTTTCTTGTTTAACTTATCATAACAAAATCCTTACTGCAGCAATAATTTCTTCGGTGGTTGTCATTTGAGGTTTTTTCGATGAAAACACCGTATAAAGCACTACTGTAAATCTTATCCTATAATATGGCGGCTATTTACCCAGGGTTTTGTGCACTCATATAAAATATGATCAAAAAAAATTTTTAATAAATGCTTTATATTTTATTTATTTATCCAACGGAATAATTTCGTATTAGGATTTCCCTCTTTAGCTTGGACGCTGACTCAGCCACTTCCTGCAAACAGAAAAAGATATATGGGTGTGAGTTAACACTCAGTCGGCTGTGTCAAAATCCGCAAGAATACCTCACAAGCCATGAAACACATTCCCTTACTACTACATGTGAGCCCCAACTGAGTCCTAGCATTCTAAAATATTTGCAGTATTCTAATGTAAAACTGAGAAAAAGTTTGATTGGAATAGATTCTGCTCTGTAAACTACTATCATACAGAAAAATGGTGTTCTGATAATTTTAAGCTTGCTTTCTTTTCTTCCGAACCCAAATAAAACTTTCCTACCAAAATAAGTTAAAAAAATTTATTTTAACCAAATAACTACTATTGCTCAAACAAAAACTCTCAGCTGAGTAATTACGGCATGCAATTATTATTGACCGTAAAATGGTAAAGTTACTTTGCAATCATATAGATTTCTGTTTCATGGCTTGGGAAGTATTCTCGAGGGTTTTGGCTGTGTGCTCTAGTTACAACTACTACTCAAACATACTCTAGTGCCTCAACGAGATGCGTCAGCATTAACAACACAGAACTCCTTGGGTCATAACGTATCCGACCCAGTAGAAGGACAAATAGTACTTCTTTAATTATCTAAATAAAATTCTCTATCGAACTACACTAATATAATAGAAATATCGAATGACACTACAATTACCATATTTAACTAATTTAAAAACTATCACTCACTTTTTTATATAATTAAGTTCACTCGTCGTACTTGAATAACACTTTTAAAACTTTGAATAACACTTTTAATCAACGGTTGCACACAAACTGATCCTGGAGCAGACACAAATCAAGAGTTCAGCCAAGGTAGGTACAACCAATTTCTACCATCAACTTTTATCTCGGTACCGGTGTCCCCTCAAGGTTATCAACATTTTTGCTAATTTACTTAGAAAGGTTACTCTACCTCATAACCGGCTGTGCGGGCATATTTCACAGAAAGGCAAGAAGGTTTATTGTAGCTTTGTTGTGACTCAGGTGCCCAATCCCCGAATCATAACCATTAGTCCAACGTATCAATATATTGTCCTATTCAATATATTGATGTGCTGTAGATATGACCCTGGAGACAAAAATCAAATTTAAATCATTCTAAAAAAATAAATAAATAAAATTTGCATTGCATCAAAGCTTTTTTGCATTTTCTCATGTATGATTTTCAACGTCGTGTGAAAGTAAAAAAAAAAACAAAACAAAAAAGGATCATGGGTACTTGGGGGTTCTAACAGTTCTCGTGAGCATAACTTAACTTCGAATTTTTAGTTAAATATGTACCTACGATGCATATCTTACAAGCATTTAATACGCTCACAAGCCTGTATTATCAGACGTGCAAGATCAGAGTGCAACTTATTCGGTGCTATTTATATCTCATTTGGGATTTCCAAGTTACTCATCTATTGTGGCTGGTCATTCCATCCGTCTCGTGACCGATCTTTCAAGCTAGGAGACAAATTTTCGAGTCTTTTGAAACCCTAGCAACAACATACTTTTTGCTGCCATTAAATTATTTCTAGGTGCATAATTATATAACCCTAAACTACATTAAATACCTCTTACCGTTTTCTTGATAACAAGAAGCATGATAAAAACATTATAAATCAGCAGAGCACGGTTTTTTTTTTTTTAACATTCAGTAGTAATATTGATTTTTTAACAATTAATACTTCTTCTTATTCTCCGTTTTTGCCGGCGATCTGATGGGAAGATCTATAAGTTCCAATCAGTAAATTGTGTATGAACCGAATATGATTACCTTGAATTGGAAATAGCATGTTGCTTTTATAATAGTTGTGCTTGCTAGTGAGGTGCTGTAGGGATGGTTGTTGGGGTCGGATAGGACTTTTAACAGCATCTTGAAATAAGTTCACCTTCTGTAGATTCGCTTTAATTCGAATTAATTAAAAAGTAAAGTTGCCATCTAGAAAATCATTTAAACTTGGGTGTATTACCGTAGATCTCTCAAGCTCACATAGCTCTATAGTTCTATATAATATATATATAAATATATATATTTTTTATATTAATCATATGATCCTTATCAAGCATTTTAGCAGATAGAGTTCGTTTAACTTAAATCCATCATTTCAATGATCTCCTTATATTGCTTACGAAACACAATGTATGGACATAAAACACACCTTATACAGGGTGTTTCACAAGTGGTAGATAATAATGAAGGAGGCGATAGGTCATGTCGAGAAACGAAAAAAATTGTATGGCAGAGGGGGTGCATTCTCAACCCTTTTCGAGATAATCGGGGTTAAAGGACTAAGGGTACGTGAAACGTAGGTTGGTACTAAAACAGATATATGTATCTCCTAAACGACAAACAGTAGAAAAATGGTCGGGGTGCTAATTTATAGAGAACCTCCTGCCCTTTTAATTCAATGTGTCAGTGCTTCTTGTACAGTAAGTTTCAGCTTTTGTACCTAATTTTTTTGTGTTTGAAGAAAAGAACTAAAATAAAAACCTTATATTTTTTTTCTGTCTTACTCCTGTCAGAAGCTAAGATTGGTTTCTTTAAAACGCACTTTGTTTTCATTTTATATCTTTAAATATAAAATAGTATTAAAACCATAAACAACATTTTTATATTTATTTATTATGATCGAGATAGGAACAACTAATAACATTAACTATTTAAAATATTTTCAAAATGCCCCTCCGTCATTTTGAATACAAAGTAAAGCTTTGCGCTTAGTAGATCTTTTAAGATCAGTTGCTGCCAAATCCTCTTTAATTTTGTTGGAAGTTTCTTGGACTCTGTGTATAAGTTCGTCTCTTGATGATATTTCCGACGCGTACTTAATCTCCTTCCAGCGTTGTCATTTGAACCGAAAATCGGCAATTTTGGCCGATTTTCAACTTCATTTCACGAAAAAATTTTACCTTAGCCGACAGCCGATTTTTAGCCGATTTTGATATTCTTCAGCCGATTTTGGGATTGACGCAAACTTTACTTGGTTTCGTGGGGTGCTTTGGCGATCGGATGTATTTTGAGCAACTTTCTTGGATGAAAAATTCAATTTTTCCACTCGTGATTGTGCGAAATTGGTGCGTCGTGGAAAATGACTTCCTATGCGAAAAATCTTCATAACAGAGCACTAATGTCCCTGAAAGAAAGAACGGAAAAAATATATGCAAAATGTAGTAATTGGGGTGTTTGTGACCCAAATACATGAAAACGACAAAAACGTCCTAAGAAAGTTTTCTGAATCATGAAAAGAGTACAACACTCGATAGTAATCTCGGCGAGCCCTTTTTTGCCAGTTTTGCATTTACATTCATTCGAGGAGCTTGCAATATTTTTTATAGAATGGAATTTGGAATTTGCCGAATTTTAGCCCATTTTAAAATCTGTTTAGCCAATTTTAGCCGATTTTCTGATACATTTAGCCGATTTTAGAAAGAAATTATTGTCAACACAGTCTCCTTCATAGTTCCCCAGAGGTAAAAGTCTAAGGGTGATAAATCAGGAGACCGTGGTGGTCAAGGAAAAGGACCGTGCCGACCAATCCACTTATTTGGGTAATTGGTGTTCATCCACTGCAGGATATTTCGTCCGGTGTGTCCAGGTGCTCCATCGTACTGGTAAATGATATCTCTTCTTATTCATAAAGGTAGATCGTCCATAAGATCTCGAAGATCTGATAGATCTGAACTACCTTATAAGCTAAGTTGCAGGTAATAAATTGCTTGTATCTTTAAAAGAATGTCAGGTAAGCCATCCTTTGTTACAAATTTTCGCGGATGTCCAACCGAAAGAGATGTCAGCATGTACAAAATAACGATTCGTCATACTTTCTACTTTGTTTCCAAAATAACAGGCGTGTATTCTATGGTTTTATAATACTTATCCCAATTTTGTTGTACATTTAGTGGAAGAATTTTTGTGTCATAACTCATAAATGGTGAAAGATACAAAATGAAAACAAAGTGCGTTTTAAAGAAAACAATCTTAGCTTCTAACAGGAGTAAAACAGAAAAAAAATTATAAGGTTTTTTTTTAGTGTTTTTTTTTTGCTTCAAACACAAAAAAATGAGGTACAAAAGCTGAAACTTGAAGTTTGGCATACCGTTTCTTCTAAACTACATACTGTAGACCATCTTTCTACTGTTTGTCGTTTAGTAGATATAACTGTTTTAGTACAAACCTACGTTTCACGTACCCTTAGTGCTTTAACCCCGAATATCTCGGAAAGGCTTGAGAATGCACCCCCCTCTGCCATAAAATTTTTTTCATTTCTCGACATGGCCTCCTTCATTATTATCCACCACTTGTGAAACACCCTGTATATAGCTCATCCAAGTATTTCATTTGCATGCGATAATCAGTTCTCCGGTCTTGCATGAATGTTATCGTAATATGGAGGTGCCTTTCATCTTCCCAGAATATCAAAGAAAGCACGTAATTTTTGATTTTACTGCACTGTTTTTCCATTAAGCAGAAACGAGGGGCCGAGCCATCACAAATTACGTTCTTTAACACAGTCACCTGAAAGTTCCCCACAAAATGTTGGATTATCTGGAACAAAGAAAAAGAGAAATCGTTTTAACCAGTATGGATGTCCCGTCCATGTGGTAAATAAATATTTACTATATAGCCTGTGGACAGCCGTTAGTTATTAAATATTTACTTTATTAATGATACCTTGACTTAACGCCCGAAATCATAAACCAGGGAAGAATTTGGTGAATTGGCTATTTGTAATCATATAAATACTAATCTTCATGAGCAGTGTCTTTTTTTATTTGTCTATCTAACGAAAAGGATTGAGCTAATGCAGAAAAAATCGAGCTCTTCTGCTCATCAGTATGGTTATCTCTGATCGCCTACCAAAGGGGTTCGATGATAAAGGTCACGCAATTGCGTGATCTCTATCATTCTGTGTTCGGCGATCAAAGATAACTATATTGATAAGACCTCTCTGATTGCTGGGTCGAGAAGCTCGATTTTTTCTGCATGAATGTTATGTCACGGCATCAACATGAAGTCTATGGACAAAACTTGGATGATCTTATATTACCTTAACATTATGCTTCTTCACTTTATATACAAATATAAAAATCGTTATATATTCATAAATTAAAATTTAATATTTCTAAAAACATTTTATTTATTAGCCTTTCAAACTGGCACGACCACGATGCTCATGTTCAGCTGCAGGATAAATTGAGAAATTGACACCGGATGAATAGGTTACGTTTTGCGTGACCGACTATTTAGCTCTTCGATTTTTTCATAGTCCCAGCAAATTTCCACGATTCTATTAAACATTGCAGCTGATCAAATCTAGTTTCCCCACAACGTTAGTTTCATCATATTGAAATAATATTTTTTCTATAATAATACTGCATATTGAAATTCAAGCAATACCTAATATTAGAAAAGTTAAAAATTTAAAAAAAAAAAAACGTTATTGGTTGTAAACACTGAAGAAAATAAATTTATTCGTCAAAACAAAATCATACAATTTGATACAATAATAAAAGAAAATCAAGATTCGAACAAACTAAATAACACAAGAAACTACATAAATTATTGGTAAATAATGTTTAATCTAATTCCGCTAGCGGCTAGCCAATTACAATGTGCTTATTTTCATAAATAAAGATAACTAAGTCTAAGAAATATACAAGAGCACGGAAAGCGCGACTAGTCGTAATCCCATTAATATTTTTGAAAGACGGCTATGCTGTTGTGGTTTTTATGTGCCAATTGCTTTGTTTCATTATTTTTTATTATTCTTGGAACTGAACAAATATTCCTTTCAATCTGAACTACTGAATCTTTTCCTGCAAAATGCGTTTTACAAGTTAGTTGCATACATGCTGTGGAGCTGTCACAACACCAACACTTCGTCCCAGACGTCTATAATTCATGCAGCCACCTAAACGCCATTGATCGGTGTCAGGATCATAAACTTCTATAGTTTTTAAATAAATACAGCATATATTTGACCATTATCGACGGCCAAACGAACCTGAAAAATATGTGTTTGTTTTATTGTGAATTTACCTTTGTAATTCCAATAGATGCATAGGAATAAATTTGTACACAGCTTATGTATTACAAAGCAATGGATTTAATCTTAATAGTTCTGAAGACATTTGAGAATTTATCGGCTTGCAACTTTTTATCATAAATTTTTAGTGTCCATTTATCCAAAATCAGTAAAAAAATCGAACGTTCTCCAAATTTGCAGCACTATCCCTATCGCTATCATATATCAGTAAATGATTTAATATAATAGTTGTATTCAAATTGTGCTAAGTTAGAGAATACTAAACTCATTAGATTAATCTGAGCTGTAGCTGTAGCCTAATTCAGTAGCCTATAGCCTGTAATTTGTTAACACAATGATCTTAAGCTCAGCCGTAACCGAGACATCAATAAAGTATATTCCTAATTGAGATAGCCTGGCTTTGTCATTATACATACACCATAAAATATTCGCTATCACTATTCTTCCAAATTTCTTAAGAACAAGGTTGAGATCAAATTTTTAGCGACTTTAAACATACGACGTTCAAATTTGAAGTGAGTGTAAGGATGTTTTCTATCAACTATGAGAACACCAAAACAATTAAGTGAATCTGGGGAAGTATTAATAATAAATGCGCTTAGTCAGTAAAGGGACATATTTCTTGTACAGATAAATAACGAAACGAATTCCAAATCAAGCTAACATACTCCCGAATTAAAGAATTTATTAACAGTTGCACTTACCCCACTTCGTCTTGATGTCATTGCAAGTATTGGACACCACGTGTGTGGATTATTTCGTTCGGCTAATGAAAGTTACATAGAATCATCACTACCTCCAACAGTATAAACATAATTATTAAAAATAGGACAGCCTAAATTACTTTGTCTGTCTAGTAAACATTAGATTAATAGCACACCTTTTGTTCTGTCTATAATGAAAATTATGAACAAAATAAGTAATCAAGTAAAAATAAACATTGCAAGAATCACCTCAGATTGTAACGTTCTACAGTACTTAGAGGGCATTGTCCATCTGAGGTTCCAATGGCATGCGATAGCCTCCAAGAACGGCAACTGCAACTCCTAATCGTCGAGTCGTCATTGGAGCAACTAATTAAAAATTAAATTTTAATTCTTTAATAACGTTATTGGATTTTTTACCGGGTTAAACTCATATTTGTTCAAGAAGGAATATCCGGTATATATCAAAAGCTAAAAAATGTCTTTAATTTGTTATTTCATCACACAACCCATTATATTTTGGGTGACAACTTTCAACTCTTGGTTTGACTCATCAACAGGTCCCAAATAGCGAAATTGAGTGACTTGAAAAACAAATGAGAAAATAGAACAAAGAAAAGAAATGAAAAAATGAAAAAAATTGAGAAAAACAGAAGAAACACAATTTTTTTTATAAAAAAATTAAAATTTTTTAAAAATATTAAAAAAAAAAACCAGATTCATTCGAAACGAATCGAACTTGTATTCGCCTACAATGGGCTGAAAAAAAATAGAAAGGAAGAAGAAGAAGAAGAAGCATTTCGTGTTAGCAGAAAACCTTACACTCATCGGTACAGCTTGGTTTTCTGCCTGCTCCAGATGCTTGAAACAGATCAAATTGATCTCCTCTCATATAAACTCGGAATAAATTCTGGGTGTGAATTATATGAGACAAAAACACTCCTATATTATACCAAGGAGGAAGAAATAAAAGTAGAGATTACTCTTTAGGATTTTTTTACAGGGGTAAACTTATATTTGTTCAAGAAGGAACTTTTTGTGGATTCTCCTGTATATAGCAAAAGCTAAAAAATGTCTTTAATTTGTTATTTCATCACACAACCCATTATATTTTGGGTGACAACTTTCAAGGCTTGGTTTGACTCATCAACAAGTCCCAAATAGCGAAATTGAGTGACTTGAAAAAGAAAAGAAACATATTCCGTAGGTATTAAAGATTGTGACATTAAGCAAACTGGAATTTCATCTCCTAGTATTGGGGATAAGTTTAGGTACTGTAAAGCTGTTGAGAATTTTAGCGTGGATATTATGGACGAAGAAGTATGTAATTTTGAATTGGCACTAATGTTAAACCAGTTTATTAATATATAAACAAAATCTTTTCTATAGAAGTTCTTAATAATAGAATATGACTTTTTAACTACGGTAATAATGAATGTATCAATATACCTCAAGAAATCACAAGCAAACATATCAAATAAAAAAGACTTAAACTATCTGTCTCAGAGTGCTTGCAACTTTCAAAATACCTGACGGCTTATTATTGGAGATTTAATTCCAGAAGATGACCCATTTTGTAATTTATTCTTACTTTTGATTGACGTTATTGAAATATTATTACTTGATATTATCGATGACCATATTATTTAAAAATGGAAATATTTAATTTCCCTCCATCACCAAATATACATTGATATTTACAATTTAACATTAAAACCAAAACTCCACCTGCTTACTCATTATCCCTCGATAATGGAAGCAGTAAGTCCGCTTAAACATATTTGGTCAATGCGATGCGAAGGAAAACACAAAACCTTGTACAAAATATCAAATTCAACTACCTCATGAAGGAATATTTGTCAAACTATTATGGAGCGAGGAAGACTTAGCTTTTCTAATAAAGGCCTTTCCAATAAGGGGTATTATGGATATTCAAAGAAAAATGCCATTTTTTGAGATAAATGATCGGATCTTTATTTCATTATAAAGAGGAAGGTATGCCGTTAATAATGGAAAATAACATCAGCCAAATGGCCACCACGACCACGCCTACAGGACCATATCCTTTTCATGAAATTTTCCATAACCAAATCGCAAAGTGGCTGCCCTATGTCCTCGATAGCCAATCCAATCCATCTCTGAGGTCTTGAATCGACGCTGGGCTGTTGGCGTAGACTTTCTCTTTCACGTGGCCCCAAAGGAAGAAGTCGCAAGGTGTTAAGTCACAAGATCTCGGTGGCCAATTGTGGTCACCTCTTCGAGAGATAACACGGTCCGGAAACTTTTCCCGTAAAAGATCAATGGTTTCGTTGCTTGTATGGCACATAGCGCCGTCTTGTTGAAGGTAAACGTTGTCCAGATCAATACCATCCAATTCCGGCCATAAAAAATTATTTATCATCTGTCGACAGCGCAATCCATTCACCGTAACTGTTGCTTCAGCCTCATTTTCGAAAAAGTAAGATCCAATGACCCCGCGGGACCATAAACCGCACCAAACAGTCACACGTTGAGGATAGAGAGGCTTTGCAACAATAACTCTTGGGTTTTCCGAGCCCCAGATGCGACAATTTTGCTTGTTGACGAAGCCATCGAGGTGGAAATGGACCTCATCACTCAAGATGAGTTTTCGATGGAATTCCGGATCATTTTCATGCATTTCAAGGACCCAATCAGCAAAGACTCGACGTTGTTGATGATCGGCCGGCTTGAGTTCTTAACTGAACTTTATAAGCCTTAAGACCCAAATCTTTATGCAAAATACGGTGTAATGACGTTTGTGGAAAGCCTAATTCAAAAGAACGACGAGGAATGGATAAACCTGGGTTTTCTTCAACACTTTCGGCTACAGCAGCAATATTCTCGGCTGTTCTTGAGCGACATGCACGTGTTTTATTCTTCACATCACTAACTTGTCCCGACAGCTCGAATTTTTCTACCAATTTCTGTATTGCGGTCCGACAAAGTGCTTCACGACGACCCAAAAATGTTCGAGTTTTACGAACCGTCTCTGTCACATTTTCACCATTTTTATAGTGAATTTTAATAATTTCAATGCGTTGTTGAATCGTGTATCGTTTCATTTTAATTAATGGCGGAGTTTCTACTTGTCAAATGTCAAAAAATAACAGCTCCAAAAGTGACATCTACCGAAATAACACCTCTTATTGGAAAACCCGATATAAGTTTGACCTGGTAAAAATCCTATAGAGTAATCTCTATCTTTATTTCTTCCTCCTTGGTATAATGTAGGAGTGTTTTTGTCTCATATAATTCACACCCAGAATTTATTCTGAGTTTATATGAGAGGAGATCAATTCGATCTGTTTCAAGTCATTGATCTTTGGCTCGAATCTTTCTACGGTAGCAATTGCATCACCTGAACTTCATCCACCAATGGCAAAAAGTACTTCTCGACATGTCGGTTTTCTCGGTCTGGTGGGTGGTCCTTTCATTGAAGGACGTTCTTGTGGAAACAACAAATAGATTTTGGCTGCACACATTACATCTCGAAAACAATAGATTTTGAGCTTGTTAACGCAGGTGTTTGGCATGTGTTGCAATACCTATAGTTTAAAAAATAATTTGATATTGTATCGTATTGACATATTTTTTTTTTGTAAAAACTCACCTGAGTCAATTGTTGCCTGCAACATTGTACTTTCATCAGACATAATTTAATCACAACATAACAGAATTAAAATAAAAACACAAAAACTAGCTCTTCTGATAATTATAGGGACAGTTCAAAAATGACAAATGTCAAGCATTTTCTCGCAGGATAGTTACAGCATTGAATAATTAACTAGCTATTTATTCAATGAGTTTCAGCTGTCAGTTGAGTTTTACCAACTTTTACAATTAGAAAATTGTAGAACAGCGCACCTAAATTTTCATAGAGGATTTAAATGAAGCGAACAGCACAAATAGTTCGCTTCAGTCGACAGAACAAATTTTTCTCTCCAATATATGGGAGTTCTAGAACAAGGTACACAAAACACAGCTAGTAGCTATTAATGACACTGTTCGTTTTGTACACCCAGAACTTCTCACGTGTGTCCTTACACTAACTCATACCTAGTTTGTACACTGGATTTGTATCTAATGGAAAGAAGATCAGATTTTTTATATAATTTGGTATTTTCTAAGGAGCCTGAATATCTGTATGATCGTATTTAGTTCCTAGGTTAATCTCGGCACCGCAACCTATTATTGCCTAACTTTCGAACTCAATTTGGCGAGCGATCTTTCTTTGTGCAGGTTATACGCAAATGGAATAGTCTACCCAATAGCGCTCAAAGAGCTAGTTCCGTTGATACATTCGGCAGGCTTTTGACTTCGATCCGCTTACATTGAATTCTCTATTTTGCTTGATAGTATAAGTGGACGCGCATTTTTGCTTGGTTTTTCTACGTCTCGTTCTTTCTTTAATTTAGATCTCTCAGTCTATTATTTTTATTTTAGATTCAGATTTTTCAGTAAGTAATATTAATTTTTTGTTCTATTTTTTTATCACTATATTTTTATATACAGGGTGATTCAGATGAAGATACCTTCCATTATACCACGCGATTCCTTGAGGTAAGCTGATCAAAAAATTGTTCCGCATAACTACCTGTGTTATTGCTTGTATGCAATTTTATGATCTGGCTTGAATGTGCCATTAAACCTCCAGTGCTAAAACTGATACAGAAAGTTTTTGAAATAAATAACGGTATTTATGAAATTTGTGTGTAAAAAAATAAAATTTTTGGAATTATTTGAGAATAATTTAAAGATGCTTAATTAAAAAATACAGAGTAATACACTTTTCGACAGCTACTATTCTTGGCTATTTAATAAGCCAACAATAACCAAAATCTATAGGGCGGTTCAAAAGTTATACTCATTTATTCCCATCTGGGTTCACGAATATTGGCGAAATCTTCAACTGGCCACAACTCCTAAACGAAGGTTTCTAAAGGGGGGTATGTTTAAAAAAATTTTTGATCAGCTTACCTCAAGGAATCGCGTGGTATACGGGAAGGTATCTTGATCTGAATCACCCTGTATATATCTAATGGAATCTACTTTTTGTATCTATTTCCGTATAATTTGCATTGCTTATTTATTTATGCATTATTAGAGTTATTTAAATATCCGGCATTCTTAGCCTGTGTGTATGTACTACTCTAAGATCTTAAGATCTTTTGTACAAAAATAGTAAATAAAGTTAAAGGTTAAGTTATATATTCAGTGGAGGAAATAATTATAAAGCCACCGTATTTATTTAAAATATTTTGTTTATACACATATTTACTTTTAACTTTAATTACATTATTTTAATCACAATAACAAAAGTATATAAAATACAAAAAAATAAACTTAATCCTAACTTTTATATGTGAAAAATACATAAGATATACATATCTAGATATTAAAATAAAGTTATTTATTATTAATTATTGGTGCATCCTCCTCCATTTTGGAGGTCCTCTATTAACCTTAATCAGAATTCCTTTATTCTGATGGGCGAGGTGGTCAAGCCACATAAACCTTGGCTGGTACGACGATAGTTTAAACGGTTTAATGTACCGCTATACTCTATGTTCTGGTTAATTCTGCACCACAGTGCCGTTTTCCTGATATTCCAAGTAGTCAAGCTGCATAAACGTTTAGCTGATATGGTGATACAACAAAACGGTTCTCTGTAACGCTACACTCTTTAGATGTTTCTTAAAATGGCGCTACAAAATGCAAAATGAAAAAATTATTTTTCTAAAAATATCACTTTTAACTATATTTCCTTAAACTAGATAATAATTGTAAATCCGACCCTGTAACATCTTCACGTTTTCGATTAGTATTTCTTCTAATAACTCTGTATAAATTGTAGAATTCATACGACTGGAAATCGATGCCAATGGAAGCCTGCTATGATGGGAAGATGCTCTCCATGCCATAACAAAGCCACCCCAGAAATTTCGGCTCATTCTTATTCCCTTCTCAATTCATATCGGTAAACACAATTTTCGTCTATTCTTCGTAATATTTTATGTACTTTTTGGCAAAATCCATTCTGTCCGTTTTGTGTCCCTCATTTAGTCTTAGTTTTTTATCATGTTTTGTTCAGCCCGCATTTTAATTTTTATGTAGAATTCGTCTAATGCGTCTGGTGGTCACCGGCAACCTCAATTCAGCCTTAGTTTGGCCGGCTGTATCACTTTCAGATAATGTTTTACGTCCTGATCGAGTTTTTGTACCATACTTCTCCTTTAAATTTATAAAATTATTCGCGATGCACTGAGATTTACTTAGTTTTTAATAAATAAAAAGAATACTCTTTTGAACTGTACCGATGAGTGTAAGGTTTTCTGCTGACACGAAACGCTTCTTCTTCTTCCTTTTCTTCTTTATTTTTCAGCCCACTGCGTGGCGTGTACAGGTTCGATTCGCTTCGAATGAATCTATTTTTTTAAAAAAAAAATTTTTAATTTTTTTTAATTTTTTTAATAAATAAAAAGATTGTTTATTTTTATTTTTCTCAAACCTTTCATTTCTTTCTTCTTTCTTTTTTTCATTTCTTTTTCAAATCACCCAATTTCGCTATTTGGGACCTGTTGATGAGTCAAACCAAGACTTGTCACCAAAAATTAATGGGTTGTGTGATGAAAAATAAATTAGAACATTTTTTAGCTTTTGCTATATACCGGAGAAATCCCAAAAAATTCTTTCTTAAACAAAATTAGTTTTTAACTATTTTCTTGTTATAACTAGACACCACATTCTATAAATGCTTCAATTATAACTAGACACCATATTCTATAAATGCTTCAATTTTTGCCTTTTCTTTCTCAGTTAAACTGTAACCACGCGGCAGATCTTCTGAAGTAAGGTGAATCAACTGTAACAAAATGAAATTATTTAAAACTTTCTCTTCAAACATATTATATACAGATATTACCGTTTTATTAAATAACCTTTGTTATAAAATACAAAATCTTATCATGCATTTATATTTATTCCCGCCCGAACTACACACAATACACAGGTCTGTTTAATGAGCTGATTTAGGCTACCCTAGGGCAGAAATGAGTGGAAAACCATATTTAATGAATTAGGAACACTGCTCTAAGTTACTCTAAAGTGATCTGAACTGTGTTCATGAGTCTGCTCTAAAGTAAACTGGAGTAACCTAGAACAAGATTTTCTGCTCTCGCTTTTTCAAAGAAGGAACTTAGCGCAGGCACTTGACAACTGTAAATTGTGTTGACAGTTCTGATACAATTCAAACAATTGCTTTTTTTTGTGGAAAAAATAAATTTCTGGAATAATTTAAATAATAATTGGGTTTTTGTGTGTGAAATTAAGGTTTTATCGCATTAATTTAAACAATTGTGTTATTTTGTAACAGATCTCAGAAAATTTCACGAAAGTGTGCCTCTCTGCTCCTTTCTGCTCTACTTTTAATTTGACAGTTAACATAAGGAGAGCACTGATCTGTACTTTTTTCGAGTTCACTAAACAGAATTAATATCAGCTTCTGCACAACTGTCACGGAAAGCATCGAAGAAGAGCTCGAAAAACTGCATTGAACATGAACACGATCGGAGACGCATACGATGAACCCACTTCTAAGAACGCACCAATTGCTATCTTATGAAATTTGTTGTTTTTCATGACTGGATTTACGTATATTATTTCCTCCGCTTTACATATATTATACACAAAGTGGTACTTTAAGATGGTGGAAAATGGATACGTAATTATTCGATGTCTTCGAAAGCAAAAATACGCAATACACACGCAAGGTTTTGTGTTCACTCACTGATATAATTTAGTTTAAAAATAAATATTATTCAAATTCAATATGCTTATTCCTTTATCCTTCGTGGAAAAATATATGGTTTCATATAAGTATGTGCAATGAAGTGAGAGCATGCTTTACGTACCAAAAGGAAAAGTAAGAGGAAGAATAGCAAAAGCGCTTTGTAAATATGAGTCCCTAACCTGGCGATTACACAAGTCAGTAGAACTGACGGTCAGTACTGAATCCGTCTGTCAATTTTCCTGACTACAAATGTGTTGTTTTCGATCAACTGACTGGTAAGTTCATTATAAAAATGTCGTCAGTGTGTGGTTGCGGTCATGTTGAAAACATTAAATTTTCTCTTGGAATAGAAAGATGATGCATTTCGCTTCGGCAAAGCAAATACACTTTTCAGGTCGCATTTTTTGCGGGCAGCCATTCAAGTTCAAGTTTTGAAAATAATAATAGGTTCTTCTTTCACTAATTTCAAGAGTATTTAAAAAAAATATTTTACATACCCTGTGTATTCGTTTTCCTGATTGTTCTTGTTTAACAAATTTGCAATATGGATTTGCAATGTTGAATTTTCGTTATCACTATCCTCACTAAAATTGTTCGTACACAAATATAAACAAGTGTGCTTGCAGGGTGGTTTAATCTTCCGTGGCAGCATAAGTTTTCCATCAATATTAGGATACTATTTTCCTGATACTCGTAAGTTCTGTCACACATATTTCTTCCATATTCTTGAATTTCTATGCATCATTTAAACAATTGCCCCGGAGAAAATACTTCACTTTCTAAAAAGAATAATGAATGAATTATAAAGATTTTAATTTTCATATCTAAAATAATTTACCAAAGGATAGGTAAACTGAAGGAATTCTTCTTAAATTATCATTAATATTTTCAGTAAAAATTCTGCATGGTGAGCTTAACAATATATTTCGAAAGCGAGGTTGAGTATCCTTTGTAATGTCAAAATCTGGATCGGTTCTACTGTCGTCATTATCTATAAATCAAATAATTATTATTTATTCGTGATTTTGATCTGTCATAAATAGCAAAATCACTTTCGTTCGTTCGTTCGTTCTGATAAATATGGCGATGGACATTCCATATCATCTGACAGGAAAACACGTCTTCACTCCATGAAATTACAATGATGACTGAACATTCTTTCATGTCAAGTCGTGCCAAGAATCTTTGCGCCTTCCAAAATTCTTCGTTGTCTTCCTTCTTTGGATTTAGTTTGATCATTTTTCGCATCCTTCTGTTTGTCTTATTTAGGTTGTTGGGGCTTATCTTTGGCCCTCAATTCAACTTGATGTCTTCTCCTTTCTTGTTTTTGATCTTTGGCTTGGTTTTTTGTTCACTGCTCGTGTTATTGTTTGTTCTTTTTCCTACATATGCTGCGCCACATCAGCTGTAATAGATGAATTTCTCACAAGAGTTTGTTATTTAATTTGAGAGGAACTGGGAGGGAGTAAGGATTGGATATGTTTTGGGAGTTTTAGGGAGTTGAGGAGTGGATGGTTCCTATACTGGCAATAGTAATCCCCTTTACAGTTATAGAAACTTATTCTACCTTCGTGGAGGTAGATGTTTCTAGATGAACATATCTTTACCGCCACCAATGCTTTTATACTTTTTGGTTCACTAAGGAAAATTATAAGCACTTACGATAAACCAAGTCTAAGGCACATTTTTACTTTATTGTCTTATGTTGATAGTCTTTTCCTGTTTCTCTATGCACGTACGACAAATCGAAACTGAGAAAATTTTCTTTGCTTAAGGAATGCGTTACGTATCTGTTTGTGGGGGAAACAGGAGCCGTATCCAGTGCTCCCTTGCGCCCTGAAACTACGTAGCTAAAACCACCTTGCCTTTTCTTTACACGCAAACACAACACATTTTTTCTAGTTTAACAATTTTTATTTTATCTAAACAATTTTGCTTTTTTTTCAAGTTCACAATCTTATTTGGATCTAAACAATCTTGCTTTGTTTTCAATCTCACAATTGTTGTTCGGTTAATTTTACTTTCTTTCCTTGCTCTATTTAGTTTCCACCTACTGAGACCGCGCCGAACCAAAAAATCCAAAAAAACATTCAACTCCAAAATTCCGTGCTACCGCCGCGTATAAAATTTTATATGACACCTTTTTAAATGCGATTGCCGCGTAGTTTTTCCTGAAAAAAATCAACTTTTGATCCGCCCGTAAATTCAACTCCCAACCGCCGTTTTAAAGTCTAAAATCCAACTCGGCTGTAGATCACTTTCGTCGCGATCAAGAGTCCTCATTCAGGGTAGAAAATGCATAGTTGCATTTCTACCCTGAGACAATTTTCATTTATTCTGGACTTGTTTAAAGAAGTCCAGAATATTTTTCGTTGGAGGATGGCTTGAAATTTGATGTTTTTGTAAACATCAGCCACTGTCCCGTCGATTGAAATTGGGGCGCGCGTATACATATAATGTATTTGCGCGGCGAGCACTTCTTATCGCGAGAGCTTTTCTGTGATATGTATGTACGTTCGTACATACATATTGTAATTTTTACGACAAATCGTACTGAAGGTACGGTTTTCCTTTAGTTTCATTTATTTTTTTTAATTGAATATTTCTACTGACAAATTTTGCTGATGGCAAAATTTGTCATGGGAACTTTTTGAAAAACGATAAGCTATTCATGTTTTTAAGCATGATTAGCTTATATGAAAATTTATGATTTTACATAATTATTTTATTACCTTTTTTCCGGTATTTTTTAGGCATGTAAAATCCCCCCCCCCCCCCCGGGAAATAAGAGAGTTATTCTTTGAAGAGGAATAATTCTCGGGGAAGGGAGGATGGTCTTGACCAGAATCAGATTTTGTTATTGTTGGGTACCAAACGGGAATTCTTATCTTCTGGTGTCCGATTTCCATTCTGCTTACCGTGCATCTAATATTTTGTTGCAGGAAAGTGTTATGGGGGACTACTTATGAAATGTTGGGCTATTGATTATTTGTGAATTAGTCTTCATCGAGCTCACGTCGTGCATTTTTTTTCTTGGTTAACCCGATTTTAAGTAACTAACCTGATGTTATGTACCATGAAGTTGTCTAACGTGCCTATGCACAGCCCGCCTGGCCTTACCGTCGTGGCCTGCTCAATCTTTGTGCTGCACGTGATTCGCGGGTGGCGTGGTCCGATCCGACTAGTATTGTTACGACGAGGTGAGCGTCCCTTTACCATGTGGGGCGAGGAGGCCATGGCCGGCCACACCTAATCGGTGGACTTACCCATCTACCCACACCAAGGGCAGTCATGGGTTGTCAAAGGTGAGTGTGAATAATTATGATTTTTACATGACACCCCGCTTACCCATATTTTTGTGTGTTTCGGGTGGTACCTTTAATATTATCGGGCGATATGGGTTATGTGCCTGTTGCCACCCGGTGCCCTTGATGCCCCCCCCCCCCCCCTCGGAGTTGAGGAAGAGTCCGACGAGGATTGGCAGTGAGACTGGTTTCTCTCGCTTCTATTCTATGTGTTTTATTTCTTTTAATGTTTTTGATTCGCTTTTACCTTTCCTGTCTTTCTTCTGTTTCCTTTTTGCTTGTGTATATAAAAAAAATGATAAAATAATAAAAAAAATAATAATAAAAAAAAACGTTAACCTGTTGTGATTTTTATCCCCCTTCCCTTGTTATTTTTCAGGGTTTTTCCCCCTTTTTTTTATACTGGCGTAATTAAAAGGAAGACAAGAACACATCGCTTCGGCTTCTTTCTCTTTTTATTATGTTTTTAGGTCTATTAAGTCTGGTACTAATTTGGCGGATCGGGTCTCGGTCGGCTCGGTGTGGGCTTACAATATATATATTTTTTGTTTATTTTATTTAAAAGGTTCTTACCTCCCCCTGTTTTTTATAAAATATAATAAGATTGTAACTCTAGTAATATTATGCGATAATAAATCAAAATTTTGTAGTAGCCTGGTAAACCTTCTTTTTTTGTCTTTCTTACATTCTTGCTTTTTGTATTATACTTTTTTTTTGTGTTAATTAATTTTAGTGTAATTCTTTATTTCTACGGTTACCTTATGTCTTAACACTTTTTGTTTTCGCTTTAAGCTATTCTTCCGGTACCTTACATTTATTACATTTACATTTATTATTACACTACATTATTACATTACATTTTTTTTTTTTACTTATCTTCCAACTGTATATTCAGTTTCTTCTACTGTTAGTTAGTAGGTACTTCTTGTATTTATTTTCTTTTCTTTTGTACGTATTCTAATTTCTGTTTATATTTAATTCGAATGCGTTTTTGTTAACTTGTTATTTTTATGCCTTTTTGTTTTTATATGCATTTTCCTTTAATTCTAACATTTTTACCTCCTACATATTTATATACCTTTTTGTTAAGTCATCTTGATATTTTTAATTTAGTTTTGTTTTGTGCTAAAATTATACTATACATATGTCTACTTAGATTTCCTTTCAGGATTTTACCAGGTCTACCTTCTTAATAAATTCTACTTTGATTAAGTGGCTCATGTTGACAGTATCAATGTCGCATTTTTAAATAATTTGAACCGATTTGGTTTTAGCGAGGCTTCTAGTTCGCCTAAAACTGGGTTGGCGGAGCATGAGTTCGCTCTTCTGAAGAAATACCCTCTGATGAAATTTCGGGGTGGACCTTGTGGTTGATTTCTCTGTTGTCTCATCTTGATGACAACAGGGTGTAGATATTTTACTGCCACAACAATCATTATGGCCAGAACTAGTAGGCTCGTGAATGATAGAGAAGTTGTGGACAGGATATGGGAGTTTTTACTCGATACCTTTTCCTGGTATTTAATAATTTTGCCTCTAGTGTCCTCTAGTGAATGCGTGTCCTGGTAGACTGATTTGTGAATATCGTCTCCCGTTAAAATTTCCATTGAAACTTGCGTTTGGTTTTGAGATTCTGTTAAAATGTCGGCCAGACTCAAATTCAATAAGGGATGATTAAATTGTGGTAATTGTTTGGGTTGAATTATTTTCAGCGGGCGTTTACTTTGACCTTCATATTTGAGCACTTTGTCACTTATTTGCACTTGACACGGTTGCGTTATCTCAAGTATCCCTTGTCCTTCCAGTTTCGAGATCACAAAGTGATCTGGACATGTGATATGCAACACCGTGGAGGTAATAAATGAAAATAGCCACGTACTGGGCTTGCTTAGTTTGATCAGCATGTTTTTTTGGGGGATTTGTACTCTGGACCTGCATTTGGGCACTTCCTTTAAAGGGTTGTATAGTAATTTAATGGCACATTCGTTGGATGTTGCCGTTTTGATTATAGGCGTGGTCAGCCGGCCTACGTACGTGTTTTCTTCCAAATTACTTGTTATTTTCTTGAAAATTTTTATCTCCTCGGCTTTTAATAAGAGAAATCCCTGAGTTTTTGCGCTATTGGCTATGTATGGATAACCAGGGTCTGGAATTAATGAATAATTCGTTGACTTGGGCGCAGGATAGCATTGAATCTGTTGTAGCCCCATTTTTGGCAGATTAAAAATTGGGAGAGTAATTCTCACCACTAATTTGTTTTGCATAAGCAGTGACTGAGCTCCTGTTGTCTGATATAGGACAGATAGACAATTTTGGTCATTTGTCCAATTCGAGGTCGTCTTGTGGTATATCTCCAGCAGATTTTTGGAAGACATAAGGAGTGGATGAATATGATTGGTTCTACTAGCCATTATTATATCCAGGAGGGCTTGTTGTCGATATTCGACTTCGATGATTTGGGGAAATAAGCTTGATATGATCTCTTGTCTTAGTTGCCTCCTAGTTAAATCATCGGCCACATGGTGGAGATCGTTTATCTGGTGTACTGTTTTTGTTGTCTCTGCATATTCTGCTAGCTTTATCTGGGCATCTAATTCATCCAAATCTATCTCGGTGAGGACATTCCAGTTGTCATGATATACCATGAGATTTCCCAGGTCCTCGAAAAGTATACCCGAGTCATTTAGCTGGGTCATTACATAAGTTTTGTCAGCGATTGCTCCAGTTGTGTACTGGATGAAGAGGGAAACTATGATGAATTTTAGCGCCATTTCTGTGGACAATTCAGAAGAAGAAAACAATCCTTTAAGCATATTTGTACTTGCATTGTGCCGTTTTAAACTGGGCAGTGGAGTGACTCCACCGCAAATGTTTATTGGGAGGTATTGAAATGAGGTTCAATGGACACTGAAGTAGGAATGTCAAGTCAACCTGGTTCATTTTTTCTTAATATGCTTTTACTCAAAATATGGTTTTAATCGATTATTATGTACCGTTACGATACGTTTACCAATTTTGATGGTAGTATTCACATCACTTTGTATTGCGATTACCTGATAAGGTCCTGCCCAGATTTGAGAAAGCTTATGTTTTCTGCTTTCATTCTTGATGAGGACCTTGTCTCCTACATGTAAAGTTAGGGGCCGTACAGTCTTATCGTAGTACCCCTTTGAGCGCTGTTTACTTGCCAGTAAGTTTTTTCGGGCCGCGCATATGGTTTTTGGTGCTTATCCTTCAATACGTGATAGTAGCTCTCATGATTGTAAATGAGTTCTGGATCCCGTTTTAAATTGGGGGATGGGAAGGTAAGTTTAGTATCCTCGTGTACACTATTGTTGTACACGAATGCAGCTGTTCGTAGGTATTGGTCAAATGTTTTGGAATTTTCATCTACGATTGTTGGCAGGTATTCTATCAGGGGTCTACGTGCACGCTCTAGTGCTCCATTAGACTGTGGGTGGTATGCTGAAGTTTGCAGTTTCTTTACCTTTTGAAGCTTACATACTCTTTTGAATAATTCACTCAGAAAATTGGTTCCCTGATCGGTGTGTATTCTTTTGGGTATGCGATAGCGCGTAACGATTTCGTCAAAGAAAACCTGCGCTACTGTGACTGCTTCTGCATTAGGTATTGCATAACCAGCCGACAAATTTTGTTAAATTATCTTGGAAAGTCAAGATGTACTTATTATCTGATGTGGTCTCTTCTAATGGACCTATAATATCGAGGTAAACTTTATCGAATGGTTGTTCTGCGATGTCCGTGATAACCATTGGCATCTTATATTGTGGAGATGCTTTCATCGTCTGGCACTTTGGGCATTTTTTAATGTACTTCTAGATGTCGGTAAGCATGTGTCTCCACCAATACTTGCGTCTTATACTTTTGTAAGTTTTTATGACACCTTGATGGCCACCGAATGGAGAATCGTGATAATCTTTTAAGATTGTTTGAATCTCTGTGGGGCTCGCGATAACTTCGGGTGTCTTGCCAGTACTTACTTTTTGATCAAGCCATGTTGGGTTTAGTGTTTCCGCCTCCGTGAGTTGAATCTCGTTTTGGTCCGCTTTCGTGTGCCCTTCTGTCTCCAAACTGGAGCTATTTATTGTCTCTTGAGACTTTTGCTTCTGAGCTCGAGTCACGATGAAACAATAAGCGGATTTCTTCTTTTTCTTATTGTTTGTGGAATTGTCTTCCTCCTCATCTGAGTCCATTGTATGGTGGACTAGGGCTTTTACCGTTAAGGTATTGCCTAAACTGTCTTCTTTTAATGCTTGGGTGATGCGACTTAGTGCATCTGCATTAGTGTTGTACTTCCCGGGTTTGTATTCGATGTTGTAACCGAATTCAGATAATTTGTGGTGAAATCTCACCAAACGGGAAGTAGGGTCTTTCACATTGGAGACACCTTTGAGATGTTTATGGTCAGTATAGACCGTGAATTTCCGGCCTTGAAGATAGCACCTGAAATTCTTGGTAGCCCAGATAATAGCCAATAACTCTTTCTCTATAGTAGAGTAATTTCTTTCGGCTTTGTTTAATGTGCGGCTTGCATAGGCAATGGGCTGGTCCTTTCCGACTTCTCCTTGAGAAAGTACAGCTCGTAGAGCCTCGTTACTTGCGTCCATAGTAAGATTAAAGATTTTGTAAAATCGGGGTAAATCAAAAGTGGTGGAAAAATTAAAGCATTTTTTATGCTTTGAACTGCTTCCTGGAATTTCTCTGTCCAAGCGAATTTTACATCCTTTCGGAGTAAATTCGTGATTGGACGTACAATTTTGGAGAAGTCTGGAATGAATTTCCTGTAGTAATTGTCAAGTCCTAAGAATGACTGAACTTCCCCTAATGTTCTTGGAACAGGAAATGTTTGGACGCAGTCCATCTTTCTTGGGTCTTGTAGGGCTCCTTCGCTAGAACATTTGAGTCCCAGGTAAACAAATTCTCTTCGTCGAAACTGCTACTTCTCTGGCTGCAGTTTGAAGTTGTTCTCTCTCAACTTATTGAAGATTTTTCTCAACTTTTCGTTGTGGTCGTTTAAATTTTTACCATAGATGACAATGTCATCTAGGTAGACAAAACAATCGAGGCCTTGTAGGCCTGTTAAGACGAAATTCATTAGGCGTTGAATTGTGGCGGGAGCCCCTTTGAGCCCGAATGGCATACGCTTGAACTCGTAGTGCCCACAGCTTGTGCTGAAAGCAGTTTTATGTCGATCTTTTTTGTCGACAAGAACTTGCTGATAGCCGTTGGCCAAATCGAGTGTGGTGAAATACCTTGCGTGATCTAGTTGGTCGAGAATATCCTCGATTCGGGGTAGCGGGAATGCGTCTCCAATTGTCTTTTCGGTTAATTTACGAAAGTCGACAACGACGCGCCACCTTTTTTCACCGTCCGGTCCCGCTTTCTTGGGGACAACTAGTAGAGGTGAATTCCAAGGGCCTTTACTAGACTGGACTATCCTGCTGTCTAGCATTTCTTTTAGCTGATCAGTAATTACTATCCGCTGTGTTTTAGGTAAGGCCGGACATTTTTTGATTGATTGGTGCTTGATATTGCACCAACTGAATATTACGCGTTATCGCATTTGTATAGGTGAGTTTGTCACCTTTGAGGAAGAAGATATCGTTATACCCTTCGCAGAGTTCTGATATCGAAATTTTTTCTTCCGCGGTCAAATTAGGGTCTAGGCTGAGCTCTTGCTCTAGCCTAGTGTACGTCGGTATTGCTTTATGTCGTCCGTAATCTCATAATCCGGGTATAGATACTGTACATGTTGTAAAATTGCTGATTTTTCAGCTGAACCTTGGGTTGACTTTTTCTTCCGGTTTAACTTTTTACCTGTAGGTAGATGAGGCTTATTTGATTCCTTTTGAGGCTTTAATTCGTTTTTTTTAGCATGCTGCAGGGTACTTGCTTCCTGCTTTATTGACGGCTGAGTTTGGTATAACTGTGTGGTCTTTGCCTTAAGCTATGTATAACAACTTTATGACTGTTAGCGTTGAGAATACTAACCAGCACTAATTCTTCTCCAGATGACAGTAAACTGTTTGCCAAGAAGACTCCATCGCTTATCTCTTGGGATAAACAGAGCATTTCTTCGTGAGTTTGTAACGGGAATGGGGCAACAATTCGGGAGCGCGCAGGTATACAGATTGGTTCCTTAAAGGTAACCACTTGCTGCCTGATTTCGTCGGGCTCTTGTTCGCCCAGACAGCTCATCTTACATTCCTTGAGCTCTTTTGGAGCTTGACAGCCAGACTTTCTCGTTTAAGAAGCCTTGAAGACACTGCAGGTGGATAGTTCAGCCTGTTTAGACTCTACCTCTTTTGCAAGTGTTCTTACTTCGACTGCTTTTTCAGAATGTAGCTTGTCCGTTTCAAACATCAATGGCAAAGCAAATTCATCGGGATTAGTTTCCGTGCGAGGAAACCTTAGTGCCTTATTAAGACCCTCAACGTTACAGTTTTTTGCTAGGAAATCATTTCCTAGAAGTCCATCATCGGAAAGGCCAGGCAAGTTCTTTACGACTTGAAACTTGCAGGGAATTTTGTTTTTGAAAACGAAGTTTCCCTGGCAATTTCCCAGCGTCTTTCCGGTACCAAATGGGGTCTGACGTGTGCATGCCTCATTGTGGTTAATTGCTTTCTGGTTTTTTATGGACCTTTGCTTTATTATACTAACCTCAGCGCCTGTGTCTACTACTAGTTGTGTTTGGCCGTTCAGGCCAATGTCTAAAGGAAGTTTTACTGTAGCGACACTGGAATCGGGCTGCTGAGGAGACCGTATTTTGTTAGATGAGAGATTTATAGTCGAGCCGGTGAGTTTTGGGTCGACTGTACGTGGTTTCCCTGACTCCAGGCTTCCCATTTACGTTTCAGACAGTCGACGTATGTGTGGCCTCTTAAATTACAAAAACTACAACTGATTTTATTTAAATAATTACTTTTATTGTTTACATTATAAGTTTTATTAGGAGATCTTGGCTCCTGTTTGATATTCGGCGTTGGGTTTGCCTGTCAGAACTGTGCTGGCTGTACGTGACTGTTTGTATTTTCGTGCGCGTTATTTTTCCAGGATTCCTGTGTAAGGTATAACACTTTTGGGGAGCTAGTTTCTTCTATGCTGGCTTACAGAAGGGAGTCGCCCGCCAGTTCAAAAGGATTTCACTCACGGAGGAATCACTGACACTGTCGTTGGCATTTTCACTTAAATCTGCATTGCACCGATGAGTGTAAGGTTTTCTGCTGACACGAAACGCTTCTTCTTCTTACTTTTATTCTTTATTTTTCAGCCCACTTCGGGGCGTATACAGGTTCGATTCGCTTCGAATGAATTTCTTTCTTTAAAATTTTTTTTAAATTTTTTTAATGTTTTTTTATTTTTCTCAAACTTTTCATTTCTTTCTTCTTTTTTATTTTTTCATTTGTTTTTCAAATCACCCAATTTCGCTATTTGGGACCTGTTGATGAGTCAAACCAAGACTTGAAACTTGTCACCAAAAATTAATGGGTTGTGTGATGAATTAACAAATTAGAACATTTTTTAGCTTTTGCTACATACCGGAGAAATAAAAAAAAAAAAATCTTACTTGAAAAAAACTATTATTTTTATTTGTGACTTCGAGCTAGTGCGAGAGTTCTCCAAACTCCTTCAGCCTCTCTTTGAACTTTTCAGTGCTTTCTTTAAATTGTGCAATTTGCTCAAGCCTTCGTTCCCGAGACTTGGCAATTTGTTTGTCAATAGAATCGCACTGTATGACCGAAAGTTCGGAGGAGTCTCGCTCTTTCCCCTCTAAATACTTTAAATATTTTTCTAAATTTAAATTAGAAGGTCTTACTTGGTGGGGACCTGTTAGGATTGTCCCGCTCCATAACGTGACTCCTCTTGTTGGTGAATTTGTTGGGGGTGTTTGATTATCACCCTCGGTTGGCGATATTGCTCCCGCGTTGCCTCGTTCGTACCGGGACGGATCTTCCTGTGCGTTGCCCTGTGAGGAAGATTGTTGTGGAGTTGGTTGAAGTGATAATATTTCCGGCGGCGTTTCCTGGTGGGAGCTTTTTTCGCTCATGGACCACCGTGTGTAAAATTTGCAGCCAGCTAGGGGGCCTCTGCCGTCTTAATTCCCTTGGTTCAAATTGAGAGGGGGGCTTATTGCCTTCTTCAAAGTCCCTATCAATTCAGGATCGCTGGTTCTGTTGCTTGAAGTCCTTTTGCTGCCGGGGGGCCCGTGGACTTCTTAAATTCCCCTGGATAAAAGCTGAAAGAGGGGCGCGTTGCCTACTTCGAAGTCCCTTTCAACCCCGGATCGCAGATTGGAGTGTATCTGATCTTCCTTCAGGTGTCGCGTTGGAATTTTCCTCTTAATGTGGACGTCTACTTTTCCTGGGCTGGGATGAAGCCCGCTATTGTCCCACGTTGGCACTTTGTGCTTTGATGAGGGGGTGGCTGCGTGTTTTTCAAACAGAGGCAGTTAAAGCTTCCGACCCCGAGCGTTGGGGGCGATAAGATCAATCTGATCTAATCTGATCAACCCCTTTTGTTCTTTGTAGGATAGCTGCTTTTCAAGCTCTTATGTTCTTCTTGAATTTAGAAAAACTGGCTCCCACTATCCTACCGGCTACGGCAATTGTTACGTACCTGTTTGTGGGGAAAGCAGGAGCCGTATCCAGTGCTCCCTTGCGCCATGAAGTTACGTAGCTAAAGCCATCTTGCCTTTTCTTTACACGCAAACACAACACATTTTTTCTAGTTTAACAATTTTTATTTTATCTAAACAATTTTGCTTTTTTTCAAACGAACTGTGGGGCAAACCCAATCCAAACCAAACTTATAAGCTCCTAGGACATAAGAAGCCAACTCTGAGAACTCTAGTGTCCATTCTCACTGGGCATTCTTCTCTCATGGGTTACCTTCACATAATGAGACTTGTTGACGATTCAACATGCAGGCGTTGCGAAGAAGAATCCGAAACGTTGACTCACTTCCTTTGTTACTGTCCGGCAGTCTCAGGAATACGGTACAGACTCCTTGGCTCACACCTCCTCGACGAGTTGCAAGACGTCGGCAAGGAGGGTTGGGGGCCAATACTTAAATTTATACGAGGATCTGATTGGGACCTATGAGCGTCTGCTCACGGGTCTGGAGGGTGAACAATGGGTCATGAATTGGCCTATGTTTGAGGGTGCCCTTGGGATCCCATACCTCGTTATATAATTAATCAATCAAAGGTACTTGACAGCTGAGTCAAGTGTAAGAAATGGTACTTTTATCCCGGCCAACATTATAGTGTACTTATTATCTATTTCATAACAAAGTATAATAAACCCAACTCGTTTTAGTCTCTACATTGTCCATATGTAGACAAGAGAATTTTTTCTATAGATAATTGTCGACACGGAGACAATAATGTCATCTACATCACGTAGATTACGTCGCACAACACTTTGTTTTATATCCGTAAAAATACACTCTAAATCTGCTACTGAGGTATAGTTAGTTAACGCAAGGCGACACCCGTAATCGACATCGACGTTTTATGAAAACTACGTCTATTGCCAGAAGTTTAACTTTCGGATCACGTAACTGGACGTGTTGAAAGACATTTTCAGCTTAGCCCGCTGCTGAAAAGCTAGAGATAATTAAATTGACCCGCTGCATTAAAATTGTTAAGTTTGAAAATTTACAATTCAAACAAAAGAAAAAGTTATAGTTGGTCAAGACCAATAATATTATACTCTAGATGAAAATAAAAGTTAAATAAAGTGTAAAAAAACTTTTGTATGGCAACACTTAGAAGAGGGTGCCCCATTCGGTTTATTTTTGATTTTTTTTTCTACAATTTTTATGAAAACGTTGTGTACAAAATTTCAGCTCTCTACGGCAACTCGGACAGTGTCTAAATATACGGGTGTTGCAAAAGTATGGTTACATACGCTAAACTTAGGCAGCTGGGACCGACCTAAGAAAAAAATTCTTATACAGTTTTGCCCCACATTGCGTTGTTTTCGAGTTATGCTGGCAACACTGTTTTGTCTACCGGAAAGTGTAGACTTTTGAATTTTAATGTATATCTCAGGAAGGAAATGGTATAGAGAACTGAAGTAAATTTTGTTTAACTTACAATATCTTTCACTTTAAGAAAACATATTGCCCATTCATTCAGTATCGACACTTTTGAAATAAAAAAATGTCAAATTGGGATTTGTGTCTTTTGTTTTACAAATTTCTTAATTTGTGAGCGATTTATTAAAAATGTCTGATAAAATTTCGTTTTGTTTCTACAATTATTTGGTAGCTTATACGATTCCCTTTCGAACAATATGAAACTCAATGATGTATCTAGAGAGTTTCATAAAATAATATCCAATAATCTTTCAAGCGGGATTCATACCACAAAAATTATTCATATTATTTATACCCTAAATTTGAGTGGCTTTTATTACGGTCACTTGGTGACATAAAACAAGTTTTCTGATAAGTCATGCTTATTAGCCTCTTCAGAGTATACGAAAATTCTCATTTGCTTTCCACGAATATCCTATTTGTACTCAGGTAAAGTTACAGCATTGGAGTTTGTTCAAGAATGTTAAGTTTGTGCAAACGGCAGGTATTATACAGAAATATACAAAAAGTTATGTTTCGGGTACTTAGACACTAGATTCAGTGTCAGCAGATTCACGAGAGTAATTCGTAAAAGTAGGTTTTCTAACCTATTATGGGAACCAAAAAAAAAATAAAATATTTTGTTGCTGCATGCAATAAGAAGTCAATTTTACCTGAAAATTTTGTATAAAATGAAATTTCTCTAGTTGTATCGCCTTATTGATAGTCACTGCTTTATCAATTATTGCCAGGAAATTTAATTAAATACAAATCAACTCCTGTTGAAGGTAGACATGAATTACGCAACTTAGCGCATATAGTGTATTTTTACGGGTATTGTCGTGGAAATGCGCGTGTAGCAAGGAAGGAGTATGTTAGAAGATTGCCTGTTAGACCTCGTACCTCTTCAAGGCTTTTATCTAATCTTTTTAATAGATTAATCACGGAAGGAACTCTTGTCAGTCGATGACAAACTTCAGGCAGGCCTTAACGTGTAAATAATATTTTTATCTTCAAATTAATATTTCTTATAAATAGAATTTTACTTTTAGAGAAACATTTCGAAAACATTACGGACAGGATTTGGCAAGATGACTCGTTAAGTACTAGGGCTCTGGCAGTGAAGCTTAATTTAGACCATACCTTTTTGTGGCGGACTTTAAGGAATGAACGCCTTCATCCCTATCATTTAACGCCCGTACATGAACTTCTGTCAAAGGACCTTCAAAGCCGCGTTGACTTCTGCAGGCTTATGTTAGAAAAGGATAGGACTGACCCGCGCTTTCTAAGCAACGTTCTGTTGACTGAAGAGTTCAACTTTACTAAGGATGGAGTGGATACCTTCCAAAATATACATAGATGGGCTGTAAGCAACACTCACGCAAGCAGGGAATCACAATCCCAACATAGATTCAGGCTGAATGTTTGGGCAGGAATCCTGGGTCAGAATTTCATTGGGCCTTATATCTTTCGCCATAATTTATCCGAAGAGGCTTATTTCAATTTCTTGGAGGATGTGCTACCGCAATTGATGGAGGACGTGACTTTGAACATAAGGCGGAATATGTTTTTCAACATGATGGAGCACCTCCTCTCTCCACCCGAACGGTGCAACATTGGCTGAATCAAAACTTTCCTGACAGATGGATAGGTCGAGGTGGCCAGCGAGATCAGCAGGCCTTAGTCCAATGGACTATTTCATATGGGGTTATTTGAAGGAACAAGTTTATTCCGCCGTAGTTGACAAAGAGAATATTTTGAGGAAGAGTATAGCAGCAGTGTGTTTGAAAGTAAGAGAAAGGTTGACAGAAAATGACATACCATTAAGTGTATGACGTAGATTACAAGTTTGTTATATAGAAAATGGGCAACATATTGAAAATTTGTTGTGACCAAATATATTTCATAAAAATTTAGTAGTCTGTTTTACTTAGGTACATCAATGTTGAAGTTTTATACTATTCTATTACCGGTGCACAAATAAGGTATTCCTGGAATGTAAATGAGAATTTTCGTATACTCTGAATAGGCTTATGAGTATGACTCATCAGAAAACTTGTTTTATGTCACCAAGTGACCGCAATAAAAGCCACTCAAATAAACCCTAAAATGAGTAATTTTTGTGGTATGAATCCCGATTGAAAGATTATTGGATATTATTTTATGAAACTCTCTAGATACATCTTTGAGTTACATATTGTTGGAAAGGGAATCGTCCAAGCTACCAAATAATTAAAAAAACAAAAGGAATTTTATTAGAAATTTTGAATAAATCGCTCCCAAATTAAGAGATTTGTAAAACAAAAGACACAAATCCCACTTTGACTTTTTTTTTATTTCGAAAGTATCGATACTGAATGAATGGGAAATTTGTTTTCTTGAAGTGAAAGATATTGTAAGTTAAACAAAATTTATTTCAGTTTTGTAGGCCATTTCTTTCCTGAGATACACATTCAAATTCAAAAGTCTACACTTTCAGGTACAAAAAACAGTGTTGCCAGGATAACTCGGAAACAACTCAATGTATGGCAAAAATCAATAAGAGTTTTTTTCTAAGCTCGGTCCCAGATACCTAAGTTTAGCGTATGTAGCCATATTTTTGCAACATCCTGTATAGAGAAAAACGAAAGTTTTGTATGTCAGCACCAAGAAAGGTTTTGCCGATTTGGACGATTTTTAAACATGTATTTGTAATTTTTATGAAAACGCCGTCAATTTGAGCTCTCCACGTAGGTGCTTTCTCAGGCAGTTTCCAAAAATATAATGAAAAACCAAAGTTTTGTATGGCAACACAAAGAAAAGGCGGCTCGATTTAGTCCACTTTTGAATATTAATTTACTATTGCTTCCAGGCGCGGATCTAGCATTGAAATTAGGGGGGGGTCATCTTACAAATTACATCTATCAAGCAAAAAAAAAAAAAACAAAAACAAAAAAAAAAAAAAAACAACATCCAAGTAAGTCGATTTGCATAGCCACCGCAGTACTTGGAACTAGGAAATCCGCATTAACCGGTATGGATTATGTGTCACTTGTTAGTAAACTTTTTTTTTACAAACACTAATTTGTTTAATAGAATAGGGTGCAAACTGCAGGAGTCATTCAAGCCAAACTGTTCTCAGTTTTCTACACTGGCATATATAATATGGACTGCTCGATATACTATTTCTTGCGGGTACAATTTTTTTTTGTGTCAAAAATAGTTCATACGTCGGTGCCAACATTGATAAATCCATTGGCGGAAAGTTGAAAAGGTGAAACCTCTCGAATTTCTATTAACCCAAATAATTAATTTAAAAACATTTATTTCGACAAACCCACTTATTTATTTATTGTTAACAGCCCTTTCTCAGTCCGCACGTTACATAGAAAAGTGACGCAACTCAAAAAATGCAACTTTTCAGGAGAGCGAAAGAACGAAAAGCTGTACATAGAATTAATTCTAGCTTAACGTAGTAATTGTTTGCTAAAAATAGTATGAACTCTTAAATTTGTTAGTAAATATATTTCTGAAGATTTATATAAAAGAAATTTTAAGTTTTTGTTACCGCAGTTGGTGAGGTTAGCTGTTAATCCCGCATCCTCTTAAGTTGTGTCGCTTTTCTTTGTTGCGAATAAATATTTTTAGAAGTTTTTTTTAAGTGGCACTACTCAATATACGAGTTTTAAGAATTAAATTCCGTACATTGAACTTTGTGGAAAAATGTCATAACTCATAATAAAATTTGTAAGAAATAAATGCTGTTTTGTGGAAAAGTGACACAATTTAAAATAATACTCTTAAAATGTCGAAAACATATTTACGTTTGTTATGAAGATCGTCACAACTCAAAAAGTGACACTGACACACTGTTCTATGAAGGGCTGGTTTAGACGGTGTAGTTTTTGCGTCGCGTGATCGGTTATTCTCTTTTGTTCAACAAGGAAAAAACTTGCTGTGCGTTAACACGGTATAGTTTTTGCGCGGCGCGCACGAAAACAATAGCAGTTCTTTAATCGCTTATTACGTCGTCTACGACATTCTTCTCTGGGTGGCGTTCACGTTAACTGGAAATTATTTGGACTGGTAATATTTTTAGTAAATATCTTGCGCATTTTGATAGGTATGTTTATTAACATATAATAATTACATTCAAAACTCAAATAATAAAAAAATTATTTCAATTTTAGACATGAATACGAGTTCTAGCAGTGAAGAAGATATGGAAATGGCTTTGAGTTTAGAAAATGCCGCCCTTGCTTTAAATGCTTACTCAAGCAGCGATAGTGATGATAATTTATTTGTTACGGGCTTACTAAGCGCTGCCTCTGATCTTCTCCAACTTGCAGGAGCAAAAACGAAAAGAAAATGTTGGGTACAACCGTGGAAAAAGCGTGATAACACAACAACAGTTTTTCCACAAATTGGCGGTCCCACCTCACGCTCATTATATTTTTTCAACACAATACTTTTAAAACAAAAATCTCAATTTAAAAAGAAAAACTTCAAACAATATTTTTACTGTCAATGGTCTAAGGTCTAAGCTTTCACAAATTAAAATCCCGTATTAAAATCACAAAACACAACAATCACACATAACATTTCCACAGTAATGGTTCACACTTCAATAAATGAATATCCCGAATTAACAATTGCAGCACACAATATTTTTCACCGAAAATGGGTCATTGAATGCTCAGCTGATGCTAAAAAAATTTCCTGAACTCCCCCGAATGCAAAAACAAGTGAAAGAGGAATTGCTGAAAATAACATTTTTTCGGAACTCGCCCGAATGCATAGAAAACAAGTGAAAGAGAAATTGATAAAAACTTCATGATCGTGCGCGATGCTCAGTCGCTGTTCTGTGCGCGCCCTCCCCCATCTCCGCTCATCCCGCTCTCCTACCATTTTCGTGCGCGGCGCGCAAAAACTACACCGTCTAAACCACCTCGAAGAATATCTCTGTTCATAAGTAACAGAAAAGTGACACTATCGCTATTTAGCGGCAAAAACAATCAGATAGAAATATGCCAATTTCATGGTGTAATTAACTCAAAAACGACAAATTTTGAGTTAGGTCACATTTCTATGTGACGTGCGAATTAGTAGTTAGTGCTTAGATCGAAAGAGAACGCTATATAGAAATGAGCCCACTTTCTGCAGTGTATTTCTATGGACGTAGTCAGTCCATATTTTAAATGTCAGTGGTTTTACATAAGAACGCTGCAAATATTTTAGAATGTTAGGAGTGTTACATGCCAAAATTACCTGAAAAGGGGCTTATCTCTCTTTAAGGCTAAGAAATTGCCATCAGCAATTGATTCAAATTCCTCAGTTAAAAACAAAAAGTATTTCCCATAGAACGACTTGGGACAAATAAAAGTTTTAAATTTCAATAGAAAAAAGCCCCACGACAAATCTTACCTTCAGTAAGATTTGTCGAAAATAAAAATACGATATGTATGTGCATATATACCTACATACATATCGGGCGCATAAAATTTACTCGGTGAAGATTTAAACGATCAAGTCTTCACCAAAAAGCCTCCTTTCAGCAAATTGTCGCGAGCGGGATACATTGTGGATGCAACAATGTATGCACAATAGCAAGACGATGGTTTGATATTTATGAAAATATCAAATTTCATTTCAACCATCGTCCGCCGCGATAGGCTGAACACTAATTGTAAACAGGTAAAGAAAATAGAAGTTGCGATAAGAAAAAAAAAATAAACGTTTTGTGAAAATAACCATAAGAGGAAGTTTGTGAAAGAAAAAGTTTGTGAACAAAGCAAAAGTAAAAAAAATATATATAAATAAAATAAAAGTGTGCGAGTTGTCTTAATCATAGCTTCCTGAAACGGCGTAGAGTGATTGCCTTCGGCTAAGGTAAGCCCCGAAATATAACAGGAGTTAGGACTAACTTAAGTTAGGGCTCTGATGTGGTAACGAGGGAGTCTGTTTCGTGGCTTGGGAAGTGTTTCTCTGAGGTCCGAAACCCAAATTCCGAGAAAAACCTATACACATACATCACATGCATACAATAGCATTCATTGAAATAAATTTTTATTTTTTTAAGTTTTGGAATAAAAATTTTGTTTTAAGTTGAATTATATAAATAAAAAAAGTATAAAATAAAAAATATATTTTTTTCAAATAAATCAATTAATTAAATATTTTTTCTTCAAATTTAGGGGGGGGTCATGACCCCCACGACCCCCCCCCCCCCTGTATCCGAAACTGATTGCTTCGGTGTTAACCCTCAAGCCTACTTCGTGTTCGATTTGATAGAGTCGTGGTAATCGTGACTCCCGAAGCTTTTACTTTCTGTTCTTGCTTGCTACTTGGGTTACTCCGGAGTTAACGTTATCTGCTGTTGCTATTGTCTAGGAGCACCCTTAGATTACATAGTAAAAAGGATAGGCTATGAGGAAGAAAAACTTATGCATTTTTCTTCATGATGTAGAATCATTTTCAAACCAGGCAATAATATAGAGATTGCTACTTTATTAAGTGTTGAAGAAATTCAATTATACAGGGTGTCCCACGTAACGTGCTCCCTGGCCATTTTTCTCGAAAATGTTCGGAGATATCGAAAAAGTTCTAATAATAAAAGTTACGTATAATTTAGGATAGCAAAAGTCCTTGAAAAAGTACTTGGAAAAGGATATATTTAAAAAATTCCAATTTCGTCCAGAATTTCAGTCTGTTTCCAAGGCAAACGAATTTCAAGGACTTAGGGTACACCATTATGACAATGAAGACCCAAATTCAGATGCCGCTTCCAGCGATCAGCAGGGGTCATCTGGATCAGATGAATGACGGAAAAGGAAGCCGCATTGGTGAGGACTGACTCGAGGGCCAAGAAACACGCCATGAACAAGTAATACTAGCACAACAGAAGAGGCACGAACAATGTATTTTGGCACAACAGAAGCGTCACGAAGAATTAATAAAATCCAATGACAAGTTGTGCTCTGTTTTAGAGAGATTTTTAAAACAATAAAAAAATAATAATTTTCATGAATCTTCAATATAAGAATATAGTTATTTTTAAAGTTTATTACAGTTAAACAGGTTAATAATTCAAGAGACTAGATATTTGTTCTTAAATAACTCATTATAAAATTTCCCATTTCTCTTCCCTTGGTGTCATAAAAAACAAAAGCATATTGGCCGATAACCTCAGGTTCCTTTTTATCTCCTACTGTGGGTTTCTTATCACATTCCCCTCCATATCCGATACATATGTCATGAAGAATAACCCATGCCAGAACTATTAAAGCTTTCAAGTAATTACGTACTCTCTGGAAGAGACCGAAGATCTGAGACGACTCTGAAGTTCGTCTAATCAGCACTCTACCGCAACGTTCTCGTTCTCGTTTCTAATTAAAAAAAAATTTGTTTTGCCACTTACTTTATACTGATTGTTATACCCTAGATAAAATCTATATGGTGTACTTATGATACAAAGATTAACAAGGTATGGCCGAATTATCTGTTGGTTGCTTGCCTAATTTGACGGAAAATGTCTCAAATTTCCTCGTCTCGTCCTTATCAAAGTGAAAAAAAAATTTATTTGCTTTTTCACTAGCACATAATTACTTTTCCCGAAGTGATTTAAACGAAGAAACTATTTTTATTAATTTATTGAAACATTGTTAACTTAAACATAGCACTAATACTAAGCCTACGTCTAGAGACTAACAATGTATTTAGGCCCACGGCAGCAAGGCCATCTGGGCAGCGATCAGTTGGTTTGCCAGTGTGTGCTGGTCAGCGATTTTACAAGTTTTGTTAGTTATTACATTTTCACATTTTGTATTTTGTCTTGTGTTTGTTTTTATATAAAATAAGCTTCGTATTAGAATTTCTTTTGACAAAGGTATGATAGAACTACATTAATTTTTCTTTCTTGTTTTAAGTGGCTCTTTCATCTAATATGCGATATCTATTGGACATGTGTTGCACGCATAGAATGCAAAATGTTTGACGCCTTTAAGGTTGTGTACATTTTGGCATGAGCTAAATAAAGGAGAAAAAGGGGCCTTATCGTTTTGGAAGAAGGACCAGGATCCTGTGATTTATCGACTACGTACTAAGGTAATACATAAACAACTTAGACTATCTAACAGTATTGAAAGAAATTAAATTACTTTTTACAAAAGGTATGATAAAATACATTAATGTTTTTACTTTTTATTTTAGGTTGGCTATCTCATACTATTTGTTTGCTCTATTGGTTATTTTTATATATGGTTATTTTTATTAAAAGGATGAGCTCAACTTGGCGTGAGGAAAGAGAAAATCCTATAGCCAATGGATTACGGCCAAAAGTGACCCAAAAACGACTTAGGCTGCCTGACAGTATTAAAGTGAAAGGGAGGAAGTTCAAATAAATGGATAAGGAGCTATCGTATACCTGGAGTACTTGTATTTGTTTGTTCTTAACACATTACATGCGGGAAGGGTATTAATACCTTTTACGGCGACTGATCGTTATGTGCGGGAAGGGTTTTAATACCTTTTACGGCGACTGATCGTTATGTGCGGGATAGGGGTCATTCTATAGCAAATCGTCCAAAAATCACGATTTTTTTTTTTGAAATTTCACATACTTGGAGGGTTTGTGATAATAATTCAATGCGTATTTCGCGAGTTATGGCATTTTCAAAATTTCGCCAAAAATGCTGTCCTGGTCTTCTTTAAAAATTCATATATATTTTTCCATTTATGTTAGGACAGTGAAATTTAGCTCATTTGAAAGATAGGTTTCAAGATATCTAAGAAAAATAGAATCTTAAAATTATACGCTAAAAAAGACATCAAGGATAAGGATTTTATCTTTAAAAAAAAAACCTATCTTTCAAATGAGCCAAATTTCACTGTCCTAGCATAAATAATAAATACGCATTGTATTATTATCACAAACCCTCCGATTTGCTATAAAATGACCCATATTCCGCACATAACGATCAGTCGCCTGCCTACACAGGCGACAATTAAAAAATAACCCAAATGAAACCTTATTGCGACACTCAGTCGCTAATCGAACTGCATCAGTACTTTGAGTGTTTTTAACGCCCCTCGAGTACAGAGCCTACCTGCTTTTCTCTCATTAGAAACTGGCTCTTGCAGTTTAATTTTTACATTTTTATTACCTTTTTCGTTTTTTTTTTACCTTCACTGAACATTTTAAAGCACATTTTATCGTCAAGGGTTTTCCATTTCATTTTCTCTCGATAACACTTCTGTAGATTTCTACATTAGAGCTGTTCGGTCGCAAATATCCCCTAGTAATAAACTATCCTTTTTTTTTAAATCCAATATGAGTTCACGCGAAATTAACGATGATATATTTGCTGATATTTTATCGGAGTGCTCTTGTGATAGTGATATGCAACACGTTTTGGATGACATAAGTGACGATAGTGATAGTGATAGTTCTGTTGGTCGAATCAGACGGAGAACCAGAACTTTTCCACTGCAGTTCAGTGATGATGAAGACGATGGTGAGGAGATTATTGAACAATGGACTGAAATAGATAATCCGCCTGTAATTGAATCGTGTTTGGATCGATCGGGTTTAAATGTTTTCCCAAAAAAATTCAATAGTGTCAGTGAGTCCTTAAATTTGTTTATTGACCACAATTTATATCAAATGATGGTAGAAGAAACTAATCGCTATCACAAACAGAATGAGGAAAAATTCAAAGACTACAAAAAATCGAAAAAATGGACAGACGTCACTACCAATGAATTCCATAAATTCTTCGGTCTGTTGATTCTAATGGGTCAATCTCCTAAAAGTTCAATGGACGATTATTGGACAACCGACGTATTAATACAAGCTCCGATATTTCCGAAAACAATGAGCCGCGACAGATTTAGGCAAATATGGCAATCATGCCATTTTTCCAATAACGATATTGCAGAGTCTAGTGAACGTTTGTTAAAGATTAAACCAGTATTAGATAACTTATTGGAAAAATTCAATACTGTGTAAACACCTAAAAGGGAAATTTCACTTGATGAAAGTATTATACCGTGGCGTGGCAGATTAGCCTTTAAAGTATATAACGCTTCAAAAATCACTAAGTACGGGATATTAGTGAGAATGGTGTGTGAGGCAAAGAGTGGTTATATTTGTAGTTTAAAAATATACTGCGGAGAAGGTAAAAAACTCTCGGAGACAATTCAAGATGTCCTCAGCCCTTATCTGGGAAAATGGTATCACGTGTTCATGGATAACTATTATAATAGTGTGGAAATCAACCAGACACTTTTAATACTCAAAACGAGAAATTGCGGGACAATTCGTGCAAACAGAGAATTGCTCTCATCGCTCTGTTGAGCACGTGTTTGACAAACCGGGCCTCGCCTGAAGCGTAGCATATTATGTTATCAGCATATATGTGGAAGAAGAGATCTGGGATTTTGTCCAGGATATCTGAGATGGAGTGTATGTACACGTTGAAGAGTTGGACTGAGAGAGGCGATCCGTTCCATTCTGGTTGTTTTGAGTGGAGGAGAAGTATCCTCCGACTCTCACCTTTATTTTCCTCTTCGTTAAGAAGGAATTAATTGTACTTACAAATCTCTTCCCCACATTACACTGTTCTAGCTGCCGGAGCACGGCGCACTTAGCTGTTCTGTCAAACGCTTTTTCGAGGTCGATCGACACCACCACAGAGTACCGGCCTCTGGAGAGTGCGCATGCCAGGTTGTACTCCAGCTCCTGGAGGAGGGACTGTGTCCCTCTTCCGGGTCTGTAGCTCGTGACCGGTGGAAGCAGCTTATGTTCAAGTAGCCAACACAGCCTGTTGGCGATCAGCTTCTCAAGCATCTTGGAGGTTGTTGGAAGGAGGGAGATAGGTCTGGTTTCGGAGGGACAAGGGATTTTTCTAGGAATTTTTGGTATAGACCTGACCTCGGCGAGCCTCCAAACCTGTGGATGCTTGCCCAGGTTGAGGACTTGGTTGAATAGTCCTTTAGCTCTGTCTAGCCAGGCTTGAGGAACCTGTTTGAGCATACCAAAAGAAATGTTGTCCAGACCTGGAGTGGTTCCGTGGAAGGAATTAAGGGTATTCTTAATCTCCTGGAGGGAGAAAGGATCTTCTAGCGGACAAGGTATGGGGATGTCTCTTGACCTGGTGCTGGTCTCATCGCAAAAACTCTTCTGGGCCCAGGGAGGTGTTACGTGTATTGAAAATTGTTGGTCAGCCGTCGTTTAGGAGAACAAGGTTGGAGCAGTCCAGCCAGCCCACAATCCTATTTCCCCTTGGGTCACCACTCGGCGATCCCCATAATTGATGATGCGCGTTGAAGTCATCCAGTAGGAAGGTAAGACCGGAGCTCTGCCCCACAAGGGAGCTGAGTAGCTCGCTGTCGACCACGTCCTCGACCCCCACGTAAATGTGCACAACCTTGAAATTTGTACGCATAAAGACCTTCACAGCAACTGCATTTAACGGGGTGTTTATAGAAATAGCAGTGGAAGGAATGTCATCTCTAATCAGTACTGCAACACCTCCTCTACGTGTATTCGCAGTGTTGTATAGGTAGGGGGTGTAATTACGTAGATGTATGGGAGGTAATGAGGATGGGAGGTGAGTTTCTTGGATGGCTAGGATGGAAGGTGAAAATTGGGTGATGACCAGCTGAAGGCTACTCAGATTGTTAAAGAAGCCACAGATGTTCCATTGTAGGATTTTACTATCTCCACAATGGTTCTGGACTTTTTGTTTACGTTTGGAAGCTGTAGGGGATGGAGGGGAGTTGGGTTGGAGCATTAAGTGAGTAGTGAAGGGTTAAAGGGGTGAGGGATAGTAGCGGGAGTGGGATGTCATGTTTGGTTATATCATATCGTCGTCAGAGACCGGGAGTGTGGTTGTGTCAGTGTCAAGCTGAAGTGTCGTCGGTGAGTGAATGGTTTGCTGTGTGTGCTCCAGGTGTGGAGCCAAAATGTATTTAAAGGTGGTTGGAGTGAGCGAGAGGAGCTTATTAGAATCTTCGGCGGTTTCCGCGACAAAGGTGAAGTCGGTGCCAGCATTGAAGGCAATGCTGTTACTTGAGGGGCCGGAATTAGCCACTATATTATATTCTGTGGGGCTGGGATTATATGTTCAGGATTTGGTGCGTGTTCTATGGATTGTTTGTCTGAAGGGGAGTCTAAAATGACAATGGGTTCTGAGTCTGCATGTTTATGGGAAAAATGTTCTCGTGTTTGATGAACGGTGGCTGTTGTTTTTATTTTTCGGGGGGTGGTTTTGTTTGTTTCTTGTGTAGTTTTGTAGTGAGGTGTGTTTTTATCTGTGTTTATTGTTGTGCTTGCATGGGGTTTTGGAGTAAGAGTGTTTTTGTTTGCCTTTGTGGTTATGATTGCAGTAAACGTTTTGGCTGGGCTTTTTGTTATTTCTTCTGCGAGAGCTACCTCTGTTTTTCTGCTCTGAGCGGGTGGGGTTGGTGTATTTTTAAAAGGGTCTGCAAAGGATAGACCTGGCATGGTCCTGCTCTGGCTTTCCAGCACTGGGGCAGAGTTACCATTCAGGGCATACTACTTCTTCCTAGCTTCGTACCTGGTAAGGTGATTGTCCGTCTGTAGCTTTACTATTTCCTTCTCCCTTAGGAAGGTTGGGCAATTTCTATAAATTGTGCTATGTTGTCCTGCAGTTTTGAACCCTATGCAATATACCTGGTTACAGTTCTCATGTACAGAGCCGTCCTTGGCCTTGCCGCGACCGCAGAATACACATGCAGGTGTCTCCTTGCACGTGGATTCGTGGTGCCCGAATTCTAGGCATGATCTGCAGCGTAGCGGGGCAGGGTAGCATCTACGTACTGGCAAATTCTCTAACCAGCAAACGATGTTTGTTGGTGGAGAGAATCTGTCGAAAGTTATCTGTAGTGCTCCTGTTGCAACCCTCTTATCGTCCTTTTGTCGTGTGAGTTTTTTAACCTCGACAATGGTGTGATTTTTCTCCTGCAACCCTTCTAGGATCTCTTGTTCCGCCAGGAACTTTAGGTTTGGTGCAAAGGTAATGCCTTAGGAGACGTTGAGCTTCAGGTGGTATTCTACCTTCGGCTTAAAACCTTCCACTTTAGTGAAATTCCTGATCAGCTTATCAGCCGCTGCTTTAGAAGGGAAGAACGCCAAGTATTTGCCGTCTCGCAGAGCTTTACAGGATCGTATAGTGGGTGAGCAATGCTCAATATGCTTTGTGACAATGAACAGGTTAAGATCCGTAATTAATTTGTTCTTGTCTGCCAGTGAGATGAGGACGTATTTGGGGTCCGGCCCCGTGAGAGCATCACCAATTGATTCCCTCAGAGATGAGAACTCGGACCAACGTGTTCCTCTCTTATCTGCTTTTCTGAGCAGTTTCCTGGGCATGGAGACTTCCATGGCCAAGTCTGCATAGTAGTTTTGCGGCCCTCTGTCCGAGCCCATGTTTTGTGCCCACCAGGGGCTTTTGTTTTTTAGTGCGTGAGTTACAAGATGTATGTTTGTTTCGTAATTGAGGTAAGTATATATTGTATTTTATATGACTATGATAAGTGGTCCTTAACTGACCGCTTAGAATAAGAAATATTTACGCTATATAAGAGAAAAAATAATAAAAAGAAAAATCAAGAAGATAGCCTAAATGCTTTTAAATTAGATAAACATTGGAGAATATATAGGAAAAGAAAACAAAAAAAAAACTTAACTAATTAGGTATGTAGATCTAGGTTAGTATGATTCTAGCTTACAAAAAATTAATCCTAAAAATTGTTAATAGAAAGATTTTAATTAATGAAGAAAACTTAACTAATTTACTTGGTAACTTCTATTCGACGGATATTGATTGAAGATGTCCAGAATATGCTTGAAAAAGCTGTCCTGGTTGTTTGGTACAGGTTGCAGGCTGCAAGGTCCAATTTCCCACTTCGAGTAAATGTGCCGGATCACCTTGTGATCAATCCAGATTAAGCTGTGGGCTTTTCCCTTTGCTTTATTCGGTCATTTTGAATTTTTGGTACCAATTTGGTCCGTTGGCGCTTTTGGTGCGCGCCTCGGCTACAGTAATTTATGTTCGGTGAGCTGTAGTGATGCCACCTATGTGTGAAAGTATCCCCATGATTGAATCCGAATTCAGGATCCTCTCAGAGCGGCACGCACGTGTTCGGATGTAGCTTGTTGGCAGCAATTTGACGGCGGAGAAGATGTGGATTATAAATCTTAAAACATCCGATTTACTGCTTACGTTTCTCCTTTTTTTCGAATGCTAAAACTTGCACTAACACTTTGTCTTTTGGTTGAAGTTAATTTTGTTCCGATAATTATACTTTTAACCACTTTTACTGAATATAAATAAATACACTACTGTTTTAGATTCGCTCTGTTCAATGGGTCTTGACAGAATGACGAAGAAACTAATGTCTTGCTAAATATTTTAATATATTCAAAACATATTAAAGTCAATAAAATACGAAAAACTTGAAACAAATTTACTGGAAATGATATTGTCTCCTCATGACGTAGTAACACGGAAAGTTCCTCTCCAAACATCCATACTTTGTCATCTTTGTATACTGAGTTTGTTATTCCGTTTGTAATGCACAGATATAATTCTGGTAGAGTAAAATGGTTGGTTTCTGCAGATATGCAGGACAAGTTATTAGACCCCATATTTTGGCCTTCTTACTAAATTATTTGTTCTGACCGCCTACCTAGAAATACAGCTAAAACAAACAACGTTATTATAAAAAACTGAAATCGCTTTCCCTTTACTATCAATATATGAGAGGGATTTGGACAAAACCGCACAGATCTTCAAATCCTCTGTCGCGACTCGTTTCGAAAGTAGTTGCTTTCACTGAAACATGGCTGCGATGCTGAAATTCTTGACAATTCTTATGAAACTTTTAGAAGAGATACACTGTAAAAAATATCAGGACTGTTCCCTAACATGTAGGGAATACTCCCTAAAATTAGGGGGAAAACCTACATTTTAGTGTATATTCCCCAAAATGTAAGGAATATTCCCTAGTCTTATCCAAAAATACCTAAGCTTTGTGGCAACAATTTGTGGAAAATTTTTACTGTGTAGATATACTATTTCGGATGCTTGTGGCGGTGGCGTACTCCTCGCCTGTAAAAATAAGTTTAATTGCAGCCAAATTGATCTTCCCAGTTTCTCCACCACTCTCGATATTGAGCTTATATCTCTTAACCTGTCTCTCTTAAAATATGACTTATACATAATTTGTTCCTATCTCTAGACTCCATAAATATCGTCGATGACAAAGGTCAAAATATTTACGACCTGCTTACTTCAACATCTAATTTTATCCATGGTCAGTTGGAACTTATTGACGAATTACTAATTATTGGTGATTTTAACTTACCCAATATTCAATGGGTACTAAATGAAGATGACGATGACTATCTTCCTCTAAATAACTTGACAACAAGGGAGTCAGTCTTCCTGGATGCTATTTCAACTCTTGGTCTCAGCAAAATCAGTAATGTTAGGTAGGCGGTTGGACCTATGACGCGGGTAAATCATTAGTTGAACCTAGCCCAGTTATAATATCTACTCTTGATAAATACCAACCCCCTCTATGCCATGAAACCGAAAACCTCGGAAATTGTGATGAAACACAATACTTTTTCAATTTTAGAAAAGCTGACTTTTCGGAACTTTCCAGTAGACTTACCTCAACTGATTTAAACACATTGCTGTCTTGCAATAGTGTTGATGAAGATGTTTCTAAGTTTTACATAATTCTTTTCGATTGATTCTCTTTTCATGTTTCCCGTGAGCGTCAGCGGATCTCCAGAACATCTCCGGCATGATTCAATAAAGAACTGAAACGTTTTAAAAATAGAAAGAATAAATTGTGGAAACGTTATATGAGGGACAAGGCCATTGTAAGTCACAACTAGTTCCTCACATCCTATAATGAGTTCAAAGAGCTGTCCTCTTCACTCTATGATAAGTATATTCAAAGTATGAGTGTGAAATTGTTTAGTGACCCGCATAACTTTTTTAAGTTTATTAATATGAAAAAAAAAACCGACAGCTACCCCAATATCATGAGGTACAAAGACTCTGATAGTAATGTTTCGTCAAAAATTTGCAATATGTTTGCTTCATTTTTGACAAACGCGTTTTCCTCGTCAAACTTCCAACACCTGAGAATATACTTGATCATATTAATAGGCTTCCAAATGACATTCTTGCAGCCTTTTTGAAGTCATGTTGCCTCTCCCTAGCAGCCTCACTGAGGATTATTTTCCAAAAATTGCTCCATAGTGGTTATTTTCCGCAGCTGTGGAAAGTAGTAAGAATTATATTTCTAGCTATAGACCTATTGCGCAATTATCCTGCATGCCCAAATTATTCGAATCAGTCATTTACTCTCAGCTATCAATTTTCTCTAAGAATTTGCTTTCTTCAAATCAACATGGTTTTATTTCGGGCAACTTAGTTAAAGTCATTTCGGATACCATTAGCGGGTTTGCAAAAAGCTACTAGAGAGATTGTACTTCTACTGACTTTAGTAAAGCTTTCGACAAGTTATCTCACTCCGTTATATTGTTTAAAATGGAAAAGTGTGGGTTTTCCTAACATTCCTAAAATGTACGGAGTAATATTTTGATAACAGAACATACCCAATCTATTTCCGCCATTCCATTTCTAGAGTCTTGAAACTTACATCCGGCGTACCTAAAGAGAGTCATTTGGGCACTGCAAAGTCTTTATTTATGCAGACGATATCAGATTAAATCTTTTAACGATTGTGAACAGGTACAGGGTGACCTCCACAAATTTTATGATTGGTGCAAAAGCAATAATTTGGTACTCAATATCGATAAATGTGAGGATATGAATTTTCACAGGAATCAGAAACCTATCACGTTTAAGTATGGGTTCTCGGATTCCTCGATTCGTCATGTTAGTTCTGTGCGTGATTTGGGTGTCGAATGTGACCAAAGATTGAATTTTGTCTCCCATATAAACTGCATGGTATCAGAGAGTAGTTCTATGCTGGGCTTTATAAAACGTTGGTCGGAAGAGTTCTCGAATGCCAACATTGCGTTTGTGCACTTGATTTGTGTGAGTAGGTACACACATCGACCGAATCGAGTCTGTTCAGCGGAACCTACCCTGGAATAGTTCATTAATTCTTCCACCCTATGAAGATTGCTTGAAGCTTTTAAATATGCACTCGCTTCGGAAACGTTGCATGGTCGCCGATGTAACTTTTTTTTCATCAACTCTTAAACGCGAATATTGACTCTCCCTTGTTACTTGAGAAATTTTCTTTTCGTGACAGTAGGCACAATTTGAGAAGGCCATCTCTGTTGCATGTTCACTCCTCAAGGTCTAGTTTTAGCATGTACGAATTATTAATCACATCTGCATTACTGTTAATAATATGGCCGAGCATTTTGCTCTGGATGTTCAAGAAACATCTATATAAAATTTAATCTCTTTAGTTCTATTTATTTTTCTTGTAATTTTTGCTGTTCAATATTGCATTGCATGTAATTTCATCCGGTGTTTGGTTTATGTTTAGTTTAACATACTATTACTAACACCGACTAAGTGATGAAACGCATGTATTGTTGACCGTTTATTTATTTAACGTGTCCATGCAGCCAGCTTGTGTTAAGCGGGTTCTGATAGTACAAAAAAAAAAAACTCACGCATAATATTAAAAAATTTATTTTATATAAACTGAATTCTATTTTGCTTCTCTAATATCGGTGGTTTTCTTTCCTCTCCTCGTATTTCTCCTTTGCTTTCCCATTTCACTTCGTTCTTGAAAAACTCTAAAGATTGAAGCATAGTGCTGACTCTTCCAACCTGGCCGGCCTCACCAACTTTGATAGTTCTGAGTTGCAAAAGTTTGCAAGGCTCATCAGGTTGAGGTTCTTCCGGTTATACTGAGGTCGTGGTTGGAAAAGCTAGCACTGTGTTTCTCGCTTATGAATTTTTGTATGAAACACAATTTGTTCTTGAAGCTCTTGTTGACTAAGCTTTACATTTGCTGGCACATTTATTTCCTGTTGGTTTGGCTGTTGCATTTGAGTTCAATTCTTATTGAACTGATTAAAATCAACTTGTATAATACACATAAAAGGGCATTTTGAATAACTGTTGCCTCTAGCACTCTATATGTTTTAACATTTCAAACCCTAAAACAGAAGCTTTATAGGGAGAAAATATATAGGGAATTTTTATTATGTTCGAGTTTCAATTTTTCGTCTTGAATAATTAAAAAACAAAAAAAAAAATAGTAAATACTTTTTATTTTCATTTTGCCTTAAGAAAAAGTAAAAACGACACCAAAGTTGAAATCGAGGAGATTATCGACAGTTTTCTACCTACAGTTTCAAAACGTCAAGCTACGTCAACCAAATCCAACAATTCAGGTTTCGTTCGACGTCGACTTGCATGAATTGGTCTCTGGTACACCATTTGGACCTTTTATGCATTTGATGATTGCCTTCTTAATGAAATATCATCAGTTTCTGAGTGACTGGAAAATAGTTTTTATTATCTTTTGTATACATTTTTGCACTTATTCTTTTGTTGATAAAAATTATAAGCCGTCAAGCTAAGCTCTTGAATCAGTTAGAGTTCAACATAGTAGTTATCGTGTTATTTTTCGCATTCGAATTACTGCAGTTTAACACTAAGCGTACCGGAAATTTACACAGACCTGTTATTACCATATGGGGTCATTTGACTCTTTATGATATAAGCGTTGAATTTTAGAAAGAAATTCTTAATTTATTAAAGGTAATATTTCACAACATAACTTCTGATTTCTATAATAAAACAATGAAACACATATTTTTAATTTGAGTTTGAGTTTGAGTATTTTTATTACTCATGCACAATCCTTTTTGGGGTTTTTTCGTGTTTGGGAATTATTGCTTGGGTTGCTTGGGGTGCTTGGGATGAATAAAAGTTCTGCCGAAACATGTTCTGTAAATTTCTAGGAAGAAATTGAGGACCTTCATCAGGTGGAGGCATTCTTGAGGCTTGGTACGTGTAGTGTTAAACCATACTTCTGTAATAAATACTCAATTCATCCTTGAACCAAAAGAAGTTTAATAATCTTCATTATACCTGGAAACTGATTTTCATGTATTGTCTTACTTAATTTACACAATACACGACAAAATTAAATGAACTTTTTTTCTGATTTTTTGCCCTCTCAGCCAGCCCTGCATTACGTAAAATAAATTGAAAATAACACTTATTAATATAGATTCAAAAATATTTTTCGAATTTAAGCACTTGTAATGCTCTAAGTAGCTGTAGAATATCCATTTACCATAGTTTAAAATTTTTGTTGCAACCTAAGAAGCAGTTGACTAATTTGTCATAATTTTAGGAGTACATCCTGGCATTTATTGACTAAAAATTAATTTTAGTTTATTTTGTGGTAGATGAATGTGGTGAAATGTCAGAATATGTAACAAAAATGTATGCCACATCTACTTTTTAGGATAGTAAACAACTTAAAATTCGGAGAACCGATATCTCTGGAACGGCATCTTCGTGAAGATTCTAGAACAACTTGTAGAATATAAATACAGCAATTGTCGCTGCCAGGAGGACTCTTGTCTTAGACAGTGGAGTGAATATAAGTGAAAGTATAAACAGGCGAAAATGTTTTAATTGGAGTGCGATAATTTGAAGTACAGTACTAACGATAATTAAAGTAGAGTTGATTGATAATTGTTTCTGAATTTTATAAAAGGAACAGTAACTTTAAATAAAAGAACTTCTGAGTTATATCTGAAATATTTTGTTTTAAATAATATATATATATAATAGTGCTATACTTGACTGCAAACTAGCCTTCTCGTTACATGTATTGATGCCGGACTCTTACAATATAGAAAAATGCATGAAATGTTTACAGCCACGAGATAACTATTATTTTTATCATACTGGAGAAAAACGTCATTCAAAGACATTTTATTAGAAAAAATCATAAAAGTGCTCTGCACTTTCAAAAAATTGAAAAGGAATGATATGATGAACTTGCAGCACTACAAATTATAATAAAACAAAGAAAAAAGCTGGTATTGGTTCAAGATCAATTCATACAATACTCTAGACAACGTAATTTTCATATAGTCACCTCTTGTGAAAGATTAATTTTAAAATGTTTTTTCTCATAAATTTCTAGAACTGTTCGTGGTACAGTAAAAATGATCATAACCAATTTCATATGATTTTATGTTCTGAAGAACTTCTCGGTACAATAGAAATGAATAGGACTGATCGTTTTCACAGTATACATTCAAAAAACTACTTTTTGTATGGCTACATCAAGGAGTTGTCTGATTTAGTCTATTTTTGAAATTATATTTACTATTTTTATGAAAACTCCGTGTACAAAATTTCAGTGCTCTAAGTCGACGTGCTCTCGGGCAGTGTAAAAATGTATAGTAAAAAACGAAATTTTTGTATGGTAACCCTACGCAAGGACGGTTACAGCGGAAGGCGATAGGGGCGATCGTCCCCCCTAGAACTCTAATAAATAAAAATTTATACTCAAATCAAATGAAATAGAGAACATAAAAACATTTCTAAAAGAGACTGTATCAAAATCCGCAGTACAAAATAGAAAATAATTTCTTCCCTGACTTAATGAGAACATCACTTCATTTTATGTTTAATTAAATTTTTAATTGTATTATATTTGTGTATAAATTTTAAAATTTTCAAGGTACACAAATAAAACAAAGTCTGGATAGTTGAAATTTTAATACTACGGTAATTAACAATTTCAGAAATTGAAATTTGGAGCTCATATTATTTATCAAAATACTTAATTAAATTACTTTGCCTTAATTTTGCTTTCTTTCTGTACCTGGAAAATTGTATACCCAAATGCAATATAATTTCAAAATTTAATTAAATATAAAATGAGGAAACTGTAGATAAATTGTTCTCAAAAAATTTGAAATTGTATCATTAAGGAATTTTCAATACAAAAAAATGTTTGCATTCTTTTGTGATCGAAAGCTTACAAAAGCCGGGTATATTGATGAAAAGTAGTATGTTGGGAAAATCATCATAGCCGGAGTAATTAATATCAGATTCAGTTTTCTTGTAAATATTTAATTTAATGCAAACAGGGTTAAATAACCCTACACTGGCATAGCTTATTTTGAAACTTTTTTCGACTAGCCGAACGGTTTTCGTTCCTAACATCCGCATGATTAGACACGATAAACAATTGGCGGAACTTATAATCATAAGATTCAATGAAATGAGTTCAAGTTTCTCCAAGTTTACTCCTTGTTGCTTCTTTTTTGACGATTTCAGTCACCGTTGCATCCGCCGAACTCAAAATAATAAAAAATTATCTTCGAAGTTCTATGGGCCAAGACGCCTATCGCAATAGAACTACGTAGCATAGAGGCAGGAAAAGTGACTTGAGATTAAAAAGAAGTACAATTTCGATTTTAATTCATTTATAATATAATCCACCCAGCTTTCATATGTATACTCCCGACTCCCCGACTGGCCGACTTCTCGTCCAACGCTCGGCGGTCTACGTTCGATTTTGTAAGCAGTTACGCCACTGAACCTTATCTAATTAGCACTCCTCAGAAATTTCTTTAAATGTCGGTTTGAAAAGAAATTATTGGAAAGAAAAACAAGGCCAGAAGTGTATAATATCTATTTTATGTGGTACCAAGTTTTACTATGCTTACGGGATCAAGAATTTATATTATATTAATAAAAAAATTCTTTCTTGAGCAAAATTAATAATAAAGAAAACTCCGGCGATATCTGGATGCTTATGAAAGTTTCATACTGAAATGAAAGAGAAACCTATACAGAGCGGTTTACAGCTGATGGTTCAAACTTCGGGAAGGAGCTGAAGACGTTGAGTTATGAAAGAGCAAAATGGGTCTTTTAGGAGTTTTTTAGGAGGGAGAGTGTGTTTATAATTTTGGTATATTTCCTCTTAACACCCTGTAACACTCTTACTTCTCATAAAGGAATGATGGGAAATGATGACTAAAAGACCAAGCTTTCCGAGAAATGTTTTATTTCACTTATTTTTTTCATACTTAGACCCGTTTTCCGCCAAACTATTTTGATATTTTGAAACACTGATGACCGCCGAATTGCGTTTTTCGCTTAATGTTCCAAGTGGCGATACAGCTCCACAGAATTGTGAAAAGTAGCTATTTATCTTGCCGCTCGTTATTTAATGTAAATTGTAAATACACCTTGTAAGACGTAACAATATCCATACACATATATGTATTCTTTTATCAATATGCCTTCTAGAGAGGCCTTCACTTGTAAGGATAAAGATGTTTTGCGTCAGAAATGTGTTCGAAGAATTAATTATATGCAGTCCCACCGATCCAAAGAAAAGTCAATATTTGCCAGTGTTAGCAACAAAACACTGAATATTTTGTCCCATTGAAAATGATATTAAAAATTTTCCCGAAACCAATTGTATATTTCTAAGCTTTCTTCACCCTCGAAAATTAATTTTGATACTTATATTTGTTGAAAAGTCAAATTGCTCCTTTAATATTTTAATTGATTTGGGTAAAATAACAAGAAATTTTCGCAATTTGATTAGCAGCCGCTATCACTATTTTTCTATGTATTCCATAGTTTTCCTAACTACCCCATATTTTAACAACAGATTAACTCGAAATAATTATTGTTTCTCTCATTAGAAATGTTTCAAACATAATGGAGTATTTAGTGGGGAAAAATTCTATTAAAATTTGCGTAAATAGCGAAAATTTAAATTCAATGGCTGCTTAAGATATTTGTGCAGGCTGGAGCTTATATGTTTGCAGGCAAAATGAGCTAATATCTACACGAAATAGTCTTAAACGACCGAATTAGTTTCTGCAATATACTTTAACAAAATGACTAAGCAATAAATTTAATTAGGAAGAAAACGTACAGCGGGAACTTATTTAAAGTAATGAAATCCAATGCAAATTGCTGCATTCCAATTTTGCACCTTTTACACACATTTTTCTATAGCTACTTTTTAACTCCAGTGCCCGATCATAGTCTTAAATTAGCTAAATTATGTCTTGAAGACTGTCAAAAAATAGATCTGACACTCAAAAAATAGCTTATTTGAGAAATCTAGAAAGTCAGAGAGCTTAAAAAAGCGCAGAGAATAATTAACTTGACTTATAATATAAACAATTGATTTCTTTCTAGAGTAAATGTCTGAGTCCGCCCTTGCCCTACGAAGAAATTTCTAGATTTGATCCGTTTTCGAACCTAAAACAACATTTTTTTTTAAAACACCGTGTGCAAGATTTCAGCTAAGTGAATGCGTTTTGGAGTTATCGTTAGGACAGACAGACATACAAATATGGAAATAACTTTTAATATTGTGCGAGGGTGTGCAATCCATTTTGCACCAGCTTTATTTGTATGCGATGCAAACGAAATGGCAAATCTTGGGTGTAAGAATTTAATGGAAGAAATTTCAAAGATCTTTCACTTAACTCGCTGTCACTTTTGTCACCATGAATTGACATTCAGTTCAATTTTTCAACTCAAGTGAACGCGTATAGACACAGGTAAAAAGCTCAACTCTTTCCTTCTACAGACGTTGTTCTCCAGTTATGCACAAAATGGCCTTTTATTGATCTGAAATTTCAACCTTACGCTAATCATATACATATTCCCTGCATGTTGTGTAGCGGGTTATTTGAAAATTTTATCCCCAAAATTAGTAAAGATTTGGATCTGAAAATTTGCTGACGATAATCCGCCATAATCTCAATAATTTGGGTTCATCAAAAATCGTTGCACCAGATATTGCTAGTCGATTGATGTAGTCCAAAATTCTATAAAGTCGTAGATGTCGTTCTTAATTTTTCTGAAACAACTGCTCTCCATTAATGTCAATTCAATTTCAATTTATTCTGATGACAGAACACTTACAAAATCTTAACACTTGTGGCGACGCGATGGTGTGATACTCAAGTTTTTAATTATAGTACATTTCTAGTTCTACTTCACTCGATATCTTGTTTCGTTATATTTGTATTTTCGTAAACACTGTTACGTTTTATTTATTGTTTTCCCGGACGGGAATCGAATCTACACTTGTTAGAATCAGCCAATAATGGAGAAAGAAGAATTTTTAAGAACTTTTACTTTTAAAGATTCTAAATCAAATTCATAAATACAAGAGGAAAAAACAACCGCTTCGTCCGGGGTTTGAAACCGGGATCTTCCGTTTGCCGGGCGACTGCTCTTACCACTGATCTAACGAAACAGATGATTTTACCTCTTGCATTCATCAATTTGTAACTAGCCTACTAAGCCACGTTTGCTTTCAGCTGGCATTAACCAATAACGATGAAAGCACCCAAATAAACTGTAAATTCAATTTTTATTTATTTATTTATTTTTACTTATTTAATTCTTAAAACTCTTCTTTCTCCATCATTGACTGATTCTAACAAGTGTAGGTTCGATTCCCGTCTTGGAAATGAATACTTCAAGCAGGAAATTTATGAAAAATATATTTTAAATGTCGGAGTACGGAGTTGTTGCAGAAGTTTTTGGTATTCACAAGTCAACTTTTCATCAATTCTTTTATGAAACAATCAAAGCGATCAATAAATATTTACTTCCGTCAGTAATCGTAATGCCTAATTCAGAAAAGGTAAAAGAAATCGCAGATGCTTTCGAATAGTTGTGTGGGCTACCCCAAATAATTGGCTGTATTGATGGCAGCCACATTCCGGTACTAGTTAACTCCAATAGTTATTCTGATTTCACGAACAGGAAAGGTTGCACATTTATAATTCTGCAGGCAGTTGTAGACCATCGTTGCATGTACGAATGCATTGGAACTATATTAAAAACTTACTTATTAACTTATGTATCTAATTTTTTAGGTTCCAATATATATCTTGTAAATATCGTGGTAGTGCGCATGACGATTTATTGCCAAAGGCACGGGATATGAAAGCATAATATACAAAGAAATCGATTACATAAGATTTCAAATACCATTTCAAATGCCAATTAATAAATGGTACCCGATCGAAAATTTTAATTCCAACTTAAATTTTATACACATCTAGAACTTATTTCGATCGGACACTATATTGGCAAATGGAGAACACATCATATATAATCTTATATGTACTTATTCATATAATTAAGTTAAAATCATTTCTATGTTTTTAGGGCAGCAAACTGGTTGACGGCAGAGAAATACCTTTCTACATTATTGGTGATGCATCGTATATTTTACTACTATGGCTATTAAAAAATTATCCAGTTAGTGGAATAATTCGTGAAAAAGAATTATTTAACACAGTGATGAATTCAGTAAGAATTAAAGTTGAACAAGCATTTGGTATCTTCAAAGGCAGATCTTGGATTTTATTAAAACGCACTGACATAAATCATAATTTTATGCCAAAACTTGTTGCCGCCTGTTGCGCTTTGCACAATTTCATAAAAATGGAGAACGATCCCTTTAACCGAAACTGGCTAGAAGAGATTGAAAGCTCTAACATGAACTTTCCACAACTTTCAACACAAACTATTGTAAATAAAGGTGATGATGGGATTGCTATAAGAGATCATTTCTGCAAATATTTGTTTAACAATCACAATATTTAATATATAAAGCAATATTTATTCATAAACTAAATAAAAACTTTCAATATTAATCACAGTCTTTTTTTCATTGAATAAAAAGAAATGCTGAATTTGAACTTATAATTGTTTTCAAACCTAAAATAAAACAGACTTCTCGTATAGCATTATTAAAATTTCGGGTTTTCTTTTAGTAGATGTAGACATAGATTTGATTTATTGCTCAATTGTTAGCATTAAAATCCTGAAGACTGCTGCTGATGATGAGTCAACATGTTCGAAAAGAATTCTCGGTCCTCACGAATTAGGTTCTCTTCCCAAAGTTGTCGCTCATGTTGAAGCACCTTAAATTCATCCATAATTTTTTGTTGCTCTTTAAAGAATTCTTTTTGTGAGTCTGCTTGCCTCTGTTGCCAATTCTCAGAAAATTGTTCAATGGTTATGAAATAAGACAAGCGCCCTTTAAAAGAAAATTAGAAATTAAAATGCGAAATTTTTGAATTATTTTAATTACCTCGACGACGCCTAGGTGTCTGCCTTGGCTCATTCGAACCGTCCCCTGTTGTGTTGGCCGCTGGAGAACACTCTATAAGATCTTCTTCAGGAGAAGAGCTATTACAAACAGTATCTTCGCCGTACTCTTAAATTTGTAAGATTTATACACATATAATTACTTGAATTGTCAGCAGCAATATCACCTGAGTCGACTCCAGATAGTGCAAGAAAAACTTTTTTTGGACGTAAGTTGAAAAGCTCCCCTAATTTTCCCATACAGTCAATGGAATGGCGACCAACTTCACTTTTTGAGTTATTGAGCTTAACTCTATAAAAAACTGCCTTTAATTTTTTAAATTTCACGACAAGCTGCTGTACACTTTTCTTATAACTCCACAACATTTTTTCCTCAACTTTCCTAAAAATTTTCTGGTTGTTAAATTTTTGTCCATCCTCTATTTCAGGCAGTTTTTCTTCAATATAAATATTGAGCATAGTGATCACTTCTGCGTGACTCCAAAAAGCGACTTTATTTTTTTGGGTTTCCATTAATATTTCAATTTATTTCTATTTTATATGTAAGTTAAGATAAAACTTTTCACGGCCAATTTTGAGATTATGGTTTTTACTTTGACAGCTTCTTGTTCTCTTATTCTTGTTTATACCACACTTTCTTTTGCAGATTCTGCATCAATTTGGTACTAGACCGGCATGTTATACAGAAGTAGTATCTGTATTCGGTTCGTGTTTATACCATCAAACTAATGCCACATAAGGGAATTATGCTGCATAAGTTACTGCGGTCTAAACGTAGCGACTGTTACGTTTGTTTTTCAATTTCAAAGTGGCTATAATTAAAAAAAAAATAGTTTTACAGGGTTTTCGTTTGACCCGTTTCAGTATACCACTGATATGTATAGCGTATACCAACAAGAGAAATGTCTTGAACGGCTGCTCAATAGAATGAGATTACCCCCCATCAGAGTAGTCGTTTCTTTTGGACTTCGAATACAATAATATATTATCTTTTTGGTCTTTATACCATTTATTTATTGGATATGTCTATTTTGGGGCCTTTTGTCATTAAAACTGTAATAGGTATCCCATATTTGTACCCCCTCCTCTAATGTACTCTCATCCGTAAAGCTAAATTCTGAGATGCGGTCTTATCTGGAGCTGTGCGAATGTGAAAGCGTTCACAATTCTCTACCTTTTCTCAGATTTTCGAATTTGGACTTACAATCTGACATACTTGCATCGGTAGCTGCGTGCTTTCTTCATGTCTCGTAATCCATAATCATATTTCCCTTCAGACATGCAGTGCCTTACATCATAGCGTATCTTCCCAGCTTTGCTTAATGTTATTATTTGCAGTGCTTAGACTTAACAAATTTGAAAAGGATTACAATGGAAAATGAAGCGAACATTTACAAAATTGTTGGAAATTTAATTTATTTGTAATTGTGGAATTAATCCCAATTTCTATAAAAGTATAGAGGGGGTGCATCTGCTGTACGAAGCCCGATTTGTTAAAAGTTAGTACGATTTTTCTCTCATTTCCATAGGAATCAACTTTAAAAGAGACTCTTTTAAGCCTCCGTTGGCATTAGCGAACTTAATTTTATATCATCTCTGGAGTGGAAAACCTGTCAGTTGCGAAATTTCAATCAACCAACCTCCTCTAATTCAATTTCAGTAATATTTTCGCCATAGCGCCCCGAGAGCTAATGCAATTTTCAGCGGCGTCTGAATTTAAAGCAGACTTGCCAAATATTTTTAGTCTTCAAATATGATCCAGTACTTTTCTGTACATATCTTTCAGTCCTAAATGAAGCAATCAAATTATAAAGTTTGCGTTATCAATATCCGAGATATATTAAATTAAATTTGGAGATAGAGAATCGCATCGCAAATGAACCACTCTCGTAAATTGATTTGATGTATCGAGGAAATATAAATTCAACCTTTATGCAAACAAAATTAATTTAGGCTTTCCACGCGAAATTCCCTTTCAATTTCTCTGTCTGTCACAAAGATAAATCATCTGATCCGTTGTCCTTACCGTAGTACATAAATCTCTGACGATTTGAGCAGTAGAAGCTTATGCCCTATTTCCCCTACAGCATTTTTGGTGAAGTTGATTTAAATTCTTACCGTACCAGCACCACTACCACTGACTTGTTATTCAAGTCAATTAAGAAGCTCCCGTGAGCAATTCAAAGTCACGTACATACATATATCTACATCCAGGATACAGGGAGGGGTGTTTTATTTTACCTGTTGGGTGGACCAAACGTGAACATTCTGAGGCGGAAGTGTGGGAAATTGTCTAGAGGCCCTTTCATTTGACGATAATATTTATAAAACGTTTATAAGCAGCAGGTATTTCAGTGACTGAATTTAAGGAAAATATTAGAAGTCAAGGTAATCTAGGGAAAATGTTTAGCCTTTATTACATTAAAACTTCTCCAGCTGACTATTTTCCACTTTAGACATTAAAAAATCACATTACACATCCGAGGAAAATTTTGCGTGATTTATTCGAATTCGCTGGAGATTCCAGTTTCTTCTGGATACAACCTAAGTGGTGTCAAGATCAAAACATCGTTCGTAGCAAATATGAGATCGCAAGCTGGTTACTGTACCATGTCCGTTCTAATAATATTCTCAGATTCAGTATGATTTCATCTCCGCAAACAAAACTAGTAATTTGATATAGACGAGAGAAAATTTTTACACATAACCAAATATGTTGATTTTACTTATTTGAGACAAGGTTCATTCTGAAGAGATCTAAATTTCAAAAGATATTGACAATCTTTCTAAAAACCTGAGAAAAAGTTAAAATTGGTCTAAATCAATAATATTATACCGTAGATGAGCATAAAAGTTAAATAAAGTGAAATCCAAAAGCTCTGTATGGCAGTCTCAAGAAAGGGTGCCCGATTTAGTTAATATTTGAAATTTTATTTACAGTTTTATGAAAACGCTCTATACTAAATTTCAGCGTTCTCAGGCATGTGTCCATATACAGGGTGTTCCGGGAACTATGGGCCAAGCTAAAACAGATGAAAGTAGAGGATATTTGGGATCGAAAACGTCATTACACATTTACCCAGTTGACGCTTTGCTTTCAAGATTTTCGCATTTTTCTTACTTTTCGAATTTTTCTTACTTTTCGCAAAAAACCTGATTTCTTGATTATTTTTTTTTATTTTTATTTTTTTGTTATTTATTTGAAATTTATAACTAATCAGTTTCTCAAAAGTGGACACTTGGCGCATTCTAATAATAAATAAAAAATTTCCCAGAAGCTATTATTTCCAAAGTAATCCGAGTACGCTAGCTCGCCTCGGCTATTGGCGGAGAGTGTGGGCAGGTTCCACGAAAACCTGCCGCTGTTACCTGCCATATACAAGAAAGTATCGTGCCTACATAAACCAAGAGCAATGTACACATCTGGTTCAGAAAGGACCCTTACACCACTTACTCTTACCTTTCAAGGAGGACGCAGATGAACTGCCATCTTTCGCCTTCGCCTCAACCACCCAATGATGCTGTGGGCGAGATGATACAGTATCCATGTTGTTGAACTGAACATTCCCCTTACATGTTTTTTTTTTTGTTAAAAAAAAAAATCATAATATCGCTTAAGGAATTAAAACTAATCACTTACATCTTTTTAATTTGTTCCGGATCACCCGTAGGGGCCCTTTCGAAGATACTCCACGAACTTCAATATAGCATATACCTAGTTCAGGAAGAAAAGAAAAAAATATTTCGATTTAGCAATAAAATCTTATTAGTCGCACTGTTAACTTCCCATATCGTATCACCCACAGGCACACGATGATCACCGACTGTTTTGGAGAAAGCAATTTATATATATATCTTTACTCTTTCCTTGATTTCATACGCTAATTAGACTAAGTACTCAGCTTCTTGCGATTGATAGGTGCTTAATGACACAATCTGTGTAGTTGGAAGGAATGAATAATAGCTTCGGACTGGCTACAGTTCTAAGTTCTACTGAAGATCTCCCAAAGTAGGCATCTCCTAACAAAAACTAAACAAAATCTATCTTTTTATGCTTCCATTCTATCTTGATACTACTGACTGTTACATATATGTAGTTACAAAAGATGATTATTTTGACGTAATTTCTTAAGTCTATTATATCCGCTTAGAGTCCGTGGTGGAGAAAATTCGTCCTCAAAATTCTCAGTGGAATCCTTGATATTTAATTCCACCAGCTTACAGGTGTGCGTCTGTACGCAATAGTAAAAATATATATCCAGGTGTTCCAAACCTCAACTCACCAAATGTATTTGTACATTTTGGAAATCTGTGCCCCAAAGGTGGATGGTGCGTCTAATCACGCTTTATGCCGCGTGCAGCTATCTATTCTATGTCAAATTTTTGTTCAAAATTTCAAAAAAAATGTTAACTTAACTGACTAGCAAACTTGGTATGCAAATCCACTATCCTTACTGCTTCATCTTGGTGCCTGTGTCTTTCCGCGTGGTTGCCCATGGAGCACTAAGATTTGTATTACGGGATGATGGTACCATTTCCACAGTTATTTATCTGCCACCGTAATTCCGGGAAAGCTCAACTGGCATCTCTGGGATATTGAGACATCCGCCGCTTCCTTGTCCAACTGTTTAAATTATTAGGGATTAATTTGCTAAATTATTACTAATTAATTACCCAAATGGTTACCAACTATGCGCAGTAGGAATGTGGTGGGGGAGGGTGGCGTTCGCTTAATCAGCAGGCAAAAACACTCGCGTTTGAGAAAAAACTTTCCTTTATTAGAACGAATTTGATTTTCTTTTGCTCTATTTAACTTATTCGGACACCAAATTTCTTTTTATTTCCGTTATCGTAGCTGACTCTTCGTTATTCCTTCAACACTTTGCGGAATGAAAATGGCAGCAAGCCACCTGCACACTCTTCTCTATTCAAACGCTCTTCTTCTTCCCTGTCAGGATTTTTTTTTTTGTTTGGTCCAAGCTAGAGCTCAGTCGTGGCGTTCTACTCTCATGGCATCACATTCACTATGTGGGTTCAGCTGCTGGCTGTCAGCGTATAGCATACTGCTGCACGCAGCACACTACGCCCATAACACTATCGTGTTGCTTAAGTCTTAGGACAGATTTATATTGAGAAAGTTAGGAAGTGTTGGATATGGATCGCTATACTTTTGGCGAATACGCTGATATGCTTTTCGTTTACGGTTTTTGTAACTGTAATTATAAAGCAGAAGTTCGAGAGTACCAAAGCAGATTTCCAAACAGAAGATATCCAGATCGTAGAACATTTGACCGAATTCACAGGAGCCTAAGCGAATTTTTGTATGGAAACCCTATGAAGGAGTTACCCGATTTGTCTCATTTTCAGATTTAAATTTACTTTTTTCAGAAAGCACGTGTGCAAAATTTCAGCACCCTAATTGCGGATAAACAGACGGACATACAGACGGACAGACGGACATAGAGACGGACAGACGGACATACAAAAATCAAAATAACTTTTCATATTATGCTATACCATCGTTATTTCTATGCCCAACAAACGGAATGACCAAATCGAGCAACTTTTTCTTGGTGTTGCCATATAAAACTCTGATTTTTCGCTATATATTGGAAGACTGCCTGAGATCTCTACGACGTAGAGAGCTGATATTTAGTTCACAGCGTCTTCATAAAAATGTTAATAAAATCTCAAAAATTAACTACATTGTGTAACCCTTTCTTGGTGTTGCCATACTGAACTTTGTGTTTTCCCTACTGGGGCCATTCTGTAGCACGGAGAATTTGGGAATTTGGGAGATGAGAATTGCGTTTTCTTAGAATTCTTAATTCCCTAATTCTCCATTCCCAATTCGCTAACATGGTTGGAAAATTAGGGAAAACGTAAGAAATGTGAAAAAGTGCGAATCTCCTGGGACGATTAAGGGTATCAATTTTTGTTGTAGAGGGTTGGACTTTTTTTCATATGTGAGGTACATCTGCCTATTGCTTTCGACTGTCGAAATAAATTTAAATTTCTTTTTTGTTGGGGTAGTTTTTGAGGGATGTAGGAGGGTAGGTTTTCTCGAGTTTTTCCGGGATAACGAGAGAATGGAGAGTAGAAGGAGGATGTATGTGGTATTAAAAAAAAGGGAGCTCAGCGCGAACAAGATAGGCTTAGGAAAAGGGGCGGGGAGAGTGCGGGGTAGAAATGGGAGCTGATTAAGGGAAATTAAAAAAAAATAAGACAATATCAGGAGCTGCAATAATTCGCAGGGGTAAGCTCAAGATCTCTAAGCCAAATAAAAAAAAAGTAAGAATTCACTTTGGTAATTAGCCATGCATGGGCATTATAGGCTATATTTTATTTCGATTAACGGTAATTTGCAGATTTGAGCGGCCTCGGCGGTAAATTTTGCTATCGCAATATTAACGGGCGCCTAACTTTATGTGGGAGGGTTGTAGAGTATTGGAATTTTTTTGATAGATTAAGAGTTTAGAGTACAAAAATATAGGTGAAAAATTTTTGGGGCAGGGTGTTTGGGGGTTGGGGGTCGTACCACCCCTCATAGGGGGTTGCTCAAACTACGTCATGTTTGGTACCAAATTAAAGAGGGAGGAGATGGTAATCGAGTGGTGTAGTTTGTATTTGAATGTTTTAACGTGATTGCTGACTTTTGACCGCCGAAAAACTATTTTTTAACACTACGGTCATATACACCCCAGTTTCCATATTTTGCATATATTTCTTCCGTTCTTTGTTTCACATCCATTAGTACTCCGTTGTGAACATTTCTGTCATGGGAAGTAAATTTCCAGGACTTACCAGTTCTTCGATATGATGAGATGAAAATATGTCAATTTTTGTACCAAAAACGGCCAATTTTTCACCTTAAAAAGGACTGCTACACTTCTTTTACAGATATTTCCAAAACGGTTAATCGGATTCAAAAATTATTTACATATTTAATTAGGCGACAAAATGTAGATGCGATTTCATCCTACACACAAGCTTTACCGTGTATATTTAAAAATTTTGCAGCATCTCTTCTGTACTGGACGACGACCAAATTGATCAATTTCGCGTGATTTGTAATTTTTAGCGGGTACTTTGAGAGACAAAATCCTTGTTTCTCTGTTAGTATTGCATGGATTTCCATAATTTGTTTTTTACAATATAGCCAGGATACGCAGTGAATCCATAACTCAATTTGAAATTCCTAGCTACCTAGATACCTTCACAAAACGCAACTAAAGAAGACAATACAATTTTTCCACTTACTTTTCCACTTGCAAAACCCCGGAGAATTAACAAGTGGAATGGAGAATTTGGGAATTCTCTACTTACTTTTCGTCTTACTTTTCCACAAGCAAACACCGGAGAATTAATAAGTGGAATGGAGAATTCGGGAATTCCGTACTCACCTCTCAATTCTCTCTCAATTGAAAATTTTTCGTCTTACTTTTCCACAAGTAAACACCGGAGACTTTGAGAAGTGAAAGTAAGACGAAGAATTCGGAAATTCTGTACTCGCTTCTCAAATCCTCTCAGTTGAGAATTTTTCGTCTTACTTTTTCACAAGCAAACACCGGAACAAGTGGAATGGAGAATTCGGGAATTCCGTACTCGCTTCTCAAATCCTCTCAGTTGAGAATTTTTCGTCTTACTTTTCCACAAGCAAACACCGGAGAACTTGAGAAGTGAAAGTAAGACGAAAAATTTTCAACTGAGAGAGAATTTGAGAAATGAGTACGGAATTTGAGAAGTGAGTACGGAATTCCCAAATTCTCTATTCCACTTGTTAATTCCCAAATTCTCCATTCCACTTGTTAATTCTCCGGTGTTTTGCAAGTGGAAAAGTAAGTGGAAAAATTGTATTGTCTTCTTTTGTTGGGTTTTGTGAAGGTATCCAGGTACCTAGGATTTTCAAATTGAGTTATGGATTCACTTCGTATCCTGGCTATATTGTAAAAAACAAATTATTTAAATCCATGCAATACTAACAGAGGAACAAGGATTTTGTCTCTCAAAGTACCCGCTAAAAATTACAAATCACGCGAAATTGATCAATTTGGTCGTCGTCCAGTACAGAACAGATGCTGTAAAATTTTTAAATATACATGGTAAAGCTTGTGTGTAGGATGAAATCGCATCTACATTTTGTCGCCTAATTAAATATGTAAATAATTTTTGAATCCGATTAACCGTTTTGGAAATATCTGTAAAAGAAGTGTAGCAGTCCTTTTTAAGGTGAAAAATTGGCCGTTTTTGGTACAAAAATTGACATATTTTCATCTCATCATATCGAAGAACTGGTAAGTCCTGGAAATTTACTTCCCATGACAAAAATGTTCACAACGGAGTACTAATGGATGTGAAACAAAGAACGGAAGAAATATATGCAAAATATGGAAACTGGGGTGTATATGACCGTAGTGTAAAAAAATAGTTTTTCGGCGGTCAAAAGTCAGCTATCACGTTAAAACGATCAAAGCAAACTACACCACTCGATTACCCTCTCCTCCCTCTTTAATTTGGTACCAAACATGACGTAGTTTGAGCAACCCCCTATGAGGGGTGGTACGACCCCCAACCCCCAAAACACCCTGCCCCAAAAATTATTCACCTATATTTTTGTACTCTAAAAATCTATCAAAAAAATTCCAATACTCTACAGCCCTCCCACATAGAGTTAGGCGCCCGTGAATATTGCGATAGCAAAATTTACCGCCGAGGCCGCTCAAATCTGCAAACTGCCGTTAATCGAAATAAAATATAGCCTATAATACCCATGCATGCCTAATTACCAAAGTGAATTCTTGCTTTTTTTTTATTGGGCTTAGAGATCCTGAGCTTACCCCTGCGAATTATTGCAGCTCCTGATATTAACTTAATTTTTGTTTAATTTCCATTAATCAGCTCCCATTTCTACCCCGCACTCTCCCCGCCCCTTTTACTAAACCTATCTTGTTCGCGCTGAGCTCCCATTTTTTTTGATACCACATACATTCTCCTTCTACTCTCCATTCTCTCGTTATCCCGGAAAAACTCGAGAAAACCTACCCTCCTACATTCCTCAAAAACTACCCCAACAAAAAAGAAATTTAAATTTATTTCGACAGTGGAAGGTAATAGGCAGATGTACCTCACATATGAAAAAACGTCCAACCCTCACAACAAAAATTGATACCCTTAATCGTCCCAGGCGATTCACACTTTTTCACATTTCTTACGTTTTCCCTAATTCTCCAACCATGTTAGTGAATTGGGAATGGAGAATTAGGGAATTAAGAATTCTAAGAAAACGCAATTCTCATCTCCCAAATTCCCAAATTCTCCGTGCTACAGAAGCCGGCCCCTGGCCATCACCGATTTCGTCCAAATTTATAGTATAAGTGAGGCTTGACTAGAAATGAGAGTGGCGCATGTGGGAGCTCCGATGATCAAGCGAAACCGTAATAATGCATAATGGAAGTGAGCCCGGAGTTTTGTAAACGTATCCCTTGGAGAATGCTCAAATTGACAAATTTTCGTGGGAGTTGTCGCGGATAAATTGCAATAGATTTTTTTTTTTTAATATTTTGTTCAAGAAAGAATTTTTTGGCATTCTCCAGTATATAGCAAAAGCTAAAAAATGTTCTAATTTGTTATTTCATCACACAACCCATTAATTTTTGGTGACGAGTTTCAAGTCTTGGTTTGACTCATCAACAGGTCACAAATAGCGAAATTGTGTGATTTGAAAAACAAATGAAAAAATGAAAAAAGAAGAAAGAAATGAAAAGTTTGAGAAAATAGAAAAAAACAATTTTTTTATTTATTAAAAAAATTTAAAAAAATTTAAAGAAACAGATTCATTCGAAGCGAATCGAACCTGTATACGCCACACAGTGGGCTGAAAAATAAAAAAGAAAAGGAAGAAGAAGAAGCGTTTCGTGTCAGCAGAAAACCTAACACTCATCGGTGCAGCTTGGTTTTCTGCCTGCTGCAGACGCTTGAAAATAGATCAAACTGATCTCTTCTCATATAAACTCAGAAATAAATTCTGGGTGTGAATTATATGAGGAAAAAATACTCCTATACAAGCCCAGGAGGAAAAATAAATAAAAAGATCACTCTTTTGGACTTTTTACCGGGTTAAACTTAATTTTGTTTTTCCTCATATAATTCACACCCAGAATTTATTTCTGAGTTTATATGAGAAGAGATCAGTTTGATCTATTTTCAAGCGTCTGCAGCAGGCAGAAAACCAAGCTGCACCGATGAGTGTTAGGTTTTCTGCTGACACGAAACGCTTCTTCTTCTTCCTTTTCTTTTTTATTTTTCAGCCCACTGTGTGGCGTATACAGGTTCGATTCGCTTCGAATGAATCTGTTTCTTTAAATTTTTAAATTTTTTTAATAAATAAAAAAATTGTTTTTTCTATTTTCTCAAACTTTTCATTTCTTTCTTCTTTTTTCATTTTTTCATTTGTTTTTCAAATCACACAATTTCGCTATTTGTGACCTGTTGATGAGTCAAACCAAGACTTGAAACTTGTCACCAAAAATTAATGGGTTGTGTGATGAAATAACAAATTAGAACATTTTTTAGCTTTTGCTATATACCGGAGAATCCCAAAAAATTCTTTCTTGAACAAAATTAAGTTTAACCCGGTAAAAAGTCCAAAAGAGTAATCTTTTTATTTATTTTTTAAATATGTAAATGATATCCGATATTCCTGAAATTTTGTACTAACAATCTCTGAATAAAAGCGTATCCATAAAATAAACAAAAAGTTGGAATAATCGATAAGTTGTAGAAAAACATATTGGCGGTCGAAAATTAAATTTCACAACTTAATCAGAACGGGAGGGAAAAGATACTGAAAAAACCCAAAAATAAACTATTAAAAGTAATTTTGCAAATTGGATAATATTTACTCCATCTTCCTCAGTACACTCGAATTCGAGAAATCTTTTTCCGGTGGCTTGTGGCATAAATGTTGCGAATATACCCGAAATATGGTAATTACCAAAGTTTTTCGAAAAATGTTAATTTTAACCGCCGGTTCACCGACATTACTTCGGTTTAGCTTTGTTGTATAGCTATATGTATATATTTTTGGTTTTCATAACACTAACTGTGGTTTCGGCCCTTAGTTGTTTCGCTGGTACTCCAGTTTCTTTCTCTTTTTTTTTTTTGTTTCACGGATTAAGATGTATAGCCACGTATATTTGGTTTAACTCTTTTTATTTTGAACCTTTTTATCTTTTTGTTTCCATATATTAACACTTTTTTATATGTTGTAACTCTTTATTAACAATACCTAGTTACTATGATTATTTTTACACTTACGCCCGACAGAATTAGAATATATCTTTTTTTGACTACTACAAACTAAATGCTTTCGGATCTTTTTACTATGTTGATTCGTTACAATTCACAAAAAACTTCTTCTTAAAAGATCAGACCGCCGATTTTTCCTATTCGATTAGTTCTTCAAAAACCTAAAACGCTGACTGACTCAACTCCTTATTTTCACCCCCAAAAGTCTCTTTCAGCGGGCCACAAGTGCTTATCATGCATTTTTTCGTCAAGAAAAATGTAACTTCGTTTGGACATGTCCGTTCAACCGTCTTTTTAAATTGTAATTTAATACCCTATGCCGCTGATAAGATTTTCGTCGTGTAAAAAGGCATGAACGTTCTTGTGTTCATCATCGGGAAAGCTTATTTTGCACTTTTCAAGTGCAATATTAGACTTTTGTCTGTTTTTGTTTCGCTTGACAAAAAATATTTTGTTCGCGAAATTATGTGAAGGAATTCCTGATGCAATTTCTTCAACTCTTTTAGCGATAAGCTAGTCATGTTTTTAAGCATGATAACTTTTCCGAATGCAAGCTTTTGTGTGTGTGTATACTATGTATACGCACATAGTATTATAATTTTTCTATTTTTCTTTTCAGGTCTTTTTAGGGTTTTTAGGGGGAGACGGGGGAAAAGAGTGTCATATGTACAAACTTCTGAAAAGGGTTTGCATAGGCTTTTATGGGATATTTTGCATGCATATACCAATTTACACACTAAGGTTTTGTGTATATGTATGTAACATTCCTTCCTCCCTGTAAAAAGAGAATTATTCTTTGGAGAGGAATAGTTCTCTAAGAAACTATGTGGGAAGAAGAAAAAAAAATTTTGCTAGTAGGATTGTGCGGAATCACGTTCAAATGAATTTGATATTTTTTATTTTCTTCATTATAAAAAAAATTACAATCAAGGGTATGTAGTATCAGTATGATACATTGTAAGTGCATCTTGCTTTTTTGTTGACGCTAAGGTTTTGCCCTTCATTTGGATTTATGTTTTAGTTGCTCATCACAGTTGAGACTATGCCGTTCTACGAGATTCCTTCTCCCCGTTCGCCTTACATAAGCCCGGCACCTTATTGTGTACGGGTTATGACAGTTTTCGTGCAAAGTGTGGCTCGCGGGTGGTGGGGCCGAATTCGGCTACTGATCCGGAGGGAGGGTTGCCTGGATATATGCTTCTGGGCAGCCCCGGCTGAGGCGGACATTTTCTATCCAGGAGAGTTCAATTTAGGGCCTCATGGTGGTGCTTCTTGGGTTGCATTGGGTAAGTTCGTGTACAGGGATTTCCAATAAGAGGTGTTATTTTGATATTCCAAGAAGAATACCATTATTTGAGATAAATGATCGGGTCTTTATTTCTTTATAAAGAGGAAGGTATGCCGCTAATAATGGAAGATAACATCAGCAAAATGACCCCCACGACCACGCCTACAGGACCATATCCTTTTCATGAAATTTTTCATAACCACATCGCAAAGTGGCTGCCCTATGTCCTCGATAGCCTCACGAATTCCATCTTTGAGGTCTTGTTTCGACGCTGGCCCCAAAGGAAGAAGTCGCAAGGTGTTAAGTGACAAGATCTCGGTGGCCAATTGTGATCACCTCTTCGAGAGATAACACGGTACGGAAACTTTTCCCGTAAAAGATCAATGGTTTCGTTGCTTGTATGGAACGTAGCGCCGTCCTGTTGCAAGTAAACGTTGTCCAGATCAATTCCATCCAATTCCGGCCATAAAATATCATTAATCATCTCTCGATAGCGCAATCTATTCACCGTAACTGTTGCTCCAGCCTCATTTTCGAAAAAGTAAGGTCCAATGACCCCGCGGAACCATAAACCGCACCAAACAGTCACACGTTGAGGATAGAGACGCTTTTCAACAATAACTCTTGGGTTTTCCGAGCCCCAGATGCGACACTTTTGCTTGTTGACGAAGCCATCGAGGTGGAAATGGGCCTCATCACTCAAGATGAGTTTTCGATGGAATTCCGGATCATTTTCATGCATTTCAAAGACGCAATCAGCAAAGACCCGACGTTGTTGATGATCGGCCGGCTTGAGTTCTTGTGTTAACTGAACTTTGTAAGCCTTAAGACCCAAATCTTTATGCAAAATACGGTGTAATGACGTTTGTGGAATGCCTAATTCCAAAGAACGACGAGGAATGGACAAACCTGGGTTTTCTTCAACACTTTCGCCTACAGCAGCAATATTCTCGGCTGTTCTTGAGCGGCGTGCACGGGTTTTATTCTTCACTAACTTGTCCCGAATTTGTCTACCAATTTCTGTATTGTGGTCCGACAAGGTGCTTCACGACGACCCAAAAATGTTCGAGTTTTACGAACCGTCTCTGCCACATTTTCACCATTTTTATAGTGAATTTTAATAATTTCAATGCGTTGTGTCGTTCCATTTTTCTTAATGGCGTAGTTTCTACTTGTCAAATGTCAAAAAATGACAGCTCCAAAAGTGACATCTACCGAAATAGCGGGCTAATTAAAATAACACCTCTTATTGGAAAACCCGATATATAATTATATATATTTGTTGTTTTCTTACCCACCCTTTTTTTTGTTTTTTTTTATATTTTTAGGGGCGACTCTTACCCTGGTTGGAGAAATTGGGTGGTGTGGGTTTTTGGCGTGCCGAAGGCATCCGTTCTACATGCGGGATGCAGACGACTTGGGGTCTGAAGGTGGTACTTCTTCCGAGTGGGCCCATTTTGATCATCTGGCTGTACCATCCAGTTCTACGTTGGAGCCGGTCGTCCATTGGGGTGAGAACAGTGATGCCACTTCCGAGTGTGAGGACTGGGACTACCCGACTGTATCATCCAACTGTACTTCGGAGCCGGTCGTGGCTGCCCCACCTGATATGAGGAGTCATGGTAATTTGTTCTTCTTGAATTCTAACATGATCCCATAAAAATTTCTCATCTGTCTTTGTAGGAGTTGTTGATGGCGGGGTGATTGCGACAGGTGCCCGTTAAAAAAAAATATAAATCCCCTTTTTCAAAATTTGTTTGCATTAATAATTTTACTTTTGTACTTTAATCTAATAAAAATTAAAATTTCATAATTAAACGAGTGTTGTTTCAAAAAAAATTTGTGTTTACTTTATTTTCGTTGTTCTTTTTCAGGTACTTGTTTTGTTGGGCCGATGAAAATGACTATGGGTTTTGTCTTTTTTTTTTAAGGGTTGAGTCCCTGGTTGCTGGTTTACATATTTGTTGATTGTAGTTCGCTATTAGTTTATATATATTTACTTTTTTTTCTCTCTTTTTGTTTTCTTACACCATGTCTTTGTCGGTTGTGATTTGACTTATACTAGAGCTCGAATAGTTACTTATTCTACGTTGTTTAAACATTCAACGCTGTTTATTAGTGTTAATTTATTTTGTTTTTACTTACTTAGGAATTCGATTTCAATTTTCGTTTCTGCTAAGGGTTTAAAAAAAAATGTTGTTCAATCTAGATTTTTATGTTAATATCTTAGTAGTTAGCTAAATGTCCTTATTTATTACTTATTGTTACGGAATATTATTTATTTATTATTTTTATTTTTATTATTTTTGTTTAAATAAATTTCGATTATGATTTAATTGGTTATTTGTTTGTTCTAATTCTATTATATTATGTTTTTCTTTCTTTGTTTGTTTCTTTTGAAATATATTTTATATCTCTTAATGTCTAGTTTTTATTTAACTTTATTCTCTATGAGCCAGTGTAGTAAAATGAGAGGAATCTGTGCTTGTAACAGGACAATAACAAAAGAAAGGGGCAAGACAAAAATGGGTATTGCGGTGTTTGACTTATACTAATTGTATAGATCTTGCTCTGGAGAGACTTTGAGCACGTTTTAACTTTGGGGGTGTTGTCAGCGGTGGGCTGTTGTCTGCGTTTAGTAACCCATGACATGAATGCCGGTACGATGTATTTTGCTATTGACACCACTGATGCACTTAGCAACAAGAGTCCTGTCATTGATTGGGATGTAATTGAGAGTATATGAGGAATCTTGGCCTTTGGTCCAAAGTGGATGTTGTTCACTTTGTTACAGATTTCGTCTAAAGATCTTGTATTTAGGTGGATACGTTGGTTTGTATCATCTCCGAGGAGTAATATTGGATGTTTCTCAAGGTTTTTAGGAGCGCATATCTTAGATATATATTCTGCCAATACCTGTTGAGTTTCGTTTGTGCCTGGGAAGTAGGTCGGTTGGAGGATCCTAAACGGATGCAGATTTTCTGCTTCATAATAGAGTGTATAAGGCCCTATTTGTTATGATCCCTTGTCCTGTAAGATGATGAGTGAGTAACTGTTGAGTACAAGTTATTTGTACTATAGTGTTTTCAGCTAAGGAGTACAGCCACGAATTTGGTCTACTGAGTTTAATTATTGTGTCTCTTGGGGGAATTTGAGCTCTGATGCTACATTGCGGGTGTTCACCCAGTGGATTGAATAAAAGTTTAATAACACATTCATCTGTTTTTGTAGCCTGGCTTCAGCAACAGAAATTCCTGGGTCTGGATTTGACTTGCCATATGGGAAAATCCGATTTCAGGTATTAATGAGTGGTTTGAATCCACCCGTATGGGAAAACATCTAATCTGTTGGATTTTCATCCTGGGAATATTAAATATGGGAAGTTTGATTCGGATAACTAATTTGTCCCGTAACAAATGTGTCTTAACATCTGCTGTTTGATACAGAACTGATAAACAGTCCTGTAGATTGGGACAAGTGGAGTGAGATTTGTGATAAATTTCTAGCAAGAGATTCGGGGAAATTAAAAGGGGATGAATTTGATTATTTCTACTGGACACTATTATGTCCAGTAGAGCTTGTTGTCTAAATTGCAACTCTATCATTTGTAGTGTCAGACTAGAAACGATCTCTTGTCTTATTTGGTGGGATCTTAAATCATCCGTTGTGTTCTGCAGATGGTTCTTGCGCGATTTAGGCACTGCCTCTCTAATGACATTGGTGCGCCTCTTGATGTTTTCCATCAGGGCATGTACATGTTTGGTTTGTAGGTTACATAGATTTTGATCAAAAGATTTGTTACCACATAATTGATGATCGTAGTGTTCCGCACGTTCCGCCAGTTTTGTCTGATTGTCCAACTCGCCCAGATCTAACTCAGTGATTACGCTCGAAATGTCGTGGAAAACTGATAGGCTTCCAAGGTCCTCAAATAATGCTCCCATATTATTTAGGGGCGTTATAGAGTAAGGTTCCTCCGCGAGGGCTCCTATTGTTGACAGGAACAATCCGCAAAAAATTATTGACCGCATTTTTATCTAGGAAAAGATAAGATAGGATAATAAAACGGGGTTTCTGTTGACTTTGTAGCTTACATTCTAGTGTTCTTTATATTAATGTATGTATGTACCTTAAAACTATTCTATGGACACCATTTTATTCGTAGAAAGGTTTTAGACGGTTGTTATGTATCGTCAAATCGCTCTCCCTTTACTATCAAAACGTAAGGGGGATTCGGACAAAAACTGCACAAATTTTTAAATCCTCAGTTGCAAATTGTTTTATATAGTAGCTTTCACTGAAACTTGGCTGCATCATGGCCTTCGCGATGCTGAAATCCTTGACAATTCTTATCAAATTTGTAGAAGAGATAGACATACTGATTCTGGCGTACTCCTCGCTTTTAAAAACCACATTAATTGCAGTCAAATTGAGCTTCCCAATTTCTCCAACACTCTCGACATCGAACTTATCGGTCTCAAGTTGTCTCTGTTAAAACATGACTTATACATACTTTGTTGCTATATTCCTCCTGATTCCGTAAATGTTGTTGATGAAAAAGGTCAGAATATTTATGACCTACTCATTTTAACATCTAATTTTATCAATGGTAAAATGAAACCTCTTGACGAATTACTACTTATTGGTGATTTTAACTTACCCAATATTCAATGGGTACTTAATGAAGATGACGATGACTATCTTCCCCTTAATTACTTGACATCAAGGGAATCACTTTTCCTTGACACTACTTCATCTCTCGGTCTCAGCCAAATCAGTAATGTTATGAACGACATGGGTAGGCAGTTATACCTGGTATTTTTTACTGACGCGGGTAGCTTATTAGTTGAACCTAGCCCAGTTATAATGTCTACTCTTGACAAATACGACCCCCCTCTACTAATTACATATTGCTATGAAACCGAAAACTTAACAAACTGTGACGAAACACAATACTTCTTCAATTTTAGAAAAGCTGATTTCTCGGAACTTTCTAGCAGACTTGCCTCTATTGATTTCAACATACTGCTGTCTTGTAATAGTGCTGATGAAGACGTTTCTAAGTTTTACATAGCTCTTTTCGATTTATTTTCTTCTTATGTTCCCCGCGAGCGTCAGCGGTTGACTAAAACATCACCGCCATGGTTCAATAAAGAACTGAAACGTCTTAAAAATAGAAAGAGTAAACTGTGGAAAAGTCATATGAGGGACAAAGACGTTATAAGTCACAACAATTTCCTCACATCATATAATGAGTTCAAAGAGCTTTCCTATATGCTTTATGATGAGTATATTCAAAGCATGCGTGCTAAATTATTTAGTAACCCACGGATATTTTTTAAGTTTATTAATATGAAGAAAAAAACAGACAACTATCCCAATACCATGAAGTACAGAGACTCTGCTAGCGATGATTCGTCTGAAATTTGGAATATGTTTGCCTCTTTTTTTGACAATGCCTTTGCCTCGTCAAATTTTCAACCTCAAAATAGCAACTTCAGTCATATGAACGGCTCTCATAATGTTTCTTTCACTATCCCTTCAATTACATAAGAGGATAAACTCGTTCGTATTAATAGGCCTATTGCAAAATTATCTTGCATGCCCAAATTATTCGAATCTATAATTTCTTCTCAATTATCAACCTCCTGTAATAATTTACTCTCTTTAAACCAACATGGGTTTATTTCGGGCAGATCTACAACCACTAACTTGTTGGAATTTGTCTCAGATACCATTGGCGGATTTGCAAAAGGCTACCAGACAGACTGTATTTATACAGACTTTAGTAAGGCGTTCGACAAGTTATCTCACTCCGTGATACTCTTTAAAATGGAAAAGTATGGGTTTCCTCTAACATTTCTTAAATGGGCGGAGTCTTACTTAGATAACCAAACATATCAAATCTATTTTCGACATTCCATCTCTCCTGAAAGCTTCGTCTGGCGTACCTCAAGGGAGTCACTTTGGCCCCTTGTTTTTTATTCTGTCTATTGACGACATTGTCTCTGTTGTGAAGTACTGCAAAGTCTTGATTTATGCTGACGACATTAAACTTTTCGCCCAGATTAAATCTTTTAACAATTGTGAGCAGGTACAGAGTGACCTTCATAGATTTTACGATTGGTGTAAAAGCAATAACTTGACACTCAATATAGACAAATGTGAGGTTATGACATTCCACAGAAATCAGAAACCAATTTCTCACGATTATGTGTTCTCGAATTCCTCGATTCGCCGTGTGGGTGCTGTTTGTGACTTGGGTATCAAATGTGACCATAGATTGAATTTTATCTCCCACATAAACTACACAGTATCAAAGAGTAGTTCCATGCTGGGCTTTATAAAACGTTGGTCCCGAGAGTTTCCGAACCCTACCATAACTTTGCGTTTGTACACTTGCTTTGTAAGACCACTTCTTGAATACGCTAGACAGGTTTGGTCTCCATTTTACGGTACACACATCGACCGTATCGAGTCTGTTCAACGGAACGTCCTACGATTTGCTCTCAGGCACCTACCCTGGAATAATTTATTAATTCTTCCACCCTATGAGGATCGCTTGAAGCTTTTAAATATGCACTCGCTGAAGAAACGTCGCATAGTTGCCGATGTAACTTTTGTGCATCAGCTCTTAAACGCGAATATTGATTCCCCGTTGTTGCTTAACAAAATATCTTTTCGTGATAGTAGGCACAATTTGAGAAGGCTACCTCTGTTGCATGTTAACTTCTCAAGGTCTAACTTTAGCATGTATGAACCTGTTAATCGCATGTGCATCACTGTTAATAATATGGCTGAGCAGTTTGTTCTTGACGTTACTAAGCATGCTTTAAAAAAACGTTTATATAATATTTAATCTTTTTTGTATTGTTTTTTGTGCATTGCATGTAATTTTATCCGGTGTTTGGCTTATGTTTATTTTAACATACTAATACTAACACCGACTAAATGATGAAACGCATGTATTGTTGACCGTTTATTTATTAAACGTGTCCATGCAGCGAGCTTGTGTTTAGCTGGTTCTGATAGTCTATATTACCTCTGGTTTACGAATTTTAATTGTTGTGTTTACTGAGCTGTGGATGCTGGTTACCGTGTAGGTTCCCACCCAAATCTGGGAGAGCTTACGTTTACGATTCTCGCTCTTGAGTAGAACCTTGTCATACAGCTTTGTCATAGTAATTTTTCGAGCGCTGTTTACTCATCAGAAGATTTTTTCGTGCCATGGCGTAAGACTTCTGAAGCTTATACCTGAGAATATGGTAGTAGCTCTCGTGGTTATACACGGGTTCGTGGTCTCGCCTTAAGTTGGACGGAAGGTCTGCTGTAAAGCCGTAGAGGTAGTCCATGGGAGTTAATTTTGTCCCTTCGTGTACACTGTTATTGTATACGAAAGCAGCGGTTCGCAGATAACTGTCCCATGACCTGGGATTTTCGTCCACTATAGTTCGTAGATATTCAATCAATGGTCTATGTGCACGTTCGAGTGCTCCATTTGTTTGTGGATGATAAGCTGAGGTTTGCAGCTTATTTATCCTAATGTGTTTGCATACCATTTTGAATAGGTCACTCAGGAAATTACTTCCCTGATCGGTGACTATTCTCTTGCGCCTCCGTTATAGCTTCCCCCTTCGGTATGGCATGCCAGTCTACAAACTTCGTGAGGTTATCCTGAAACGTTAGTATATACTTGTTTCCGGATTCGGTCTCCTCTAGTGGGCCGACTATATCTAGATAGATTTAATCGAATGGTTGTTCCGCTACGTCTGTAATCACCATTGGCATTCTATACTGTGTTGAGGCCTTCATGGTTTGACATTTGGCCCACCGCTTAATGAGCTTTTTGATATCACTATGCATGTGCCTCCACCAGTACTTTCTTCGAATCCGTTTATAGGTTTTTATCACTCCCTGATGGCCGCCAAAGACAGAATCATGATAATCTTTTAAGATTAATTGAATCTCCTCTGGGCTTGTGATTACTTCTGGGGGGGCGAGCTTCTTCTATAATTTGTGGATTGGCACTATATGGATTGTCAAAGTCTCCTGCTTGCGTTCATTGATGAGTCTGCTCTTGTTGTTCTATTGGTTTGGCCTGGATGTCTGGATTTGTTGCACTTTCCTCAATGTTTCTGTGTCTGGGCTCTTGTTACTGCGTAGCATTGCAGACACTCCTTTCGCTCTGATGAGTGTTTTTCCTCCTGTATATCCGTCCATTTGATGGTGGACTATAGCTTCTACCGTTTAGGTTTTAGTTTCCTTGTCTTTGTCATTATCCCGTGGAATGCGGCTTAATGCGTCGGCATTCGTGTTGTATTTTCCGGGCTTAAACTCAATTTTATAATTGAACTCGGAAAGTTTATGGTGAAATTTCACAAGATGGGATATGGGGTCCTTAACATTGAAGACATCCTTGAGTGGTTTGTGATCTGTATAGACCGTGAACTCTCGGCATTGCAGATAAGACCTGAAATTTTAGTGGCACAAACTATAGCCAGTAACCCTTTCTCAATCGTGGAATAGTTACGTTCGGCTTTTTTCAGTGTACGGCTGGCGTAGGCAATTGGCTGATCACTTCCTACCTCTCCTTGAGATTGGACTGCTCCAAGAGCCTCGTTGCTGGCGTCTGTTGTAAGGTTACAGGGTTTTGCAAAATCGGGATACATTAAGAGTGGAGGGGAAATTAAAGCGTTTTTATGCTTTGAAATGCCTCCTGGCATTTCTCAGTCCACTTAAACTTTATATCCTTTCGGAGTAAATTTGTTAGTGGACGTCTTGTTTTCGAAAAATCGGGAATGAATATTCTGTAGTAATTAGCAAGGCCCAAAAATGATTGCACTTGCCTTACGGTCTTAGGGATGGGGAACTTTTGGACGTATGCCATTTTCCTAGGGTCAGGTAGTGCTCCTTGGTAGAACATTTGTGTCGTTAATACATTGACATTTCTCTGATTGATGTTTCAGGTTATTTTCTCTTAACCTGTCAAAGACTTTGCGAAGCTTTTCGTAGTGGTCTGCCAGACTTTTTCCATAGATGACGATATCATCTAAGTATACGAAACATTCTAGGCCTTGTAGATCAGTTAATATGAAATTCATTAAACGCTGAAATGTGGTCGGGGCTCCTTTGAGCCCGAACGGCATGGTACTAAAAGCCGTTTTGGCTCGATCTTTCGGATCGACGAGTACCTGATGATAGCCGTTGGCTATGTCTAGGGTGATAAAATATCGTGAGTGGCCCAGTTGATCGAGGATATCCTCAATCCGTGGTAGCGGGAAGCCGTCGCGAATTGTTTTTTCGTTCAATTTGCGAAAATCAACGACGACGCGCCACCTTTTCTCACCATCTGGCCCCGCTTTCTTGGGGACGACTAGCAGTGGTGAGTTCCATGGGCTTTTGCTGGGCTGGACAATGTCGTTGTCCAGCATTTATCTGAGTTGCTCGTTTGTGACATTTCGCTGTGTCTCTGGTAACCGGTACATCTTTTGTTTAATAGGTGCTTGGTCTTGCACCAGAGGGATATCGTGGGTGATGGCATTGGTATGTGTAAGCCTGTCACCTTTTAAAGAGAATATGTCATCATATTCGTAACAGAGATTCGTTATTGAGGCTTTTTCCTCAGTATTTAAAGTTTCATCCAGACTGTGCTCTTGCTCTAATCTGGTGAGGCGGGGCTGAATACTGGTGTATTCTTGTTCGACATCGTTTGGGAACAAGTACCTAATGTGTTGTGTGGTGGCCGTCTAATCGGCCCTTATTACCATGGTTTTATTATTCTTAACCCTGGAATACTAACCCGTTTTGATATTCGCTTATTGGTAACCCTGAGTAAATATTACTCACACACGAATAAATTATAAACAAAAGATTTGAGATATTTTAGGGGAATACGATAACAGAAAAATGAAAGAACAGCATTCCCCCAAGAATAATTTAAGATTTACATAAAGAAATTTTAATTAATACAGTAAGTATAATTAGAAATGAAGGAATCACATTTTATACATCTTGTACATTTTTTTTGTCATGAGTAGATTTTATACTACAATTTTGGGTTCCCAGCCAATGAGGAGCATGAGGAATGAGAGGACTGACATGCTGGGAAGGCTATCCCGCACTTAAACTAACAATCACACTTCAGGCAATGCACTTAAGAAGTGGGGACGCTGTGGTCATATGTCGTGAAGAACAGTGCAGCTTTCAAGCAGAAAGTGAGTAAAATTTACTCACGGGTAGCATTCCAGGGTTAAATCTAAATCTATTGTTATTATCCATATTAGTTTTACCTCGTAACCTATTTCTTTTATATATGAGTGGCGCTGGGCCAGGTAGAACTGCGGTGGTTGCTAATGGCAGACCTTTTGTATGCTGGCCAGCGCCTGACGTTGGGGTTTTCATGAGGGACCCGCAAGCGTCTTGGAGCAGTTTCTTATTACTGCTTAGTTGACTGGGGCTCGTATGCCCTATTTTCTAAATCTTAGATCTAATTATATTTTGATGCTCAACATCGCCATAATTTCGACTCATGGGATTCAAAGGATGGGCTGTTGTAATATCTTTATCTGGCTCTAGTTTGATGGGGATGACAGTGTAGTCTTTAATGGGAACCAGATTTAGGTTCACGCTGTTTAGAACTACTTGTCAACTGCGTGTGTTGAGGATTCCTATGGGACTTGCTTTAAACCCAGCTGAGAGTAAGCTGTTTGCTAAGAAGACTCCGTCGTCTATTTCTTTTGACAGACTGGGCATTTCTTCCTGCAACTGCAACGGGACTTTGACTACGATCTGAGACCTTGCTGGTACGCACACAGGTTTATTTAAATTCACCTGATGCTGTCCAATCTTACAGGCGGGATCTTCGGTAATCGAGTCACCCTTATCGCGTTTTTGTAAGTCACAGCCGACTTCTTCTGACTGAGAAGCTTTGAGAACACTTCGGGTAGAAGGTGTATCCCCGTCGGGAGTAATATCTTCTACCAGTGTCTCTTTGTTGACTGTGTTTTGTGAACACGGGTTATGCGATGCGGTTTCCAATGGAAGAGCAAACTCTTCTGGATTGGTTTCCATGCAAGGAAATCGCAGAAATTTGTTGGGTCCCTCAACATTACAGTTTTTGGCTAGGATATCATTTCCTAGCAAGCCGTCGTCCGATATACCTGGGATGTTTTTTACCACCTGAAAGTTGCAAGGTAATTTGCTTTTTAGAATGAAGTTTCCTTGGCAACTTCCTAAGGTTTTTCCCGTGCTAAAGGGGCTTTGAAGAGTTAATTTCTTTTTGGGATTTATTAGCTGGGCCTGACCATTTAGACCTATGTCGAGAGGAAGCCTGGCGGTGGGCACACTGAAGTCGGCCGGCTGAGAAGACCCTTGTTTATTGCTGGTAGGGTTTATAGTCCAGCCGGGGGTTTTTGGGTAGGCTCTTTGTCATTTCCCTGCTTTTTATCCTCCCATTTTTGATTTTGTCGACATTCGTAGATCTTGTGTCCGTGGCGCCCACAAAAATCACATTTTTGTCTTATATTAAAGACTCTGGGGCCTTTTGTATTGTTCGGGTCTGACTGTTGTGGATTGGTAGGCGATCCTCGTGTGAAACGAGTTGCAGGCTGTGGTTGGTTGTTTCGACAGTCGCGAATGTCATGCCCGTAACTTCTACAATTAGAGCAGAAGGGGGTGTTTTTGCGTTTTAAACACTCCGTGTAGGTGTGTCCCCGCTTCTGGCAGAAATTACAGGTGATGTTTTGTACCAGATTTTGTGTATCCGGTTGTCTAGAATCCCTTCGAGGAAATGGCGGGCGTAGTGGTGGAGCATGTACGTATGGGAGATTGTTAAACTGTCGGGGCTCTTGTGCTCGTAGTGATGCATACATGGGTGGCTGTGGTGTTTGATTGTAAGGAGTTCGGCTGAGAGCTCGAACTCGAAGCCTTGGATCTATTGGTGCCATTGGATATGGCTGTTGCGTTAGTGGCGTTTGGACGAAAACTATACCTGCTTGTAGCTTTTCCATATCTAAAGCCTTTTGTATCAGCTGCTCTAGATCATTTTCTACCAGAGTGAGGAGGTACTGGCATAGGTGGGGATTGTTCACTCCACTTTTGAGGGCATTCTTGGCGAAGTCCGCCAACTTTGTCTTCACAGCTGGGGCTGCCGTTTCGCCGTACTTCAGTACCGCTGCCTCGTTTCAAATCATCAACAACTGCTTCACTCTTGTTGTGAAGGCAGTGAGAGTTTCCAACGGGTTTTGCATCATTGTAATCAATTTGTTGACCTATTCTTGATATGACTCTCGTGGTAAATAGGTTCTGTTCAGACGTTCCTCCATCTCATTAAAAGTAGTTGGAACGTCCGAAGCAAACAGCTGATAGGCATCGCCACGAAGTCTTGTGGGCAAGATGTGTAAGAAGGCTGCTTTTTCTTCCTCACTTAAACAGTGTAAGGCCTGTTTGCAACAGCCTATAAATGTTTGTAGCTCACGACCTAACTGTGGGGCATTTTCACCCGAAAACAGAGGAACAAATTGTGCCGTGAGCTTGGCCACATTTGCATAGTCTACCATTGTGATTATTCTTTTTTTTGTAGGCTTCTAGGGTAGTCTGCTTGTGCCTTTTTGGGTTTCAGGGCTGGTTTCTGGGCTTGATTCCGTGTCGTGAAGGATACTTCTAGCCAGCTACTAATGAGATTTTTGGCCGTAGTCTCGTCAGATGGATCACTACCTATGTCACTATCACTTTCAGCACTTACAACTACACTGGCTGAGCTCTTATCTAAACCTAGTGAACGTGAAAGCCCGGCAAATTCGATAAGCTTCTGTTTGAATCGCTCCGTATTTTTTTTAAATTTTTCGATTTTTGTCCGCCTCTGCTTTCTGCCTTGACTTTATCTGTGGTCAAGAGCGTCGCAGTGCGTGACAGTGAGCTTATCGGATTCGCGTGCCTTCTCTAATAACTTATCTAAAAACCTATCTAGACTTACTTTATTTGCTACGGTGGGACCAGTTAAAATAGTACCACTTCGAAGGCCAACTCCTGTTGTTTCTTGCAGTTGGGGTAAAACTGAGTTGTGCTGGCTACTTGATTGTTTCGGGTTGTCTTCTGAGGCGTTGTCTGTACCTTCCTGGAGGTGAAGAAGATTTTCACCTGGGGATTTCTCTGCGTCGGATAAAGGTATGGAGTCTGATATCGTGCCTGTCTCAGGTGCCGGTGTCGGTGTCGGTGTGGTGTTCGGTGATGAATTCCAATCTGGAGGTCCAAGTCCCTTAATGTTGTCTTTTCACTCTTCATGGGGTGAACGCTTGCTCGCCTGGAGCAAAGGCGCCTACAGCTGATATCTACCCCGAGCGTTTGGGGTGACGTGGCCTTATAGCTTGGCTAGTGTCACAGGTTCCCCGTAGATTCGTGTAGGACCAAGACTTTTCAAGCGTTTACGATCGTTTAACTTGACCATGCTTCCTTGATCCTATCGGCTGCGCCAATTGTTATATACGTATATGTATGTATTTTTTGTTTTAATAACACTAACTGTGGTTTCGGCCCTTAGTTGTTTCGCTGGTACTCCAGTTTCTTTCCTCTTTTTTTTTTGTTTCACGGATTAAGATGTATAGCCACGTATATTTGGTTTAACTCTTTTTATTTTGAACCTTTTTATCTTTTTGTTTCCATATATTAACACTTTTTTATATGTTGTAACTCTTTATTAACAATACCTAGTTACTATGATTATTTTTACACTTACGCCCGACAGAATTAGAATATATCTTTTTTTAACTACTACAAACTAAATGCTTTCGGATCTTTTTATTATGTTGATTCGTTACAATTCACAAAAAACTTCTTCTTAAAATATCAGACCGCCCATTTTTCCTATTCGACTAGTTCTTCAAAAACCGAAAACACTGACTGACTCAACTCCTTATTTTCGCCCCCAAGAGTCTCTTTCAGCAGGCCACAAGAGCTTATCATGCATTTTTTCTTCAAGAAAAATGTCACTTCGTTTGGACATGCCCATACATGCCCAAACGAGTTCCGTTCAACCGTCTTTTTAAATTGTAATTTAATACCGTGCGCCGCTGATAAGATTTTCGTCGTGTAAAATGGCATGAGCGTTCTTGTGTTCATCATCGGGAAAGCTTATTTTGCACTTTTCAAGTGCAATATTAGACTTTTGTTTTTTTTTTGTTTCGCTTGAGAAAAAATATCTTGTTCGCGAAATTATGTGAAGGAATTGTTGATGCAATTTCTTCAACTCTTTTAGGGATAAGCTAGTCATGTTTTTAAGCATCATTAGCATATGATAACTTTTCCGAATGCAAGCTTTTGTGTGTGTGTATACTATGTATACGCACATAGTATTATAATTTTTCTATTTTTCTTTTCAGGGCTTTTTAGGGTTTTTAGGGGCAGACGGGGAAAAAGAGTGTCATATGTACAAACTTCTGAAAAGGATTTGTATAGGCTTTTATGGGATGTTTTGCATGCATATACCAATTTACACACAAAGGTTTTGTGTATATGTATGTAACAGCTTGGCCATTTGCAGCTTTGGCTTGCGTCACTTTTATTTCTATTCAAGCCCAACATATACTGTGAATTTGCACGAAATCAGTGATGATGAGTAGAGACCCTCCTTGTTTGACCAAATGTAACGAATACTAACTATGTGCCTATACGGGCCACGATCACTCGAAAACGCGAGCACTTATATAGCTGAAATTGTGCACGCGATCTTTAAAAAGAAGTAAATTTGAGTTCGAAAATGGCACATTTCGGGTAGCTCCTTCGTGGGGCTGCCATACAATAATTTCAGTTTCACTATATATTTGGGCACTGCCTGAGATCACATCAATGTAGAGAGCTTAAATTTTGATCACCGTGTTTTCGTAACAATAGTAAATACAATTTAAAAATGGACCAAATAGCATAGCCCATTCTTGGTGTTGCCATATAAACATTTTTAAATATTGTTTACGTTTTACGTACACTGTGAAAATGGGTGACCGTACGAAATTAAATACGGGAATTCATCTAGGGTATCAAAAGAATTGGTCTTAGACTAATTCTGGCTTTTTTACTTGTTTCTTAAAGTATTGTTGCTTATTGCTAATCAGATAATTACTGTTGCCACAAATTAATTAATCACTATACAAGTACAAGTACAATGGCTCGTTTCTATAAGCTTTGTACCACTATGCCTGCAGCAGAAGTATCGATATTATACTAACGTCGAACTTTTGTCGTGTCCCAATGCGATCGCTAAATAAAAACCAATAATTAACCGGGCAAAACTTTCTTTGAATAATAACAACACTCGAATTTCTTTACACGTTATAAATCTTTATTTACTCAAAAGCGTGACCTATCTTAACAATTAACAAGTAGTCCGAACCGAAACTTGACACTCTAAGACAAAGTTAACTCGTGACTGATAATTAAAAAATGGCACCCGCCAGACCAGTCAGTAGTCTTTTATGTCCGATATTCGGAAGTAAACTTTTACTTGCAATGCGGATGTAAACAAACGACAACAACCTTGTCGTTTGTTCTACCGGTTGCAGCATCTGAGGTGGTTAGTAGTAAACAATCGCATTATATAATAATTACCACGCGAGGTTAATTATTATCCTAATCGTCGGTTGCTCCACTAAGCGCTAATCGCAGCCAACTATTGGGCTAATCAGCAAAACAATCGACAGTTGAAGAACAATAACATTAGAGGTTATTGTTTGGCAATTGCTGATTATTTCGCTGTGATGCCTTTGGCTGCTGGAAGAATCTTGCGTATGTTGGGCCACAACACTTTTGTTACGATAACTTCTAAATTTGTACTCGATTACTTTTGATTTCGTTACTTCACTGGGATCGAAACATACTTTATAGTTCTCTTTGACGCACAACACTTTTTGAGATTTTTACAAATTCTTCCTTTCACAACCGTAAAGCGAAACCATGAAGAAGATTTGTCTCGTCGCATGTGTATTCGTTCTCTTTTATCTTAAGTTTATCTAATTCTTTCAATAAATCTCTTTCAGGGTGGCTAGTCTCACTATTATCAGTCGCATTCGTATTATTTTCATCATCCAGCATCGAATCTATTAGCCCTGGATGACAACAAATTTGTCTCAGCCTAAAACGGAGCACCAATATTTGATGTGCTTGAATTTCTTTAGCACAATGTAATTACACGATTTTTAGGTGCATTTTGAAAAATGCCCAATTAGGATCTTTAGTTTGTAGGAATGTTGCACGATCACCTTGCGGCTTGTGAAATATATCATTGTCTTTCTCCGCACGTTGGTATAGATATTGTGAAAACAATGTTCGAGGGAAAGTCATGATTCTTTGATAAACATTCATTTCTTCTTTCTCTAGGATGACCTCTATTAAGTCCGTTTGATTTTCTGGAAGACAATTCAGAGTGCCATTCTCTTGAAGTTCAGCATTTGTTCGACGTAACATTAGAGGGTTCATCAATGTATACAGTCGTTGCTGTCCTCCGTCCGATTTCATCAAAAGGTGAACACCTTAAGAACTTAAGTATTGTGTAAAGGTCCATATCCTTATTATGAATGGGAGTGCCAGTAAGTACCCATCGATATCTTCCGCTTAATTGGCAAACTCTATCGGACGATTGATTCTTATGATTCCTGATGACATGTGCTTCATCTAAAATTATCCTTTCCCACTTAATTCCAAATAACGCTCCATGTCATTTATTTTCTCGTGATGCAATATTGTAGATAGTCACTACCATATCATACTTCGATACGTGATAAGGCTTAGTATCTCGATTGTTTCCATGGTGGACACACATTGATATCAAATATCTTCTAGTATGCTTTTCCACCCCACCTTCCCACTGGCGCACTAGACTTACTGTACACACGACCAATGTACCCCCATTATAGTAGTCTCTTCGGTCTTTTGTACTCCACCCCGGTTTTTTTTCTGCTCGGTATTCTTCTTCGTTGCTACTGGTCTCTGAATTTTCGTCCGTAATCTCTTTCTTTTGATTTGCATCCAAAACAAGCGATATCATTGTAAGAGTTTTTCCAAGTCCCATATCATCCGCCAGAATATCCCCTCTAGGACTTTGTTTTTCTCTCCAATTTATCCAGCCCTATGAGTTTATCCAAACTTAGTTTGCTGCCTTCTGCTCTTGAACCTGTTAGCACTCCATTGGCATCTCTTAACTTAAGATCCTGAAGAGCCTTAATTCGTTCTTCAACGGCATTTTTACAAATTAATTTGTAAATATGAACCGGCTTTTCCTGTCCCACTCGATATATTCGATCTTGAGCTTGTGATTCCAACTGGCGATTCCAATGTAAGTCCATTAGAAGTACATAGATGACTCGCTCCAACTAAATTAAAGCCAACTCCGCAAGTGTTAGTGAAAGGAGTAATATTTTCGAAGAGTGTTTCGAATCATTGAAATTTCTCACACAAAATGGGCACACGATTCCTGCACAAATGCTTTTTAAGAATGTCCAAAATACTTGTACACTGCGAAACAACAATAGCCTTGTCGCCTGAACTTAGCACCTTCTCTTCGAGCACTTGAAGAACCTCTTTTTTTATCTTAGAACTGGGCCTATCTAAATTAATTACAGGATTTGTTTTCAATAGGACTGTAGACGACGCTTTGGATAGTGCTTTCTCTTTTGATCCATCCAAATTTTGAGTAAGTGAATCACCTGATTCGCTCTCATTTATCTTAAGTTTATCTAATTGTTTCAATAAATCTATTTCAGGGTGGCTAGTCTCACAATTATCAGTCCGATTCTTATTATTTTCATCATCCAGCATCGAATCTATTAGCCCTGAATGACAACAAATTTGTCTAAGCCTTAAAAGGAGCACCAATATTTGATGTGCTTGAATTTCTTTAGCACCATGTAATTACACGATTTTCAGGAGCATTTTGAAAAATGCCCCATCAGGATCTTTAGTTTGTAGGAATGTTGCAAGATCACCTTGCGGCTTGTAAAGTATATCATTGTCTTTCTCTGCACGTTGATATAGATATTGTGAAAATAATGTTCGAGAGAAAGTCATGATTCTTTGATAAACATTCATTTCCTCTTTATCTACGATTACTTCTATTAAGTCCGTTTGATTTTCTGGAAGACAATTCAGAGTGCCATTCTCTTGAAGTTCAGGACTTGTTCGACGTAACATTAGAGATTTCATCAATGTATACAGTCGTTGCTGTCGTCCGTCCGATTTGTTATCAATCCATTTTTCCAGTGCGCTAAATCATCCAAAGGTGAACACCTTAAGAACTTAAGTATTGTGTAAAGATCCATATCCTTATTATGAATGGGAGTGCCAGTAAGAACCCATCGATATCTTCCGCGTAATTGGCAAAATCTATCGGACGATTGATTCTTATGATTCCTGATGACATGTGCTTCATCTAAAATTATCCTTTCCCACTTAATTCCAAATAACGCTCCATATCATTTATTTTCTCGTGATGCAATATTATAGATAGTCACTACCATATCATATTTCGATACGTGACCAGGCTTAGTATCTCGATTGTTTCCATGGTGGACGCATATTGATATCAAGTTTCTTCTACTATGATTTTCCACCCCACCTTCCCACTGGCGCACTAGTGTAATGCATCTGTAATCATGCATCATAAATTGCATGTAAATCATATGCGTATCTCCCTAAAAGAAAATAAGAGAAAAGATTGCAGCTAAAGTTTGCATACCTTCTCAAAAGGTAAAACTCCGAGTTCAATTAACTCATCGAGTAAACATAATTTACATACATACAGATTCGAATGTAATCATTTTTGTGATTCATTTACACCTCGTTATGAATGAGGTAAAAGTCAAGCGCATCAAATTCCAGCGCAAGCAAAAAAAAAAGCATAATATGCATGTACAGTGCACAAAGTTGTAAAGAAAATATTACTCACGTGAGGTCACCGCTCTTTTGTTACGATACACATAATAAGATAGGTAAATGATATTGATTGTAGGTAGCATTTAGAAAATAATGTAAATTGCTTACTTAGTAAAAACTATTGATTATAAATAAGGTAGCATTAAGGAATAAACAGGGGAATAAAGAATTGACCATAGCGAAGACAGGTAGTTCTTATTCTTTAGATCGCAGAGGCAAGTTGGCCAGCGGTTCTATCCTTTTGGATGAAGGGGCTTCTGAGCCAAACATCGTTTCTATAAAATACCGAGGCAATTAGCCAAGTATTTTGGCTCGATAGATATTGAGGCACTCCAGCCATATATCTAGTGCGGATTGAGGCATTTGGCCAGATCCACAGGTGAATAAGGCTTTTTAGCCTCTTATAAATATATTGCGGCCACACGCCATATATTCATTGATTAATCAAATTAAATTAAATTTCATCATGAACAGAATCTTGGATATTGGCGTATGCGTCATTCTATTGGCAATAAACCTAACACGGCGACCCTGCCCATAAACGAAATGGAATCGATAACATCAACAGTAAGAGAGCAATGGACAGCAGAAATTGATAGCAGATTTAACAAACTGTACGAGAAACTGAACGAGGGATTGAAGGAAGATTTAAAAAAGAACCCACGAGCTGGACCCAGGCCGATTTCCATTGAAAAATATCGACAAAAGTACCAACACAAAAGCCAGACAGTAGCAGTGAAGCAGCTAGAAGAAGAAAAATTACCAAAGAAACCACGAGGAGGAAGATTGGTAAAGCAGCGCCAACGTTTAGCTGAGCTAAAGAGGCTAATAAATATAACTGTAGGATAATTTAGGAGCAAAGCAATAATAGAATTAAAGGAATTAAATGAAATTCAGAAGATAGAAAAGAAAACTAGCAAAAACAAAGAAAAAGCGAAATGGGAATCACTAAGTCCCAGCAGGGTGTTGTTAATTGCAACACGGAAGAAGTAATGGAAAACCAGATAGTAGTTTATATAATCTTAGGCATAGTAATTAGCATATTGATTTTTAAACTGAATAGCTACTATAAAAAATATGTTAAAAAGAATTTAGTTAGGACAATAAATGTATAAAATAAACCATTTCTTTTACTAAAAAAAAATTATTATATTGCGGTGGTGTCAACGTTGGTCAGCAGTAATATATAGTAACAAGGGTTGCATTGATGAATTTTGATCTACTAGTAGATCTTTTAGCCAACTTAAAAAAGAGTCCAAATAGAAAATACACTGCGAATTTCATAGAAACAAAAAATAAGGAAATAAATGAAGTATGGCGGAAAATAGAAAATCAATTCACAGATCAATTAAAATTAAAAGAAGCTAAACAGAGATTTGAGAATTTAAAAGAAAGAATAAATGTCTATTTAATTGCCAAAGAATCTGACGAAACAACGCAAAAGACAATGGCAGCATTTGATATTGCAGCCGCAACGACAATAATACCAGAGTTTGATGGTGATTTCAAGGCATTATCAAATTTTCTTGGTTTAATTGAATTTTCTAAGGAAACACTAAGAACAGACCAAGAGAGTACACTTCTAAAATTCATAACGACGGTAAAACTCTCAGATAGAGTGAAGAATAGACTCTTATCAGAAAGCGCGCCAACAAAATATCAGAATTAAAAACAAATCTACAAAAAACATACAAGATAAATAAAAATCCACTGAAAATAGACAGTGATTTGGCCAAGATACAGCAAGGCAATCAAAGCGTGAATGCTTTCACTTCAAGAATAGAAGCACTGATAGCATCATTAAATGATCTACAAATATCACAACAAGGAGAAGCTAATCGAGCATCAATCGTGAACATGAATGGTCAGTTAGGCTTAAGTTCATTTAAGAATGGTATTAATGAACCATACAAAACCATTCTCATAGCAGCAAGGCCAAGCAAATTATCTGAAGCCATAACGGTAACCACAGAAATGTTATATTTACAAGGGGCTTTTACTTACAGCTTTAAACTCCTTAGTAATTGCTCTGTCATTCCGTTCTCCTGCCTGTGTTGGCCCTTTAATTTAAAACACGGCACTTAACTTTTTATTCTCTTTATTTATTTTATTGTTATAATTCAGGATCTGGATTACACACCCTATTTCTTTTTTGGGGGATTTGTGTGTACTACATAAACTGTTATCACAACTTTTTCGTTATTACGCAAACCTTCTTTTTACAAACTTTTTCTTTCTTAAAAAACTTTTTACTATATGCTTTCCTCTGACCGAGACCGAGACCGTCACCCAGTTTTCGACTATAACTTTAAAAAACTTTTTAACTCCCGCCGTACTACGTTTTCATAAGTACAACCACTTGTTCTTTTTACAAACTCGACCGCGAATCGCCGTTAATCCTCTTTCAAAATCAACCCGTTTCGATTTTATCGTTTTATTGATCGTTCTTCTTTTTATTTAAAAGCCAACTCAACTCGTAAATACTCTAAAATTCAACTTTAATATATTTTTTCACGAACCGCCGTTAATCAAATTTTAGCTTCAACCCCGCTGCTATCATTCGACTGCGCTCTTGATCACTTTCATCGCGATCAACAGCCGTCGGTCAGGGTAGAAAATGCATAGTTGCATTTCTACCCTGCGAAAATTTTTCATTTATTCTGGACTTAATTAAACAAGTCCAGAATATTTTTCGTTGGACGGTGGCTTGAAAAAATGAAATTTGATGTTTTTATAAACATCAGCCACCGTCCCGTCGATTGAAATTGCGGCGCGCGTATACATATAATGTAATCTCGCGGCGCGCATTTCTTATCGCGAAAGCTTGTTTTGTGATATGTATGTACGTTCGTACATACATATTATAATTTTTACGACCAATCGTACTGAAGGTACGATTTGTCTTTTGTTTTATATTTTTTAAATTAAATATTTCTACTGGCAAATTCTGCTGAAGGCAAAATTTGCCATGGAAATAATTTTGTTTGAATTCGAATGGTATGTGAAGAAAATTGCTGATGCAATTTTCTTCACGGAAAAAATTGATAAGCCAACCATGTGAAAATTTTATGTATGAAATTTTTATTAGGCACATTGGTGCTCCCTTCTCGGGGCTTTTAGCCAATCGCTGAGGTGTTGTATGTATACTGCGGTTTGCATATACAACATTCCTTCCCTACGTGAGAACGAGAGTTATTCTTGGAAGAGGAATAACACTCGATGAAAGTTAATTGTGCCGGGTATGATTGTATTTCCCTTATCGTAGGTGTCAGGTTACCGTTTGTTAGGGATTGTAATTTCGGGTCTGCTAGGCAACTCTTTATTCATTTGAGTTCGAGTTTTCACCCGCGACAGTATCCAACTTGTACGGCTCTATTTTTATTCCACGGTCCTGATGATTTTCACGGTAAATCTAAACAACGTACCCTGGCGGAGTCCGACTGGGCTCAGCTCCGTGGTCAGCTCCATTTTTGTAGTCCATGTGATCCCCGGGTTGCGAGGCCCGATTCGTCTGGTGCTGCTCAGACGTGGGGAGCGGCCATTCACGGTGTGGGGCGTGGATGCCGTGGCCGGACGCACTTATTGGACGGACCTCCCCTTGTATCCCCACCAAGGGCAGGCTTGGGTTGTGCGAGGTGAGTACTGCTGATAATTTTGATGTGGCCCTTGGACAACCTATATTCTCTGGGTTTTTCTTTTTTTTTCCTATGCGGTACCCTCAACCTCACAGGACACACAGTTTTTGACACCGCTGTTACGAGCATTCTACGGGCGCTGATGGCCACCCCTCCCCCCCTCGGCGGTGAGGAAGAGTCCGACGATGACTGGGAGTGAAGCGGCCTGGGTGTTTAACCATTAATCCCTTTAATCGTTGTTTGTTCTGGCTTTAATTTCAGTTTTCCGCTTTCCTTTGTTTTGTTTCAGGGTTTCGTTTTCAGGTCAACTTGGTTTTACGCGGGTCGGTTTTTACTACATCTTTTGGTTGAACTTTACAAAATTTTTCCTTCTTCTTTGCTTTTGCAGCAGCCTGGTAAAACTTGTTTTGTTATTAATTTTTTTGAATTTGCTAATCTAGATTGGTTTCATCGGTGGTTTTTACAAGTTTTTCTCTTCTTTCCTATTTTTAGCGGACAATAATATTATATATTTTGATTTTATATATATGTTCTCTATGTTTTATTATAATTTCCTAATCCTATACCTTTTAATTGTGTTAATTGTGCTAAGTTTCGGCCTTTTCTTAGGTATTATCTATTGTCTGTTACCTATGGTTTGGTCGGTTTGGCTTGGGATTGCGAATATATGAAAAATTTTTTTTTGTGTGTGTTTTATACCTTTTGTTTTTTGGTTTCTTCTACTGTTTTATTTATTATTTTATTTCTACTACTTTCTTTATTATTACTATGTGGGTGCATTTTTGGCGGCTCGGATTCCGGTCGGTTCGGCTAGGCTTTACAGAATTTTATATTAGTTCTTATATTCTTCTTCTGCTAATTTTCAAAAAGAATTTTTTATAACCTATGTAAGGCTTACTTATCTTCCTATAGTAGTACTAGTTTTTGTTAATATCTATTATATTTATTTAGTTTGTTTTTATTATTTATGTTTTTAGTAGCCTGGTAATACGTAGGTAAAGTTTATGTTTGTAATACCTACATATTTCTTACCAATTAGATCTTTTCCAATTTTTTTTGTTTTTTTTTTTTTTACTGTTTTTAGTAGGTATTGTGTGCTATTTTATATTAATACTTTAATTCTAACATTTTCTTCCCTATCTATTTATATTTATTTCTTTGATCTATATTATATTGTTATGTAATTGTAATTTCTTTTCTCTTTTAGTTCTATTATTTTGTTTATTTTATTTATCTAAGGCATTTTAGTTTTAATTTACATATTTTATACATTTTTCTCCTTTTATTATTTTATTTCTAACTCCATATAATATATTTTTTATTTTAATTCTATTTTTTCTTCTTTACTTTTATTATTCTATCTATTTTGTTTTGCAATAGATTTTTTTTGTTACATTTTCATTTCTATGTACTTTTCTATATATTTTACCTGGTCTACTACTTTCTATAAATTTATTTTGATTAAGTGGCTCATGTTGGCAGTCTCAGTATTCCTTTATGCTGACTTAAACTAATTGAACTGATTCGGTCCTGGGGAGTGACCGAGCTCGTTTTAAGGTAGGTGCAGGAGCGTGGGTTTGCTCTTCTAAAGGGATTCCCTCTGATAAAACTTCGGGGTTACCTTGTGGTTGGTTTCTCTGTTGTTTCATCTTGATGACAACAGGGTTAAGATATTTTACTGCCACAGCGATCATTACGGCCAGAACTAGTAGGCTCGTATATGATAGAGAAGTTGTGGACAGGATATGGGATTGTCTGCTTGATACCTTGTTACTATACTGGTCTAATTTGTGCTGGATACCTTCCAGCGAGTGTGTGCCAGTATAGATTTATTTATTGATATCGTCCCCTGTTATGATTTCGGCTTGTACACTTTGGTTTTGAGACTTGGGTAAAATTTCGGCTAGATTTAGGTTGAGTAATGAATGATTCAGCTCAGGAAATTGTTTAGGCTGAGTAATTTTGAGAGGGTGTTTATTTTCACCTTTCGTACCTTAGCACCTTTTCCCCTATTTGCACCTGACATGGTTGCGTTATCTCTAGTATCCCCTGCCCCTCTAATTTTGAGAGGGCAAAGTGATCTCGACATGTTATATGTAGTACCGTGGAGGTAATAAACGAAAATAGCCACGCATTGGGCTTGTTTAACTTTATCAACATGTCTTTTTGGGGAACTTGTACTCTAGACCTACACTTGGGCACTTCATTTAAAGGATTGTACAACACCTTCACTATACATTCATCTGAGGTTGTTGCCTTAATTATGGGGGTAGTTAGTCGACCTATATATGTATTTTCCTCCAGGCTATGAGTGACTTTCTTGAAGCTTTTCATATCCTCGCCTTTTATTAAGAGGAATTCCTGTGTGCGAGCGCTATTTGCCACACAAGAGTATCCACGGTCAGGGATAATGGAATAATTTGCTGGTTGTGGTACTGCAAAGCATCGGACTTGCCGTAGCCTCATTTTGGGGGAATCAAAAATTGGGAGAGTTATTCTCACCACCAATTTGTTCTGCATAAGGCGTGACTGGGCTCCTGCTGATTGGTACAGAATCGATAGACAATTTTGGTCGTTTAGACATTTCGAAGTTGATTTTCGATATACATCCAGCAGGTTTTTGGGAGACACGAGGAGTGGGTGAATATGTCAAAGAGGGCTTGTTGTCGGTATTGGACTTCGATGATTTGAAGCAATAAGCTCGATATGATCTCTTGCCTCAGTTGCCTTCTGGTTAGGTCCTCGATCACAGTATGCAGATCGTTAATCTGGTGTGCTATGTTTTGCTGACGATCCATTAACATAGTCAATGGTTTTTGAATCTGTTACAAGGTAGTTTTAACCACACTTATTTGTTGTTTCTCTAGCTCAGCTAGGGCTTGTGTGTTCGATTCAATTTCATCTAAGCGGCTGTATATCTCCTTCTCGTTGTTACTATCCATGGTACCAAATAAATAGTGCATAGCATTGCCTATTCCGTCGAATAGTGATCTGGCCTTACGCCTTCCTGGAACTAGTTCCTTAATGGTTCTCGTGCGCTTTTGTACGCTATCTATTATAGCGTGTATGTGTAGTTGCTGCACGTTGCACAGGTCTTCTTTGTCCGTGTTATTTATGCAAAGTTTATGCACTAAATGTTCTGCATGTTCCGCTAGTTTTATCTGTGTGTCTAACTCATCCAAGTCTATCTCCGTGAGAACATTTCAAGTGTTATGATACACCATGAGGCTTCCTAGATCCTCGAAAAATATGTCCGAGCTATTTAGCTTGGTTATAGCATAGGGTTTGTCGGCGATTTCTCCTGTCGCGTACTGGATGAGGAGGGCAATTGCAATAATTTGTAGCGCCATTTCTGTGGACAATTGGGAGGAAGAAAATAATCCTTTAAGTATGACTTTACTTATTTGGCCGGGCAGTGGAGTGGCTCCACCGCAAGTGCTCCTGAGAGCTGTTAAAATGGGATTAATTTGAAACAAACAGAGTAGGAATTTGAGTCAACCTGGTTCTGTGACATCATGTTTATTTCATTCGAAGTATGGTTTTAGACGGTTGTTATGTACCGTTACAATACGCTTACCAATTTTTATTATGGTGTTCACTCCACTTGGTATAGCAGTTACCTGATAAGGTCCTACCCAGATTTGGGAAAGCTTATGTTTCCTGCTTTCGTTTTCAATGAGGACCTTATCTCCTATGTGAAAAGTTAGGGGTCGTACTGCCTTATCATAGTACCCATTTGAGCGCTGTTTACTCGCTAATAAATTCTTTCTTGCCGTGGCGTATGATTTTTGGAGCTTATACTTTAGTATATAATAATAGGTCTCGTGATTGTAAACGGGTTCGGGATCCCGTTTTAAATTTGATGGGACATCCGCTGTGAAGCCGTAAAGGCAGTCCATTGGGGTAAGTTTAGTACCCTCGTGTACACTATTATTATACACGAATGCAGCGGTTCGTAGGAATTGGACCCATGTTTTGGGATTTTCGTCTACGACTGTTCGCAGGTATTCAATCAGCGGTCTGGGGGCACGCTATAGTGCTCCGTTAGACTGTGGGTGGTATGCCGAAGTCTGTAACTTCTGTACCTTTAGAAGCTTACATACCTTTTTGAATAGTTCACTCAGGAAATTTGTTCCCTGATCGGTGACTATCCTTTTGGGTATGCGATAGCGTGCCACGATTTCGTCAAAGAAAACTTGCGCTACTGTGACTGCTTCCGCGTTAGGTATTGCATACCAATCGACAAATTTTCTTAAATTATCTTGGAAGGTTAAGATATATTTGTTACCTGATGTGGTCTCTTCTAGTGGACCTACGATGTCTAGGTAAACTTTGTCTAATGGCTGTTCTGCGATGTCCGTAATTACCATCGGCATTTTATACTGGGGAGATGCTTTCATCGTCTGGCACTTTGGGCATTTTTTTATGTATCTTTTGATGTCGCTAAGCATGTGTCTCCACCAATACTTGCGTCTTATACGTTTATAAGTTTTGATGACACCTTGATGGCCACCAAATGGAGAATCGTGGTAATCTTTTAAGATTGTCTGGATTTCTGTGGGGCTCGTAATAACTTTGGGTGTCTTACAGTACTTACTTTTTGCTCAAGCGATGCTGGGTTTAGTGTTATTGCCTCTGTGAGTTGAATTTCGTTTTGGTCCGTTTTCGTGTGTTCTTCTGTCTCCACACTGGAGCTATTTGTCTCTTGAGCCTTCTGCTTCTGAGCTCGAGTCACGACGAAACAATGAGCGGATTTCTTTTTCTTTTTATTTTTGGCAGGCTTTAGACACTCAGTTCCGTCTCTTGTGTTGTTTGATATTGCCTCTAACTTTGGTAGTGGAATGTATGTTCTTTTGTGGTCTTTTGTGTGTCTTAATGGGACTATTGTGTAGTCGTTTATTGGAAATAGCTGTAACTTTAAGCTATGTATGACTACTTGATGACTGTTAGCGTTGAGAATACTAACCAGCACTAATTCTTCTCCAGACGACAGTAAACTGTTTGCCAAGAAGACTCCATCGCTTATCTCTTGGGATAAACAGAGCATTTCTTGTTGAGTTTGTAACGGGACTGGGGCATCAATTTGAGAGCGCGCAGGTATGCAGATTGGTTCCTTAAAGGTAACCAATTGCTGCCTGATTTCGTCGACCTCTTGTTCGCCCAGACAGCCTTTTTCACATTCATTGGGCTCTTTTGCAGCTTGGCAGCCAGCTTTTCTCCTTTGAGAAGCCTTGAAGATACTGCAGGTGGATAGTTCAGCCCGTGTAGACTCTACCTCTTCTGCAAGTATTCTTACTTCGACTGCTTTTTCAGAATGTAGCTTGTCCGTTTCAAACTCTAATGGCAAAGCAAATTCATCGGGATTAGTCTCCGTGCGAGGAAACCTTAGTGCCTTATTAGGACCCTCAACGTTACAGTTTTTTGCTAGGAAATCATTTTCTAGAAGTCCATCATCGGAAAGACCAGGCAAGTTCTTTACGACTGGAAACTTGCAGGGAATTTTGTTTTTGAAAACGAAGTTTCCCTGGCAATTTCCCAGCGTCTTTCCGGTACCAAATGGTTTACTAGTTTAGTTTGGCCGTTCAGGCCTATGTCTAAAGGAAGTTTTACTGTAGCGACACTGGAATCGGGCTGCTGAGGAGACCCTATTTTATTAGATGGGAGATTTATAGTCGAGCCGGGGAGTTTTGGGTCGACTATACGTCGTTTCCCTGCATGCCCAGAACGACCACAAAATTCGCACTTTTTTCGCACATTATATACTCTTGAGTTGTTATTGGGGTTTTGAGGCTCTCTAGGACGTTGGTTTGGTGCTTCTCTGTTTTGGGGTCTTTTAAAACTATTGTTGTTCCTTCTGCAGTCACGCACGTCATGATTATACATTTTGCAGTTCATACAGTACGGCGTATTTTTACGTTTCAAACAATCGGCGTATGTATGGCCTCTTAAATTACAAAAACTACAACTGATTTTATTTAAATAATTATTTTTATTTTGTACATTATAATTTTTATTTGGAGATCTCGGCTCCTGTTTGATGTTTGGTGATGTGTTTGCCTGTGTGAACTGCGGCTGCTGAATGTGACTACTGCGGTTTGGCAGGGTCTGAGGAACTTGAGCGAATGGCATTATGCCGGGAGTAAATACGCTGTGATTAACTGATGAATTAAGTTGGCTAAAATGTGCGTTATTTGGTGTTGTTGCACTTATTGAATGGGGTATCGGATTTTGCATCACATTTGGCTGAAATTGCCCTGAAGGTTGCAGGAATAGAGCACTTTGCTGGAGACGTTCCATGTCAAGTGCTCTTTGTATTAATTCATCTAGAGTGCCGTCGGTCATGGTCAGAAGATATTGGCACATATAGGGGTTATTGACTCCTGTTTTTAGTGCGTTTTTCGCGAAATCTTCTAGCTGCGTTTTAACAGCTGGTGCTGCTGTGGCTCCGTACTTGGATTCTGCTGCTTCATTGCAGAGTGCCAGCATTTATTTCACTCGTGCCGTGAAGGCTGTGAGGTTTTCCAAAGGATACTGCCTTGTAGTTATTAATTTATTTACCAGTTCCTGGTAAGTTTCTCTAGGCAGATATGTGCGATTTAGCCGTTCTTCTACTTCTTTGAAAGTAGTGGGCATATTTGAGGCAAAAAGCTGATAAGCTTCGCCTCGAAGTTTGGTGGGGAAGATTTGCAAAAATGCTGATAGTTCCTCCACCGAAATGCACTGGATTACCTGCCTGCAGCATCCTAGGAAAGTTTGGAGCTCAAGGCTCAATTTTGGGTGCTGCTCTCCCGAGAATAGGGGGACGAGCTGGGCAGTCAGTTTGGCGATTTTAGCGTAATCTGCCATGTTTAATTTGGGGATTTTGAAACTAGAGTTTGACACTATTGGGGCGCTAGTTTCTTCTATGCTGGTTTCCAGAAGGGAGTCGCCCAGCCAATTTAAAAGGAATTCACTCGCGGTGGAATCACTGACACTGTCGATGGCACTTTCACTTAAATCTACACTATTATTTTTATTGATATCTATCCCGAGAGAGTGCGAGAGTTCTCCAAACTCCTTTAAGCTCTTTTTGAACTTCTCTGTGTTAATTTTAAATTTTTCGATTGTTTCCAATCTTTTTTTTCTCGACTTTTCGATCTGCTTTTCTACTGAGTCGCACTGATTCACAGAGAATTCGGAGGAGTTTCGCACTTTCTCTTCCAAATTTTTTAAATATATTTCTAAATTTAAATTATGCCTTACTTGTTGGGGAGCTGTCAGGATTGTCCCACTCCTTAACGTGACTGCCCTTGTTGTTGAATTTGTTGGGGGTGTTTCTTCTCCACCCTCTGTTGCGGATGTTGCTCCCTCGTTGCCTCCTTCGTTCCGGGACGGAACTTGCTGTGCGTCGCCCGGCCGGATTTCCGGCGGTGTTTCTTGGTGGGAGCTTTCCTCGCCATGGACCACCGTGTGTAAAATTTGCAGCTAGGGGGGCTTCTGCCGTCTTAATTCCCTTGGTTCAAATTGAGAGGGGGGCTTATTGCCTTCTTCGAAGTCCCTCTCAATTCAGGATCGTTGGTTCGGTTTCTTGATAAAAGCTGAAAGGGGGGCGCGTTGCCTACTTCGCAGATTGTCGGTTGAGGGTTCTTCCTTCAAGTTTCGCGTTGGAATTTTCAGCTATGGACGTCTTATGTTCCTGGGCTGGGATGAAGCCCGCTATGGTCCCACGTTGGCACTTTGTGCTTTGATGAGGGGGTGGCTGCGTGTTTTTCAAACAGAGGCAGTTAAAGCTGTCCGACCCCGAGCGTTGGGAACCGACAAGATCGAAATACTCCTGAAGCCAGACTCAACTTCAGGCGGAAGGTAGGGTGCCTTGCCCAGTATTCGATCCCGTCCTTAACTCCTTTTTGTTCATTGGTGAATAGAGGCTTTTCAAGCGCTTATACTTTTTTTGATTTAAAGTAGGCTTCCTCGATTCTACCGGCTTCGCCAATTGTTATATTTACAAGGGGCTTTTACTTACAGCTTTAAACTCCTTAGTAATTGCTCTGTCATCCCGTTCTCCACGGCACTTAACTTTTTATTCTCTTTATTTATTTTATTGTTATAATTCAGGATCTGGATTACACACCCTATTTCTTTTTTGGGGGATTTGTGTGTACTACATAAACTGTTATCACAACTTTTTCGTTATTACGCAAACCTTCTTTTTACAAACTTTTTCTTTCTGAAAAAACTTTTTACTATATGCTTTCCTCTGACCGAGACCGAGACCGTCACCCAGTTTTCGACTATAACTTTAAAAAACCTTTTAACTCCCGCCGTACTACGTTTTCATAAGTACAACCACTTGTTCTTTTTACAAACTCGACCGCGAATCGCCGTTAATCCTCTTTCAAAATCAACCCGTTTCGATTTTATCGTTTTATTGATCGTTCTTCTTTTTATTTAAAAGCCAACTCAACTCGTAAATACTCTAAAATTCAACTTTAATATATTTTTTCACGAACCGCCGTTAATCAAATTTTAGCTTCAACCCCGCTGCTATCATTCGACTGCGCTCTTGATCACTTTCATCGCGATAAAGAGCCGTCGGTCAGGGTAGAAAATGCATAGTTGCATTTCTACCCTGAGAAAAATTTTCATTTATTCTGGACTTGATTAAACAAGTCCAGAATATTTTTCGTTGGACGGTGGCTTGAAAAAATGAAATTTGATGTTTTTATAAACATCAGCCACCGTCCCGTCGATTGAAATTGCGGCGCGCATATAATGTAATCTCGCGGCGCGCATTTCTTATCGCGAAAGCTTGTTTTGTGATATGTATGTACGTTCATACATACATATTATAATTTTCACGACAAATCGTACTGAAGGTACGATTTGTCTTTTGTTTTATATTTTTTAAATTAAATATTTCTACTGGCAAATTCTGCTGAAGGCAAAATTTGCCATGGAAATAATTTTGTTTGAATTCGAATGGTATGTGAAGAAAATTGCTGATGCAATTTTCTTCACGGAAAAAATTGATAAGCCAACCATTTGAAAATTTTATGTATGAAATTTTATTAGACACATTGGTGCTCCCTTCTCGGGGCTTTTAGCCAATCGCTGAGGTGTTGTATGTATACTGCGGTTTGCATATACAACAGAAATGACTGATTGTCCGAACCAAGCAAACATGTATTATTAAAAGCAAAACTTCAACAGTACTAACAGATGCAGTAACAAATATCAGAAGAACAATTGCACGAACCAGAACACTAACTACTACAAAAATAACAATAGCAACTATTATAGAAAGGAAAACAACAGTTATAGAAATAGAAATGGAAATAACAATAGAAGCAATAATAACAACTATAACAACAGAAGATATAGTGATAACTACAATAAGTGCAATAGAGGTTACAACAATAGATGGGACAGAGAATCGGAAAACTTAGCTGTCCCCGGAAAACAGAGAACCGGGGTATACACACTAAGAATATAGTGCATCTAAAACGAGGAGACAACTACTCAAACTACATAAATATATATATAAAAGAAAGCAAATATCCGATATCATTTTTGATTGACTCAGGTGTAGATATATCAATACTAAAGATTAACTTAGTCGAAAATGCAGACATAGATGTAAATGAATCGTGTCAAATAAATGGAATTGCAAATAAAATAATAACTACGCATGGAGCCACAGAGTTAGAATTGCCAATTGAAGATATAATTGTAAAACATAAGTTTCATATAATTGATGATGATATTAACTTAACTACGAACGGGGTGTTGGGACGTGATTTTCTGATTAAATGTCATTGTAATATAGATTACGAAACATGCGCATTGACCATAAGATCAAACGCAAGGGATATAATATTACCAATACACATGGACATCAAAATCGTCAATAATATCACAATACCGCCTAGATCAGAGATAATAACACCAATCGATATTGAAATAAATGAAGACAGTCTGATATGCGGAAAGGAAATAAAAAAAGGGATTTTTGTAGCAAATGCGGTAATACCGTCAAAGAGAATAAAACACATAAGAGTTTTGAACACAACAGAAGAACTGGGCACCATAACAAAGGCTCATATATATACGCAACCACTCAAGAATTATCACGTTTGAATAGATTCTATTAAGGACTACAATATTTGTCATTTCAACAAAGCTAGAATGAACAATTTAAAGTTTGAAAAGATTAAAGAACAGATAAACATAGATAGCCTATGCCCAAAAGCAAAACAATCAATACTAAGCATCTGTGAGAAGTTCGACAATGTCTTTCATATAGATGGAGAACCACTAACCATCAATAATTTCTACGAACAACGAATTTCGACTATAGATAAAACACCCGTCGACATAAAAAACTATGGGATGCCAAAAAGGTTGTCAACGACAAGTTTCCCTTAACAAGATTTGGTGATGTATTGGATAAATTAGGCCGAGCAAAATATTTTTCGACTCTGGATATGACTAGTTCATTTCATCAAATTCCATTACATCAAAAATCAAGACCGTTGACAGCATTTTCGACAAATACAGGACACTACCAATTCACGAGATTACCTTTTGGGTTAAAAATATCAACAAATAGCTTCCAACGAATGCTATCAATAGCACTAAGTGGACTAGAAGCCGCAGGGTTCCAATATGTAGATGATATAATAATATTTGGATCTAACTTAGAAGATCACAACAACAACCTGATAAAAGTATTAGAAAGATTGCAGAAATATAATCTAAAGCTAAATGCGAGTAAATGTAACTTTTTAAAACCAGAAGTTACATACCTTGGCCACCGAATCACACCTGAGGGTATACGAACTGACCCACAGAAATATGAAAGCATAAAAAATTATCCTGAACCAAAGAATACTGATGAGGTGCGAAGATTCGTAGCATTCTGCAACTATTATAGGAGATTTGTCCAGAATTTTGCAGAGATCGCAAAACCATTAAATGAACTTCTAAAAAAGAACAAAATACTTCATTGGTCTGAAGATTGCAAGAAATCGTTTGAAGTCTTAAAACAGAAACTAGTATTCCCACCAATACTAAGTTATCCTAATTTCAATGAATTATTCATTTTAACAACTGATGCATCAAGCTATGCATTAGGAGCAGTACTCTCGCAAGGCGAAATCGGGCGAGATAAGCCAATAGCCTATGCAAGCAAGTCCCTTAATAAACATGAATTAAATAAACCCATAATAGAAAAAGAACTGTTAGCTAATCACTGAGAAATACAGCATTTTAGACCATACTTATTTGGAAGAAAATTCATAGTGTATACGGATCACCAGAGTTGATCGCATGGATTATGATTTTGAAATTGTCTTTAAACAAGGTAAAATGAACACCAATGCAGACGCATTATCAAGAATTAAACTAGAATCCAAGGACTTAATAGCAATGATGCCGAAAAATAATATGAATGTAATCACAAGAAACATACAGAGAAAACAACACATGCAGGATAATAATAATAACAAGGAGGGCAAAAGTAGTAAAAACTGTGCAAGTACCTTAATTTCAAACAAGAAGCCTGACCAACTTTACGTTTGGAACAGTATATCAATAACAGATATAAGGTACATTAAAAAACTCGAGTTAACATTTAAAAATAATAAACACACGCAACTTAGGACACACAATGATAACAGAAAACTGCATGAAATAGAAATCGCTAAAGATAAAATAATTGCAGAGTGTAATGATAAATCTTTACCAGAGTTAAAATTGGTTCTGAGGAAGTTACTACTCAAAATAAGCAATGCAAAAATAAATAAATTAGCGCTAGCAAATAATCATGAATTATTTGATATTATCGACGTCGAAAAATTAAGAAATATATTAGAGGATTTCCATAAAGAAACAAAACATTGTGTTAATATTATTTTATATATGTACACCTCCTAAAAGAATAATAAAAAAAGATAAAATGCACAGACTGATAAAAGAATACCATAGCTCACGAATTGGTGGACATTGCGGCATAAGAAGATGCATTGCTAGGTTAAAACAAAAATACATTTGGAAAAATATGAATAAGATGGTGAAATAATACGTAAATAACTGTAAAGAATCCGCAAGAACAAAAATCACGAAACACACCAAAGAGAGACACTTAATGACTAACACACCAGACACATATTTTGAAACAATCTCCATAGACACGGTTGGACCACTTCGACCATCTAGGGACTTCAGATACATTCTAACTCTTCAATGCGAGCTAACGAAGTTTGTAGAAGCAATCCCAATAGAAACCAAACATGCAAGGACAGTAACGAAAGCAATAGTAGAAAAATTCATATTGAAATATGGATGTTTTAAAAAACTCAAAACAGATATGGGTACAGAATTTTGTAATCAACTGATAAACAGCCTGTGCGACCATTTAAAAATAAAAAAAGTGACATCAGCCCCATTTCACCACGAAACCCTAGGTTCGATCGAAAGAAACCATAGAGTTTTAAAGGATTATATAATGACGATTTCCGAACAAGAAAATTGGAGTGAAATATTACCCTACTATACTTACAGCTACAACACCACACCACATACAACTACCAATTATACACCTTTTGAGCTAGTTTTTGGAAAATTAAATTCATTACCATGTGAGATCTTAGATAACAATACAAAAATATATAATATTGATGATTATATTAATGAGTTAAAAATAAAATTGCAATTTGCACACAATAATGTAAAAGAATGTTTACTGAAAGAAAAGCAAGAAAGAATAGATAAACAAAACGCTGTAAACGAAGCTAACTTTAAAATAGATGATTATGTATATATAAAAGTAGGCAATAGAGTAAAATTACAGCAACCGTATAAAGGACCATATAGCATAGTTAGACAAGATAATGTGAATAGTTATGTAGATATAAATGGAAACGAAATTAAAATACACAATAATAACTTAAAAATATGTAAACATAAAATATAGGTAGCCATAGATACATAGATAGAAAAATTAATAATACAAAATAGCTAAACTAAAAAAAAAAAAAATGGTAACAAAAGAAAGATGACCAAATGTGCCACGAATGAATGCAATTCTACTTTCCTTAGAGAAATCAAAATTACATCAATCTTCTAAGGATGGGGATGTAATGCATTTGTAATCATGCATCATAAATTGCATGTAAATCATATGCGCATCTCCCTAAAAGAAAATAAGAAAAATGATTGCAGCTAAAGTTTGCATACCTTCTCAAAATGTAAAACTCCGAGTTCAATTAACTCATCGAGTAAACATAATTTACATACATACAGATTCGTATGTAATCATTTTTGTGATTCATTTACACCTCGTTATGAATGAGGTAAAAGTCAAGCGCATCAAATTCCAGCGCAAGCAAAAAAAAAAGCATAATATGCATGTACAGTGCACAAAGTTGTAAAGAAAATATTACTCACGTGAGGTCACCGCTCTTTTGTTACGATACACATAATAAGATAGGTAAATGATATTGATTGTAGGTAGCATTTAGAAAATAATGTAAATTGCTTACTTAGTAATAACTATTGATTATAAATAAGGTAGCATTAAGGAATAAACAGGGGAATAAAGAATTGACCATAGCGAAGACAGGTAGTTCTTATTCTTTAGATCGCAGAGGCAAGTTGGCCAGCGGTTCTAACCTTTTGGATGAAGAGGCTTCTGAGCCAAACATCGTTTCTATAAAATACCGAGGCAATTAGCCAAGTATTTTGGCTCGATAGATATTGAGGCACTCCAGCCAAATATCTAGTGCGGATTGAGGCATTTGGCCAGATCCACAGGAGAATAAGGCTTTTCAGCCTCTTATAAATATATTGCGGCCACACTCCATATATTCATTGATTAATCAAATTAAATTAAATTTCATCATGAACAGAATCTTGGATATTGGGGTATGCGCCATTCTATTGGCAATAAACATAACACTAGACTTACTGTACACACGACCAATGTACCCCCATTATAGTAGTCTCTTCGGCCTTTTGTACTCCACCCCGGTTTTTTTTCTGCTCGGTATTCTTCTTCGTTGCTACTGGTCTCTGAATTTTCGTCTGTAATCTCTTTCTTTTGATTTGCATCCAAAACAAGCGATATCATTGTAAGAGTTTTTCCAAGTCCCATATCATCCGCCAGAATACCCCCTCTAGGTCTTTGTTTTTCTCTCCAATTTATCCAGCCCTATGAGTTCATCCAAACTTAGTTTGCTGCCTTATGCTCTTGAATCTGTTAGCACTCCATTGGTATCTCTTACCTTAAGATCCTGAAGAGCCTTAATTTGTTCTTCAACGGCATTTTTACAAATTAATTTGTAAACATGAACCGGCTTTTCCTGTCCCACTCGATATATTCGATCTTGAGCTTGTGATTCCAACTGGCGATTCCAATGTAAGTCCATTAGAAGTACATAGATAACTCGCTCCAACTAAATTAAAGCCAACTCCGCAAGTGTTAGTGAAAGGAGTAATATTTTCGAAGAGTGTTTCGAATCATTGAAATTTGTCACACAAAATGGGCACACGATTCCTGCACAAATGCTTTTTAAGAATGTCCAAAATACTTATACACTGCGAAACAAAAACCGCCTTGTCGCCTGAACTTAGCACCTTCTCTTCGAGCACTTGAAGAATCTCTTTTTTTATCTTAGAACTGGGCCTATCTAAATTAATTACAGGATTTGTTTTCAATAGGACCTTATACGACGCTTTGGATAATGCTTCCTCTTTTGATCCATCCAAATTTTGAGTAAGTGAATCACCTGATTCGTTCTCATTTATCTTAAGTTTATCTAATTGTTTCAATAAATCTATTTCAGGGTGGCTAGTCTCACAATTATCAGTCGGATTCTTATTATTTTCATCATCCAGCATCGAATCTATTAGCCTTGGATGACAACAAATTTGTCTAAGCCTTAAAAGGAGCACCAATATTTGATGTGCTTGAATCTCTTCAGCACCATGTAGTTACACGATTTTCAGGAGCATTTTGAAAAATGCCCCATCAGGATCTTTAGTTTGTAGGAATGTTGCACGATCACCTTGCGGCTTGTAAAGTATATCATTGTCTTTCTCTGCACGTTGATATAGATATTGTGAAAATAATGTTCGAGAGAAAGTCATGATTCTTTGATAAACATTCATTTCTTCTTTATCTAGGATTACTTCTATTAAGTCCGTTTGATTTTCTGGAAGACAATTCAGAGTGCCATTCTCTTGAAGTTCAGCATTTGTTCGACGTAACATTAGAGGTTTCATCAATGTATACAGTCGTTGCTGTCGTCCGTCCGATTTGTTATCAATCCATTTTTCCAGTGCGCTAAATCATCAATAGGTGAGCACCTTAAGAACTTAAGTATTGTGTAAAGATCCATATCCTTATTATGAATGGGAGTGCCAGTAAGAACCCATCGATATCTTCCGCTTAATTGGCAAACTCTATCGGGAGATTGATTCTTATGATTCCTGATGACATGTGCTTCATCTAAAATTATCCTTTCCCACTTAATTCCAAATAACGCTCCATGTCATTTATTTTCTCGTGATGCAATATTGTAGATAGTCACTACCATATCATACTTCGATACGTGATGAGGCTTAGTATCTCGATTGTTTCCATGGTGGACGCACATTGATATCAAATTTCTTCTAGTATGCTTTTCCACCCCACCTTCCCACTGGCGCACTAGACTTACTGTACACACGACCAATGTACCCCCATATAGTAGTCTCTTCGGTCTTTGGTAAACCACCCCGGTTTTTTTTCTGCTCGGTATTCTTCTTCGTTGCTATTGGTCTCTGAATTTTCGTCCGTAATCTCTTTCTTTTGATTTGCATCCAAAACAAGCGATATCATTGTAAGAGTTTTTCCAAGTCCCATATCATCCGCCAGAATACCCCCTCTAGGTCTTTGTTTTTCTCTCCAATTTATCCAGCCCTATGAGTTCATCCAAACTTAGTTTGCTGCCTTCTGCTCTTGAACCTGTTAGCACTCCATTGGCATCTCTTAACTTAAGATCCTAAAGAGCCTTAATTCGTTCTTTAACGGCATTTTTACAAATTAATTTGTAAACATGAACCGGCTTTTCCTGTCCCACTCGATATATTCGATCTTGAGCTTGTGATTCCAACTGGCGATTCCAATGTAAGTCCATTAGAAGTACATAGATGACTCGCTCCAACTAAATTAAAGCAAAATCCGCAAGTGTTAGTGAAAGGAGTAATATTTTCGAAGAGTGTTTCGAATCAATGAAATTTGTCACACAAAATGGGCACACGATTCCTGCACAAATGCTTTTTAAAAATGTCCTAAATACTTGTACACTGCGAAACAACAATAGCCTTGTCGAATGAACTTAGCACCTTCTCTTCGAGCACTTGAAGAACCTCTTTTTTTTATCTTAGAACTGGGCCTATCTAAATTAATTACAGGATTTGTTTTCAATAGGACTTTAGACGACGCTTTGGATAATGCTTCCTCTTTTGATCCATCCAAATTTTGAGTAAGTGAATCACCTGATTCGTTCTCATTTATCTTAAGTTTATCTAATTGTTTCAATAAATCTATTTCAGGGTGGCTAGTCTCACAATTAATTATCAGTCGGATTCTTATTATTTTCATCATCCAGCATCGAATCTATTAGCCTTGGATGACAACAAATTTGTCTAAGCCTTAAAAGGAGCACCAATATTTGATGTGCTTGAATTTCTTTAGCACCATGTAATTACACGATTTTCAGGAGCATTTTGAAAAATGCCCCATCAGGATCTTTAGTTTGTAGGAATGTTGCACGATCACCTTGCGGCTTGTAAAGTATATCATTGTCTTTCTCCGCACGTTGATATAGATATTGTGAAAATAATGTTCAAGAGAAAGTCATGATTCTTTGATAAACATTCATTTCTTCTTTATCTAGGATTACTTCTATTAAGTCCGTTTGATTTTCTGGAAGACAATTCAGAGTGCCATTCTCTTGAAGTTCAGCATTTGTTCGACGTAACATTAGAGGTTTCATCAATGTATACAGTCGTTGCTGTCGTCCGTCCGATTTGTTATCAATCCATTTTTCCAGTGCGCTAAATCATCAAAAGGTGAACACCTTAAGAACTTAAGTATTGTGTAAAGATCCATATCCTTATTATGAATGGGAGTACCAGTAAGTACCCATCGATATCTTTCGCTTAATTGGCAAACTCTATCGGACGATTGATTCTTATGATTCCTGATGACATGTGTTTCATCTAAAATTATCCTTTCCCACTTAATTCCAAATAACGCTCCATGTCATTTAATTTCTCGTGATGCAATATTGTAGATAGTCACTACCATATCATACTTCGATACGTGATGAGGCTTAGTATCTCGATTGTTTCCATGGTGGACGCACATTGATATCAAATTTCTTCTAGTATGCTTTTCCACCCCACCTTCCCACTGGCGCACTAGACTTACTGTACACACGACCAATGTAGCCCCATTATAGTAGTCTCTTCGGTCTTTGGTACACCACCCCGGTTTTTTTCTGCTCGGTATTCTTCTTCGTTGCTATTGGTCTCTGAATTTTCGTCCGTAATCTCTTTCTTTTGATTTGCATCCAAAACAAGCGATATCATTGTAAGAGTTTTTCCAAGTCCCATATCATCCGCCAGAATACCCCCTCTAGGTCTTTGTTTTTCTCTCCAATTTATCCAGCCCTATGAGTTCATCCAAACTTAGTTTGCTGCCTTCTGCTCTTGAACCTGTTAGCACTCCATTGGCATCTCTTAACTTAAGATCCTGAAGAGCCTTAATTCGTTCTTCAACGGCATTTTTACAAATTAATTTGTAAACATGAACCGGCTTTTCCTGTCCCACTCGATATATTCGATCTTGAGCGATTCCAACTGGCGATTCCAATGTAAGTCCATTAGAAGTACATAGATGACTCGCTCCAACTAAATTAAAGCCAACTCCGCAAGTGTTAGTGAAAGGAGTAATATTTTCGAAGAGTGTTTCGAATCATTGAAATTTGTCACACAAAATGGGCACACGATTCCTGCACAAATGCTTTTTAAAAATGTCCAAAATACTTGTACACTGCGAAACAACAATAGCCTTGTCGCCTGAACTTAGCACCTTCTCTTCGAGCACTTGAAGAACCTCTTTTTTTATCTTAGAACTGGGCCTATCTAAATTAATTACAGGATTTGTTTTCAATAGGACTTTAGACGACGCTTTGGATAATGCTTCCTCTTTTGATCCATCCAAATTTTGAGTAAGTGAATCACCTGATTCGTTCTCATTTATCTTAAGTTTATCTAATTGTTTCAATAAATCTATTTCAGGGTGGCTAATCTCACAATTATCAGTCGGATTCTTATTATTTTCATCATCCAGCATCGAATCTATTAGCCTTGGATGACAACAAATCTGTCTAAGCCTTAAAAGGAGCACCAATATTTGATGTGCTTGAATTTCTTTAGCACCATGTAATTACACGATTTTCAGGAGCATTTTGAAAAATGCCCCATCAGGATCTTTAGTTTGTAGGAATGTTGCACGATCACCTTGCGGCTTGTAAAGTATATCATTGTCTTTCTCCGCACGTTGATATAGATATTGTGAAAATAATGTTCGAGAGAAAGTAATGATTCTTTGATAAACATTCATTTCCTCTTTATCTAGGATTACTTCTATTAAGTCCGTTTGATTTTCTGGAAGACAATTCAGAGTGCCATTCTCTTGAAGTTCAGCACTTGTTCGACGTAACATTAGAGATTTCATCAATGTATACAGTCGTTGCTGTCCTCCGTCCGATTTGTTATCAATCCATTTTTTCCAGTGCGCTAAATCATCAAAGGTGAACACCTTAAGAACTTAAGTATTGTGTAAAGATCCATATCCTTATGATGAATGGGGAGTGCCAGTAAGTACCCATCGATATCTTCCGCTTAATTGGCAAACTCTATCGGACGATTGATTCCTATGATACCTGATGACATGTGCTTCATCTAAAATTATCCTTTCCCACTTAATTCCAAATAACGCTCCATGTCATTTATTTTCTCGTGATGCAATATTGTAGATAGTCACTACCATATCATACTTCGATACGTGACGAGGCTTAGTATCTCGAATGTTTCCATGGTGGACGCACATTGATATCAAATTTCTTCTAGTATGCTTTTCCACCCCACCTTCCCACTGGTGCACTAGACTTACTGTACACACGACCAATGTACCCCCATTATAGTAGTCTCTTCGGTGTTTTGTACTCCACCCCGGTTTTTTTCTGTTCGGTATTCTTCTTCGTTGCTATTGGTCTCTGAATTATCGTCCGTAATCTCTTTCTTTTGATTTGCATCCAAAACAAGCGATAACATTGTATGAGTTTTTCCAAGTCCCATATCATCCCCCATGAGTAAGTGAATCACCTGATTCGTTCTCATTTATCTTAAGTTTATCTAATTGTTTCAATAAATCTATTTCAGGGTGGCTAGTCTCACTATTATCAGTCGGATTCGTATTATTTTCATCATCCAGCATCGAATCTATTAGCCCTGGATGACAACAAATTTAATTTGTCTAAGCCTTAAAAGGGGCACCGATATTTGATGTGCTTGAATTTCTTTAGCGCCATGTAATTACACGATTTTCAGGTGCATTTTGAAAAATGCCCCATCAGGATCTTTAGTTTGTAGGAATGTTGTACGATCACCTTGCGGCTTGTAAAGTATATCATTGTCTTTCTCCGCACGTTGATATAGATATTGTGAAAATAATGTTGGAGAGAAAGTCATGATTCTTTGATAAACATTCATTTCCTCTTTATCTAGGATTACTTCTATTAAGTCCGTTTGATTTTCTGGAAGACAATTCAGAGTGCCATTCTCTTGAAATTCAGCACTTGTTCGACGTAACATTAGAGATTTCATCAATGTATACAGTCGTTGCTGTCCTCCGTCCGATTTGTTATCAATCCATTTTTTCCAGTGCGCTATATCATCAAAAGGTGAACACCTTAAGAACTTAAGTATTGTGTAAAGATCCATATCCTTATGATGAATGGGAGTGCCAGTAAGTACCCATCGATATCTTCCGCTTAATTGGCAAACTCTATCGGACGATTGATTCCTATGATACCTGATGACATGTGCTTCATCTAAAATTATCCTTTCCCACTTAATTCCAAATAACGCTCCATGTCATTTATTTTCTCGTGATGCAATATTGTAGATAGTCACTACCATATCATACTTCGATACGTGATGAGGCTTAGTATCTCGATTGTTTCCATGGTGGACGCACATTGATATCAAATTTCTTCTAGTATGCTTTTCCACCCCACCTTCCCACTGGCGCACTAGACTTACTGTACACACGACCAATGTAGCCCCATTATAGTAGTCTCTTCGGTCTTTGGTACACCACCCCGGTTTTTTTCTGCTCGGTATTCTTCTTCGTTGCTATTGGTCTCTGAATTTTCGTCCGTAATCTCTTTCTTTTGATTTGCATCCAAAACAAGCGATATCATTGTAAGAGTTTTTCCAAGTCCCATATCATCCGCCAGAATACCCCCTCTGAGTCTTTGTTTTTCTCTCCAATTTATCCAGCCCTATGAGTTCATCCAAACTTAGTTTGCTGCCTTCTGCTCTTGAACCTGTTAGCACTCGATTGGCATCTCTTAACTTATGATCCTGAAGAGCCTTAATTCGTTCTTCAACGGCGTTTTTACAAATTAATTTGTAAACATGAACCGGCTTTTCCTGTCCCACTCGATATATTCGATCTTGAGCTTGTGATTCCAACTGGCGATTCCAATGTAAGTCCATTAGAAGTACATAGATGATTTGCTCCAACTAAATTCAAGCCAACTCCGCAAGTGTTAGTGAAAGGAGTAATATTTTCGAAGAGTGTTTCGAATCATTGAAATTTGTCACACAAAATGGGCACACGATTCCTGCACAAATGCTTTTTAAAAATGTCCAAAATACTTGTACACTGCGAAACAACAATAGCCTTGTCGCCTGAGCTTAGCACCTTCTGTTCGAGCACTTGAAGAACCTCTTTTTTTTATCTTAGAGCTGGGCCTATCTAAATTAAATACAGGATTTGTTTTCAATAGGACTTTAGACGACGCTTTGGATAATGCTTCCTTTTTTGATCCATCCAAACTTTGAGTAAGTGAATCACCTGATTCGTTCTCATTTATCTTAAGTTTATCTAATTGTTTCAATAAATCTATTTCAGGGTGGCTAGTCTCACAATTATCAGTCGGATTCTTATTATTTTCATCATCCAGCATCGAATCTATTAGCCCTGGATGACAACAAATTTGTCTAAGCCTTAAAAGGAGCACCAATATTTGATGTGTTTGAATTTCTTTAGCACCATGTAATTACACGATTTTCAGGTGCATTTTGAAAAATGCCCCATCAGGATCTTTAGTTTGTAGGAATGTTGCACGATCACCTTGCGGCTTGTAAAGTATATCATTGTCTTTCTCCGCACGTTGATATAGATATTGTGAAAATAATGTTCAAGAAAAAGTCATGATTCTTTGATAAACATTCATTTCTTCTTTATCTAGGATTACTTCTATTAAGTCAGTTTGATTTTCTGGAAGACAATTCAGAGTGCCATTCTCTTGAAGCTCAGCATTTTTTCGACGTAACATTATAGGTTTCATCAATGTATACAGTCGTTGCTGTCGTCCGTCCGATTTGTTATCAATCCATTTTTTCCAGTGCGCTAAATCATCAAAAGGTGAACACCTTAAGAACTTAAGTATTGTGGAAAGGTCCATATCCTTATTATGAATGGGAGTGCCAGTAAGTACCCATCGATATCTTCCGCTTAATTGGCAAACTCTATCGGACGATTGATTCTTATGATTCCTGATGACATGTGCTTTATCTAAAATTATACTTTCCCACTTAATTCCAAATAACGCTCCATGTCATTTATTTTCTCGTGATGCAATATTATAGATAGTCACTACCATATCATACTTCGATACGTGACGAGGCTTAGTATCTCGATTGTTTCCATGGTGGACGCACATGGATATCAAATTTCTTCTAGTATGCTTTTCCACCCCACCTTCCCACTGGCGCACTAGACTTACTGTACACACGACCAATGTACCCCCATTATAGTAGTCTCTTCGGTCTTTTGTACTCCACCCCGGTTTTTTTTCTACTCGGTATTCTTCTTCGTTGCTACTGGTCTCTGAATTTTCGTCCGTAATCTCTTTGTTTTGATTTGCATCCAAAACAAGCGATCCCAAGTAACATTGGAGGTTGAATTTCCTATATTTGAGGGCCGATCAATCTATTTTGGTTAAATTTACGTAAATTAGACTTACGAATTTAACCTCAAAGGCCACTGTCCTTTAAAGTTAATTAGGAAGGAAATTTTACTTAATAATTCCTTAAATTAGGTCCTCAAAGTAATCTTGACTTTGCAGTTAATTATTAGGGAAAAATTACGTAATAATTCCTTTTTAATTTACCTCGTAGGAATTAGGAGAAATAACGAAATAAATAAGGAAAATTTCCTAAATCTAAGGCAAATTTCCTTACTTTTTACCTAAATTTTACTTAACTTTGAGGTCACCTTTAAGGAAATGTATGGACTTTGCAGTTAGATCTATTCCCAAGTTCAAGGCAAGATAAGGTAAATATTCCCTGAATAATTCCCTATTCGATTGTGTTCGCTCTCAAAGTCCGAATTCCTAAAAAAGTTAACCTCAAGGTAAATTGGACTAAAAGGCCAAGTTTGGCGAAATCCCCAATAGTTGAAATTACAAAATAATACAACAAAAAATTAAAGTTCATTTACTTTTGTTTGACTTCATTATCACTGGAATTATTGAACTGTTCTTCCCATTGAATCATTTCATCAAGATTACAAATGTTGCTCCTATTTACGACACATTTATATCGGAATCAGTCAGGCTCTGGAATATCATTTGCATCTTTCTTCAAGATGCTAAGCTTAATTTGGGAAATAGGTACACTTAATTATTTGCTTCCCAACCATGCGGAATATACGCATATTCAACTGTGTTTGCATTTACCCGCTTTTTAACAAATCTTGCATCCAAATGATGATTTTTAAGATTTTTAAGATGTAAATAAATCAATTCAATTCTTTCAATTATCAAATCTCTTTTGCGAAATTCCATAATTTAGGGCGAAATGCCTTATTCTAAGTTGAAATTTATTTATAGCAATAAAACTCTCATAACCTTTGAACACAAAATTACCTAAATAAGGATTTTTGACCTCAAAGTCGAAAAATTTGGTTATTTCGTCTTGCTATCCAGGAAATTCGTCGTATAAGGAAAAATTGTAAGTCAAACTAACTTCTAGGTTGAGAAATGTAATATGCGCCATATTTATTTAACAAAACATGGTTGCCATATATTAAAGGAATGGATAGAAAATTTGCATAATTCCTTAATTTAATTTTTTCCATAGTTACTACAAAGAGAGCCCAAATAAATGATTTTTTCTTAATTCCAGAACGATTAAAGCATATTGAAATTAATTTCAATGCTCTAAATCGGAAACCAAAGAATAATTTTCAAAAATTTCAAATTACTATTTTTTAAATATACAATATTTTGAAAGCGCGTTGTTGTTTTTCGATAAATTATTTCCATATTTATCAATAAAAGTTTTCTCGTTTTAAAAATTGAATGCTTATAAGCTGCGCGAGTTAATTTTGAATAAGGCCATAATTTCCATATACTTTGCTAGAGCAATACTTCTCATAATCTTTCAATTTGGAGTTATGTGCCTTGTTCATAATATTTACATTACCTACTAAGGAAAATATACATATACAATTCTTATAAAATGTAATTCCTTCTATATTAACACACAACTTAACATGAGTTAAACTAGATAGAAAATAGGTCGAGATAAAGAAAAATTTACGTAAATTCAACGTGAAATTTACCTTAAATTTACCAAATCAAGGAAATGAGTCCTGTGCCCTATAAGGGAATATTCCCTAATTTCCCTAATATTTACGTCGATACGACGTCCTCTCAATCTCCACTTACGTAAATTGGACGTAATTATTAGGTAATCATAACTTAACCACAATTAGTCGCTGCCCTAATTTACGTTGAATAGACGTAAATTCGACCTGAAAAAGAAGGGAAATGTTACTTGGGATATCATTGTAAGAGTTTTTCCAAGTCCCATATCATCCGCCAGAATACCCCCTCTGGGTCTTTGTTTTTCTCTCCAATTTATCTAGCCCTATGAGTTCATCCAAACTTAGTTTGCTGCCTTCTGCTCTTGAACCTGTTAGCACTCCATTGGCATCTCTTAACTTATGATCCTGAAGAGCCTTAATTCGTTCTTCAACGGCATTTTTACAAATTAATTTGTAAACATGAACCGGCTTTTCCTGTCCCACTCGATATATTCGATCTTGAGCTTGTGATTCCAACATACATAGATGATTTGCTCCAACTAAATTCAAGCCAACTCCGCAAGTGTTAGTGAAAGGAGTAATATTTTCGAAGAGTGTTTCGAATCATTGAAATTTGTCACACAAAATGGGCACACGATTCCTGCACAAATGCTTTTTAAGAATGTCCAAAATACTTGTACACTGCGAAACAGCAATAGCCTTGTCGCCTGAACTTAGCACCTTCTCTTCGAGCACTTGAAGAACCTCTTTTTTATCTTAGAGCTTGGCCTATCTAAATTAAATACAGGATTTGTTTTCAATAGGACTTTAGACGACGCTTTGGATAGTGCTTCCTCTTTTGATCCATCCAAATTTTGAGTAAGTGAATCACCTGATTCGTTCTCATTTATCTTAAGTTTATCTAATTGTTTCAATAAATCTATTTCAGGGTGGCTAGTCTCACTATTATCAGTCGGATTCGTATTATTTTCATCATCCAGCATCGAATCTATTAGCCCAGCATGACAACAAATTTGTCTAAGCCTTAAAAGGAGCACCAATATTTGATGTGCTTGAATTTTCTTAGCACCATGTAACTACACAATTTTCAGGTGCATTTTGAAAAATGCCCCATTAGGATCTGTAATTTGTAGGAATGTTGCACGATCACCTTGCGGCTTGTAAAGTATATCATTGTCTTTCTCCGCACGTTGATATAGATATTGTTAAAATAATGTTAGAGAGTAAGTCATGATTCTTTGATAAACATTCATTTCTTCTTTATCTAGGATTACTTCTATTAAGTCCGTTTGATTTTCTGGAAGATAATTCAGAGTGCCATTCTCTTGAAGTTCAACATTTGTTCGACGTAACATTAGAGATTTCATCAATGTATACAGTCGTTGCTGTCGTCCGTCCGATTTGTTATCAATCCATTTTTTCCAGTGCGCTAAATCATCAAAAGGTGAACACCTTAAGAACTTAAGTATTGTGTAAAGATCCATATCCTTATTATGAATGGGAGTGCCAGTAAGTACTCATCGATATCTTCCACTTAATTTGCAAACTCTATCGTACGATTGATTCTTATGATTCCTGATGACATGGGCCTCATTTAAAATTATCTTTTCCCACTTAATTCCAAATAACGCTCCATGTCATTTATTTTCTCGTGATGCAATATTATAGATAGTCACTATCATATCAAACTTCGATACGTGACGAGGCTTAGTATCTCGATTGTTTCCATGGTGGACGCACATTGATATCAAATTTCTTCTAGTATGCTTTTCCATCCCACCTTCCCACTGGCGCACTAGACTTACTGTACGCACGACCAATGTACCCCCATTATAGTAGTCTCTTCGGTCTTTTGTACTCCACCCCGGTTTTTTTTTCTGCTCGGTATTCTTCTTCGTTGCTACTGGTCTCCGAATTTTCGTCCGTAATCTCTTTCTTTTGATTTGCATCCAAAACAAGCGATATCATTGACAATTTTTCCAAGTCCCATATCATCCGCCAGAATGCCCCCTCTGGGTCTTTGTTTTTCTCTCCAATTTATCCAGGCAAGTGCGTGCCTTTTATTGCTCATCAAATTAACTTTTAATCCTTTCGGTGGTTCTGCCAATACATCGTCAGCAGGGCAAGTTTCTTATGAGCCACGTATATCCTTTAAGCGATCTACCGTTAACGCTTTTTGTGTATTAAAATTAGTGAATCCAACCTTTCCCGTATATTAAGGTTGAATTTCGTTAACTGCTGCAGATAACTCTGACCAAGATGGCGCATTTTGATTAAGGGGAGCTTTTCACAAACCATTTTTGTCATCTTCAATAACTAAAGTCGACATTAATTCGATCTGACTGTTAATTTTCTACTTCAATTCCTCAGATCTGCCAGACATCCTTTTTCCCTCGTCTCGCAGTTTTGTTCCAACGGTATCCATCAAGTTATCACAAACAATAAGATCATTCTTCAATTTCTTTAATTGCTGCAATTTCTTTTCGTAATATTCTTTTGACACTAACTTTGTAATTGCTCGGGTAGGATGGCGTGTTGCAATAAATTCGGCTTTAATGTTGGATTGAGATCCGTTTGCAACTGTGGGAGCTGATGTCATTTGCTCCGAGCAATTTGGGAAGCTACAAATTTCAACAACGTCATTATTTTATTTAAGATTTTTCATTAAAATTTCTTCTTGAATAGGGGATCTGACATCTGGTTGAAGATTTATTTCACTTTCAGACAATGTGGATGAATGTTTGTTGGATTGCGATTCTCAACTAATTCCGGAACCGGTTCAAGACTGTGTTACTCGTCTTCCAAGTCTGAAAAAAAATGAATCTACCGCAATTTTTCTATTAGACTTAGATGTTACAGTTGGCGATGGTGGTTGTACACCAGCATCCTCAACAACGCTTTCTTCAGATCCGTCACTAGATAAATCTCTTGGACGAAATCCACTAATACTTTTTCGTCTACGAGGGGACAATGCCTGTCTTTCAATAAAGTTGTCCTCTTCGTCACTTTCACTCGCAAACTGCTGCGCTGCAGAATTTGAAGAAGTAGAATCAAACTGTTCGTCCGATTCACACACTACGCTATCATCACTTGTTACAATAGACGACTTTGAGTTGCTTTATGAGAATGTGAAGATTGTGCCTGCTTTTCTTGTTCCGCTTCACTGTCATCACTGTCACTACTAATAATTATAAGTTTTTTATATTTTCGTTTGACCTTTACAATTTCTTCCTTTTCGTCCGAATCGGTTTCACTAAATGTAAACGATTTTTGATCTTCAGAGATTTGATCTTGAAGAAATGATGAAGATAAATCTTCCTCCGCAAAGAAATCATCCTATTCGATCTCGTGATATTTGCTAAATGAAGATGTCAACGACATCTTTTCAATTATCAGTAAAATAATGTCAACAAATGCTTTTTAAGATCCGTGCAAATATAAATAAAAACACATATTTTAATATTACATAACTAAATTATTTCTATTCGGTTCCTATTTAGTGCGACCAATAAAATTATGTACGAAATGAGAAACTTCCAAGTTTGTAAACGATTTCCAGTGTACTTTAGGACAGATAAGCGTAAAATTTTTCTTCACAGTGCATAATATCTGCACTGAAGTGTGCTGAAATGTTTCTTTATGTTTGATATGAATTAAATAATAGAACGGATACTTATTATGGACTTGATGCTTTTTTAGTCGATACCAATAATGGAACAGATAAATTTTTTTACGACACTAGTATTTAGTACAGTATCGATACTTAAAGATTTTTGCCAACACCTAGGCAGGAGCTTCACTCTGCTCTAGACACCTTGTAGTAAATTTTTGAAGAGACCTTTTCTCAAATAAATTACAATTAGTAATTGCTGTAGATCCAAAAAGTTTTTTTTTTAACACAACCTAAAACAAAAAGAAAAATTTGATTAAAATAAAATATTGATAGAGGAAAAGGTAAGGTACACTTTCGTGTATAGTAAAAGTAACATCTGGGGGTAATTAAGCAATTGGCAACCGAGCGGTACATTTAAGAAAAACCCTTAAGCCAGACGTTTTTCGTGAAACGGCTTAATTACTCTATCATAAAACTGGCGACAGAGAAGCAGGATATGCTGCCTAAGGCACGAAGCAATATTCTGTATCCCTTGTGTAAGAATCAATTCTTGATGTCAGTGTTCAGTTCAGTGTCAGGCGGAAATTATTGAGTAGTGCGCGAGCAATTAATTAATAGTGTAAATTTTATTCATTCGCTCCATATCCAGATATTTTCAAAGGTGGGATGTAGCTCGTAGAATTAATAGAATATATATGTAGTTATAGTAGAATTATGTGTTGTTACAGTGTGATGTATGTATGATAAAGTGGGGAAATAGCTGGGGTCAGTGTCCGTCCGACCCAAACCACAGCAATTGGCAGCGGTTGGTAAGTCCACCAATAAATTGCGGATCTCCAAGCAAGGCCTGGAGAGATTGGCGAGAGTCTGAACCCCAATCATATTTTAGTCCGTGTTCGTCCGGTTATGAGAATTATGTGTGAATGTGAACGTAACCTCGGTAGTTAGGATCCTCACTGAGTCGTTGTACTCACAGATACTTTTCTTTCTCTTTCAGGCGACCAGTGAAGTATAGGCAGCACCATATGCCACGCTATTTTATTTTAACATAAAGTAAACCGTTAATAAAAATAATTTTTAAATTTTGATTCATTTGGTTTTTGTAATTTGACAACTTCAGAAGTGGGATAAAGATACTCGCGTGCGAAGAGAAGGAAAGGTGTTTTTTTTTTTAGTGTTTGCTTAAGTGGATCCTAATTGCAGTGAATTTGTGTATTTAATCTTCTAGTATAGTGTATAAATAATATAGTAAATAAAGTGTAAATTCGATGAACAAATTAAGGAAAAAAATGTTACGGGCAAAACGCGAACGGAAAGGAGTTGTACCGGAGTGGAGTGTGCAAAGTTTACAAATTATGAGAAACGACGCTGTGGGAACTAGCAGTGAAGAAAGCAGTGAAGGGAGCATCTCCCAAAATCAGGCGGAAAAAAATGACACCCTTGATAAATTAACAAATTTAATGTGTACATTGACGCATAATGTTAATACATTGACTCAAAGGAAAAACTCGAATGTTGGTAGTGAAGTGATACCATCATTTTACCCTGGTGACAAAGTACAGGACATCACATCAATATGTGGTTAGCTAAAGTGAGCGAATTGAAGCAAATTCATGGTTGGGATGACGTCACTACAAGCAACTATGCCACCAGCAAATTACGCGGGCACGCAGAAACTTGGCTTAAAAGTTTGGTCAGCATCAACTTCACTTGGGACGAGTGGAAAGACAAGCTAAGAACATCTTTTCCGGAAGAAATTGATTTCTATACAATACTAGAAACTATGATGAAGAGAACCAAAAGGAACAACGAGACAATGACTTCTTATTACTACGACAAGTTAGCGCTGTTGAATATGTGCGAGTTATATGACCGGAAAGCTGTGACCTGCATCATTGCCGGAATACCAGACAGGAATGTGCAAATAGCTGCAAAAAAGTTGGGAAATATCAGAAGCCTGAAGAATTACTGAAATATTTAAAAACTATCGACGATATCGATAACAGAAGTGTAGCCGCAAAATGGGTCCCACCAGCGTATAAACGACCAAACGAATATTACATCAAAGATGGTGATGTCGAAAGAGAGAAAAGATACAGGCTCAGCGGAACTAGGAACATAGAAGACAATAATCGGCGAAAGTGTTATGGTTGCGGTAGCAGAGAGCACATTCTGCCAAATTGCCCAGGAAAGAAACAGTGTGAAAAATGTAAACGGCCTCATGAAGGAAAGTGTGAGCAGCCCATATACAGGAACAGACCCAATACGAAGGAACTAATGATCTTAGAGGATAAGGAGAATAAACGTGAGAAATTTTTCTTTTATGTTATTATTAACAATATCGAAGTAGAAGTATTTGTAGATTTGGGGGCAGAATGTAATACTTTAAAACACTGCATGCTAATATATTTAAACCTAGAGTACACTACAGATATTATTAAAATAAGAGGGTTCGGTGGAGGCTCCCTGAATACGCTAGACACGGTTAGGAATGTGAAAGTTAAAATAGACAACGTCATAATATCCAAGGATTCAAATCAGTTGAAAATTTATGATAATAGTCTTAAGCAATTGTCGACTGTAGTAGTTTTACCCCAACGAAAAATTGCGTTTTGGGCTAAAGTCAACACAGTTCTACCACCAAAGCATGTGGGTTACAAAATTTTAAATTTTAAATTTTTAAATTTAACGAACACAAGTAACTCTGCTGTTGACTTTTATTTTAACTCGAGAACAACGATGAAAGAAAATAATGGATATTGTCTTCTGCGATGTATTGTCAGTATAGATAAGGATAAAGAATGTGTAATACCAATTATAAATCCAACGGATAAAGAGATTTTCGTAAATATTAAAAAGATTTTTGCGCGAGGAGAAAGGTGTTTCCCAGAGACAAATGAAATGCTTTTCCTTCGTGATGAAATTAATGATGATTTACGGGATAATTTTAAAATTGGTAAAACTTTAAATACTAATGAAAAAGAGAGACTACACACGCTTTTTGTGAAATATAACAACTGTTTTGCTTCCTCTTTGGAAAAGTTAGGTTGTACCGCAGCTGCAGAATTAAAAATAGACTTGCTAGATGACAAACCTGTAACTTACAGACCATACCGAATGAACTCAATAAGTAGAAACAAAGTCAAAAGAGGCAAAAGGAACGGTTTGACAAGAGGAGATTGCCAGCTAAGGAGTATAGTGAAGGTGATTTGGTTTTAATCCAGAGGAAAAATTATAATGAAGGGCAAAGCAAGAAACTCTTGCCTAAATATAGAGGCCCATTCGCGGTAAAGAAGAAGTTACCTCATGACCGATACGTAGTGTAGGAGAGGCAAGGTTCGAGACGCAGCGGTCGAGCGCCATTCGAAAATGTGGAATCCTCCGAACATCTAAAATCATGGATCCCACCAGGTGGAAGATCAGACACAGATGATGACCAGCATGAGGAACTGGAGTAATTAGCGAACGAGGACGTCCGCTCTGTCAGGATAGCCGAGCTGATAGAGGAAAAGGTAAGGTACACTTTCGTATATAGTAAAAGTAACATCTGGGGGTAATTAAGCAATTGGCAACCGAGCGGTACATTAAAGAAAAACCCTTAAGCCAGACGTTTTTCGTGAAACGGCTTAATTACCCTATCATAAAACTGGCGACAGAGAAGCAGGATATGCTGCCTAAGGCACGAAGCAATATTCTGTATCCCTTGTGTAAGAATCAATTCTTGATGTCAGTGTTCAGTTCAGTGTCAGGCGGAAATTATTGAGTAGTGCGCGAGCAATTAATTAATAGTGTAAATTTTATTCATTCGCTCCATATCCAGATATTTTAAAAGGTGGGATGTAGCTCGTAGAATTAATAGAATATGTATGTAGTTATAGTAGAATTATGTGTTGTTACAGTGTGATGTATGTATGATAAAGTGGGGAAATAGCTGGGGTCAGTGTCCGTCCGACCCAAACCACAGCAATTGGCAGCGGTTGGTAAGTCCACCAATAAATTGCGGATCTCCAAGCAAGGCCTGGAGAGATTGGCGAGAGTCTGAACCCCAATCATATTTTAGTCCGTGTTCGTCCGGTTATGAGAATTATGTGTGAATGTGAACGTAACCTCGGTAGTTAGGATCCTAACTGAGTCGTTGTACTCACAGATACTTTTCTTTCTCTTTCAGGCGACCAGTGAAGTATAGGCAGCACCATATGCCACGCTATTTTATTTTAACATAAAGTAAACCGTTAATAAAAATAATTTTTAAATTTTGATTCATTTTGTTTTTGTAATTTGACAATATAGAAAAAATCTTACTATCATCTGGGAAAACACAGATGCAATAAACAATAAAAACACCAACAATTGTGTTTACATAGTACCATGTAAGCACCATGCAAAGTCAATAAACTTTTTGTTCTATAACATAAAATATGCAAATGATAAAGTAAAAGGTACGAATACATAACATAACTACCTTTTACAAGAAATGCATATATATCTGAGGTGAAATTTCATGAAATAGATTCACCTTGTCAGGTATATATGTCATTTGCATAAGGTAGAAATTTATGCACAAGTAACATATAAAACAAATAAATTTATGTACAAACCTGTGCAATAATCCATAAATCCTGCTGTGAACACCTATAAATCACACAAAACACATAATTTACCACAAAAATTAACAATATTATCACTCGCGCGCGGCTAACATTTCGCGTATAAATAACACGTCAAACTCCATACTTTCGCGACGTTTGACATGTCACCCCGGGGTAAAAAGAGACGCAGAATCGAATGGGCCCATTCGCGTCGCGTAATTTTCCACGGTTTACGGAATAATCGCGAATTTTCGAAATTCCCTTTACACCAATGAGTGTGAAAGATACACAAAGGTGTGAAAGGGACAAGGATGAAGATGAACAGAATGAATTATGAGAGAAATTTTGTAAATTGACATCAAAGATGGCGAAACGATAAGTTATGGCAAGATTTAGGAAAACTTATCATAATTTCTCGAAATTAAAACTAATTTCTATGGGAAAGATGTCAAAAAATGCAATTTGTAATTTGACATCAAATGACTACAACAAATTCACATATTGTAGTCAAATTAATGCTGAAAATTGCAAAATTCATTTTTATGGATACGAAATCGGAACAAAACTATCTATAAAAAGGGGGTTCATTCTTCATTCTGCCTTCTTATTTTGAAAGCTGTCAAGGTGCGAGCATATGTAATAGCATTCCTCCTACTCAATTACAATTTTATGCAGTGGCATCAGCAATAAAAGAGACAGAATTTCAGCAAAACTTAGAGCATTTTTCAACTGCAGAAACATCAATTTTTCCAAGACAATTCGCAAACAACAAGGATTTTTCAATCACTTTATTTGTGAAATTTTATTAGTGACAAATTTTTAAATCAATTAAAGGTAACTTTGCGAATGATTCATTTTGTTTATCAATTTGCGTTAAGTTTCATTGTGTTTGCATGCCAGGTGTTGGTCATACACACATGTATGAAATTAACAAGAACGATTGAATATTTTTTTATTAATTTCTTCCTTTCAGCCATTTAACTATTTAACTCAAATAAATCGAAATTTCAACCAATTATTTATCGTGTAAAAAATATGCCATTAGGTCAATTTTACACAACATAATAATTGGAAACTAGATCTACCTTGAGTTCTAAGCATTATTTACTTTCAGCCATTAGTAAATATCATAGTTAAGATACACAGAAAGGGAAATTTTTCTTTGCCTTGCATATATGAAATATTAAAGTAGCATAATTTTTTCTAATTTGTCATTATTGAAAGAATAAATTCAAGTAAGATATATTTCTTTTTGAACATTTAAGTTTCTTTTAGTTATTAAATACATATAAAAATACTGAGAATCATTGAACTAAAAGTGAAGTTTATAAGCGTACACGTCTAAGTTAGGGGAAGTAAATTACACATAAGTGAATTTGTTCAAATTAATTTTCGCATAAGATTAACATTTGTTTGTTAAATTAGTATTTTCTTGCAATAAATAATTGAGTGAAGAATTGAGTGACAAATTTCCTCTTTTTATTTAACCGCTACACTCCACCAGAATATTTTATTTCAGCATACGTGGATTCTCGTTCGTAATTGCATTTTATTCGAAAGTCAGTTATAGGAATTGACAGATTTCATTTAATTTGTACTTTGCGAACGCAGTTCTTTCGTAGTTGTCAATTATTGGAATTGACACAACAGCTGTGGTAAAACATAAACTTTTTATAATAAGAAAAACTCTTGTTCTTTCAATGAGCTCTAATATACTTATACCCCTAGTTTTCTTATTAGTCCGTTTCCTTCCAAAACTACGCCATGTTGTGCTTATTAATTGGTTTTTAACAAAGAAATCTTTTGGTAACAAAGACTTTGTGCCAATTAATTACTACAAGCAGATTTCTGGCTTTGCTTTTTTGTATTATTTTCGAACGGGTTGAATCTTGGCGAAAGTGAATGTACACTGTTAAAACAGTAGTAAAATTCCCTAAATTTAAGACAAGTTTTTCCCTAAAGATAAATGTTTTTTTCACTGATAGAAAGGGAAAATAAGTTTAATTTCCATAAATCAATGAACATTCAATAAATTTAGGTATTTGGCACCAGAAAACCTATATAGTACGTAAAATTCCCGAAATGTTAAGCTTTCTCGGATATAAGAAATAGAACATTTAATAAATTAAGTATTATTCTTCATTAGGAAGTACCGATTGTTTAGGGATAAAAATCTGTTACACTTTTTCCAAGGTGGAGCTTTCCCTGAGCTTATCAAAAAATACCTAAGCTTACTGGCACAAATTGTTGGCACTCACTTTAGGGCGTTGTTTTTTCTGTGTACCCTTAATTATAAGCTTAAGTTACATATTTCTTCTTATGCTAATTATGATCGATGTTCCAACGAATATATGTGATGCACTTTATCCTTAACTAACCCGTTCCCAGATTTACCATATATTCACCAATTTGCAGATATTTGCGCCAAATATCATACTATGAGAAAGCTCGAGAATACACGTTGTTTAAAGTATGAGCTAACTTTATACTTTCTGCATTAGAGACTGAGCACTGCCATTTTCTAAAGTCAAATTTAAATTTTCAAGTCAACTCCATCCTAGATATTTAAAAAATAAATATGTAACTTGCGAGAAATACGCTAGGTCATTAAGATACAAAACTGTCTTCTATTCTATAAGAACGGCAAAGCAATTTATGCGTAATCCAGCATCACACTTTCTGCACTGAGTTCGGATTACAGATGTGCTATATATTCATCATTGCGGTCCATGTCACCCAAATACCTATTTGTTATACATTTTTACATGTGTGGTAGTGTCATTAAGTCATTTCTTTTGTGGTCTAGAATACCGTTTTGTTTTGGTTAATCTATTGTTACAATTGCAATCCATCCAACGAATGATAATAATGCCCTCATTCTGAGAAATCTCACGCGTCATCTTGCAGGACTCGTCAGGTATACGGATGGATGTCGGGACCGGGATGTAGAGCTCTGCACCAAGGTTTGAGATATTACTGGGCATGGAAAGTCTCGAAAGGGTGTTCCGGGGCGACGTTTATGCCATACAGACTTGTTCTAACTAGAATATAAAGAGAGCGCTTGTTAATAAAAGCATATATATATTCTCCGACAGTCAGACAGCAATTAGAGCAATATACTCTTCACGGTGAAATCAAAGCTCGTGTGGCAATACCTAAGCCGCCTTGCTAAACTGAGTAGATCAAATCGCACTAGCTTGATCGGGATCGCGGGATATCAAGGCTTTCCTGGTTGGAAACGAGAAATCTGATAAGCTTGCTGTACATGGCTCAGCCTCAGATGCAGCTTCTATCGGTTCAGAGACTATGTGCGGGTTGTATCTGTGCATGGCAAAGAGGGGCATTCGTGTCAGAAGGCCATGGTATGTACTGTAGGAACATCGTGGCACAGAGCCATGATCAGCGTTTCAAGACGATTTCGTCTATGGAAAAAGGGTGCGGGTGAGCTTCTGAGGTACAGTAGGACGGGCGTTAGATTGGTCTGATTACCGGCCGCTGTCAACTGGGGAAGTACTATGCCACTATTGGCGTGTGTTATGATCCTACCTGGAGACTGTGTCTGGATGATGATGATATTGCCTTACATATATTGTGTGAATGCGCGGCAATAGATAAATAATAAAAGCAACGGGAGAGAGATGTTAATGAGTGCACACTAGACCCTTCCAGTGGCCGCAACGCTCATCTCTCTCTTTAAACCAATCAACCAACCATATTCTTTTCAATTATTTTGATATCAGATGGAACACTATTAACACGCATCGTACTTGTTACTCCATAGCTTTATTCTTTCAAGTAGTTCAGAAACCGAAAACTGTTGGATAAATTATTAAAAAAAAAATTAATATAGAAATTCCTTGTGAGCCTATAACTCCAAACATCTGAAGTAATGGTGCACCTGCTTTTCCGAGTTCCATGTCGAAAGTTAAATACCATTTTGAACCAAGGTCGTTTGTGATGCTGATATTAATCAGTATCACATCCCTGGTTACAGCTTCGTGCCTCTTTTTTCTCAGCATAGAGGGATCGCAGTATATATTCGGAATGATGCGGCCTTTACTATTCTTCAAGATTTTCCTTCTGCCAATCCAGAGTTTAACTATATCTGGAGTAGGTTCAAACTTCACAAGCACATCATTTACTTCTGTTCCTTTATTGCAGCACAAATATGTCTGAAGATGACACGGTATCCGTATTTGACAATATCTCTAACTAAAAAAAACTTGCAATAACACGAATAATGGATCCAACGAATTGTTTTCCACATCAAAAGAAAATGCTCAAAATTATTGGAGTTGAACCTGAAGTCCCTGGTTGCTGGTTAAGCCGCCATTCCACTGCACCAAAGTCACGTATAAATTCATATGTTCAGGAATGAAATTAGAACCCCGCATAAATGATTTTTCTTAATCACAAAATTTATTTATTGTCAATTTCACAGTTTTCCATTTCACCTCATTATTTCTACCATGATTTCAAAAAACTAGTTAACATTTCAATTCTCCAAGGTTCAAAGTTCAAACGTTCAATCATGCAAGATTTTATTCTACCAAATTTAAAGTCTACTCATGCCAAATTCTACTCTACGAAATTCCACACACTCCACGATTTTTCACAACAAAGTTTTGGTTCAATTTTAATTCTTTTTTATATAATTACACGAACAAATCTTAGATTTCGATTACTTTTTATATTTGATTTCGAGCGATGCGATTTATTATCTCAAGAATTCGAAAGTTCGGGTACTATGCCTTTTCCGTTACAGCTATATCAAAAAACGGATCCGCTCAAATTCCCCTGAATCCATAAAACTATACATTCCCCTTTTCTCTTTTTATATTGGATTCTCTATTTTACTTCCAATCTTACGTATTGGTATGCCTGATATTTCAGTCAATAGTTCAATGGTCACAGACATTTTTCGAGTCGTGGGATTGATCATCTGCTAAATGTCAAATCCCATTTCTTCACATAAATCAGTGCCATCAGTGAACCAGGTAAGTTGGAAATTTATTTACAAATTGTGTTTTGTTTTTTGTTTTAGATTTGTTCGTGTGCATGATTATCGTTTGGTAATTGTTATGATATATTTTTTCTATTTGTTGTGTAAATTCGCCTTGTTTAGTGGTTACAAATACTATGTTGCATATGTACCTACTGTTTGTTTACATTGTATTACAGCATTTACTAACCTAACTTTATATTTCAGTACAACAACATAACCTTTTGTGGCCCTGATCATACAATACTGTGAAGCTAACCAGATTAGATAAGTCTTAAGTGTTTCTTTAATTATGACAAATTTTCTTTGTGTTGTTTTTCCATTTTCTTTCAGGTTCACCATGATTGGACAATGGATACCCTTCATCTAGCGTTCGCTCTCCCGGAACATACTCCCGGCCTTGGCATCGTGGTCTATGGAGATGCCAAACATTTGTTGGATTATGCAGACCTTGATCAACACATACGAGTAGTTTTCGATTTAATTTTTTTGAAATTATGTTATCTTAATGACATTCAATCAATTACAGTTGTCATGCGGATGTTCTGCTGGGTACCTGAAAGTAAGAGAAAAAGGAGTGAAACAGGATAGGGTTATAGCGCCCAACTCGCTATCAGGATTAGAGGATTTCGGAAGATAATTCGACAGGATGTAAAATAGACATAGGACATTCCGAATGGACATAAGGTTCTTTGGATAAAGGATATGGATATTGGACTCTAAAGGTGGTGACAAATGGTGAGAATTAGTTTTGATTGTGATATTGTTCCATTTGATTTTATGCAAATGATCTAATATGCGTTGGCGATTAATTTTTCTATTCTATGTTGCGTGGGTTTATTGGTAAGAGGCAAATTTTCGTGATAGGTCTCTTTAGAACTGTGTTCCTTGTTTTTAGCGATACGACGCGAACGAGTCCATCTGGGCCTGGGTGTGTTTCCAGTATTCGTCCTAGATTCCAACGTGATGGTGGCAGATTTTCATCTTTTAAGATAACTAAATCTCCAACTTTAACATTCTCTGTTTTCTTTGCCCACTTTGGGCGTTGTTGTAGTCTACATAAATATTCCGCGTTCCACCTTTTCCAGAAGGTTTGATGCAACTTTTGTAGAAACTGCCATCTATCCAATCGATGTGTGTTTATATCGAGAACTGAAGGCTCTGGTGGGGTTAATATAACGTCTCCGATTAAGAAGTGTGCTGGAGTCAAAGGATTTAAATCTTCGGGGTCACTGCTAAGTTCACACAAGGGTCTCGAATTTAAGCAGCCCTCAATTTGAGTGAGGACTGTGTTAAACTCTTCATACGTAAGTGTGGTATTTCCGATTATTCGTTTTAAATGATGCTTAGTAGATCGTACTCCGGATTCCCACAAGCCTCCAAAATGGGGAGACGCAGGGGGTATAAACTTGAATTGTACACCTTCACTTTCCAATATGGCAGCTATCTCAGCAGTTAATTGATCTATCATTTGATGGCGTTGTTTGTGTAGTATTCTACTTGCTCCGACGAAATTAGTTCCACAATCACAATAGATCTCACTGCATAGGCCTCGTCTTGAGCAGAATCTCCGAAATGCTGCTATGAATCCTTCTGCGCTTAAGTCTGTGACAAGTTCTAAGTGAAGCTCTTTGGTGGCAATACATACGAATAGAGCAATGTATGCCTTATATTTTTTCGGATTTCGACCCTTGTGAGTTTTTAGTTCGAAAGGTCCACAATAATCTAACCCTGTATGGGTAAATGGTCGATTAATCTGGATTCTCGGGGTCGGAAGATCTCCCATTAATTGTATTTGGGACTTAGCTTTTTGTCTATAACACGGCATGCATTTGTGTATGTGGTGTCGTATGGTATTTCTTGCATTCAAGATCCAATAAGTTTTATTAATTAAATTCATCATGAGCTGCGGACCGCCGTGTAAGGTATCTTTATGCGTCTTCTCTATTACTAATTTAGTCAGATGACATTTGTCTGACAGAATTATTGGAAATCTTTCATTATATGTGAGGTTCGAATGTCGTAAACGTCCACCTACTCTTAGGATTCCATTAACATCCACGAATGGATTCAGTTTGAGCAATCGACTTTTACCATCAACAGATTTATTTTCTTTTAACGCTATAATATCAGTCGTGAATTGTTGCCTTTGTGCTTCTTTTATCAATGTGTTTAGCGCCTCCTGTATTTCAATAGCTTTGAGGTATCCATTCTCTCTTCCTTCTCGTGGTTTTCTTAGATTAGACAAGAAGCGTTTACAGTAAGCAGTTACGTGTAATAGTCTTTTCAGTGATGAGTACTTTGTGATTAAGTCGTCTTCTGCAATGTTGACTGTATGGACGAGGATTTTTCTTTGCTCTAACTCAGTGTTTTTGATTTCTTTTCCGTTTGGCCAGTACTCTTTCTCTTTGATTAGCCAGTCGGGGCCATGCCACCATAGTTTATGGTTTCGAAGTTCTCCTGGATACATGCCTCTAGAAGCGCAATCCGCTGGATTCTCTTTTGATGGGACGTGACTCCACACATTCTGCCCGAGAATTTCATGAATTAGAGACACTCGATTGGCAACAAAGGTGGTCCATTTGGTGGGATGACCTCTCAACCACGCAATCACTATTTCAGAGTCGGTCCATGTATGCAGGAAAATTGGTTTTGTCATATTCAAGGCTTGTGTGACATGCTGTATCAACTTAGCTAACAAGAAGGCCCCACACAGTTCCAAACGAGGAAGAGACACTGTCTTGATCGGTGCTACTTTGGTCTTTGCCGCGATGAGATTTGCATGTCGTCTTCCAGTTGCATCTATAGTGCGAACGTAGATGACTGCTGCGTAAGCTTTGATCGATGCGTCCGAGAAGCCATGGATTTCAATGTTTGACATAGTATCCGAGATATTTATCCATCTTGTAATCTGAATTCTTCCAACTTCATTAATTTTTCTTTTGTAGGTAAGCCATTCATTCTCTAGAGTCTCAGTGACTGGTTCATCCCATCCCAGGCCAGATAGCCACAATTTTTGTATAATTAATTTCGCCAGAATGATTGAAGGTGCCAGCCAGCCTAAAGGGTCGAATAGTTTGGATACTTCTGACAATATATTTCGCTTTGTCCATTTTGAGGATTCGGTTTCAAAGTTGATAGAATAAGAGAATGTGTCTGATTGAGGATTCCAAAGCATTCCTAACGCTCGAATGTTTTCTATGTTGTTAATGTTCAAGGGTAAGTTTGTTTCACAATAATCTTCTGGCAATTCTTCCAACAATCTTTTGCAGTTAGAGGTCCATTTCCTGAGCGAAAATCCTCCAGCTTTCATGAGTTCGATGAGTTGGGTTTGTATTTCTAAGGCCGCTTCAATCGAGTCTGCTCCAGAAAGTAAATCATCGACATAGAAGTCCGTAAGTGCTATTTGCGAGCCAATGGGATATGTCTTACTCTCGTCGATTGCCAATTGTCTTAACACACGAGTTGCTAAATAGGGCGCACACTTAGTTCCGAAGGTAACTGTTAATAGCTTATAATCTTCAACAGGTGACTTTAATGATTCTCGCCACACAATTCTCTGATACTCGGTGTGATGCCTTTTTACACGGATTTGCCGGTACATTTTTTCGATATCGGCCGTGAAGGCGATTTTATGTTTACGCCATCTGATGAGCAGTGTGGCCAATTCATCTTGTATTACCGGTCCTTTCATTAGTCTGTCATTTAGAGAGACCCCACTTTGGGTTGCCCTCGAGGCGTCAAAGACGACACGTAATTTGGTTGTGGAACTGGTTTCTTTTATAACGCTATGATGAGGTAGGTAACAGCTAGAATGATCTTTGGTTCCGTTCGAGTTTGCTCTATGGATTCCTTCACTGGAATGAGCTTTCTCCATATGTTTAAGCATGAGGTACTCTCGCAGACAATTATTGTATCCTTCCATTAGTGAAGGATTCTTTCGAAGCCTGCTTTCCATTTGGTATAGGCGGGAAAGAGCTATATGTCGAGATTCTCCAAGATAACTATAAGTGGTTTCATCTTTGAAAGGTAGTTCAACTTCATAGCGACCATTGGAAAGACGTCGGTACGATTTCATGAACGCTTCCTCACATTGTCGATCTTCTTCCGATTGCGTGTTTGCACCTTGGATTTCCTCGAGTTCCCAAAACTGCTTTAGCTGCTCATTTAAATCGGCGCAGATATGAAGAGTCGTTACGCTGACTGTATCTTTCTTAGTATCATAAATTTCTCCTGAAAGAATCCAGCCTAATGTTGTTTTCTGAGCAATCGGGGTACCTTGTGGACCCTTGATTAGACCATCCTTGATAATGTGACAATACACATCTGCTCCTAACAGCAGATCGATTTTACCAGGATTACAGAATTGTGGGTCAGCGAGATCTAGTCCCTGTATATGGCTCCACGTTGTATGCATAATTGTTCGAGATGGGAGTAGATGAGTGAGTTTTCTTAAAATAAGTCCAGAAATTTCAATAGTTTCTTCGCCGTTCAATGGTTTCATTCTAAACTTTACTATAGCATTAATTTGACCAGCGTAACTTTGACCTAACCCATTAATTTTTGCATTGATTACATGTTTTTTCAATTTTAGATTTTGAGCCATTGATTCAGTAAGAAATGAGGCCTGTGATCCTTGATCTATCAATGCTCGAACGATTTGCTCTTGACCTGAAGGCGAAATAATCCTCACCAGTGCGGTCGCTAAAAGAATTTGTTCTTTTGGAGCCTGACTTAATACAAAGGAGTTGAGATGATTTGCCGATGTCGAAGGGTAATTATTTGGAACGAATGCGGGAGTTACAGCTGAAAGTTCTGGTGGTGATGGATTTGCCCTAGGCTGAGAATTGGAGTTATTCGAGTTATTGCTAAAATGCCTAGTGTCACTTTGAGCTTTATGCGTTTGATTGTTTACTGCACCTACGAATTTGTTTCCTGCACCTTCGCTCGCTTTTCGATGAAGAAGAGAGTGATGAGGCTGCTTACAATGGAAACATTTGTGTTGACTAGGACAACTTACCACCAGGTGACCTGAACCCAAACAATTAATACACAAACCTTTCATTTTCACTATTTCCATTCTTTTTATAGGATTTAGCGCAGAGAATTTGGGGCACTGTCTGATTTTATGGTTGCCACGACAGACTGAGCAGATAGAATTCGTTGCCACATGAAAAGATTGAGTGGATGCCTTAGCTCTATTGTAGTTAGTTTTTTGATCTTTACTATTCGAGGACGTCTTCGTGGATATAGCTTCTAATGTTCTGAATCTGGCCTCTAGAAATTCCTTCAATGTGTTCCAGGACGGTAATTTCCTATCTGTACTGATTGTTTGCTCCCACAGTTGGTGGGTTTCGTGTGGCAGTTTTTGTACAGTATGATACACTATAACTGGGTCCCAGCCCTTAACATCTACTTCTAGATTAGACAATGCCTGCAGACATTCCGTTGTTGTATCTAGCAATCCCTTCACTCCTTGTGCTGACTCATGCACTAGTGAACTTTGCGAAAACAATACTTTCAACTCTGCATTGACCAGAACCCTTTCATTGTTGTATCTTTCAACTAAAAAACTCCAAGCAGTTAAGTAATTACTACCTGTTACTTGAAAATGTCGCAAGAGATGCTCTGGTTCATCAATTAGATGTAATTTTAAATACTGAAGTTTCTGGACAGAAGATAATGATTTATTTTCATGGACCAATGTTTTAAAAAGATCGTGGAATGTTGGCCATTTTCTATAATCCCCGCTAAATTTTTCCAAACTTATTTTAGGTAGCCTAATTGAATCAGAATTTTGTATTATTACAGGGTCACTTTCAGATTTTTTCTTCTCACACGACACTATTGTAGCAGGATACTCTGATTCAAATCTTTCTTCTATAGCTATATAGTTGTCTATGAAATGGGTCTCCATACTATCAAAAGTATTTTCTTTGAAATATTTTTCCTTTTCTGCCTGTGTGGGATTCGCTAACTTAAGTACAATTAACTGACGGTGTCTTTCTACTGCATTGTCCCATAGATCTTGGAAATCTTTTAGCCGTTTTATATAATATTTATTAGTACGCCTAATTAACCCATCTTTCTTATAATTGTCAATAAATCTTTCCAATATCTCTTTTTGTGCCAGTTGCGAAATGATCAATTGATCCATATTGACTCCAAATACCAATTTAAAATATAATGTGATAAAATGAAAGACTCACCAATGCTTTTCCTTTTCCAGAACCCAGAAGAATTTGCCAGATGACGCACCGAAACCGAAACCGAAACCGCAACCGAGACCGTTAGTGAAATTCAATAAAGTTCTTTGTTCTTCACAAAACTTGAGTTTTTTTATAATTTCTTTGGTTCCTATAGGATCCGGCTCTTGAAGGACCAATAAAAAAAACTTGCAATAACACGAATAATGGATCCAACGAATTGTTTTCCACATCAAAAGAAAATGCTCAAAATTATTGGAGTTGAACCTGAAGTCCCTGGTTGCTGGTTAAGCCGCCATTCCACTGCACCAAAGTCACGTATAAATTCATATGTTCAGGAATGAAATTAGAACCCCGCATAAATGATTTTTCTTAATCACAAAATTTATTTATTGTCAATTTCACAGTTTTCCATTTCACCTCATTATTTCTACCATGATTTCAAAAAACTAGTTAACATTTCAATTCTCCAAGGTTCAAAGTTCAAACGTTCAATCATGCAAGATTTTATTCTACCAAATTTAAAGTCTACTCATGCCAAATTCTACTCTACGAAATTCCACACACTCCACGATTTTTCACAACAAAGTTTTGGTTCAATTTTAATTCTTTTTTATATAATTACACGAACAAATCTTAGATTTCGATTACTTTTTATATTTGATTTCGAGCGATGCGATTTATTATCTCAAGAATTCGAAAGTTCGGGTACTATGCCTTTTCCGTTACAGCTATATCAAAAAACGGATCCGCTCAAATTCCCCTGAATCCATAAAACTATACATTCCCCTTTTCTCTTTTTATATTGGATTCTCTATTTTACTTCCAATCTTACGTATTGGTATGCCTGATATTTCAGTCAATAGTTCAATGGTCACAGACATTTTTCGAGTCGTGGGATTGATCATCTGCTAAATGTCAAATCCCATTTCTTCACATAAATCAGTGCCATCAGTGAACCAGGTAAGTTGGAAATTTATTTACAAATTGTGTTTTGTTTTTTGTTTTAGATTTGTTCGTGTGCATGATTATCGTTTGGTAATTGTTATGATATATTTTTTCTATTTGTTGTGTAAATTCGCCTTGTTTAGTGGTTACAAATACTATGTTGCATATGTACCTACTGTTTGTTTACATTGTATTACAGCATTTACTAACCTAACTTTATATTTCAGTACAACAACATAACCTTTTGTGGCCCTGATCATACAATACTGTGAAGCTAACCAGATTAGATAAGTCTTAAGTGTTTCTTTAATTATGACAAATTTTCTTTGTGTTGTTTTTCCATTTTCTTTCAGGTTCACCATGATTGGACAATGGATACCCTTCATCTAGCGTTCGCTCTCCCGGAACACTAACAATATTGATCAATTGCTTTCTGTCTCCCCCTCTTCCGTAATCGTCCTGGCGGGCGATTTTAATATTCATAATATACCATGGCATTCTTCTACCACAAGTCCTGCGGGCCGTTTCTTTGAACTCTTCTGTGAATCATTTAATTTACTTCAGCTAGTGGATGCACTAACGTGAATTGCTGATGCAGTTGGAGATAAAGCTAATTTACTCGACTTGTTTCTAACATCTCATCCGGACAAATATTCCATCTCAGTCGGTTCCCCTCTCGGAAATTCAGACCATTGTTAAATCACCTCAAACCTGTGTCGCCCAACTTCTCCACCTACAAGTAGGCTTCTTTGGCACTATAAGAATGCTAATTGGGAAAGTCTCAATAAGTATCTTAGATAAATTGATTGGTCGGTCTGTTTTGCCTCGAGGGATGTTGATGAATGCACATTGGAATGTAGTAATATACTAAATCTTGGCATGCGGGAATACATTCCGTATTCTTACAGCAGATCTCAACAACAGCATGCTCGCTCCTGGTTTAACGACAAGTGCAACCAAGCTATAAAAGCGAAAGAGGCTGCTTTTCGTGCCTATCAACTGCATCCATGTCCGGAAATGAAACAACTCTACAAGACTGCACGGAACACCTGCAAGTCCATTATCCAGAGAGAAAAATTGGTTTTTGATCAGAATATTAGACAAAGAATCTTGGTAAGCCGCAAAGGTAGCAAAGGTTTCTGGTCCCTGGTCAAAACCATCAGGAACAACTTCACCAGTTCCTCTATATCTTCACTACTTAATAATGTTGAAGTGATTGTTGACTACCTGGATAAAGCCAATATTTTAGCTGCTAGATACGCTTCAAATTCTTGTCTTCCACCCACTTCACAAACACCCGTTTTACATCGCCCGTGTGAATGTGTACAAGATCCAATACACGTTCGTACGAGGGATGTGTTCGGGGTCCTTAAGGGAATCAACGTCTCCAAAGTCGCAGGTCCTGATAGTTTTTCGCCCCTGTTAATTAAAAGCTGTGCCTCACCCTTGGCTAAACCTCTGCGCAAACTATTCTACTTGTCGTACTCGACAGGAAAATTCCATACTGCTTGGAAACTAGCTCACGTTCAGCCTATTCCCAAGAAAGGAGAGGGTAGCGATCCCTCAAATTATCGACCAATTGCGATCACTTCGATTCTTTCAAAAGTTTTTGAATCTATCATTAACTCAAAATTAATGAAGTATCTAGAAACTAATCATCTCATCAACGATAGCTAATATGGTTTCCGAGCTGGACGCTCAGCTGGAGACTTGCTGACCTTTCTGACGGAACGTTGAAACCGTAGTCTTCACAATTTTGGTGAGTTTAAAATCGTTGCCCTGGATATTTCAAAGGCCTTTAATAGAGTCTGGCATCCAGCCCTTTTAGCCAAACTTAAAGCACTTGGTCTCTCTCCTCCTCTTCTATTATGGATTGAAAGTTTCCTATCTAGTCGCCAAATACGTGTTTTATTAGATGGCGTTACATCTGAATCGCATCCCATAAATGCCGGTGTGCCTCAAGGCTCTGTTATCTCTACAACTCTCTTTTTAATTTTCATTAATGATCTGCTTTCCCTTACTTTCAATCCCATCCATAGTTTCGCAGATGACAGTACTCTTGATTTCGCTTACTCCTTTGACACTCTTGAGGACTCCAGGTGAAATGCCGCATGTGTTAAACGAGACTGCATGATTGAGTAACGATCTTAACAATATCCTCGCTTGGGGCAGAAGTACTCGCGTCGAATTCAATGCATCTAAGACCCAAAGCTGTCTCATCTCATTAAAACAAGATCATAACTTAACCACATCCTTGTCTTTTGATGGAGAATTAATTTCTGATTCATCGTCACTAAACATTCTTGGCATTAATATTTCCAGTAATTTAAACTGGACAGATCACATCTCCTATGCTGCCAAATATGCATCGAAATGTCTTGGCTTTCTGCAAAGGTGCAAGAAATATTTCAGGCCATCAAATCCAGCGCTCCTATACAAGTCCTACATTAGACCTACAATGGAATACAACTCCCATATATGGGCCGGGGCTGGTCGCACAGCCTTAGTTTCATTGGATATTGTCCAAAAGAGAGCCTTCAAGCTCATTGGCGATTTGGCAATAACTTGTCATATCGACTCACTCGAGCACCGCTGCAATATTGGATGCCTTTCGCTCATTTATCGCTATATGCATGGTCAATGTTCTGATAAAATATTTAGTCTAATCCCTTGTAGAATGATTCCTGCACGCAATACTCGCGCTGCAAACCGCGCACATCCTTTAGCCCTTCAAATTAAAAAAAAGCAGTAGCTGTTCTCTGTATTGAGCTACTATACTTTATACCCAAAGGCTTACAGCCATGCCTCCCTTAATACTTTAACATGGATTCATCGAAATTCAAATGCTCAAGAGAAACATAGTGTTATGAGCATTTGTCTTGTAGCTTGTTGATGAAAGATCATGTTTCCATATTTTATCCCTGGAGCCCATATTATTATCATCAGCACAATGAACAAACCGCGTAATTTTGGGAAATCCCGCCGCATAGCATTCTTTGACCATTTCATTGGACATATCAGTTGTCGATTCCTAATATAATCTTTCACTTTACACCACCATGTCCAGATATCACCAGCAGTAAAGCTGAACACCTCTACACTTATCTGCGAACCTTTACAATTCAGAAAATTGAGATATTTTTAATTTCTGCGAGAAAAAAAAACAATTACTTTATTTTTATTTATTTTTTCCCGGACGGGAATCGAACCTACACTTGTTAGAATCGGTCAATGATGGAGAAAGAAGAATTTTTAAGAACTTTTATTTTTATCGATTCTAAATCAAATTTTTCTTCTTGTATTTATGAATTTGATATAGAATTGTTAAAAATGAAAGTTCTTAAAAATTCTTCTTTATCCATCAATTACTTTATTGTCAATCATCAACTCAAAAGTAACGACTACAATGCTCGTCATACCCCGAGAAATCATATTCAGGAAAACTTTTATTTATTTCTAAATCATCGTCAGTTTAAGTTCTTTTTATGATTTTTGATCTTTTTCTTAACCCTCAAGTAAGCAGGTATAAAGTTGTCCAAATATGAGCGACATGCACCACAGGAACTATATAACTTCTAACGAAATATGTAGAAACACTCAGTTTGCAATCGAGTTCGCAGAAAATTCACATAATATATTCCATCTAAGTCTGCAAAATACGGCATCAAGATGTATGGGCATCTGATGCAAAATCTAAAAAATATTTTTATCCACGATGTAGCCAAATTTATGGCAACAAAACAACAAGACATGAAATTAATCCAGGTGAGCGTTTTTTCAAGGGTTTGTGCCATAAGTATAAAAACAGCGGTAGAAATATCGCTAAGGAATACGGATAACTTTTTTACGATACTGTCGCTAGTTAGACTTTTGATGTCATAGAATCTCACCGTAGTGGACACAGTGAAGAAAAATAAGCAATATATACCCTCAGAAATGTTTACTAACAAATCGTGGAAATCACTGTCGCCTCCGTTTGGATTTAGTACAGACAAAACCACTATTTGCTCATACGTTCCCAAAAAAACAAAAGTGTAATATTCTTATCAACAATGCACTACACGGACGAAGCAAGTGGCCTAAAAACTAAGCCAGAAATTATACAATACTAAAATAGTGTAAAAGGTGGCGTTGTCAACACGAATGAAATGGTCACACATTATTTTACATAATTTTTTCCGCATGTTGGCCAACTTGGTGAAACATGAAAGGTTTTTCTCTTAAGAGCAATGTCGGACTTGTTATTGAGTGTTCTAATTATCGATACAATGTTCGATATGGAAAGCGGTTCAAGAAGGAAAAAAGCGAAAAGAATTTGGACGAAAGAGTGGTTGCGAAACAGAAATAAATATTCTCATAAAAGTTTAATAAAAGAATGAGAGAAAACATCTCCAGCTGATTTGAAAAACTTTCTTAGAAAGGACAGGAACATATATCAGGAGCTGCTAGAATTATTAACCCCAAAAACAAAATACGTTTATGAGGGATGCTATCACTAGATCCAAACGAGCGTTTATCTGCCACAATTAGATTTTTTGCATCAGGTGCAAGCTTTGAAGATTTAAAGTTCCTTACCGCTATAGCACTGCATTTCTTCTATGTGCGTCCTTTTCCTTTTACAGAAATGTATTCAATCGTATATTTCCGATTTGCCAATAAATTAAATTTCAATCGGATTGAAATGTTAATCGATTACATTTTTAATCGGGGCTGCCGATTAACTTTTTCGTCAATTGATATTTTTTTCGACTAACCCGTTAGTCGTGTGGTCAACTAAAATTTCAATCCATTAAATTTTAAATCGAGGGTGCTAATTAATATTTTAATAGATTGAAAATTTATTCAATTTAATTAATTATGATTGTTAATCGATAGAAAAATGCCCAGGTCTGAACAATTTTCCATTTACTTGAAATAATAGTGTTTTTTTTCTTTTTCTGGTTTATAATTTTTTAAAAAAATGGTTTCTTTTTTTTTTACATTTTTCGAGTGTATATGTATCGAAAATTATTGTGTAAAAAGCTTAGAACTATCGGAGCAGTCTAACTGTGTTATGCTGTGACTTTTAGGTTGTTACCTTTACTACCTGAGCGTGCTCGCCCGACCTGCTTTTGTCTAATCCGCTCGGCCGACCCGTCTTTTGTCTAATTCGCTCTCCATGTCTTTATTCATTGAAACAGCTGCTTGCATTTTTTGTTAGAATTGAACCATTGCTGGTAAATTTAACAAGTAAGGATGGACTTTGAAACGTTTTTTCGGCCGGCGGCGGTAATTTCACCGGAACCACTGAACCAATTCTATAACCGTATTAAAATTTAAATTTTTACTATTTTTTTTTGCCAAAAACAATAAAAAAAAATCGTTCTCTCCGCCATTTTATTATTTATTAATAAATATTAATATCCATAGAATGCGGGAGAGTCACAGTCATGCTGAATCTAAATAATTTTGATTTTTTCGTTTTCGATGAGCCGTTATCATATACCAACCACGCCAGTGACATATCTACTTTTCGAGAAATTATGTTTGTTATTTTTGTGTATAAAAAGTGTTTAAAATAAATAAAAAAAAACTTGGTTTTATGTACTTCGAGAGTGCATTTATAAAGCTCAACAAATTTTATATTAATATCTATAATGATAAATTGAAAAATAGCCCGTTTTTGAGCATCTAAATCAGAATGGTGTCATTATTTTTTGGACAGTCGCTGACGTCACTTTTTGCTAGCTGCGGTCTACAACCTTTTTCCTTCCTTCCTCAATACTGACTTTACTAAGGCACAATTTTTTTCAATAGGACGAAGTTCTGCGACATTTGGAGTGTTGATGTCCTCCTCGCAAAGTAAATGTGGTTTAATCCAAGCCAATCTACATAGCATGGTATAGGGGCTGATAGTTAAGTCTGGCCAAAATAGAATAGACATGTTGTGTTCCTTTCGGCCTTCTACTTCTTGGCTATTCCTTAACTGCACATATGTTATTCACTGAATCAAATACCTGCTCTTTTTACTGTCGGACAACTTCTCCGTATTTTCTAATTAAAAGCACAAAATCGATCGACTCATGTCGAAAACTGACTCCGCCAAACTAAAAATTTACAGTTAATTTAATACTTCAGGTGTATATTCTCAAATGCATGTGCTTCGCTGGGTTATTTGTTAAGTTTTATTCTAATTGGAACACCATTAAAAGTGAACGAAACTTTCTGAATCGGGCCTTAGTTCTGAGTTATGATTTAAAAGAAGAATTCCGAGCCATAAGCATATATGTAGGTATATACGTAGTGATGAGTGACAACTAAATTGATGTGACACTACTAAGTAGTTACGAGCCACAAACGAATATATACAGGGTGTTTCCCCGTAAATGGTGATAGTACTCACCTTAATGAACCAAAAATTGTATGACAGGGGGGGGGGGGGGCAATATCAACCGTGTAGGTGTTTGTAACGAAGTTACATGCATTTAAGCTAGACACAAGCAAAAATGAATCGTCTAGCCAGCCGCCAAGAGATGAGCACACTACTGATCTGCAGATCAGTGGTCTCCCGTGCTGGTGGCATGATAGTAGAGCAAATATTCTACACCGGACGCCAGCAGCCAGACTGTCTATAAATAACCGCCCGCCAGTAGGAAGATAACTCAGTCGATCATCGAGCGTTTAAATAGACACAAGTCGAAACCACAGTCATCGATCAAGCAAAATATCCGAACGCGAGAAGACAACTCCAATGTAGGAAGAGTTGACCCCACCAGTGAAATGCCACAAAACTGGGTACAAAAGTCAGTCAGCACCGATAGATGGGTCAGTTGCCTTCCAGCAACTCGACCATATACATCTCCCGTCCAATCCTATCCGCAAGTCGTGTCGGCTAGTTCAAGGGCAAGCGCACGTTAATCGTGTTGGCCCGAGAATTAGTAAGCGTAAGCATACCGTCCCGTACCCCCGTGTAGGCTACTCTATAAGTCGACGTTAATAGTGTTGATCAGAAGAGTAGTGAACGCACACATATATTCCGTCACCGTACCATGTTGGCTACTCTTACGACGAAGCGCACGTTAATCGTGCTGGTCAGAAGAGTAATGAGCGCACGTATACATTCCTTCTCCGCACTACCGTGTTGGATATTCTGACGACAAGCGCATATAATCGTGTTGGTCAGAAGAATAGTGAGCGCACGCTCCGTCCCGTATCCCCAGGGTACGGGGCTGGTTCAGTCGTTGGAAAGTCTAGGAAGTTCTACCTTTTAAGATACAGGGCGTTTTGTGAGAACCCAGATTTTTCTTAACCACCCTGTAACTCCTCAACGGTTTATATTGCCCCCCTCCCTGCCATTACATATATTTTCACAATAATATCCCAAGCCGTTTCAATGGAATTTTATGATTAGGTATGGTTGGTTCGTTAAAAGATATTATAATTTTGGAGAGAATTGTCTCCTTTTGTACTTCTTGGAGTACAACTTGCTTTTCTTTTTATACTTAAAAAAGGTTTTTCTATTTTGTGACAAAATCGAAATCTGAAACAGGAAATAACGCAATCACAACAGAATTAGTACGTAAGTACCTACTACATAAAATAAATTAAGGCTATGTAGAACAGATCAATTAATTCTGACAGCAGTACCGAAAGTAACGTAACTACCAAGTACCGATTTCAAAGTAACGAGTATGTGCTTCTCATGTAACGAACAGTTGCAGGTACCGAAGTGTAACAATTTTTCCCATCATTACCCACAACGACTTCACGAACAAGAAAAGCAAAACCGGCCTTATATAACATCTTCATCCCACTTTCGAAGATTTCATGATGAGAAAGTGGTGAAAAAGACAATCTGAAGGAAGAAAATCACTTCAAACGTAAAGAAAAATCATTGAAGAAAAACTTATCCAACAAACACCATCAAAGTTTGAAAAAGTTTGAAGAAAGAATGGACTGGACAATAAGAACTGGATACACTAAAATAAAATATTAGGTATAACATAAATAATAATATTACATAATCTATATAAATAAAAATGAAATGTAGTTCGTTGATAATAGTATCACTTGACAACGACTGGACCAATTTGGCTAATTTTTTTCTAAATATTCGTGGTGGTCCGAATAAAGATTTTGGGAAAGAAAAATTGGAATCGGCAGTCCCTTCTTGGTGTTGCCATACAAAACTTTGATTTTTCACTATACAATTGGAAACTGCCTGAGGACGCGTTGACGTGGATAGCTCAAATTTTGTGCACGGCGTTTTCGTAGAAATTGCAACTAGATATTCGAAAAAAAAATAACTAAATAAAGCTACTCTTCTAGGTGTTGCCACACGAAATTTTGATTTTTCACTATATGCGTAATTCTTTTCTGGTTTTGTTTGTTATGGTTCTGGAAAAGTTTTCAGGGAAAAAAACTTGCCAGTGATTCGACGGTCAACGCAAGCCGATGATCTTAACGCATTTTGCAGGTCGCCCGTTCTATGCAAACACGTCAAAACATTGAAATTATGTATGAACAACCAATTCGGAGAAGTATTTTTAAAACAATTACTGAACATTGGCAATGACAGAATCCTCGCTGAAATTTCGATTGGTTGAGAATCGAAGACCGAATTATCCGAAAGGTGTACCCAAACATTGCATATAATTACCAACAATCTTGTATTGTTGAGTCAATAAAGCACGGCTGCGAAGAACATTGACTTCGACGAATTGAATTGTAAGATTCAAAGTAAAGTTGTTTGCGAATTGATGACGTACAAATGGGTGAATTCCGTTACTGGCCAAGATGATTGTCGCGTCACAATTGAAAGTCGGATCGGTAATCATAATGTTGACAAATATCAACCAACCACGTCTTTGTAATGGCACCCGGCTTGCGGTGAAGAAACTGACGTTATTGAAGCAAAAATTCTTAAAGAAAGGAAAGAAGGAGACATTTTAACACCACGCATCCCAAAGATTCCGACCGATATGCCATTCGATTTTAAACGCTTACACTTACCGTAGCGGCGTGGATTTGCAATGGTAATATTCAAACAACAAAGGTAGTCATATAGTATTAGCGGTATTAAACCTGAATAACTATGCTTTTCGCTGGTATGGTTGGTCGCCTGTTGCCGTGTCAAAAATCAAATGCTTCCCGGAATGGTTATAGTAGCCTAACAAGTTCATTAAGCACTTCGCAAAGTTGACAAACAAAATTATTTAGTTAAATGAAAAATATCAAAAATCTTTCCATTCATGTAAGAAAAATCTTATAAACGATCCTATATAGCAATAGCTGGCTTTTCCTAAGCCATTCATATTAACCGCAGACGCAAGTAATTGCACCATCCTAGTAGTTTTATCCCAAGGTATTATTGGTAGTGATAAGCCCATATGCTACGCAGAGAGGACCAGAAGAGACTTCGAAATATGTTATTCGGCTGTCCAGAAGCAGTGGAGTAAGGTGTGTATAAGATGATTAATTACATTAACGCCACTTTAGGGTAGGACCTGGCCATGCAAGTCTCTTTTAAAGAGAGTCCATACGTGAGAAAGGGTCACATCCTGCCCAAGGTGTTCCTGTACAGGCAGCAGGCGATATCCCATGGGGAGCAGCCGGATGCTGACTGACTACGGCGGATCTTGAGAGAAAACTCGATAAAATCCGTAATTTCAGGGGTAAACAATCGAGCCTATGCGATGAATGATACTGCGTGAGTGTATCTTATAGTGATTGACTCTGGATTCCAGGCGATCTTCGATTTCATCCCTAGTCTTACCTCGATATGCTGGCTCTGCTGAGATGGATCAACCATTCCGACCATACTCATGGGAACAAAATGGTTAATCCCGTAAATTTTAAGGAAGCAGCACTTCTAAATTCAGGTCCTAACGAGTCCTTCATATGTTGGCTACGCGATGAATACACTCACTCTAACGGAGGAGAAACCTCTTATGTTACCAGAATATAATCAAAATGATACCGGGAATACTGAAACTCCCACTAGCAAAAAGCATAAGCCAAAACTATTTGGCGCGGCTAAGGTCACACAGAAACCAAGCCTAGAAGGAATTCTTCTGCACTTCAGATAGAACAGCGTAATTGGGAGAGTCTTAAATAAAAGGCTCACTCTGCCAACTTTTCTCCGAAAGTGGAGCAACCCAGTTCGAAACGAAGAATACTTCACAGAAGCACGTCTCCCTGCCTTTGCGTAAGCAACCTTCATACAAATATGTTGCAGAGAGCGTTCCAGTGGGTATTCGTTCCACCGGTTATCTTGAGGTGTCACTCCACGCGGATTAATTAGAACTGTACAGGGTACTATTTTATGAGGGATCGCGGCAAGAAAACAAGGTTTTCTGAAGTTATGATTCCTGGGCTGCACACTTAAATCCACCAAGGCTGACAACGACCATAAAAGCCATCATAGTCATGGCCTGATCCCTGACCTAAATCGCCATCAGATAAATGTCCCCCATGTTAAAGCATCAAACATGCTTAGTAGGAGAATCTTAGTTTGGCGCTCATTCAAGAGTACTGGGTATAACAAGGCAACATCAAAGGATGTTCATGTAAGTTAATTTATAGTAATTCGTATGAATATCTTAGGGCAGCATTGCTGCTAAACACTAATCTATACCTTATTTCTCTTTCCAAGTTCACCTCGACGACATAGCTGCTGTTTCTGTCGCGGTATCAACTTCGGGAGATATCCACGAGGTAGCTCTGGGCAAGAACGACTAATCAGCTACTGCAAACCTGGAGGAAAATGCTATGGGGCAGCACAGATATCAACGTCAGCGGTGAGTACCTTCATGATTTTATATTTTTTAACAATTTAAATTTAAATCCAGGTAATAAGACAGAACATTATAATATAAGGAGTCCTACACCTAACACTTGCCAGCAGGTTCATTAGCACAAAATAAGCAGCGTAGTGAACAAGATTCCCATGTCTGATCATAGACATATCAGATTCCATATAGACGCCACATTTAACACATGACAGAAGTACCGAAATCCTAAATTAACTTATAGGGTACTCCATCAACAACACCTTAAGGCTGCAGTTGACTCTATCGGAAATGGCATTAGCATAACGGAAGAGCTAGCCTCAGCCACTGCAAAGCGTCAAACGGCTGTACTGATTTTGTTCGAAAACAGTTGACCTGTGAAGCAAAAGACCTGACATAGACAGGTACGTTGGTGGAAAAGGGAATTGAATTTGAAAAGAAAACTATTCAACAGAGCTCAGTTCTCTGGCATTTGGGGAGAATAAAATAAGGCTCCAATGGAATATAATAGTGAAATAAGAAGATTCAAAAGATGAACCTTTCGGCCGCAGCTACCTGGCTGAATTAGGTACTTTCGAAGACTCACATGAATGGTACAGGCTCACTTCAGAAAGATAATGGGAACTATACCGACAGTTGTGAAGAAACATTCGGGCCCTTATTAAAAACTAGTTTTTCCGACTCTCTCATTCCTGATCAAGGAATTTCAGATCCAGACCCAATTGCGGTGGACAAATACAGGGTCATTAACAGGAGCAAGAGGCTTGTGGGAAGAATCGTCACTCTCAAGAAGGTTAGATGGGCAACTAGCTTATTTAAACCCTTTATATTTCCTAGAAAATATTGCATCTTCCCCGCCTTACTACAGCAGAGTATTGGGAAAAAATGTTCGTCCCACTCCAAAAAACTTCGAGCCCATTACGCTCTACATTTCCTAATGTTGGAGAGATGTCAGGGAGGTAGTTATAGCCAAAGAAAGAAAAAGAACTAGTTCTCTAGCCAAATCGTTAATTTTTACTTAAGTCCTTGGAAAACCCCCTAGAACTACACATTCCAAGTAAGATTTTGATTAAATCAGTCCTTCATTCTAATAAATTAGCTCATCAAGCGGGAAAGTCTACTCAGACTACCATCTACACATTTTTTAATACCTCCTAAGATGTCGAGTCAATGATAGTCTGGGAGTATCTTAAAATGCTTAAGAACTTAGCGGAAGCCCCCTTTTTCGGACCAGAACCACTTTGTGGCACTTCAAAATGTTATTACCTCAGAGCTACCCTAAATAGCTGGAAGAACAGACAAAAATCCCTTAATTGCGAAAGGCTACAAGGACTACGTCAGCCAAAAAAGTTTTCCGACAACTCTGGCGCAAAAACCAATGAATTCCTACTACTTAGAAAAACAGAGCTTCTCTCAGACCATTGTCCATTAAGGCTTGGCCGAGACATGTTCGGCCGCTTCTGTAAAAATGAGCCATGAAGCATCGGAGCACCTGCTCTGTCGCTGCAACATATTGGCCAGGCAGCGATTTTTCCACATACAACATGCCTGGCCTCCGTTAGATGAAGTGTGGAACCTAAGTCCAAAAAGGGTTTTAGACCTTAGTAGCAGTCTAAAGCTAGAAAGGGAGTCAACTGAATGGGGATTCGCAATGAATGCGAGGTCAACGCTCGCACACCTCTCCACAAATCTAATCTAATCTAATCAGAAAGGATCTTTTAGAGATAGCCTGGTAAACAAAATAATTACGCCCATATCTATTTGGCCAAAAGTTCAAGATAATCACCCATAAGCCTGTTATTCAGTCCACCTACCAGCGTATTATCCCTCGTAGAATCTCCCAGTCAAATCATCAATAACACCTTGATCCCTCGTTGCAGTCCAAAACAATATCTCCTAAACAGATAAAAACAAAAACACAAAGAATCTTTTTTCCAAGAATATAAAATATGAGGATACTTATTTAATACTGAACTATTACCATCTCCCATACCTCCTGTAAAAATCGGGATATCATTCTCCCTAAAAATAAATAATCAAACTCGATAAATAAAAAATAAATATACAATATACAATAGTACAAACTCGCGTATAATCCACTTTTGTCCGTATATTTACATTTTCTGCAATGTCATTAAATGGCATTACGTCAAATCATTTGATTTCGCCTCAGTCATCAAATTCAACAAACGTTGCTAGGGCAACACCGAGAGGCGAGAGCTCATATTTGAATACGGCGGCTATATAAAGCGGACGAGCCGCTGAAGAAGTTCATTCTTGGTCCAGAGCTCATCTGGTTGAGGGACTAATCTAAGTACAAGAATATTCCCAACCTCCTTATAGAAGATTAATTCTATATTTCAGAGATCATCATTTTCAATATTCCGTCCCACACCTAAGCAGAAGTTTAATTCTGCGCAGAGATTTATCTGCAATATTCCGTCACACACCTAAGCAGAAGTTTAATTCTGTGCAGAGATTAATCTGCAATATTCCGCCCCACACCTAAGCAGAAGTTTAATTCTGTGCAGAGATTAATCTACTACATCTCCTGTTCATATTTACAGAAGAATAATTCTGACGCAGAGATTAATCTGCGCTTCTCCTTTGTAGTAGCATTTTGCTACACTTCTGGGCACGCGCAGAATACTGTCAGAGACTAATCTGACTCGTTTATTGACTATAGCACTTTGCTATCCTTGTGCTCTCACGTACAAGCAAAGGTAATTTGCTGCTCTTGTGCCCTCACGTACCATAAAAAAGCTACTACTCTATATAAACACATTGATACCACCTTGGGTTCAATAAAACTATATTCAGAGACTAATCTAGATTAGTTTTTTTCTATAGAAGCATTTTGCTGACCTTGTGCCCTCACGCACCAGCAGCATCAATATTTTCCCTTTTTCTTTGTGTTGATGACAGATAATAATTCTGGTCTTCTCTCCTTATTTCAGAACGAGGAGAACATTGGCAGCGCCTGAGCAGGAGCTCATTGAATTTGAATTTTAATTTGTTTTTTTATTATTTTTTATTACTTTTATTTTTACTTGAAGTTTTTACTAAATTTCATAGTAGTTTGTAGGTTAGTTTTAGTTTGAATTTTTCTTTTAAACGAACTATTGTGATATTTAGTTTTAAGTTGTTGAAATTTAATAGATTTTATATTTGAATTTTAAAACGACTGAGGTGTCCGTTATAAACCAGCACTCCCTCCCACGTCCGAGACTAACTTTCACACCCGTCTTATGCGTATTGAGCTTAAAGGATCCAAATTCGAAATTATCTATATGGTGATTATTGGTTAATGCTAGAGGAGTTCGATTATGAAATAGTGTATATATAATGTGCGCTGAACTCCAATAATGACGCCTGAAGTCGTATCACAAAAGTATACAAAGAAAACCCCCATAAAACAAAAATCAATGCAAATGAAACAACTCACAATGGTATGAGCAATGTACATCAAAAATTCAGATAGTGCAACTATCGATTCTGCTACTGAAAACTTAAATGACCACATATTAATTTCATAACGTCCCTTAATGAGTTTCCGAAGAAACTGTCACACATATTGAAAGGATATTTGCCACAAACAAAACAACAGCCGTTATTGCCGATAATAATATATTTCAAATTGTTCAATTCGTATTTTCAAAAGCCGAATAATAGAATGACGCACTAAGATTTAAGTCTTGATATTTTGTTATTTATTATAAATCAATAATGATAATTTATATATGGTCTTATTATTTATTTAATTTCCTTACTAAGCCGGAAACTCCTGATAGTATTCTTTACCAATATTTGCAAACTACAGCGGGAGCCAAATCCGGTGGTTGAACGTGGAACTTTTACTCGGGATATTGGGATGGTTGAGCGTGAGTCTTCTAGCTCCAACTCCCACAACGAGGATCCCAAGTTCCAGCAATCTTTCCAGGTGTATCATGTTGTAGGTACGCCGAAAAGAAATAAAAAAGACGCCACATAGAATTATGTTCTTAATCCGGTCGACACATACATAATAAAATGTTTTTCTTCCCGAACAGGAATATCAGCAGACAGTTGCGATCCGCAATGCAGTACAGCCGCAGAGCATCCAACATAAGAGCGAGACAGGATCCACATTACAAGCTTTCGACACGATCCACATAATTAATTATTCTTTTTAATTGAAATTAAAATGTTAATATTATTATTCGCAAAATGATCAATTATAGTTTTCGAAAATCGTTAAGACGTTGTAATATTTCAAAACTTGTCAGGAATGGCTACATAGGTAACGCTTATTTCTCGTAGTTATGTGACCATACTTTGTACCAAAGTTAACCTAATGACAAGTTAAGAAGCTATAGAGCAAAATTGGAAAATTTCTGGTGTTTTTAGAATGAAGCAAGTAATTTCATATACTTTCGTCTTTTGCATTAATGGGGGAAAAGAACTTGGCTATGCACTATTGTAGTGCAACTGATACAACGAGTTAAAAACAAAAATCGATAGAACGTAGGATTACCCGAACGACAAAATCTTATTGAATTCCTCAAAATCCTATCAAACTATTCATATTAATGTACTTCGGGTCCCACTATGATCCTGAAAGGAGATGTAAAGTTCCTCTCAAATGCATTCTCATTTTTCCCGAAAATATCAGAGAATCCAGCATGAGTTCTCCCACTTAATCTTTTCATAGCAAAACGAATGTAAACAGAAGCACGTGCTATTCAAATATCGTAGGATTACAAGAACAACATGTTTCCTTTTACAGCAACAACATGTGTCCAAACATAATCAATATTTCATTAAAACCGGTTTTCACAAAAGCGCGGGAGTATTTTATGAGAGTAAAACGTGAAACCTCCGCCCCTTCTCTTTTATTTACGAAAATGAAACATTTGCCATTCTGTTTCGTTGCATTAAAACCCTCGAGAATACTTCCCAAGCAAAACCCTCGAGAAGTCTTCACGAGGGTTTTCTCCCAAGCCATGAAACAGAAACCTATATGTGTGCGTTCGGAGTCCGTTCTCTAAAATGTTCTATATTGATGCTTATGGAAAAGTGTCAAACATTGACCTTAAATATGCTATAGAGCCTAAACTACTATCCATACAGGAAAATAGTCTTATAGTAACTTACAGCTTGGTTCCTTACCTTCCCAAAAGCTACACTTACTATATACCTTACTTAACAAAATTATAAAGTAGTTTTGATTACAAAGTAACCTTACCATTTTACGCTTAATACTTCTCAGCTGAGTGATAGTTGCATTTGTGTATGTGCAGCCGGAGTTCGAATCTGTAGGCAGCTACATTTGATATCATCAGCCCACGGCGTCCCATGACGGCACAGCGACATTACAATGATTACTCAGCTGAGAATTTTTGTTTGAGGAATCGTAGTCATTTTGTTAAGATAAATTTTATTCAATAATTTTGTTAGGAAAGGTATGAAAATTTTATTACTGTTCGGAAGATAACAAAGCAAGCTTAAGATTATCAGAACACCATTTTTCCGTATGAATTGTGGTTTATGACGGAGGAGCTATTCAAATCAAACTTTTGTCAGTTTTACATAAGAACACTGCAAATATCTTAGAATGTAACGACTCCGTTGGGCCCCGCATGTGGAAGGGAGGGAGTCTGTTTCAAGGCGTGTGAAGTATTCTCGAGGGTTTTGGTTGCATGCAACTTGCACTTTCACATTTTTATCTTTATTCATAAAAATTTGAAGAGAGTTTGATTTTTTTTTCGATTTTTTTTCTTTCTTTCTTCCTTTTTTTGCCGTGTGAATTTTAAATGTAAAACACTCGGAAATGTCGCCAACTTCCTAGCTTGTCATTAGGTTAAATTTGCTTTGTACTCTTCTGAGCTACGCACAGCTGCTGAGGTCAACGGACCTTTCTGTTGCTACCTACGCACTAAACATGGGCGTGTAGTAATCATTCGGTAAAAAAGTATTCCTTACTTCTCTAAAAACTGGGTACCAAACAATACCCAAATTTTTATTTGTTACTTGTACTCATATTCATGCGCGTAGCGAGGTAGGGGCACAGTTGTGAAATGCCCCCCCCCCCCCCAGAGAAGCCAGTGTAGACTCGGCGGACACCCCCCCCCCCCTGCTTAAATATCGTATATCTCACTGGGATTTCCAGTCATTTTCCATAGTCATAGCGGCTAAGATTCCCACTTCATTATAAAAAAATCTTTACCCCAATTAGATAAACATTGGGAGTGTACTCAAGCAAAAATTATTGACCTAGTCTAAGCTGTAATTGATATAGGTTAGTAAAATCCAGTGATGGAAGTCGATCAGCGTTCTAAAAACAGTCTACTAACTATACGCACAAGTCCCGACATTAGAAGCTTTATAGTACTACTTATCAAGTCGCCTATTCAATAATTCGTACTTCGAAAACTTCCTCAATTATATTCTAAAATGTTTGAAATGACTTAACTTGCCTAGTTAATTTGTCATCCTTAAGATATGACTTCACATTTTATGGTTGCACCAAAATAATAAATTAAAGCCTCCTCTGTATGTTAATTAACTTTTTGCTGAAACCACTTTCTTAATATGCAATGTAGTCTAGTCTAGAAAAACCACAAATTATGTCTCCTACTTTTTCCAAACCAAGCAAGTCCATTAATTTAGATTCAAATTAGCACCAATTTCTTTGTTTGGAGTTTACACCATAATAATTAAGCAAAGAGGTGTAATTTTTTTGTGTCTTTTGTAGGTTACTTTAGTCCTAGTATAGTCCTCATATACCCTGGGAAATCTCGAGTCTGATAGAATTGAAATAATATTAAATATTTAAGTACAATAAGCGCCGGTGATTTTGTGTCGGCAGCAGACATCAGAATTATTCCATTAAGCTTTATGTATTTTCTCTTATGATTTCATCTTCAGTTCTTAGTAGTAATCTCATTCTGCGGTTTCGTTCGTGATAATTAATTTAGCAAATATCTTGTGATTTCTCAGCTATGACACGACAAGAGATTAATGTTGACAATAAATTAAAGTTTCTTTATTTCTCTAGCGTTGAGATTACATTTCTCTCCGTAGTCTTTCTAGATTAGTAGAAACATTTGTAATAGTTTTGTTGGTATTTTTCTGACACAATGTTTCGTATTTTCACATGTTTCTATATGAAAAATTATTTAATATACGCGCAGCATCATTATGAACACAATAAAATAGGAAGCACGTTTTAGCAATAATCAGTAAGAGAAAGAGAAAGGAAGAATTTAATTAAAATTGTTTGTTAACCTCGACAGTACCGGAATGTTTACTTGTCGCAGGTGCTTTATTTAAATCTTAGTTATTGTTCTCAATTATCACAAGTTAAAATATCATCTATCTATTTCCATAGCTTCTATTTACATACGACTTAATAATGGTTTTGTATAGCCTATTATTTGTCTAGGGATTTTCAGCTTGCCGGTTGTATGTATACAAAAGTCTCAATCTTTGTTATATTTGCCTCGTCGCCTTGCGGTGACATTTTTATGCTCATGTACATTTGGACAGTCAATTAAGCTATATGTATATATCGCTACTGTACCAAGGTTCTTCCATGTAATCTAGCATAGCATTACATGACCCGAAAAGGAAGTAGACAAATTAATTTCTTGTTAAGAGAAACATTAGAATCTGTAGGATGATTATTTGGACGAATATAAGGTAGAAATATCATGAAAAGGGCATTGTAAGAAATAGCTGAAGTCTTGAGTAATACTTAGGAAGTCGTAACTCTGGGAAAGTGCGATAAATGCATTGAAGAGAATATGCAGATGAAAATGAAACTGTAAGTCCAAAATGGAAATATTTTCAAAGTATGAAATTTTTTAAATAAAAACGAAACTTTAGCGACAATATCAGTTTGCAATTTGTTTATTTTATATTAAATGCCTATAGAATGCCACGATACTTTATCGTCTTCTACAAAATACTTTGTAAAAATCCATAGGTCGATTTTGCATTACGTGATGTAGATATTCACATTTAAGAGGAGTCAGTACTTAGTAAAGGTTTCAATTTAGATACCAGCGTGCCTGTAGACGACAAAATTTACTATACGTAGGTTTGTGTTCTGAAAGTGAGAAAATTCATATAAAATTAGCCTACACCTAGACAATAGACCACAGAGACATCTAGCCAACCTAACCTGCGACAATTTATGACGAAAAATGAATATTTGCAGTTCAAATAAATTGAAAATCTTTAACGAAAATTAACTCTCGTAAATTTTGTTTGCACAAAATTTTTAAATATACTATTTGGCTTTGTATTTCAACAACTTGTAACAAAATATTGCAATTTCCCATCGGTGAAATATCGGGAGAAACAACAAGTTTTATTAGAGAAAAAATAATGAAAAAAGCGGCACTAAAAATGAAAAAAACTCGACATTATATACTAGTTCTAGGCTTTATCTTTCTAAAATAGTCACAATCTAAAAAAAATGCGAATTCGTACTAATCGGAATTTGATTTAAAAAACAATTTCTTACAACTTTCCGAGATAATATCGCCATTTCAATACATTTTTTTGTAATTTTCCCGACGACATTAACTAGACTTCTTCGTAACCTTTAATTTAAGATACAAATCATTATTCTGCTATAAATAGTTTGTCAGAAAATCACATGGAAAATGTACGAAACTTAATAATCGCTTAGGTGAATCAATTAATCATTTGGACGTGTAGTTTAGGTTTCCAGTTTGCTCTTGTAGTAACTCTTTATGCTGTAAACAATGCTTATAAAAGATTCCAATCTTATAGTATCTTAATCGAAAAAAGATTTAAATTTGAATTTTGAATTTCAGAGCTTTGTTCATCGCACATACATTTTGCTTCTATAATGGTGTCCAGTTGTATAAAAAAATTATTTTGATTGATAAAACAGATTTCTCAAATCAGGGCTAGTTAGTATGAAATTTTGTAAAGCACCATTTGCAAAAACAATGTCTCTTCGACATTTAGTTCTGTTGACCTTAGACAGACAAGCATTCCAAATACATTCCAACATTTTGTTAAGGTAGTGCTAATCTCTAATTAAATCCTTATTGAATTGCACAAAAATTAACCAATTAAGTATCAGTACCGAACATCACACATAATTAAAATAGCATCAAGACGAGCGACGTATTCCTTACTATGTAAAATCTCATAGGGTAGGGTAGACAAGGGAGGATGCGACATCTTTTTTTTTATTAGGTTTTAATTAGCAAATATTAATGCCTGATAGAGTTTTTATCTTTTCAACTTATTGTTGTAATGTTTGGTTATTAGCTATAAAACTTATTCATTTCTTTGGAATAGTTTATGTTATTCATATCATTTAGAATGAAACAAAAACTGTTTGGAATGTCGAATATCACCCAATGCTGGGATAGCGTCGACATCTAAATGGGAGCATTTAACACCAATTAATTCAGGTAATAATAATATAATATTCACTCATTCATTCAGAACATGAAATAACCAAGTCATAAAAATTATATAAAATAAAAATTAGGAAATTTTGTAAGCACGTAAATCAGCTTTACAAATGTAAAGTGTACTTGATCGGAATGCTTCGGGTGGATGAGGCTGGAATGTAAGTTCAATATCTTAAATCTTAGTGAAAATCAGAGCGGTATCTTGAACTAGACCTACAGAATGCAACAGAATTGTTTTTACGAAAAAAGTCAGATATATAGTTTGCTGAACTAATGTTTTTGTCAATAATTTCTCCAATAGAGCATTTATTACGAGATTTACAGTGAAAAAATCCTCACATTTAATAGAATAGTCATCACAAACCTTAAACTGCATCACTGGGATACTGTCATCGAAATCATAATCATCATGTTACTCTTATTCAAAGACTCCAGTCGACTTATCTGTGTCCGTAATGCTTAATGATCATGATGAATCCGACGATTCCAATTTAATGGTTTTTTAATGTCATGGCAATTTTCGTTTCAACTTTTCTTTGTATCGATCGTTGTGTTTCAAGTTCAACACGGTCTTTCTCTGGAGTGTCTACTATATACCTACCCCGATTTTTCCGTCTTATTAGATTTTGTTGCTGCAGGGCGCAATAATTCTGGACATACAAATTTCTTATTCGCAATGGCTGAAGTATATATTCGGTCGGTTTCTTCGAACTTATTGCCGCCATTTTGTTCCTGTTGTATGGCAATTCCATCTCTCTCTTTGACACTACAATATGAGTTTGTTTTATGCACCCTTTGATCTTAGGAGACTACAATTTGAGTTTGTAATATGGCAAAGTCCTCTCTCTCTCTGGTCTTACAGACTACATTTTGCTCTCTGACATCACCACGACCAGGACTCTTCCCCCGGTCTAGGGGACTTCGTCTGTTAGGATGTAGTCTTGTAAGATACAATGTGACTTTGGGCCAACCACCTACGGACATTCCCCGTCCGCTAGGACGTAGTCTGGTCTTGTACGATAGAATTTGACCTTGTTAAGATTCAGTTTGGGAATTCCGATGGCGTCACCGATGTCACATAAGTCTGCTGACTGATTCGTCCAGTTCTTGCTGACAACTCACCGGCTTGATCCACTCTGTCTTAACTAATTCTTATTTTACTAGGAAATTTAGCTGGAATCGAACCGAAAACTCGTGGTTTGTAACTGAAAGAAGTGTTCTTCATATGAGAGTATGATGTAAGGTGTTATAAATTTTAAGAAAATTTAAATAATTAAAAAAAAAAACACTTGGCAATTTATGTTCCACTTTATAAATGTATTTGTCATTTTATTAAAAAAAAAAAAAAAACAAAATACAAAAAATTAAAGCCGACGCGTTTCGTTCGATCAGAACATTATCAAGGCTAAACGACTACTAATTATCAATTTTGATTATGCTGGCTAGATGCTCTGAGAGCTAATTTAACGGGCAATTTTACATTCAGCGTGATGGTTTGGCTATGGGTTCCGCTGTTTCACCTTTTCAATCAGAATTCTTCATGTGTAATCTAGAAAATGAGCTTTTTAATTCTGGTCTTCCTATTATAAAAAATATTTTATTTTGGACAAGATATGTAGACGATATTTTATGCATGTAGATGGGACAACTTGAAAACTTTGTGAGTAACACTCTAAATAAATTAGACCAAAATATTTTATTTACTGTAAAAGTAGGCAATAATAAAATCAATTTCTTTGATCTGACGCTTAAAATAGACAATAACAAATTATGTCACAATAATTTTAGAAAACCAATATTTTCTGACACTGTAATTCCAAGTAAATCTTGTCATCCTTGGAATACAAAAATAGCATCTTTTCACTGTATGATTGAGAGACTATTAAAAGTTCCTCTTAGTGTAACTGATTTTAATAAAGAATTGTCCACCATCTTGACTATAGCAATAAATAATGGATATAAACAGAGTACAATTATCTGTATTCTAAAGAAAAAATCTTTCAATCAAGGGCAGCCCCTTCCTGATTTTGCTATATTAAAATTTAGGTTTTTTACGTATGCTGTGAAAATGATCAGTCTTAGACGCTTTTATTGTACCGAAAAGTTCTTCAGAATACGAAATCCTTTAAAATTGCTTATTATAATTTTTACTTTCCAACGAACCATTCTAGAAATAAATGCTAAAATCCACTTCAACAATCAAACTTGCACTGATAGGTTACATACGAAATTACTTACGGGCATTTATCTAGAGTATCATAAGAACTGTTTCGTCTCAGTGCAACTAAGGGATATTTTTATTAAATAAGAGTTAAAAAAAGTATTAGAAAAGAACGATGTATACATACAACACGACTTCTGAATTACTTCATACTGGAAAAAACGATTTCTTTTTTAAATATTACATAGCCACACTTTTCTTTCAGAGCGTGTCATATATGTTGTAAATTTATGACATTGCCGGCACTTGCTTTTCTTTTTATAAGTCAGTCCCCAGTGGTGGAATCCATCATAGCGTGCATAAGATATCGACTCGATCGGTAATCGATATCGTTTTGGGCTTTGTGTGAGTTCAGCATTTGAAAGGCATCCTCTCTTTTCAGCCTTGTTGACTTATGCAAAGGCCCAGCATTTGATAAACTGCATAGTTTATCATATCCTGGCATACGTGCCAGTCTAAAGTTATGCTTTTCCAGATTTCTGGTCTGGCATAAACACTGATGTTGGAGTTTGGGCATTGATTTTCAGAGCTCTAAGATTTAATGAAATATTAAATCCCCATTACATTACCTAAGTTCGATATTCCTAGCGGAAGATTTCACTATAATCTTATCGACTAGCAGGCTCTTTGCCCTCATCCAACGGAAATCATTTTATTCTCACGATAATCGACCATTTCACTAGGTGGTCAGCAGCATACCTACATGTACTTACAGTACATCTTTCAAATTTATATATTTTCCTTATCATATAACTACAAAGCCCTAGACAATGTACACTGCCACTGTACTTGAAAATCAGAGCCCACTCTTGCGCCCCATCGTCTCGACCCGTCCTGAATATTAACGTCAGCACCACTCCTTAAAGAGGACTTCACTCAACGAGTGCCGCATAACGACTCCCTTTTCTAATAGTTATTAAATTGACGCTTCAAAACACTCGAGACCACAATGACGGGCTACGACAGCAATAAGTATATTATTGTTGAGCAGTGGAGGTAAATTAGCATGCACGATGGGTTTGTAATCTAACGCTTACACTAGTGTGTAGTGCTACTTTCTAAATTTCCCTGTTTAGGTAACTGGTTGTTATGCAACCCTTGTCGAGCATCCTTGGGCTTAGGAGAAGGGTCATGAGACCCAGTGAACTCGTGGACCCAGCGGGCGCCACGTGGTTTTTTTTTAAAAACAAAAGTGCCACGGAACTTTATTTATACGTCGTACAGCACAAAATGGATCTAGTTCTTTCTAATAGATTGAATTGAAGAGAATATGTATACAGTTATGCTGTAATTCCATAAGAGATGTAAGTTACATTACATTATGACCACATTCTCAAATTCTCGAAATGACGTAAGTAAAAAAAAAAAATAAAGAACTTAAAGAATCGCGCATATTTGCTGAAATTGTATTGCAAACTTAAATGCAAATTCTCTAATCTAAATAAAAATATTTGGCCAGAGACTCAAATTAAAAGTTATACCAAGTTATATAAAAGTGAAGTGTAACAACAAATTATCAGGTGCAGTGAAATCCAAAGAAGCAGCAGAAATAATTTAGCGAGGGTCTGAAATAAAAACGTGGTATGTAGCCAGAGACAATCAAAGCTTCTACATTTATTTAGTATACATCTGTTTGATCAATGTGCTACATAGAATAGAATTTAAATGACTAGATAGAGCGGAACCTGCAGGCAGGGAAAAAACAACACAGACAAGAATGCAAGTTCATACGTTTAACCAAAGTGCATATATCTTAAGTTACTCTGTTATATGTTCTTTGGTTTAACTGAAAGACGACAAAAGCAATGACGGGTGGCGAACAATTTAACAAAGAGGTTTAAGATGAATTTTATAAACGCATAGTGAATTTAAGAGAGTCTTTTTCAGTATAGTTAAGCATTTGAGAAGTCATAGGTTTTTCAATTGCCTTGGCATGAAAACACAACAAACTGATAGGACGGTAATCAGATAAATTGTTCGGAGAAATATTTTTGGAAATAGCAATAACGAAAGCCTTCCTCCCATAATCATAAATACTACACACCTTAAACTATCAGGCTAACCAAAATTACATAAAATAAACATCCCATGAAAACAATAGCCTTAAGTATAACCTTCCCATGTTATAATGTGAATATTTCAGATCTAATTCAAAAGTTGTTTCTTTATTTAACTTTATTGGTTACTCTCAAAATTCACAAACAATTATCAAATTAGCTCTTTAGTTATCGCTAGTATTATCATTATCGCAATCCAAATAGGTTACTTCATTTACTTCATTATCTGAAATAAGACTCGCCTCCTGGATGAGAGAGGCGCTATATTTATACTCTACAAATTATACTAGAACCTTCCTGAATATTCCGTTGTCATTGCCGCCTTGCGCTTCTTATAATCATCATCGTCAGAACCTTTGTCTTTAGACTCTGTACTTTTCGTCTTTTTGTTTCCTTCATTGTCCTCGTCTTTGGATTTCCATCCTTTCTTCTTTTTACTGTTATCATCGTCTCTGGATTTCTTTTCTTTCTTCTTTTGACTTTCGTCATCGTCATTGTAGTCATTGTCTTTCTTTTTTCCATCTGTCCGCAATGTTTCCATTCCGGATTGTATGCATGTTGTGTAAAGCATTCTGTATTTCTGTGGATACGTCCTTTGCGGTGTGAGATTTCAAACTGGAATAACTTGCTCCCTAGTACACCACATTCTTCTTTTTTCGTCTATTTATTGCATTCGACAACGTTTCCTGCAGTCGTTTTGAAGGCGTCCCAACCTACTACATTTCTAACATCCACGCGAAGCAGTGGTCTGTGATGACCGCAATCTGCTGCGAGTCTGCTGCCCAGCTCGATATGAGGGAGTGCTCTGTGATGACTGCATTTTCATGCAAGGCCATTCCTCTACAGAAATTTCTCTCGCTCGCACTGCACTCCGCGAAGCTTGTCTTGGAAGATTCATACGCTAATGCATATGCTAGCGCTTCTGCGGTTGACTTCTTTCCTGCTAGCCTTAGTGCTTGTTGTAAATTTTGATCTGCAATAGCATTCACAATTGCCTTTGTTGACATAAACTAATCTTTCCACATCAGTCTACAGTTGTTGTTGCTTCTGAATCCTGTTGCGTAACTGCAAGCGATATACTTGCTACATGCGTTCATCTCCATGACGTAATTCTATCGCCTGTACTAATCAAGTGTAATCATGTTGGCTCTCAATCGGTATAGATTTTAATAGCTCTGATACAGGACCGCGAAGTGCTAATAGCAGAGCTGTAGCTTTGTCAGCATCATTCCAAGCATTTACTTCGGAAGCTGCCTCAAATTGTCTCTTTGAAATATTCCACGAATTTGGTTCATCAAATAATGGAGGTTTCATTCGGCCTGCACCGGATATTTCAGTTTCTTCATGCCTAGGTTGTCGATGCTTCATTTTCTCCATATCTGCTTTAAAATTGTCAAGCTTCTCCATAACATTTTGTTACACTTCCGACACTTGTTGTTGAACTTCCAGTACTTCTTGCAGAATTCCTTCTATTTTCACATTTTGTTCATCTAATGAATTGTTAAGAAAATCCTTCTGTTCCTGCAAACCGGTTTCAATTCTGCAAAGAACTCTTTTGCTCATCCCCACGGGCTTCCAGATAATTTTTTTGTTCTTATAAATATGCTCGCAGAGAATTCTTTTGATTTTCATTAGCTTTCTTCTGCTCATGTGAACGGTATTCCAGAGAAATCTTTTGTTCCCAAGAGCATTCTTTTGTTCATCTAAGAGAGATTTCTTTTGTTCCTGAAGAGCATTATTTTGATGCTCCAAGCTGGCTCCTAGAGAATTTCTTTGTTCCTCAAAACCATTCTTTTTTTCTCTTTTAAAGTGCTTGCTTTTGTTCCTCAAGAGCATTCTACATCTGTAGGGCTGAAAGCTCCATTTTACTCACTGAAGAACCCAATAGTTGTTCCATGTTCATCTTCGACTTTTCTTCAGCTTCCGGTTCTTGTGAATTATCTTCGAAAATAAATGTGTGTAATCGCTCGACTAAAACATCATTTGTGCCTGCCGTTTGTAATGACCGTTTGCCCAATTCCACTTTCAAATCCTTTGCTCGAAGCTTCCCTAGCTTGCGTCCCATTGCATTAGATTATCTTCCAGAGCTTTAATACCAAACTAGTCCCTTTTGATGTCACTAATCTATTTACAAACATACCCTTTGTAGAGTGGAAGGAGATTAGTAAGAGCATTATTAAGTAGTCTGACTTAAGTGCTGTTAAAAAATATGGACTTTTTAATCTTCTACACGCTGTTTTCAACCAAAATTAATTTATTTTTTATAATCAATTTTATAAATAGAACGATGGCTTAGTTATGTGTTCCCCGATATCTCCATTTCTAGCGGATTTATTCGTGAATAACTTAGAAAATTAAAATATTTATCTCGAATTCTCCGCTTTTATTTAACATCAAGTATTGGTATAATATGTGTTATGTCTCTAATTAGGTACCGAAAGAAAATTAGATAATTTCCTTAACTACATTAATACCTTTAATCAGACAATACAATTCACAATGAAACTTGAAAATGACAATACACTAAACTTCTTAGATTTAATAATAGAAAAACATAACAATAAACTCAAACTTAAATTATGTAGAAAACCGACATATATTTATACGGTCATACACAAAAACTCTTTTACATATTCCAAATATAAACATTTCTCCTTTCAGACCATGAATCATAGGACTCTCGTGGGTAGGGATGACACTAAGGCGGAAATCAAAAATATAAGAAAGATAGCACGCAACGCAAAAATGGATATGAAGTTAGTTTAGTTGATGAAATTTTACCTCGAAAACTAAGAAAAAAGCAATAAAAGAAGCAACAAGTCTTCAAGAAATACGAGTCGATGACCATATATAGGCTAGCCTACCATACATTGGGAAAATTTTGATAACCTTAGACAATAAGTTAAGAAAACATTGTATTATACAGGACGTTCATTCACTGAAAAAATAGATGAACATACCAGTTCTTACAGAACTAAAGATAACAAATCCAGTTATGCAACTCATTTATTAGAAAACAGTCATGTACCTGAAGTAGATGAAAAGATTTTATATGTGTCTAACACAGGAAAAAAATTAAGTCTATTTGAATCATTAGTAAACAAGGGCTTTAACGATAGCCGATGTGCTGAAACCGGTCTGCGCTCAATCCTTTAAAATAGTAAGTGTGATTATTGATTAATAAACTCATATAATGTTTGATTTTGATATGGTATTAACCGCCCGCTCAATATTAGGGTAACATAATCAACAAAGCCATATGTATAAAAATTCTTCTCTAACCAATATCTACCTCCCCACATGAAGAAATACATTGAAAGCATAACGTGAATATTTAATAGCGAGTTGCCACGCCATCTGAAGCTGATTGCAGTCGGCAATTTTTATCGGACGAGCCAGATGCTTTAAAGAGCAACAATTGGCAATAACCATAAGAAATGCGAACGTCCTGACACAGTCAAAGGATTTATAAGTTTTATAAATTATTCCACTTCCAGAGATGCGCAAGGACTGGTTTGGACACATTGAATAAACACCATTTGGCTAATGTTCTAATTCCTCTACAGTCTTTTAATAGCGCTAGCGTCATGTCTGGTAAAAATTGATGCCTACAGGCGATTATAAAAGAAACTCACCCTCATCCAATTTTCATCCATTGTTTAGCGCACAAACTAAATCTCGTGGTTGATTACTCATGCTCCAATGTTTCACTACCAAACACATTTTAACGGCCTCGAAACTCTATATGTATATTCACTTCTCTCAACCACTCTTGGAATCCATACCAGCCATGAAATGGGAAGTCTAAAGCTCTAGATATAATGAACGCCGAGCGTTTTTTACGCGCCGCAAAATTCGTTTGAATTAATAGTTTTCATATATAGCTGGAGCCAATATAACCAGCGCCACTTTGGGCCGCCCGCAGCAAAGTATGATCAAACTTTAAATTTTGCGGCGCGTTTTGTTTTCTTGTTCCTTATTAAATTTTAAGAGAACAAATGAAAATACACTATTTTGGTAATAGTTTTTTAATAAACTTATAGGGCAAAAATACTTGCTTTAATATTCATAATTAATTTTTTTTTTAATCATTTTTAAATGCTTTTCACAATTTCACAGAAATAATCAACACACCTCAGATAGTTCAAACTGTCCAGTGTAAAAAAACTCGTGGCTCTCATTGCATTATAATAGCCACAAAACGGCGCCGCAAAAAAAAAAACGCGCGGCGCTCATTGTATCTAGGTCTTAAGTTCTACTAAGACTGCAAAGAAGTACTGACAAATTACCAGGAAATTAAATTAACATTGCAAGCAATTACTATAGGTACCTTCGAAGCATACAGGAACCAGTTCAAAATTTGGACAGACGTCGAGCAGTTTTCTGAAAAGCACGAGATTTTGCTGAAGTCACAAGAAAGAGGCGGCAACAAAAGGACTCCTGTAGTAATGTCGCCTGCCTTGTGAGCACCAAGCAGCAGGTTTTGTCTACTAAAAAGTCGTATGTGGTATGTAGCTTTTGAATGCCGCCTTTTATGGATTGGTACTCCTTCCAATAGCCTTTCATGTCATAATATACGACCAGATCCCACTGATTGGAGATTAGACGGGTTGATCCTAGACCCTCGAAGTAGTTTCACAGCTTCGATACGAATGGTACTATTTCTACTGGTGGACTTCCAAGTATGGACATAAAAAGGCATGTCAATAAAAATGCACTCAGTGCTGAGCTTTGATATGATCGCCGTTTTTTGGCAGGAGTGGACTCAGGATGCTGATCTCTCTCATTGCTTCTGGGCAGTCTTGATGGTCCTTCCGTATTAAGATTCGATTGTTGATTATCCTCAGTGTCTATTGGTAGTGGTGCTAGTTTATATGTAGGCCTTCTCATGATTCCAGAAGTAGTTTTAACATCAGCAACTCGGACAAGGCCGTAATTTCCCTTGACAGTCTGAGTAACTCTTCCGATCTCCCATTCTATTGCTAGCACCATTATTCCGGGATGAGCATTCTCGGATGGCTGCTTCCACTTATATCTGTGTTGCAAGTCGCATAGGTACTCATTTGACCATCTACGCCAAAATTCCTGTTTAACGTGGGAAACCACCTCCATCTTTGTACTAAAGTAATTTCATGCTCGCTTGAATATGGATCGACAACTGCTGGTAGAGGTTCTCCGATAAGAAAATGTCCTGGTGTTAATGCCGTCAAGTCGTTAGGATCTGACGATAATGGAGTAATTGGCCTCGAATTTAAAATTGCCTCGATTTCAGTTGCTGCTGTTGACAACTGTTCGTAAGTAAGAGAGGCTGATGCTAGAGATTTTTGTAGCAGTGCCTTTGCGAACTATATTGCAGCCTCCCACATACCACTGAAATGTGGGGCACGAGGTGGAATCAAATGAAATTCTATTCCCTTTCTGTACCGTAATGATGAAATCTTTTCCTTAGCTTCACTGTGATATAATATGTCTTGGAGCTCTTCGATTCGGTTTTATTCTCCCACAAAATTGGTGGAGTTATGACAGTACAGATCTTTGCAATAGCCTTGTCTGGCGGTGAAGCCCTTAAGTGCGCCAAGGAACCCATCCGTGGTTAAGTCACTGATAAATTCAAGATGAGTTGCCTATGTAGAAGAGCAGCAGAACACTGCCAAATACGTCTTTTGAGAACGTTTTCCCCTTAATTTATAATGTGTCCAAATTGGACCGCAGAAGTCTACTCCAAATCTAATGAACGGTCTTGCGGATTAGACCCGGGCTGAAGGATGGTTTTCCATGTGCTGGGTCAGTAGCACAATTTCTGACTTTGTTCAGAAGTATGTTGGTATGTTGTGCATTCTTAAGTCTCTTTTATCCCGTTGAACTAACTGAGCTGATAATTTTGCGGCACATAATTCCAGCCGAGGAAGTGTTACAGTTTTCATGAGTGCTACCTTGGACCGTGCATATCAGAAAGGGCATGGATCTGTGTAGACCCCGCCTTAAGTCCTTTACGAAAAATTAGCCAGTTAGTGTACATTTCTATTGGAAAGGCTTCGTCCCAGTCCAGCTTAAGTGTCTACAGCTTTTGCATGAAAAATTTTGCAATCACTTTAACAAGATTTACCAATCCGAGGGGATCAAAAATGTGAGCAATGTCCGATAATACTGATCGTTTTGAGACCCTTTCAATCTCACTCCATGTTGTGTTTGCAGAAAATACATCAGATTTCGGAAGCCAAGTTAAACCAAGAGTCTTTATATGACCTTCAGTTGCTTCAGTGAAGTCTGGTTGCAGGTTGAAACATCTTAATTGAAGAAGTTCTTTTAGCTGCCTCTGAATTTCCTTTGCTTCAGATAAACTATTGGAACCAGTCATCACGTCATCAACATGAAAAGCTCTTCTAAGGGTTTCTGATCCTAGTGGGAATCTTGCCTTTTCTGCTTTCGCTAGGGATTCTAAACCCTTTGTTGCTAGGAATGGAGCAGATATCATGCCGCATGTCATAGTTCGAAGTTTGTTATAATTTATAGGTTTATTTGGATCTTTCCTCTATAAGATTAGCTGGTACATTTGATCTTTATCATCTAAGCAAACTTGCCGATAAATTTTCTTTATATCGGCTGTGAAAACGAATCTCGATATCCTGAATTGTAACAGAATGGAAAACAATTCGTCCCGGATAGTAGGCTCCTTGTACAAGGTATCGTTAAGTCAAATGTTTGATAACTTTGTTCCGGATGCGTCGAATATTACTCGGAGTTTAGTGGTACTGATATGCGGTCTTTTGATGCAATGATGCGACAAGAAATAGCGTGGCTTGCTTATTTCAAGAAGATCGACTTGGTCCATGTAGCCTGGCCTGATGTATTCACGAATAAAGTCCATATACTGTGCCTTGAGGATAGGTTGCCTGCCAAGTTTCCGTTCCAATGATAGAAATCTATTAAGTGAAATGGTTTTTCATTCCCCCAATGCCTAGGGATTCTGTTAGAAGGGCAAACTTACTATGAACCTTCCTTCTTGTGTTCTCCTCATATTTTGATTAAAATGATTTACGCATCGCTGTTTTGAAATTGTTATTTTGTTTTCCTCATATGCTGAATCAACTTCTTCCAATTTCCAGAAATTTTCTGTCTGCTGTTCAGTCCTACAATTGCCACATGTTAATGTATTTGAGGATTCTCCGTCAACCTTGCCAGATACCACCCATCCAAACACTGGTTTCTTTATGGTTGTTAAGTTGTCCGCCAACTTTATTTGACCAATTGACATGATTTGAAAGTATATTTCTACTCCGAGCAGAAAATCGACTCCACTTGGTCGGTGGAACTTCGGATCGGCTAATGTCACATTGCAGGGAATTGGCCACTACTACTTGTGGTGGTTGATGTGAGGTGATCCTGGGCAAAACAAAGGCTTCCAGTCTGCTAGAAGACACAGTTGTTCTTGACTGTAATAGAACATTGAATCGTGTTTGTGATGTTGCTTGCTCTGTCCAACGCCTTGAATTTGCATAAGCTCAGGCGTTTCGTTTAATCCAAGCTCTTTAACCATTTTCTCTGTTATGAAATTTAGCTGCGATCGGGAGTCCAGCACGGCTCTACACTCCACAGTTTAGCCCTCATGATTTACGTGTTTGATAAGTACAGTGCGCAAGATGACGTAACCTCTCTTTTGGCGAGTGCCGTGTATTGACAGTGTGGTTGCATTTTCTTTCAATATGGGCACAGCCTCTTCAGGTGAATTGACGACTGCTGCTTTGACCTTCAATTGTGTATTTGTGTACGATGGCTGGCTCTTCTTGGGAACTGGAGTTAACACCTTCTCTAGGTGCACCAAATTGTTATACATTTTTGAACATCCTCTTGAAGTATATTGCGATGCACAATGTTCAAGCTTGTGACAGTTTGTGCACCATTTTGTCTTTCTAAGGAAGGCCAGTCGACTATATGGGTGTAATCGTAGAAATCCTTGACACGCGAACAGCGGATGATTCCCTTGAAACGCATACATTGTTGAGTAAATTTGGCGATTAAAGTAAGGGATTTAGCTGAATGATACTTTTCGGGGCTTCTGGCTTTACTTCCCAAAGCCTATAGTCATTGAAAACGTGTTTCCAAAAAATCTAGGAACGCTTTTATGGGCTGCAGCCTTTTAGGATGGGACAACGACTGTCCATATAATCCATGAGTGGTTTTATCCAACTTTCTAGTTAGCAGATAATACAGCAGATCCCTATTGGTGGCATTGATTCCAAGATTTCTTAGTCCAATAGGGGTCGTGTCATTATGTGATTTGATTGCAGCTGAACTTTCGAACATTATATTCTGTTGAGACGGTAGTTTATTCAGTAATACCGTGACTAACAGTCTATGGTTGTCGTAGCGGTTTTTTAACATTGTGCAGGCAGCAGCGTAATTCTCATCAGACAAGCTTAGGTGGCGAACAAGTTTCTCAGCTTCCCCGATTAAATGTGATTTCAAATACCACAGTCAAAGTAGCCGAGGCCAACATGGATAACTTTTTTGAAAGTTGTATTAAAGTTTTTTGTACAAATTCTTCCAAGTTAAAGTAAACAGCGGGATTAAAGTCGTGACCAGTTGGATCATAAGTGAGCTCGAAAATACTCTGATGAAACGTCTCAATTTGATTCCAATAGCGCGTAATAGTTGATATTTTTGCTTCGCATGCCTGCTCCGAGATGTGCTGATTATCTTCGCCGACCCTTGTCAAAAGTCGGCGTAGACATTCGATTATTGCTTTCTGCTTCTTTACCACCTTAGCTACATATTCTGCTGCATTAATTTTATTTTGAGAGGGCTGAGATTTAGTATTGTTCTCTTCCTCCGTTTTGTGCGACTCCGTGGTTTGTGAACTGCCACCAGATTCTGGCCATTTCTCTAATCGTTCCATTATTTTTCTTAACAAAGCTAGATATTGTATTTGAACCTTCCAAAGTAATTTTTAGAGAAGTAGGGATTATTCTTGTTCTCAGCTTGCAGTTCGCTGAGTTGATTGTCGTGCTTTTCAAACTGGATCCATTGCTCGTCAAGATTCAGCTTATACTTTTTTGTGACTTCAGGTATTCTACGAGCTATGTTTTCTTTCCCAAAATTTTTACAAAGCTGCTGAATGGCTTTTCCTAGGTTGCTTTGGGCTGTCACTAATTTATCTATTGAAGTGGCTTCTTCCTGAAGATCGGATAATTTCTCCATTAATGGATTCGAATACTTTTCAAAAATCACTTTTATGGTTTCGGAACAGTGTTTGGGGAAATAGGTATGCTGTAGTTGATCTCCTTGCTGTCGTCTGATGTCGCTATCTCTCTCCTCGATGGAAACCCAGGCTTCTTCCAGCAACCCTAACTTTTGCTGGTAATATGCAGAATACTAGAGACTGGGAGGATCATTTCTGTAACTTTCGATGATTGCCTGGATTTGTTTTCCAGTTTGTTCTTGTCTAGCGGATAACTCCTCCATTGTGACGGCTATTGACCCTATTGTGGATTCAATACAGTGATGATAACCAAATCGCCTAGATCGCGCCTCTTTAGTTGAGAGGATTGGACTGTTTGTGCAATAACTGTTGATTAGATTAATATATCATAAACGCATCGCCTGGATTACGTCTCTTCAGGATGAAACGATTGAAGCCTTTATGCTATTGTTGAGTGAACGCTTCACAAGCGTATTTCCTGGATCACGTCAGAGTCAACAAAATGTTTTTTAAGCGAACGATTCCTTTACCGGCCGCTGTAGTTTGTCAGGGTACAATACCGAGGAAATGATGATTTGATGCATAGGTTCAATACCTATTCATCCAGATTAACTCTGATGAGATTAATTTGTGAGGGTGCAATACCGTGGCAATGATGTTGTGATATTTCGGTAAAATACCTATACCACTGTTAACTGATAGATTTAAAAATTTCAAGTGCCCCCTCGGGGTTCAATTTATTATTTATATATTGCCATCACATAGTTGTATGATGGCTATTTTTCCACACTCAAAATCGAGTTGGGAGAAACACAGGAAATTACATAATATACTTTTAATTCAGATTTTTACGTACGATCCCAAATTTTCACCTGCGCAAGCATTTGTTGTTTTAATGCAGAAATTTTCTCACCGCTAGTCGGGCGGCTCCGACAACAAAAATTTGCAGATAAAAATTGTGTGCTCGTAATTAGATCTATGGAAACACAAAGTTTCAGCAGAATTTTATTATTTTGTGTGAATTACTTATTACTATCCTAAATTTCTAATTATGAAAATGATACGATTTCTTAAAATATAACTCCAGTTATAGATATTGAGGGGGCTTTCAATACCGTGAAGGCGGAGGTTATACATAATGAACTGAGAAGGGTGGGAGTTTAATAGGGGTCTATGTGACTGGATTAACTTAATGCTTTTCAGCAGAAAGATTTGTTCCAAATTGAGAACAATATTCAAAACCACTCAATGTTCATGTATGATGAGGAAGTGATCGGAGCATTTTCAGAATAACCAATCGAGGGAGAGTCGCCGAATAGATCTGCTTTTTTCTCATTGAAGAAACGAACTCAGTTCTCGATATTGTGCATCATTGTGACCTGTTATTACGAACTACGAAACTGACTTATTTTCAGTTGTGACTTTCCGTAGAAATCACAATTTCTTTTCCAAAAAAAAAAAAAAAAAAACAATAAATAAATATAGGAGGAGCACGACGTTTCAGGAATTGCATTTATTCCCACTCTGGCCTTGGTGAAGATCCCGAAAAGGAAAACAAACAAACCAGAAAGAATCACATCATTTATTAAAAATGAAGACTTATTACCTAATTGAGTTTCAAAGGTTTCCATGAAGTAAAGCAGCAGATATATAAACTTTCCCATGCCAGCTGTCGTACGTCAACGTAAATAATTTACATAATGGTGACAACTTGGAGAAACAAAACACAATCTAAGATAAAATAAAAAAAAGGTGTGCACTGGAACATGCATCAGACTTTACATATGAAAGACCGGGAGTATGAACAAATTCAAAAATTTTCAAGTTTAGAACTACAGCATGAGCAGCACACGAATACGTGTACAATTTATTTAGGTTACCATAGAAGGAACCACTGCACAACAAAATTATTATGCTGGCACATCTGGGAACAACTGCAGCATTTTGTGCGCGCTGCCTGTTGGCGTGTCCGTCGGCTCAATGTACCGCTTTTACCATGGTAAAAGTTATCCTGTGTAAGTAGGAATTATATTGGATAAAGCATTATTTATACCATATTTAGAAAAAATAAAATGAAGATAATCAGCTAAAAACAACTTGTTAACAACAATGACTAAATGGTAATACTTCACAAACAAATGATGTGCTGCAGTTGCTATGCTAGGTCATTTTCGCTATTCGAGTGTTGTTGCTATGCCAATTATAGTTTCCATGCGCCTTTGGCGCCGTGCGCAAACCATGGCTATATAAACAGAAAATTGACTTGACTCGATCTCTTTTTCAGTTTGGCAGTGCAGTAATTAACTTGGAAATTTTTTCTTAGCGTTATTTGCCAGTGGTAGTTCCTAGTGTTGTGAATTTTTAATAACAAATCTAAAACTTTATTTGGTTGACAATTAAAATAAATATTTTTATTCTAGGCTGCGACTAGATTAAGGAATCTATGTTGAATAGCGACTAAAGTAAAGATTCTTATTACGGGTAATTACTGTAGTAGTAAAGTTACTAATAAAACACTTTATTGTGGGTAATGACTACAAGAAAGATTCTTGTTACGGGTAACGACTGTAATAAGAAAACTACTAACAAAGCAATTTATTGTGGGTAACGACTACAAAGATTCTTGTTACGGGCAACGACTGTAATAAGAAAATTAATAGCAAACACTTTGTTATGGGTAACGACTGCAATAGAGATTTTCTGTGGGTTTCGACTGCAGTAAGAACTACTGACCTCACTTTATTCCGGGTATCGACAAGAATAAAGAATACCCCAATCCCAAACATCAGTTAAAATTAATCAAATCAAGTAAATCAACTGGCAGACAAAGATCAGAGAGTACAAAGTCTACTGCAACAAAATCATTATAATTGTCATTTACCTAACATTTTACATTTATTGAGTTTTGATAAATTGAACTATTTACAATTTTTTTTTAAATATTGAAAATTTAGATTGACAGTGAAGTGTAGAATTAGTTGATAAACGAATAGAACCACTAACATTGTACCAGTGGCATCAGTTTTCACCAAATTATTCATTAATTGCGTGTTCGCTCTGACTACGGGGAAAAAATAATACTTCCTGCTCAGGTGACGCTATTGTGAGAGGAGCAGTCTGTAGAGGTACACCGCAGGCGCGTACTACCACCACTCCTGTGGCTACTGCTAATGGATGAACTCCTAAACAAGTTAGAGAGAGAGGGCTTTTAGGCAGCTGCCTACGTACCTACATCCTGGTAACTGGCAAATTTCTGTCTATTATTATTGAAAGGCTTTAGTATGCGCTATCTAAGCTAAATAACTGGGCCGATAATAATGGATTGAGCGTAAACCCCTCGAAGTTGAAGCTCATTCTTTTTACAAGAAGGAGGCGGGTGCAGAATTTCAGAGTTCCAATGCTGGGTTGAGGGGATCTTACTCTCTCCAGCGAGGCAACGTATCTGGGAATATTCGATTCCCAGCTGAGCCGGAAGGTTAATCTGCAAGAATGCGTGAAGAAAGCCGGTGTGACCATTTACACGTGCAAGAGAACATTTGGTGGAAATTGGGGATTTAAACCCAGACTAGTACGTTGGATGTACACAGCCATAGTTCGTCTCATCCCCTCGTATATCTCCACCGTCTGATAGACGGTACTGACGTGGAAATGTAACTTGGATGTGTTGTCAAGAATCCAGAGAGCCGCCTGTATGGGAATAACTGGGTCTTTGCGCACCACGCCAACGGCGTCACTGTAGGTCATGCTTGACTTATTGCCGCTTGGACCTCTATTGCAGAGGTGTAGCCACAATTAGTGCTGTCAGGCTAAGGTCGGGAGTTGGTGGATGGAGAGGGATTTTGGACACTCCACTATACCCCAAAAGATATACTGCAGTGATTGCTGAAAAGAAGCCTACTACGAAGTACCCATCTTGAATTTTTGGTGGGGGTGTCAATGCAATGATGCCCACCAAGAGTACCAGATGATTCCAAGACGACACGAGTGCGTGCACAGGAGCTGGAGTGTACTCCATAGATCTCGAGTGGCACGACTCCTATAGGCTGCCTAACAAATTCAATGTTTTTCAGAAAAACTACACAGCTATTTATCAGGCGGAAATATTGGTATCCATTTGCAGAGAGCTATCACGGCACATCTGCATATATACTGACAGCCAGGTAGCCGTCAAGGCGCTGGATGCTGTGCAGGTAAAATAAAAATTGGTGCAGTTATGCAACACCAGTCTTAAGGAATTAACTATAAGGAAGAGGGTGACCCTATGCTCGGTACCTGGCTATAAGGATATCTCAGGCAACGAGAAGGCTGATGAGTTCGCCAAAACGGACTCTGAAATTGATAGCTCCGCGGAGGCAGCTTATATTAGGATTCCAATCGTATCTTTAAAAGAGGAAATAATCAGGGGCGGCTATCGAAAAGCAAGCCTCCAGTGAAGCAGGAGGGATACCTGCCGTATTGCGTGGAAATCCTGGCCTGCATGTGATAGTAAAAGGACAAGGGAACTGCATAATGGCAGCAGAACAAATCCCAGGAATCTATTAGCGATCATAGGACCATGGGATACCATGTTAGAAGACTGGGTATAGCGGCGAACGGTTTCTGCAAGAGCTGTATGGACTTAGAGGAAATCGGATCTGTTCAACACGTGCTTTGCGAGTGAGCCGATTTGATGAATAAAAGAAATAGGCTATTGTACAGCTACTTCTTTTCAAATCTGAAGGGAGCTGCAAAGCAAAGAGTTCAGATATATCCTGAGTTTTTTGAAAGAGGCAGGATCTGCATCCAGGTAAACAGTGTTAGATAGACCTGGGCGGATTGAAAAAATATCCCATGAGGTCTCGAGGCATGATGGACGCACTAGAGGTCTAAGTGATGCAGGTTAGTCCTCTAGCGGCACCCCTTTTACTTAACCTAACGTAGATGGATCTTCTTTCATCAAATAAAATAAACCGCGGTGACCTTAAGTATCATCTCATTTTAACCGCGTTGCCTGAGAAGGTTCTTATGTTAGTTACCGATTAATATACCAACTAATATATAAGAATAAAAGATACAGTAATCGCGAAACATACAGAAGTGAAAGCAAACGTGTAGAAAAGCTTTTAGATGATGCAGCAATTGGCGACAACACACCTTCACAATATTATGGGAGTTTAGAAACTTTGTCAGGGAGCGCTCAAGCACTTACAAGGAGCTTATTAATACAAATTTGGCTCAATGGTTTGCCAACCCACGTTAAGTCAATCCTGGCTGCAACTATTGAAACTGTTATCGAAAATTTATTAAAAACCACAAATAAAATTCATGAAGTGGGACAACTACCCAGCATACAACTTGTTTCACCTGATATGTCAACACAATTGGAAACTATAGCAAAAATATTAAACGAACTTTCTATTGCATCCTTAAATAGAAACTTTAGTAGATCGCGATCTGTAAATCGAATACAACTCTGCTCTAATTTCCATAATAGTAAACAACGCAACGAGAGGCAGACTAATAAACATCCAGTGTGCTACTTTATAATAGTTTCGGAGCAAATTCGCAAATATGCAGGAAACCATGTAGCTTCGAATCCTCCAACAGTAAAACATAAAACTAGAATTATCTGCTGGTAATGCGGCAACTGGCAGTAACATCACTTCAAGCCGCTTGTTTACTCGATGTAGGAGTACGAAACTTTCCTTATTAATAGATGCAGGGACGGATGTTTCAGTTGTGCCATATAAATATTTCCACGAGATGAGAAAGATGTTATGCTCCGTCTTCAGAGCATAAGGACGGTTTGCTGACTAGCTATGGAGAAATGGTTGGTATGTAGATGTATCACCTGTAGAGTGTGCCACGTGGTTTGTTTAAGTTCACGTCTGTGGTGAAAAAAGAAATTCAATTAAAGCCGCTCTAAGACTCAAAAATAAACTTTATACATTATATTAATTAAATATTAATTTGAATTTTTGAATTTGCCCGCACTTAGCACAACTAGCACAATATGTAGTTATAAATTCATTCGGCAGCAATGAATAATGCTTATTGATAAATTACAACAGGGAAACTGAAATTGGGTCTGGCATACAGGGCAGCACATTAATTTAGTGGTATCAAACACTATATACAGAATCCGATAAGCAATTAAATTTAAAATAGCACACTGTAGTACTTATATTCACTTTTAATCCATTTTGTTTCCATTAATCTGTTTTAATTTTTTTCTTTTCCTTATTTTTAGACCGCTGAAATTTTTCTTCTCCTCTTTCGTTTTAACGCCTCGTTTAATTTTGATTTTTTCCAACTTTAAATATCTTTGTTTCCAACTTCAAAAAGTTATCCCTCGGAATTTCTGTCATAAACTGATCCCTTAACCTACCCAGGCTGTCGGATTTATCGGAAATCGGCCTCTATTTTAGAAGTTTTCCAATATTTTTCCAAAATACCACTCAATCGGTACTGACCGCTTGGAATCGGTATTAATTTTTTATTATATTTCTCTTTTTGTTTTTTTTTTTTTTTTTTTGAAAATAAGGTTAATCTGATATATTTGAATATCCTATTAAAATTCATTTTCGTTGGATAATCATCCAATAAAGTTTTGTTTTGACAGCCCCTTTCCATTATTTTGAATTTCTTGAAATTGCTTAATTAAAGTAAATTTCATTCAATATTATTTTACCGACATTTGCCTTTTGCTAGGAACAGCTCTATCCGTGCATTGTTTTTATTCGAGCTATAAAGTTGCGAGGTTAGGAATGTAATTTTGAGATGATCTGGAAGAGAATCTAGACGGGGTAAACTTAAAATTTATTTTCCCAACAATTATAACACGCAGAATATATAAATAAAACCTAATTTTAATATTTTCTTTCTTTTAACAGATTTTTCCGCAGTCTTATTTTCTTCACATTTTCTTTCCATTCAATATGTGCGTTTATATTGTATTACTAATAAAAATTCAGAACCCAAGTCTAATAAATAATCTACTAAATTCATAAATCTACATAAATTTATACTAAAACAAAGGGAAAGCCATAAATCGAAATTAATTATGCAAACAATAGAGGCCAATATGACAAATGTGATTTTACCTGAGAAGTTGGTATGTCAAAAAAGGAAAACATCAATGGATTATTGAAAATCCTCGTCAAACATTTAAAATATTAAAAATTCTTTAAGATATTTGAAAAAGAATTGCTGTGAATAGGTAAAAACTGACTAGAAAAGTCCGAGATAAAAGCGACAAAAGACACATTCCGCAAAAGGGATACTATCACAATAATCACATTAAAAAATCAAATAAATAAATAAACAATTAGGCTAATAAAGACGAAAAAGCTTTACTTGGGTTATCCGAGAGATAACGATTGTAGATTACATTATATTAGAAAAAGCATACCCGCGTGCCAATTTTCATTACAAAAAAACAGACGCGAAGTCAAAAAATTGGATCCTTGGGTTCGAATTTTCGATTTCAAAAATTTATAAAAAATAGAAGAATTTAATTTTATAAAACGTCTTTCACTGCAATAACTGAAAAAAGAATCACGAAATAGTATTGTCAAATTAAAAAATTGTGACAGAAAATGTTGAAACGGTTTTCCTGAAAGTCCAAAACAGCAAAAAAACGCTATTTTCGATTTGAGCGATCTCTTAACATTAATGAATTTCAGTGAAATTTTGCATAGAAGTTTAAAATTACATTAACTAACAAATTATGAATGAGCATTAAGACATTTTAACCCTTTTGCAAATCCATACTTTTTTGGGCCATATATTTTTGGGGAACAATATCAACGACCAATTTTGCCCGTACAACTCCGTACGGATATTGAAGGAATTTTGAAAGTGGATAAACCAGATGTTCAACCAACTGAAAAGCAATCTACATAAGGAAGATGTAGGTTTTGTCAATATAAAGACATCGACAACGTAAGACTGCTTGCAAGCTGTGCGAGGCACCGAAACAAAATCTACCATAACTATATAAAAAGAAGTTGTAATAATTGTTTTTTGTTTTTATAAATGAAAAGCTGCTAAAGGCTTTTAATAAAGTTATATATTTTTTTGTTTCACACAAATATATTTGAGTCTTTTTGTGGATGCTGTAGCATCCTTTGTACATATAGAGTTTCTCATGGCGACTAATGTCGCTTCAGGTAATTTAGAGTCTGAATTTATATTTTTCTGGAAAGAATTACCAGCAAATGTATAAAATTCAATATTTTAATTATAAATATATATAATTAATTACATTGACCAATTTTCATAGTTTTCCAATTATCCCTCATAACATTTAAAAAAAAAATCTTTTTATATAATTTTCTATAATAAACACCGCTTCAATATTTTAAAATAAACCAAACTCAAAGTCAATCACATACATGTCTGCCTGCAATCATATTCCAAAAAGCAACCTAAAGTTTGGTAATTAATTTTCAATTGTAGAATGTTCGCAAATGTAATAATCTGGCGTGAGTTGATTGTAGTTTTGGCAAGACAGAGAATACACGTATTTAATGGTTTGTGATATGATCATCGTTCGATAATTGGAAGCTTTCATAGAAACAGCTGCCATTATAATGTAGAAATTCCGATGGAGTGCAAAAGACAATTTTAAAGCTTCTGAAGAATAACGGCCAGGAAATTTCGGTATTTATATCAGGAATTAATTAATTTCACAAAGGGTATATATGTACATGTACATTTTAGTATTTCGTCTCTTTAGTTTGTGGTTCGTCGTTGTATATACCTATAACTTTATCATTTAGAGAAAGGAGCTATATGAACCCTTTTGGTTCGAGAAGAACGCTAGCAATTTATAGTTACCTTACCTTTGAGATTATTGGGGTTCCAAATCTTTAGAGATAACTTGTTATCTGATAATGGGTGGTTATTAATACGAACGTTTATTGCTGCCGCCTTACAAAGGAGAATTTAAATAGGGTTATCTTTAACATGACGGAGGCATAATGTGGTATCTATTGTGTAATTAATAACATAATCGACGTTGCTTTGAAAAGATGCTCGTATACTAGCTCAAAATTAAGTATTTAATTCCTGACGTACCGAGTTTAAATTGGTGTTGCCAATCGTAGTGATTGATGATATTATTAAATAGCAGCTGATTAGCATCAATTTAACATTTTAACTGGTTTGACAAAAGAAAAGATCCCAACAGTATATGCTGAGTTTTACATTGTTATGTTTTAAATGTATTCTGGGTATTTTGGTGTTTCGTTGAGCTTAACATTCTTGTGAATTAAGTGATCAACTTTGTCGAAATTTCAAAAAAATATAATTCACATTCTATTACTTAATTAACTTAACTCAAAAGGTACAACCCTAAAGATTGGATTAAATTCCTCTTTGTCAATATTTTTAAATATTCCATACCTGGCAATTCTGGTTTTACTAACATATTCCTCGTTTCAGAACTGAATACTTCATCGAATACCTCCCGAGGTGCTGTGGTTTTCGTTTTCATTTTCGTTTAATTTGATTCCACTAGTGCACTGACCGAGTTCAAAATATGCTATATCACGCGTCATCTGTGTCCATTTTCAGAGATTAAAGCCTCGTTTTCATCCTTAAGTTAAGTCATTTGACTAAGTGAAAAAGTTCTCCCTTTCGTCGTTTGCATAAAATTTCAAAATGTTGATATCTCACTCTAATTTCTTACAACAAGCCATTTAAGAAAGATAGAAGTTCGAACATGTTTTACTTTTCACTTACACTTAACTAACAGCGACACATTTGGCTCGAATTATGAATTACCAGTTGCGAAAAAATTTTTAAGTGTCAGATGTCAAACAATGAGCTGTTTTCACCAAAGTACGGAAAATGTATACTAGCGGTTAAAAATCTTGTGTCAGATGTTTTCCCCAAAGTACAGAAAACTTATATTGGCGGTAAAAAATTTTGTGTCGAAAATAATGGAAAATTGGGAACAATTTCAATTTCAATGGCTTTATTGTTTCCAAGATATAATTTCAATTGTGTAAGTAAGAAGTTAATTAATTAAGTGTACAGGCTTGACCTTTTCATCTTAAATATAAAATTGTTTTAGAGCGACTGGATAACTGTATCATATAATTGGTTTCTTTAAGGAAAAGGAAACATAAAAACCTTATACGACTAGTTTCGTACATATTAATCTTAACCTATTCTTATCCGAAGTTATATTGCTAGATTACTGATAGTGAGTTCCTCGTGACTAGTTACCTGATTGTGGGGTTGACTGAATAAGATCAAGAGTTATGAAAATTTTCGTTTAACATGTGTGTGTTAGATATGATGTGGAGGCTTTCCGTCGAAAAATAATATGGTTAGCATTAGCTTTAGAATTTTGTGTTGTTTAGTTTGTAAAGTTTGGATGTGTGTTTTCGCGCAGTGTCCCCAGCAGGGGCAGCCGTATAGAAGAACACTTTGAAAGATACTCTTATATAGTATTAGTTTGTCTGTAGAGAGCGATGACCTCCTATGAATTAGTTAATATAGGGTCTTGATTAGAGTATCTGCCTTTTTGATTGCTATAGAGGTGTTTACTTTGTATGTCAGTTTGGTATCCAGATATAAGCCTAGGTATTTGATGTTTTCCATCCAAGTTATATGGAGCCCGAGTAGTATTAAGTCTCTACTAGGTAGGGACGATGCTTTCCGTTTTTTTGAGAAGAATATGGCTTGGGTTTTATCTACGTTTTCTAGGTTGATGAGATTGCAGTGTCATCGGCATAAAGCCCAAGTTGGCAGTGGCTGGGTTTGGGTACATAGCTAGTAAAGATGTTATAATGTACCGGGCTGATACATTAGCCTTGTGGAACGCGCACTTTGATGGCGTAGGTTTTAGAACATCTTCCGTTTATACAAGAAAGATCTGTCTTGAAGAAAGCTTTGAATTATTTTGATCAGATATATTGAAAATCCCGCTGCGTGCATTTTGTGTAGAAGGCCCTCATGCCATACTGAGTCGAACGCTTTTTCAATGTTCAACGTTATCATGCCACATGATTTTTTCTCGTGGAAACTAGTATTGACTATGTTGTTTATCCTAAGCAGTTGGTGGCAGCTGGAGTGTGCTTCTCTGAATCCATAATGTTAGACTGGTAAGATTGATTTTTCTTGGATAACTCTAGTCAGATAGTCTTTTTTATTTTTTCAAACAGCCTGCTTATGGAGCTGAGGAGACTTATAGGTCGGTAGCTGTTAATATCTGATTTGTTTTTGTACGGTTTGGGTACAGGAACCACTAATGCAACTTTCCACTGGTTCGGCAAGTATCCAATTTTGAGACAGTTGGTATAAATATTTGCTAAGTATATTAGACATTTTGTTGGGAAATTTTTTAGTAGGGAATTTGTAATACCATCATGTCCCGCTGCGTTTATTTTTTTTTTATTGCTAGGTGTAATTAGTGGGGTGATGAGGTAAGAAGTACAGGCGTTTATAGTTTACAGGCTGCTTCTCACTTCGTTTTCAATCGTTGGACTTATCCAGTTTGCTGTAAGCTTGTGATTGGTTCAGAATGTTTTGGAGAGCACTTCGGCTTTTTCTAGATCAGTGACAAGCAGATTTGTTGACATCTTTAAAGGTGGAATGATTCTGCTTTTGTTTTTGAGCATTTTGTTTATTCTCCAGAAGGGAGTGGAGCTTTTGTCAAGACAGGATAGTTTGTTTGACCAAAGTAGATTTGTATGGCTAAAAATTTCTTTCCTTATGCTGGATTTTAGTTCATTTATGTAATATTTTTGGTTGACGTCTCGTGAGCGCTGCCATAGTTTCATAGTTATTTTTCTTAATTTGATAGCATCTTTAATATAGCTGGGTAGCATGGAGTTGTTTGGAGTGTGGTTAGTTTTTACTCTAGGGGAGGATAGTTGCGCTGCATCCAAGAGAATATATGTAAATTTGTTGATGTGGTTGTCTAGTTCAGATTTGTTTTCGAAGGACTGTGGCAGTAAATCTGAGGCCGGGTCTACTTTTTGCGATACTAAAGACTTGTATTTAGCCCAGTTTGTCCTGTAGTAATTTATCCGAGGGTTGAGCTCTTGGACAGATGTATAATCTCGTATTTCAAAGAATACAGGATTATGGTCTGAGCTTAGAATTGTCTTGATTTCTTGGCTGGATATATGAAGTGGGGAATTTGTAAGAAGTACATCCAGTGTAGATGGAAGTCCCCTCATGGTGTTGGGGTAAAATGTCGGAGATGGCAGATATAGAATGTTGTAATTATTTGTGAATAGTTTGCCTTGTATAATGTTTCCCCAAGTATTGGCTCTTGCGCAATTCCAGTCGGAGTGTCTACAGTTGAGGTCCCCAGAAACTATAAAATCGTCTTGAATTCTGTTAAACACATCGAGTTCGTGTTTGAAAAGATCACCCTTGGCTTGGTTATAATTACCTCCGGAGAAGTAAGCAGCAATTAGAGTGTAGTAAAGAGTCTGGCATTTACTTTGAGCGCAATGGTTTCAATGGTTTTTGTGGGTAATGCGGGGGCGGAGCGAGCGCGATACCTTTTCTGGTTAAAATAGCGACCCCATCGCCTCTCTGATTATTCCTGTCCAGTCTGTAAATCGTAAAGTCGATAGAAGAGAATTTGTCTTTTTCCCTTAGCCACCCTGAAATTAGTGCGACGTCAATATTCTCCTCTTTTAACACATCAAAAGCTCGTTGGATTTTGGTCTGATGCTCTGTGCATTCCATAACATAATTTTTAGATTATCTCCCGCATACCAAGAGTTGTTAGTGCTTGACATTGTATATATATTTAAGGGTAGGTTCTGTGATGATCGCAAATTGTTCCGCCTTTGTGTTGCAGCTGTATACTTTTGTTAACAGCTCGTTAGTGATGTTAATGATCTCATTATAAGTGAAGAGTTCATTTGAGTTTTTATTAGCACGTACTTGATTTGCGTATGTATTTGGATGATTGTGGGTGTAAATTGGATGCCTGAGTGATTCTGTATTTTGGTGAGGTTGAGCACTACTGCCTTGATTTCCCCTCAGATATGGAAAATAGTTTGTTGAGGAGATTTGGGAAATGGCTGCAGGTCCATTTCTGTTCTGGAAGTGTTTTAGGTTGCTCTTATGAATGGACTGTAGTTGAAGATAAGCAGTGCGAGCTAGGCAGCTAGCCGCGCCAGCACCATAATTGCCCTGGCAATTTGCACATTTCAGCAAACCGTCTTGTTTTTCCCTCTTAGGGCATTCGTTAGATTTGTGGGACCCCGCGCATCTGCTGCACTTTTTTAATAGGTGGCACATGCTTGCGCCGTGGCTGTAAGTTTGGCAATTGAAGCAACGAGTAGGCTGTTTGGATTTGGGTTTGTAGTAGTCATATTTGACAATAGTGTTGAAAATGACTTTACCTTTAATTATCAGTTTATTCAGCTTGATGCTACCTTTATTGAAATATAGCAGATATGTTGCATGATCGTGATATCTTTGGTTTTGACTAACATATCCTTTACATCTAAGCAGTTTATACCGAGATTTTTGGAGTCCGTACAGTACTATTTTGTATTGCTTGTTTTGATTAACATCATGGTTGACAAATTTTTGATTATTACTTACCAGCTTGTTGTGGTCCTCGATGTTATAGCAGAATATCTTTATTCCAATACTAGTATTTTTTTTATTGTATTCTGTGATTTCCAGAGAGGGCATAACAGAGCCGATAATATTACTATTTTCAACAATTAGGGTGATTGGGGGAATGCGTACCTTTTTGAGAACTTCGATGTTATCTTCATCGATCTGTTCTAGTTGACTTAGAGTAACGAACCTGTAAGAGTTGCTGAATTCCTTACGCCTCGGAGTTTTGACTGCGCTGGATGATGTATTTAGTTCATGCACCTCGAGAGCCGATTCGTCTCTAGTTCTTTTGTACGTAGAAATTTTGTTTTGTTTTGTAAAATAACTGATTTATGGAGATGAATGCAATGCACTGTCACTATTAGCGAGAGAGAGACACACGTTCACTCAAGATCAAATGACCGATCACGAGAAAGGCTCGATGCGAACTGGGAACAATTCGATTACGGTAAGAAACCAAGAAGTTTTATGGAAACCTTCATTACGGAAGTACAGAGATGTGCACTTCAGAAATAAATGGTGGACGGAAATTTCTGAAATGTTTTTTGACAAAGAGATAAAACCGACAGGTAAATATTATTCACGTGACTAATTTTCATTTATTTCCTGTTTTTTGTAATTTTTATGTATTCTCTACATTATAATTGATGTTTCATTTAACGGCGTGGATTTTCCTTTGATATTCGGGACACTCATTTCTGTCAGCTTGATGGTATTTGCAATTTATTGTGGCTTTTGTGTGATATTGTTGTAATTTGTTGTAATATTTATATTATTGTTAACTATTTTTTTGTAGATTAAGCCACAGGCTTCCATGTAGATTGTCCATCATCCATTTCTGTTGTTTTTCCTGCTATAAACTATTTTGATTTTATCTTCGTCTGTGATGCAGTAGTTTAGTTATTTGATTTCTGGCGGAACTCCTCCGTCGTATAGTTTTTTTCAAGATTTGTAACAAAGAGTCATATATCATAGCCAACACCTAATTTATTTTTAATAGTTCCAACTATTTTTGTATTATTTGTTTTATTGTCTGATTTAATAACTGCCCCTCCATTTTTAATGTTTTTCATTTGTACGATTTGGGCTCATATCATACTAGGTTGCATATTTAATTTGAGAGCTTGTGGCATTATTATTTTGTACTTTTTTAGGTTTGACTATAACTCCCTGTGCCGCAGGCTTGTTTACTGGCTGGTTTTGTACGGGATACTTTAGATTTTTCTTTATTACAGCTGCATAAGAAGCTGTAATAGTTCCCGTATGCCTTTCGACACTAGCCTGTATTTTTTCTATTTTACTCCCGACAAATTTCATTTTGTATATTCATAAAAGAAATTTTTGCAGATCTTCAGGGCGAATGGAAGCGATTGCGCGAGAAGTATGTGCGAGAGAAGAAAAAATTGTAAAACAAGTGTAAAAGTGGATCTGCAAGAGGAAGTACCTCCAAGTGGGTATACTTTGAGGAGATGAAGTTCATTGATTCTGTCTACAAAAAAAAAACAAAACAAAAAGTAAGTTTTGGGTATTCTGAATTGAGGAAGAATGAAATTATAACGTTTTCCGAGTGTTCATATTCAACGCTGTCAAGAGGAAATCAAACCAGAATTCGAAAACATACAACTGGATATAGACAAAAATTTGCAAATTTCCAACGAATAGAATAGCAATAGCATAAATGAACTCGTAGAAATTGCCAAATCTCTAGCACCAAAACAAACTGAAAATTTGAAATATAAGGAATTTGGAGACTATGTGTATCCCGTGTAATGGTGGAATTCGGGTACGCTAGGGCAAAGATATTGAAGAATATTATATACTTACAGTTATATTGGAGCTACGAATGGAAAACTGAAAGTGTATGGCATTGTGTGAAATGTTTTTCTCTTTGGCTAGGGTCTTTCCATACGGCAACCGTCTAACTTAACTTGTAATTAGTAAAATCAAGGACCTAGTAAGAAGTAAGATATTCCAAGATTTACAATATTAGGGATACGAGATCAGCGCAATATTATTTTTTAGTGGCATTCGCCAAAAGTTTTGCTTTGAATTGACCACGAAAGCACTTCATAAGAGATTTTTCCATCTTTTGGGTATTTTCTGTAGGATATCCAGCAAACATTGCTTTACAAATGTGTTCAAAGGAGAAAAAATTCAAATTCAAAACTTTTTTACGTTTTTTGCTGAATATGCTACAAAAAATCTCCAAACGGTGCAAATAACTTTTAAACAGTTGTGTTAAGGTATGAAGTTCGTTAGTGGTCAATTTAAAGCCTAAATTGTGTGCAAAATCCATTAAAAACCAATATTGAGCTAGTCTCGTGCCTCTAATCTTCACAATCTTTGAACAACTTACTTCTTATATGATCTTTGATAAGATTAAATTTTTTACTGATAAACAAACAAATAAGCTTTCCAGTTCTGGAAATATATTCGGATTTGTACGTATTTATGGATATGTTCAAGTGTTTCAAATTACTATGATTTCGATGCATCAAAGATCATCTCAGAGTAAGGATATGATAATTACTAGACCATCGGTAATAAAATCAGAAGAAAATTTTGAAATTGAAAAATGTACGATTAATTTACAAAAATTACTTTAATTTGGTTTCTATTCCGAACAATAGTGCACAGCAATTTAGTAGTATTAGGTATATTTAGGTGTAATAGGCAATGGATGTGAAGAATCATTGTCATTTATTTATTTTATTTTATTTTATTTTGTATCGTTATAATTCCTGCATTAAGCACGCTTTTTATTATAAAAGGCACGTTTTTCGTTTAAAAATATTCATGCTCGCTTTGGTCATATTGATAATTTTTAATGGTGATTCTTTGAATTTTCATTGAAAAAAATATCGGAAAGAATTTCAATGTTTTTTAAGTATGTTTTGAAAACATGAGCTTGTATATCTTCAGCATACCGCATAAAAATTATCATTTGAGACCTTTCAATCTTACTTATATTTTCGTTGCTTAGGAACACCAGCGTAATAAATTATAAGTGCCAGATATTTCCACTTGTTCTGATAGGGAACAGTTTTCTGATGACGTGTCATATGTTATATTTATTTTCATAATTCAACAATGAATCTGTGAAATGTGATCATGCAATATCTAAGCCCAACTGGCTTTATGAATTTTTATGTCATCAATTTCGGAGAACATAACAAAGTAAAATCAAATTTTTCCCGATGGTACTTTGGGAACATTTGCTTGTTTATTAGAAAAAATGTGCATTTTATTAACAACTCAGACAACTATGGTGTGGAAAGCCCTTTAGAATTATTATAATTTTTTTTCTTTTATTATATATATATATTGAAGTATTTGTTGGTTAAATAAAAATTTGAAATAAGGCTCTTCCTTCTTTCAATTCATAATTTCTACGCAATATTAGAAAAAAAGCTTGTTGTTTTCTTTGCATTAGAATTAAGTTCAAAGGCAGTATTAGCTTTTGCAAACATCTGAAGTTTCCATAGAAGCTGTGCTGGTATTTCAACGTTTGAGTTTGTATAAAGAATAAGCTGCTTTAATTACGATGGCATAGTAGTTTTCTAACTTAATACAACTTTCCGACGAGGGTTGAAGCTGTTTCAGCCGTAATAGGTTACATAAAGAAATTATGGTATACAATATGAATGAGAGAAATTGACCATATGACAATTAGTCGCAGGTGGGAATGAATGACAGGAAACATCTTACTGAATAGCGATTAAAAATACCTGCACGGGTGGTACATGAGCATTTCTTCAAAGTTTGAAGCCAGAACTTTTCAGAATATTTGAACAATAACTTTAAGAATATACATTCTTTATGGATAAATACGTATCCAGGAGAGAAATAATTACCGAAATTAGATCAGTGGCCACCCGTTTAGACGACATCCTGTTGGGGCTACTAAAAGTTGAACCACACTCAACAGTAGATATAATCCAAGTAATCCAGGAAAGCCAATGAAACATCTGTACAATATCGGCAGATTGAATGGAAAGCATCATCATCAAACATTCAAAAAGGCAGAAGGCAGCATTGCGGACGAATCTAGTTAGTACCAGTCTCGATTTTACCTTGCTCTCGTGGATTACGAGAAGGTCTTCAACTCAATTGACATTTGACAGGAGTTATTTTTGAAAGTCTCTGGGAGGGATTAGTATTCTCCATAGGAAAGTCAAGCAGCTAAAGGCTTTTTAAAGCAACCCTATATGCATAATTCTAATAAATTTATTACAAATAAATACATGGTCGCGCTACGCATCTGACACTAATTTCTCTTAGGACTTTGTTTTCGAGAAACAAAACTTCTGCCAATCTAGGGTAGCTCCTGATCCAACAAGAAACCAAAACTACTCGATAAACTTTGAAGAATTCAATGGCACCTTAAGTCTTCTCAGAGGCAAAAGCCCCGGTCTCGACAAAATCTTATATCGCATGATAAGGGATTCCCCTATACCTTTCAATAGGAGTTACATCTCACTCATGCACAATATCTTGGGCAAAGGAATCTTTACTCAGGATTGAAAGATTGCCACGATTGCCCCCATCCCTAAGAGATCCAATTCAGTTCACACCACGAAAGACTTCAGACCTATCTCTTTGCTGTCATGCCTATCAAAAGTGGTGGCAAAGATTCTTACAAGAAGGCTCAACTCGATTCTAGAGATCACACTCTTGGCCATGCAACACGCTTTCAGACCAGGACGAAGGACTCTTTCCCTACTCCACCAACTGGAAGACGAGCTAGCAGAGGGACTATCACAAAAACAAAACAACATTCAGTGGGTGACAGACACATTGTGGCAAAACGTCTATGTGTCTGGGGCGTTGACGGCATATTAATCCAGCTCACCTCGAACTTCCTTACTAACAGAAATATGAGCGTCAGGGTCAATGGATTCATTTCCCCACTCGACCCTTTGGATAACAGAAAACCTTCTCCTTACAGGTCACAGCAAAGAACCGATAGGTGGAACGAGGCTTTAACAAAGCCAACATTTGGGCCGAACAAAATGGAGCAAGACTCCCCAGCAACAAACTTGAGCTATTGCACGTCTGCAGAAAACATAGCTGCCATACCAGCAGATGTAAAATCGACGAATACCAGGAAACGGCAAAAGACAACATGCGTATACTGTGGATTCATTTCTAGCGAAATTTAAAATGTAATGCTTAGGCATGAATTACCGCTCATGGCCTGGAAAAAACCAACAACCTGGCTAGAGCGATGGCGGCAGCAACCGAGGAGTCCCTCCAAATAGCCTCTATCGTATAACAAAACCTCTAATGCACGAAAAAGCGGACTACGGTATCAGCCTATATGGACACGCGGCAGAATCGTTCCTTCAGAAGGTTCAGACCTCCTGCAAAAACATAACGTGCACAACAACGGGAGCCTTCAAAAAATTCCCAATTGAAGCTCTGTTTATTGAAGGAAATTAATCTTTTCGCCAAGGAAATAACGAACACTAAAAGACCTCTGCACAATAAAATTACATCCAAATTGAATAACCATCCCACACACACCCCACTCCCGTTCACCCGGACAAATAAACCACAGTTTTAATCTCTTATCACTATCCAACTATTCAGACTGGACATGTACAGAGAGAGAAAGAACGAGACACATGCTATAGTCTATTCTTCTATAGAATTGAAAGAGAAACACCAATGCGAAGAATTTTGGTTTACGGACGCTAGCTGCTCAATAGACAGCGTAGGAGTAGCAATTATCAGAGAATACGAGGATACATGGCAACAATTTTTTTTCAGCCAGGCTACATCCTGATACACTACCACAACCAGCATAACTCATTGCCATTCTGGAAGCTACAGAAATTGCTAAAAGTCAGAGTAGAAAAATCACTACATGCAGGACTCCAGGGCAACGATTGACGCTCTTAATAATAGGATCCGAATGGGAATCAAGGAGCTGGAAAGAATAAAGCAAGCCTTTTGGGGCCGAACAAACAACTTCCCCCACCAACACTGGCGTACAATCGCTCAACCAAAATACGACAGTTCGCATAGTAGAAGGCACACTGTAATGTTGACTAGACTAAGACTAGGACATACAAAACTCACTCGCAGGCACATCATAAACAGAGCTCTGAGATCCTCCTGCCCCCTCTGCCAATGAGATCACAAAGTATCCTACCCTCTCAGAACTAAGATCCCAACTCAGAACTAATCACCTTCCTTGACCCTAACCAGTCCGGGAACTCCCTCTTTTAAAACTACTTAGCCATCTAAGCATTTCACTTCCGGTTTTGAAAAACCCATTATCTTAACAAAGTTTCTTAAAAAAAAATTCTGTATAATGTATATGTATAGCTAGTTCATTTTTCAGAGATAGGGCGCCATATGGTCTAAGTCACCGAGTGCTGTTGTGACTCAGGTGCCCAATGCCCCGAATCACAACCATAAGGTTAATACATCAATATATTGCCCTATGCAATAAAATAATTCGCATATTCTCACGTACGATCTTTAATCGTCATGAGAAAGCAAAAGGCTAAGAGAAATTTTCCTAATTTTTAAGGAAAAATTCGAAAGGAATTAACTAAGAGAAGTTTTCTAATTTAAGAAAAGAAAAATCTGAAAGAAATTAATTAAGAGAAGTTTTCTCTTTTTTAAATATAAATTTGAAAGGTATTAATAAAAAAGTTTTCCGATTTATAAAAAGGGAAAATTTCGAATAGAATTAATTATGTGTTTTATTTGAAAAAAGGGAAAAGGGAATCAAGAAAGGAGCCGTTTTCTCAACTTCAAAAGCTGTGTGCTCTCCGCACCGAGCACGGCACACACTTACACACAACATAATTTGTGGCTGCGGTAACCGAACGCAGAGAAATATAAAATCAGTGCTTTCATTTCTAAATCAAAATTTTCTTTGGAATAACAAAAATTGCCACAAGATACAACATCATTGGTAACAGCGGTACTCGGAAATACAAAAGTCAGTTCGTACAAAAATGTTAATGAAATAACATTAATTAACTAAAAAGAAAAATAAGATAATAATAAAAAACTGTCATAGCGATAACATCATTAGTGGCAGCGGTACTGGAAATTTTAGTGCGGTAACGTGTTAAAGCAATTCAAATTTATTTTAGTTAATTCAAAAAATAGAAAAATCCTAATCGCATAGAACACTATAGCCTATAAAGGCTGGTGGCTGGTTTATATATGTATATATATACTACTTTTATGGTTTTATTACCTTTAAGTAAAGAGTACGTTTGTCATGCATATACGACGTCTTGATATAAACTGTAATATTTTTCAGTTCGGATGTTGACCCCATATGGTTTATAATGAATTCCACTACATGTCAATAATATGCTACTTAAGCTACAAATTAAAATGCTATGCATTATACGAATAAGGCGATATCTCATAAATTATACGTAAGTAAAAATTCCCTGCTATACAAATTTGTCAGTGTAATGTCACAAAATGAAACACATAAATAGTAGTGATCATCTAATATTCATTGTAGTTCAACTTATAAATATGAGAAGCGTAGCTATGTTAATATTATCCACTCTTATAAAAAAAGGGAAATGTACTATACACGTGAGCTTATGAGTCATTATACATTATGTGTGTGCGTTTTTTTATTACAGTACGGAGCACATTTTATTTTAGGCAAGATTTTCCATTCGTAATAGTGATCTCGTGAATACAGGTTGTGCAAAGTGGTACGAAAATTAAAATTCCGTTTGTCAAGGCTTGTGTCTATTTTTGTTCAAGTTCAATATTTATTTTAATTGTGTAATTCACAAAAAACAAGTTCTAGATCTTGTGTACACGCACCTAAAGGGTTTTCCAATCAAAGGTGTTATTTTAATTAGTCGGCTATTTCGGTAGATGTCACTTTTAAAGCTGTCATTTTTTGACATTTGACAAGTAGAAACTACGCCATTAATAAAAATGGAACGATACACGATTCAACAACGCATTGAAATTATTAAAATTCACTATAAAAATGGTGAAAATGTGGCAGAGACGGTTCGTAAAACTCGAACATTTTTGGGTCGTCGTGAAGCACCTTGTCGGACCGCAATACAGAAATTGGTAGAAAAATTCGAGCTGTCGGGACAAGTTAGTGATGTGAAGGATAAAACCCGTGCACGTCGCTCAAGAACAGTCGAGAATATTGCTGCTGTAGCCGAAAGTGTTGAAGAAAACCCAGGTTTGTCCATTCCTCGTCGTTCTTTGGAATTAGGCATTCCACAAACGTCATTACACCGTATTTTGCATAAAGATTTGGGTCTTAAGGCTTATAAAGTTCAGTTAACACAAGAACTCAAGCCGGCCGATCATAAACAACGTCGAGTCTTTGCTGATTGGGTCCTTGAAATGCATAAAATGATCCGGAATTCCATCGAAAACTCATCTTGAGTGATGAGGCCCATTTCCACCTCGATGGCTTCGTCAACAAGCAAAATTGTCGCATCTGGGGCTCAGAAAACCCAAGAGTTATTGTTGAAAAACCTCTCTATCCTCAACGTGTGTGTTTGGTGCGGTTTATGGTCCCGCGGGGTCATTGGACCTTACTTTTTCGAAAATGAGGCTGGAGCAACAGTTACGGTTAATGGATTGCGCTATCGACAGATGATTAATGAGTTTGCAAATAAACGGCTGAGCGGAAAAGTTTTTTTTAGAAATTTACTCCCAGGCAATTGCAGCCGTAATCAATAACTAAATCCTTATTTTTTCCTTGATTGTTATCCGTATAAATATCTACCTTCTTTTTGATTTTCCTGACTAATAAATTGCCAATTCACGGTCAAAATCGAAAAATATTCACAAAAGTTACGGTTTTGATAAAGTAAATCAGAACTTTTCTATATATTTCACAACAACAGATGATGAGATGCTTTTAATTATTATATTTTGATGGTTTAAATTTCATGCTAAATTTGAGCTACTAAAATTCAAAATTCGCCTAATTAAAAATCATCATGGTTAGTCGAAATTTTTTCCAGGAGACAATAGTAAAAAATAAATATAACAAATAGCAATTGCATGTGTTATGCAACTACGAACCATTTTCGAGATAGTTTCGTTTTCAGCTTTTTGAAAGATTTACCCTTTTCATCAGTCATCAAAAGGTTAATAATGATTTTGTAACCCATGTAACTAACTTTTTTGTCATATAATATAGTCTCTTATGACTTTTTTTACAAGAAATTTAATAAAAATTGTTTGCCTTTAGTTTTATGGAGTTAATAGATTTGGAAAGTGAGCGACTTGTATGAACTTCGTAGGTATATTTACAAAATTTTAATAAAATTTTGTTATTGCTTGCCACTGTGTAGATGATTTTATCGAAACAATTTTGATTTTTTGTAATGACCTTTAACTGTATTATTGGAAAGTTTATATTGAAATTTTCTTTTATGTTATTGAAAAAGTTAAGTGTCAGAATTATCAAAGTCAAGGGTTCCTCATAATCATTGTTATGCAGAAGAAGAATTTACGGATGAATTATTTAAGCACCTCGACGTAGATATTTTAAAAGAAATCTTACCAAAAGCAGGACCTAGAAATAGTTTTTGGTTTAAATATGAAGAGTTTCTTGGAATTCACCTGGTTGGACAGATTAATTGTTACATCTTTAATTTCTTTATATTAATAGGGTTCACGTACCTATAGTCCTTCAGCCGGAGGTTGGTCAATTCCCACCACCACTAAGAACTATCCTTTATTCTAAGATCAGCAGAATTCGACAGTTCAACAAGATACTCTTACAACATTTACTAATAATCAATTGATACTGGATCCAACAGAAGTTCAAATTATTGATGCATCTTCACCTTCAGTGTCTGGAACATCAAGTTGAATATACGATGATGTAATTATGCAAATAAAATTTATTGAATGTCTTGATGCACCTCTTGTCTTTTAGTTGTTATCAGCATTAAAAACACCAAAAGATTCCAGAACAGTTAAAAATTGTTGAAAGTCTATGACCGAAAAAATCATCAAAGGTCATTTCAAGAAATTTGGAAAATTAGAAAATACCCAGCGAAACCATTTAGTCACCCTTATTATTAACAAAGCACAAGAAAATATCGGCGAAGGACCTTTAAGGTTAACAACAGAACGATTTGTTACTTTGGCAAAGGAAATACCCAAAATATTTCCATCAGAGATAGCTTCATTTACTTTGTGCCCTATAATAAAGAAAAAAAGCGTGTAGCATCAGGAAAATTATGGGAGCGTTACAACCGACTCATGAAAAATTTAAAAATCATTAATAAAACTACATTTACTGATGAAAATTTTTTAAATTCAATTCCTTCCGAAGACGAAGATTTTGAAGGGCAAATCTTATTTTTGAAAAGTCATGTCAATGATTGGGAACAAATAAGAGCTTACTGGAAGAAAACATATGCGTTCCGCAAAAGATAGGTACAAGGATATAACGAAATCCTTCAAATACATAACTATCGGATGGACTTTAATATTCAATACCCTGCATTAAGCGACTTACTGTTTCTTAAATGGCCAGAAATCAATAATAAACTCAAAAAATTAGCAACGCAAAGAACATCTTCCAATGTATCACAAAAACGAGAAAATATTACCTCGAACAAATCAGTTTCATGTAGCTCCCAAAAAGTCAAGCTACACTTTTGATAAATTGTTAAAATCTGATTCCGATATTGCCGGACTTCAACTACTTGCTTATTTTTTGTCCTCGACAGTATACGGAAAGAAGAAGGAGAACCAAAAACTATTGAAATTTAAGAAAGAAGAAGTCTTGGATTGTAATTATAAGACTATGTATATTATTGACATTGTAATTATTATTGTAATTATAATGTATAATATAAGGACATTTTTCTCTGTAACTAACGATAAAATTAATTATAAGTGTGTAGCGGAGGTCATAAATAAATATCTTACACGTACTGGTAAGTTCGATAAAATATTTGTAATAATAACTTTAAAGCAATTTTTTAAGGAAGCAAATTTATTAAAAGCAGAATTGGACAGAAAAAGGAAGCTTTTGGAGACATCAAAACAAACGCTACAGCCTTTGGTAATAGCAGCTGGACCAACTTTGGAAGAAGCGAAATATTTCTATATGGCATTAGATCAGGCACTCTATAGTGCCGGAAATATTTTAACAGCAGTTAACCTGTGTTTCAAGGTATTTATGTGTTAAATGCCAAAAATCCGGATCCCTATTTAGACGTATGAAGTTAGCATGAAGTTTTCAGGATATTTACAGAATTTGATGTAAATCTTGTTGCGTTAGGAACTTTGAAACCTGACTTGAACTCCCCATAATTAATCATTCTGTAATAATATCTAAATAAGTGCAATTTTATATTCTTTGGCGGTACTGAATAATATTTTATGAATTTGATTCTTAATTGTTGTTTACGTTTATATATAAGGCTTTCCAATAAGAGGTGATATTTTATTTAGCCAGCTATTTCGGTAGATGTCACTTTTGGAGCTGTAATTTTTTGACATTTGACAAGTAGGAACTACGCCATTAATAAAAATGGAACGATACACGATTCAACAACGCACTGAAATTATTAAAATTCACTATACAAATGGTGAAAATGTGGCAGAGACGGTTCGTAAAACTCGAACATTTTTGGGTCGTCGTGAAGCACCTTGTCGGACCGCAATACAGAAATTGGTAGAAAAATTCGAGCTGTCGGGACAAGTTAGTGATGTGAAGGATAAAACCCGTGCACGTCGCTCAAGAACAGCCGAGAATATTGCTGCTGTAGCCGAAAGTGTTGAAGAAAACCCAGGTTTGTCCATTCCTCATCGTTCTTTGGAATTAGGCATTCCACAATCGTCATTACACCGTATTTTCCATAAAGATTTGGGTCTTAAGGCTTATAAAGTTCAGTTAACACAAGAACTCAAGCCGGCCGATCATCAACAACGTCGAGTCTTTGCTGATTGGGTCCTTGAAATGCATGAAAATGATCCGGAATTCCATCGAAAACTCATCTTGAGTGATGAGGCCCATTTCCACCTCGATGGCTTCGTCAACAAGCAAAATTGTCCCATCTGGGGCTCGGAAAACCCACGAGTTATTGTTGAAAAGCCTCTCCATCCTCAACGTGTGACTGATTGATGCGGTTTATGGTCCCGCGGGGTCATTGGACCTTACTTTTTCGAAAATGAGGCTGGAGCAACAGTTACGGTGAATGGATTGCGCTATCGACAGATGATTAATGATTTTTTATGGCCGGAATTGGATTGCGACTTCTTCCTTTGGGGCCACGTGAAAGAGAAGGTCTACGCCAATAGCCCAGCGTCGATTCAAGACCTCAAAGATGGAATTCGTGAGGCTATCGAGGACATAGGGCAGCCACTTTGCGATTTGGTTATGGAAAATTTCATGAAAAGGATGTGATCCTGTAGGCGTGGTCGTGGTGGTCATTTGGCTGATGTTATTTTCCATTATTAACGGCATACCTTCCTCTTTATAATGAAATAAAGATCCGATCATTTATCTCAAGATCCTGTAGGCGTGGTCGTGGTGGTCATTTGGCTGATGTTATTTTCCGTTATTAACGGCATAACTTCTTCTGATATTTTTCTTTGAATATCAAAATAACACCTCTTATTGGAAAACCCTTTACTGTATAAAATGAAGTGTTTCAAATGTATGAAAAAACTCAACTCTTGTAAGCTTTACATGAAACATGCCAATATAAGTCTTAAACTAGAAAGAGTTCTGCTTTGTAAAAGCTGTCCACAAGAAAGGTCTTTAACTTAGAGTCCAATACAAAATTCCCAGAATGCACAAATTTGAATAATATTGCAAATCAACCCAAAAATATTAAATGTATATCTGCACCTTTCATTGAAAATATTATAAATGCACATAATACTGATCTTGCCAATTGCTTTGAAATATATGAAACTTTTAGAAATTTGGTTGATTTAGCAAATATAAACCACGTAACAAAAATGTATTCCAAAAAATTGGTTTGCACAAAGACTATCCAAAGCACAATAAATGCGTTTTCTGAATATATACTAGAGGATATTTTCAAAAATATAAAGGATTACGTTTGTAAACTAATTTCGAAAGAGGACGTACAGGTAAAAGGAAAGATATTTCAAATATTTTCTATATTTTCGTCTTCATTCGACGATATTTCAACAGAATATAAAAGAGCTCTGTTGCTTAAAAAAAAAAACAATTTATATACTGCGTCCTAATAAGTGAATATTGGAGAAAGGGTTGATGTTATGCGTATAGGCTCACACTTAATTCTAAAAACAATACCTGTTAAAGCTCAAATAATATCTGCTGAGAAAACTCTTATTCAATGCCTTAACTCAAATGGAATGTTTCGAGAAACTCTGAACTTCTAACATATTTAAAATCTGAAGAAAATGTTACTTCGAATTTAAAGCAAACGGAATTTTGGGCAAGAAAGGCTTCTCTTTGTAGGAAAACTGATATTGTTCTTCCGGTGTTGATTTACTTTGACGGGATTGAAGTAAATAATCCGTTGGGATCGCGTGCAGGATTGCAAAATCTCGGGGCAGTTTATATGTCGCTGCCATGTATTCCACCACTTATGCGCTCAAAGTTGAATAATATATTTCTCCTAATGCTTGTCAATAGTTTAGATAAGCGCTCATATGGAAATATAATCTTTCAAACTGTTATAGATGAATTAAAGTACTCAGAATGCACTGGAATTGAAGTTTCAAATAAAAGAGTTTTCTTCTTGGTCGCGGCAGGCACCAGTGTTTTATATTTATTTAGTTATTTATTTATTTATTTAGCCAACATATATAAATATAATCTGACTTATATATAAAGTACCATAGTGTATAAATTTAAAAAAAATTTTTGTTTACGATAAATCAGTAAAAAATAAAATCACAAACCCCTTCAAAGAATCAAATTTCTAATTACTCTTAAATCAATATTGAAATCTAAAATATTTGAATATTTGTTGTAAATTCTGCACATATTACTGAGGGGCTCATAAAATCCATAATTCGTTCGATTACTCTTAATGAAAAGAATATCGCGGTACCTTAAAATTCTACCAGGAACATTCAACGAAATTGATTTAAGATTTTCAGGAGAATCTATTAATCCAGTCAAAACTTTATGAATAAAACACACAATAAGAACTCGCGCCTTTTATGGAGCGACGTCATATTAATTAAAACCAGACGATCAGAATATGGTGGAAGTTCAAACCTATCAATCCACGGAAGGTGACGAAGGGCAAACGTAGAAACTTTTTCTGTATAGATTCAATCCTATTATTATGTACACTGTAATAAGGACTCCACACTTTACATTCGTATTCTAGTATAGACCTCACGAATAAATCATACAAGGAACGCAATGCGTACGGGTCATTAAATTCCTTAGCCCAGCGTCTAACAAACACAAGCATTGAAAAGGCTCTACCAATAATAAAATCAAGATGGCGAGAAAAAGTAAGCTTAGTCAAGGATAATGCCCAGATCCTTAATGTGGTCTACTACATTTATAGAAACATTGTCTATGTGATACTGGTACGCAAAAGGAGAAAACTTACGGCTAAAGACAATAACATTACATTTGAGAATATTAAGAAATAAATTATTACGCTTACCTACACCACGAATTTAAAGCACATACATCATTTTGCAACAGTACACAATCATAGGGCGAATGAATCGGTTTGAAGATCTTAATATCGTCAGCATATATTAAAATTTGAGACAATTTTATCACAGATACAAGATCATTAATAAATAAGACAAACAATAAGGGACCTAGATTGCTTCCCTGTGGAACTCCAGACTGCGTACAAACAACATTTAAAAGCGCGTTTCTGAAATTTTGAAATCTCTACCACATAAGTAGGATGAGATCCAATCAACCAACAATGGAGAAAAACCAATTTTTAACAGCTTAAACAACAGTACTCTGTGGGAAAGCTTGTCAAAGGCTTTAGAGAAGTCAGTATAGACACAGTCAGTCTGCAACCGCTTCTCAAGGGTATTAGCAATGGGAGATGATAAAAGCGTCAAGTTGGTTGATATTGATCTACCCTTAATGGAGCCGTGTTGTTTTGAGCTAATTAATGGCTTACATTCGAACTTCGGCAGTTCACAAACCATGCTTTCAAAAAGCTTGGGTACTACAGACAATTTAGCAATAGGTCTATAATTATAACCAAGTCTCTCTTTCCATTTTTAAAAACAGGAATAACAAATAATGATTTCCAAGCATCAGGAAATACACCCGTTGAGAAAGATAAATTAAATAAATAAAGAAGCGGACGCGAAAGACTATCAAAATATTGTTTGAGAACAATGCTAGGAACACCATCCGGGCCAACAGAACAAGAAGAATCCAACTCATGAACATGCTCACATAACATATGTTCACTAATACACCGAATATTAACATCTAGGCTAGAACAATTAGACATGCAAGACGGCACATAAGAAAAATTATTTGCATTTCCATTGTCAATGCTGAAAGAACCAATTAGGAGTAGAACTATAGTTCTTAGCTTTACGAATAGATACAGCGTCAAGGAAACATTTAAAAATTAATTTATAAAAAATTAACAAACACGAATCAACATCTGAAACATTAAACAAGATAGACCAATCAATATTGCTAAGTATCAATTTCAATTTTTCAAAATCTGCTCTAGCAAAATCAAAATAAAAATCCAAAAAAATAAGTAGGGGTATCACCATAAACCTCGTCGACATAAAGGACAAGAGCCGGATGATCAGGAACCTCACCCACCAAAGGATCCAATGAACGAGTAACACAAGCATTGGAGTCATAATTAACAAAAACAATATCCAAAATCCTGTTGCGAACATTATAAATGCCATTTACTTCCTTAAGCCCACAAGAAGATAGCACATCCAGAATATCGTATTCCAGCACAGCCGTAAACTCTGCTGGAATAAAAGAGCCTTCCTCAAGCGATGGAGTCCAATATATAGAAGACAAGTTAAAATCGCCAATAACAACCATACCATCATCTAAGCTCGACATGTCAAAAACCAAATTGATGCAGCTAAGATAGTCCTTGTAAACAGAAGAATTAGATCCCGGAGGTATATACAGAACAATTATATAAAACCAGGAAGCATAAGATTTAATCCGGACACATAAGAATTCCAAGGAGCCTAGAACCATTCACATCAATAGTTTCAACCAGCAAATCTTTCTTGGTTACAATCAAAACACCCAACCGGGCACTGTAGCTGCTCCTGATGTCTATCGCGACGAAAAACACTAAATTCATCAGAAAAAAGTTCCTTGTCAAAAATTGATGCACAAACTCAAGCTTCAGTGAAAGTCACAATGTTACAGTCCCACAAAAGAGTTTAAATACACAGTAGAGGTTTTGGTTCTAATTTTCTAGATTTTCAATGCCTTGCAGGTCTCCTGTGATGGGATTTCCCTCCTAAAAGTTTTTTCTTGCTACAAATTTATGAGCCACAGTTGCCACAGTTCCGCTTGGCGGAAATTAATGACTGTGCCAGAGTCCTGTCAGTAAAAATTTTAAATGACAACACAAATCTCTTATCAATAGATGAGTTCATCTAAAGGCAATTATAACCATTGATAACTGGAACTGTCAACTTAGAGGCAATATACTTAGATACGTCGTCAGTTGTTGTATGAGGTGCCAAAAGGGGAAAGGAAAGTGCAAACTGGTTTAGGTACTGCTGATAATGTCGGTGCAGATGATGAAGAATATGATTATTGTTATCGTTGTTGTTGCTCTCAGGCAAAAGGTTGAATGATGTCAGTGCGAGCAATGTAATGCAATGAATTCTTTGCGAGTGCAGTTGCACTACTGCCTGCAACAGGTGGTTTGAATTCCATGTTAGATTTCACCGACTGCTTTGTAGCAACTTTTTATTGCAGAATTTGCAAAATGCACAAATGTGAGTAAAAAAGCTCGTGTGTTGAAAAAGAGTCTTTATTGAGAACAGAAGCTAATTACACCGAGGAAGTGGAAAATAACAACGTATCAGTCACAGGAATATGGTCAATGTGATTGTTCAATCAACGCAAACACTTTAATGTTTGAGAAAATCACTCTGTTGATATTATGCATGACATTTTCGAAGGAGTCCTTAATTTAGAAATTGCATTAATTTTAAAACAATTTATTTTCCAAGACAAATTTTCACTTTAGAAATGTTGAACAACAGGCTTAACGTTTTTGATTCCGGTAATAAATGAATAAACCACCAGAAATATCCGAACATCATTTGAAACATTTAAAGCTTAGAAACTCTGCCTCTGAAATGTTTTGGGTTTCAAAATTTTTGGGAATAATTATTAGTGAGTGGGTCCCAGAAGACAATATATTTTGGAATCTATTTATTTTGCTAAAGCAAAAAATAGATATAATTCTACTCGATTCAATAGCTTCTGAAGACATTTTATGTATTGAATGTTTGATTTCTCAATACCATAAACTTTCTGTAGATATGTTTCACATGCCACTTACACCAAAGCACTATCTTATCACCTATTACCCAAGAGTCTTGCGTAAGATGGGTCCTTAAAAACAGTAATGGTCTATGCGCTTTGAAGCAAAGCACAGACAACTTAACATGATAGCTTCTTCAACAAGTGGGGGAATTTATTTAAGATCTGCAATATAAGGGGGCAGGACGCAACCACATTGATTTTTGCTTTCAAATATTCTTGTATATTTAAGCTTTGTAGACGTCATATTATTTATTTGAGATTAATTCAGTTTTTCCTTTAAGATGATCAGTGACACACACACCCCCCGCAGCCGCAGCCACACACACACACACACACACACATCCGATCGCGCATAAACACAGCCATCCGCACGCGCAGATGGGTGTGTGTGTGTGTATGCGCGATCGGATGTGTGTGTGTGTGGCTACGTGTGTGTCACTGATCTGTACGCCCCCTTCACCTATTGCGTATACATACTGTATGTATCACATCCTTAATAAACATCAAGGTTTAATGGCGAGAGAATTCAATTGTAACGCAAATTTACTAATAGCAACCAGTCAGTTTTAGATTTAACAAACAGCTATGCGAGAATTCAAGAATTCAGACACAACCAGAATTAACTAAATATTCTTTAGTTAATACTAGTTCTAACAAAGCGCTTTCTTTAATTCTAGTTTTAACTGTGTTATATTAGTTAAATTAAATTAAATTAAATTAGTTAAATTTCCTAGTAAAATCGGGTTTTGACGGGTTTCGTGTTTTGACTGTAACATATACACGTTTTTTAAGACATGCTTAGTAGTCAACAACAAAATACGCAGCCAAATTATTAACAGTAATGCACATGCGATTAATTGGTTCATACATGCCAAAGTTAGACCTTGAGGAGTTGACCTGAAACAGAGGTAGCCTTCTCAAATTGTGCCTATTATCACGGAAAGAGATTTTGTCAAGTAACCACGGGGAATCAACATTTACGTTTAAGAGTTGGTGAACAAAAGTTACATCGGCAACCATGCGACGTTTCTCAAGCGAGTGCATATTCAAAAGCTGCATGCGATCCTCATAGAGTGGAAGAATCAATGAGCTATGCCAGGAAGTTTCGCTGAACAGATTCGATACAGACGATGTGTGTATCGTAAAAAGGAGACCAGAACTGGCTAGCGTATTCAAGAAGTGGTCTCACAAAGCAAGTATATTAACGTAATGTTATGGAGGGATTTGAGAACTCTCGGGACCAACGTTTTATAAAACTCAGAATAGAGCTACTCTTAGATACCATGTGGTTTATGTGGGAGTTAAAATTCAATCTATGGTCACATTTGACACCCAAGTCACAGACAGAACTTCCGCGGCGAATCGAGGTAGCCGAGAGCATATAGACATAAGAGATAGGATTTAGATTCCTGTGGCAAGTCATCACCTCACATTTGTCAATATTAAGTACCAAATTATTGCTTTTGAACCACTCGTAAAATTTGTGGAGATCACCCTGTATCAGTTGACAATCATTAAAAGACCGAAAAGTTTAATGTCATCAGCATAAATAAAGACTTTGAAGTGCTTCACTGCGGAGACAATGCTGTCAATAGATAGAATAAATAGCAACGGGCTTAAATGACTCCCTTGTTGTACGCCAGACGAAGCTTTCAAGACTCTAGAGATGGAGTGGCGGAAACAGATTTGGTATGTTCTGTTATCTAGATATGACTCCGTCCATTTTAGGAACGTTGTGGGAAACCCAAACTTTTCCATTTTAAACAGTATCACGGAGTGAGATAGCTTGTCGAAAGCTTTACTAAAGTCTGTGTAAATACAGTCTGTCCGGTAGCGTTTTCCAAACACGTGAATGGAATCAGAGACAAATTCCAATAAATCAGTGTTTGTAGATATGCCCAAAATAAACCCATGTTGGTTTGAAGAGAGCAAACTCTTGCAGGAAATTGATAACGGAGAGTATATGATAGAACAACTTGGTCATGCAAGATAATTTGCAATAGGCCTATAGTTAGAGATATCTTTTTTACTGCCTTTTTTGTAGACAGGTATGATAAAAGAATTTTTCCATAGCTGAGGAAAACATCCCCTATCGAGCGATTTTTGGAAAATAATTCTCAGCGGGGTTGCCAGGGAGAGGCAATATGACCTAAAACAGGCTGGAGGTATCCCATCAGGACCCGTTGTAAAGTCATTTGGAAACCATTAATATGATCAAGTATGTCCGCTTATAATATTGGAGGGATAGTGAATGGAACGTTATGAGAGTCGTTCATATGACTGAAGTTGCTACTTTGAAGTTGAAAATTTGACAAGATAAAGGCATTGTCAAAAAATGAAGCAAACAAGTCGCAAATCTTAGACGAATCATCACTAGCAGAATCCTTGCACCTAATTTCGCACGCATTCTTTGACTATACTCGTTATAGAGTGAAGAGGAAAGTTCTTTACGACTTATACTGTCCTTGTCCCTCATATAACTTTTCTACAATTTATTCCTTTCATTTTTAAGACGTTTCAGTTCTTTTTTTAACCATGGTGGAGACGTTTTAGAGAGTCGCTGACCCTCGCGGGGAATGTGAGAGGAAAACAAATCGAAAAGAATTATGTAAAATTTAGAAACGTCTTCGTCAATATTATTGCTAGCCAGTAATGTGTTAAAGTCAATAGATGTAAGTCTACTTGTAAGTTCCGAAAAGTTAGAGTCGCTGACCCTCGCGGGGAATGTGAGAGGAAAACAAATCGAAAAGAATTGTGTAAAATTTAGAAACGTCTTCGTCAATATTATTGCTAGCCAGTAATATGTTAAAGTCAATAGATGTAAGTCTACTTGTAAGTTCCGAAAAGTTAGCCTTTCTAAAATTGGAAAAGTATTCTGTTTCGTCACAATTTGTAAAGTTTTCGGTATCATAGCAATATGTAATTAGTAGTGGGGGGTGATATTTGTCAAGAGTAGATATTATAACTGGGCTGGGTTCAACTAAAAAGTTACCCGTGTCAGTGGAAAATACCAGGTCTAATTGCCTACCCAGGTCATTCTTAACATTACTGATTTGGCTGAGACCAAGAGATGAAATATTGTCCAGGAAAAGTGATTCTTTTACTGTCAAGTTATTAAGTGGGAGATAGTCATCGTCATCATCGTTTAATACCCATTTTAATAGTAAGTAGTAATTCTTCAAAAGGCTACATCTTACCATGGATAAAATTAGAAGTTGAAATGAGCAGGTCGTATAAATTTTGACCTTTGTCGTCAAAAATATTTATAGAATATGGAGGAATATAACAACAAAGTATGTATACGTCATGTCTTAAAGGAGGCAGCTTAAGAACTATAAGTTCGGTGTCAAAAGAGTTAGAAAAACTGGGAACCACAATTTGGGTGCAATTGAAATGGTTTTTACATGCGAGGAGTACGCCACCGCCGCGAGCTTCAGAGTCAATATATGTATCTTTCCTAAAACTTTGGTAAGAATTGTCTAAGATTTCGGCATCGCGAAAGTCATGATTCAACCAAGTTTCAGTGAAAGCAACTATATCAAAACTAGTTCCAACAGAGGATTTAAAGATATGTACAATTTTTGTCCGAATACCCGTTACATTTTGATCGTAAAGGGAAAGCGACTTCGGTTTTTTGGAATAACATTGCTTGTTTTGGATGTATTTCTAGGATGGTGTCCAGAAGGCACAAAAAATTTAGAAAAAGCTCCGGAGGGTCAAAATAAGGGATCCAATAACCGGTCCCGCACATCCGCTAAAACAGTTAGGACAAAGGATGCAACCGGTTTAGAGGATTTGCTAATCTTACGACACGAAATACTCTCCGTTGCAACATTTCAGGAGAGAAACGGGTGACGAAAATACTCGAAGGGTTTGGTACTGTTCTCAAAGAGGGACCAATACCATTTCCAAACGAGGACACCGGTGAAGCAACATTCATAGCTGTGGAATTAGATGCAGGTGCAAGCGAGAATTGACCCACAGCGTTACCTGAGGCGACATCAGTCGAGACACTCGGACTAATATTGGTAGCGGGAAGGTGCAAATTAGGTCTCTTCCCATGGCGCGACTGGCGCTTGCGACGAGGCTTAGAGGAAGGTAGAATAGGTGGCACATCAGTTCCTCCATTGGGAGCAGAGGTCCTTATATCGGAGGCTGTATTCCTTAACAATTTAGCATTATTAATTGGAGCATTATTATCATTAACATTATAAAGAGAGGTAGACGACGAGTTATCATTAAGCACATTGATATCGTTAAGGGGGCGAAACTGGCGAGTTACCAATAGTCCCATTATTTGGAGTAAGCACTGCATTGAGTTCACTGCGTAAATCAGAGCGGCAAGTGGTGGGAGGCGGTAGATTATATTGGGTAGCGGGCCGCACCTTTATTGCATCAGCTATATCCCAAATTAAAATGTTTGCAATAGATACCTCATCAGCAAGCTTTACAAGAATGGAATTGTAATCAGATTTCGAAGCTGTATCCTGAACGATGTTTTCAATCGAATGTGGAATATCGTTGATGTATGTTTTTAAATCCGATAAATGATTATTTAATGACGACGAGATTGCCTCATAATGTTTCGAATATGTAGCACAATCCATGAATTTGCACGCAAGGGAATCGAAGAGCTTGCATATCTTCTCGTCAAGAGTTTGGGCATTTTTTGAAAAGCTGCTCTTTAGTTTATTGCTGATGAAGTCAAGTTTGATCCAATGCCTTCAAGCTTCTTATCGAGGGCGTCAATGTTGTTTACCTTGGCAAAGACGGAATTAATCAACTGAGCTTTAGAAGAAATAACGTCAAAAGCAAACAGCATGGATGCAACATTCGAGACCAGCTCAGTTTGTGTAGATCTAATAGAACTAAGGTGAGTGCTCAAGTTGTCAGAGTTGCTGGCCAAGTCCTTCAATTGATAATTGTTACATTTGATGGCAAGCAATACATGTGGAAGGGTAATTTCCTTGCATTCAATATAATAAAAGGAGAAAGCGTTGGTGATCTCCTGAACAGACTTTATGCATAAACGACCGAAATTGTAGAGTCCAACACAGGATGGATGGAACGATCTGCCACATAATCCACAACAATCAATCAGGGAAGAGCTGTTGCCGGAGATGGAACAATTAGCTAAACCACAGCGAGTTATTATGTAGTGAGGAAACAATCCCAAAAATAAAAACAAAAACAACATGTCCTGGGTTACCGGATAGATTTAGGTTAATGTGTTAAATCCTGAGTCACAACCAATGCGGTTGGTGCAATTAATTCGAATTAATCTTTCTTCTGTCTAATCCTGTGTCTCTACTAATGAGGTCGGTGCAATTGGATTAGATTAGATTATTTTGGTAAAGTACAATATAAAAGTGTAATTAAAGAACTAGGTTTGTTTATATAAATTTTCATCAAAATCCGATAAGAGCTCAAATCGGTAAAATTATCATAGAATTGGATTGGAAGGTATTTTTAAAACTTTTACTTTGGATTATACACAAGTTAAAATTTATTGGGATAGAATTCTAAATACATTCTTCATGAATTTTATTTATAAACTTATAAATACATTGCTTTAACGCCAATACAATTAGGAAATTGCATAGTAGTATCTACATAAGCCAGGAAGCTATGTTGATAGTGAATTTTAACACATTTAATAGCTAAATATATTTTAATATATTACTCCATTCGTTATAATGTATGAGTGTTGTTACCATAAAAATTGAAATAATATGGACCCAGGAGTTATAAATTATTTGTTGAAGTTATACATTAAAGGGAGTTTGCTTTTATACTATTGTGGCTGCAGCTAAATTTCTTTTAGGTTTTAGGACTATTATCTGTTGGCGCTATAGCCATAATTGTTTGAGTGGTGGCTATGGAAAATAAAATTACTGGTTATAATTTATAGCTCTAAAGATTATAACGAAAATGTAATTACTTCAAATTTTAAAGCGTGATTACCTATATATTCTCATAGCTATAAATAGTATATTTGCATAAGGAGGATTGCTATACACTCAGAAAAAAAATATGTAAAAATGAATAAAAATATATATAGAAATAAGAAAAAACGTTTATAGATTTTAGTCAAAATGCATTCTTGTCATTATTAAATGGGATTAAATTTCATTTTGTTTTAAAATGGTTGTATTTAAGTTAAGTATGAATTCATTTTCTTTTTAAATAATGCCCCTATGTTGAATCAAAATGTTAATAATTTATTCTAACATGCGCATTTTTTATTATTGACATATAAAAAGTTCTTATTTATAAATAGTTTCCTTTAATTTTGACAAGTCAGATATGTTTTTTTTTAAATGAAACAATTTAAAACTGATATGAGTATCATTTTAACCAATTTCAAAATAAATAGGCTGCACAGGGTGCCTCGTTTGATTGGTATATAGCTTTGCAATATAATGATTGTTTGGTAATAATCATAAATAGGTACATACATAATTATGTTGAAAAATATGACTGAAAAAGATTAGGTCTAATATTTTCAATTAAAATTCGAAAGATTTACGAAAAAAATTTATTTCATAATATGTAAGAACTAAAATACATTTTGTTATAATAAGAATGTTAGTTCGAAGCAATTAAAGTATATTTATATTTTTAATGATAATATTTTTTTAATCTTACAACTTTTTCTCCAGAACTTAAATAATAAAAATGTATTGGCGGTCCATCAAAACCGTTTATATCCATCAACTTGTAAGTTAATGACTTTCTAATAATATATGACTGAAAATGATCTGAGAACCTTGAAACTTCCCATCGAAGACATACTAAATAAGGAATTTCAGGTTTTTTGATTAATATATCTACTATTTCAAAAATTTCTACATCATGGTTATTTGCTCTATTTGTTTTGCTTAAAATAAATCCTATTTTATATAGATCTCCTCTATAATATAACTCATTGATGGCACTAAGAAGTGAATAGTCAAAATTAATCGGAATTTCCAAATATTTAAAATATGTTTGATTTTCTACATGAATTAATTTCTTTGTCATGTAAGTCATGTCTTCGTGAAAAAATTTTTTATTGAGGAATAAATTGGCAAATCTCAGTTGAGCCTTAATTGCTAATGTTAGTGGAATATTTAAACGGGATGTTATATTTCTCGCATAAGCTTTATGCAATTGATGTTCAGCCTCAAAACGGAAACACCAAGAATTTCTAACTGGGCCACATTTTCTTATCATATGAGGATAATGAACCAACATGTGATACTTGGGTTTAAGCGAGTCATTAAACAAATTAACGTATAAGAAATTATGCTCTTCTATCAAATTTCCTAGCTTTGTAAGGATTTCATCATTGAAAGAAGGTAAAAGTAATAAATCCACAATTTTTACAAAAATTTTTAAAAATCTATAAACTGGGTCATCTTCGTTTACAATATCTCCAATAATAAGAAGAATGAAATGGGTAAAAGTTTTCATTTCGGAAGCAGTCATTTTGAAACTTCTGTTGACAATGTGGTGTTTGTCTATCGGAGGGCTCGAGTTTCCAATCTCCGTTTGGCCATAATTGAACATTTGCTTTCTATAATTAAATGTATCTAACGAAAAAAATTTTCGTTCGAATATAAAGTAGTATAAAATCTTAGAAAAGTTATATCTGCATATGCCATTATAAATGTCATGCATCATATCAGATGAAACATTATTGCATACATGATAAAAGTTCAAAGTATTAAAAATTGAATTTTCTTTTATACCAGTTACTTTAACATCTCCTTTAGAAATATCTTCATCGTAATTAACTTTATTTCTCAAGAATTCTGGGTGTTCTTTAGTGTCCATCTGAGTTTCCTGTTTACTTCTTTTACACATTCTACAGAAAATAGAAGAGTTAAACGAACTTGTATAGCCCAAAATATCATTTAGTCCAAGGTTATCACCTAGTATTTGTCCTAACACAAAAAACACTCGTTGGGTCTGATTATTATTAGTGACAATGTCAATACCTTCATTTTCTAATATTTTGAGTTCTTCGATGAGCGGACGGAGGCAAGAATTTTTTCCGTATTCCTTTAAATCTTTTGATTTAATAAATGCAGTCACAAAAATATTCGATAATTTTGAAAACTGAAAGTTTGGTATAGTTGGAAACCCATAATATACTCCACAAATAGTGTGTTGACTGGCATGTGAGCTCAATGGATCATTAATCTCAAAATCATCAAAATACAAATAGTATGGAATAACTGTTTTTATTCCAAAAGATTCTATTTTATTTTTCCATAAGCTTCCGTTAATGAAATTGCAGACATGATCACATTTCTGTAAGCAAGATGAGTTCCTTATAGTTTCCTCTAAAATATTTTGAGTTTCAAAATATTTTTTAATTTGGAAATGCATACCTAACAAACAACCTTCTACTTTTGTGGAATCAATTATGGGCGTCCTGATACTACAATTTCAGAAAGCTCATGACTAATTGTGAAAGGCTTAGGAGATTTGTACAAATTCAGATCTTCTAATTGTTTTAGTAACTTATATTCTGTTCTAATTAATTCAAAAGGATTTTCAAATTTTTGCAAAATTTTTAACATTTCGGATTTTTTTTCAGAATCGTTGATCAATGGCATGAGTTCTGAAACTAGAGTTGGGGTTGTTATAAATTTTATAACATTCGATTGAATATCTATCACATCCTTTCTCGTTAAATTTGCTTGGCTATGTAAATTAATGGAGAAACTTAATACAGACTCTATAGGCATAAAAGGATTACTTTTAAACAATTGTTGGTTTGAAAAAGTCCCTAGACAAGAATCAAGAGAAGTGCATGGAGTATCTTTTGCAATATTTGGAGTATTTTTTGCAATATTATTTATTGTGGAAAATTTTGCAAGATTGTCTATTACTTTAATATTTTTATCAGTGGAATTTGTTTGGCTAATATTTTCATGCTTCTTTAAATATCTTTTAAAGGAGTAAATGCTTTGAAAAACCTGTTTGCAATCGATTTCTTCACATTTAAATTCGAAAATAGATGGAGTGCCGTGGTATGATTTTAAATGACAAATTAATTTTTCGGCAGTTTGGAGCTTATGTAAACAAAGAAAACAATTCAACATTTTAAGAATTTGTGGTAAACATTTAAATACGCCTAAAGCGCTTAAGCACAAAAAATGAGGATTATGATTGGTTAAGACGACGAACAAGTGATCCAATTCTTGGACAGTTTGATTCGATGTTGAAAAAGTAATTCTCGAGAAATATCCAAACTAACTTACTGATAGTTGAGTAATTTACATTTAGTACATGTATTAATTTTATGGTAATATCTAAGAATTTAATAAAAGTGCTGATCTTATATTTTACCGTGTCGCAGAATACATAAAAATGTTCGAGATGCTGAAGATCTAGTCCAACTACTAAAACCTTGGGTTGCAATGTCAAGCCTCTAGATGCGTAGTCAGCTTTGATTTTTTCAATCTGAGGATGTACGTCATTTATGGTCTTCACATGAATTACGAAATCATTCTGGGCATCCGTTATAGTAGGCTTATATTTTCTACTAACTCGAGCTGGTTGCAAAATTGAATGCAACAGTATTGATAACATACAGTCCCTGGAATCTAAATAAGGTATGAGAAAGGTAATGGCTAAAGTTCACAGAAGCTTACTTTTATCTACATCAGTTCGTAAGCAAAATTCTAGAAGGTTCCTGTTGTTTTTATCCTTAATGTCACTTTTGAAAATTTCTATTATTTTCTCAGTGAAGTTGTCATAATTTGCCAGCAAGTTATTTTCTTTGCCCGGAAATAATAAAGCAAAATCGATATCAATCTTCAAGGAAAATATTAGTATACACAACGTCTGATATATGCATAATATAAATTTACCAATAGATATCCAGTGCTGTCATTATAACGCGGCCAGGTTTTCAATATTTCTGTTACTGTATCCTTCGATATCTTAATTTGCTCAAGTCGATAATGGCTAGTCTGTTTCCAATAGTCTTCAATCTTTTCAAATAATTTTGGATCATTATTGTTCTGCAACCATAAAACATAGCTTTGTATATCATCTGAAAATTACGAAATATGTAGTTATGAAGATGGTAATTAGTCAAGTTTAAAAAATATACCAGTTAAGATAGCTTCAGACGATGGTGTTTGTATATCCTGATCTGTCAAACTAGATGAACTTTGAAGGCTGGATCTTTTGTTCCGGGTTCTAAATTTCACATTGCAGTATCGGTCGTACAGTTTTCCGCAAGGATTTTTGTTATCACGGCGAGCTTTGTAGTAAGTTTCCTAAATAAATTTGATTTTAATCGAACAATTTCATATAAAACAATTCGGTAGTTATATAATTACAGCGTTTTCCCCTGGGAAAAAATCTTGTATGGCTTGGGCGTAATATTTTAAGTCCCTAGGAGTACTGTTCTTGTTTAACAAAATATAGTCAACAATGCAGTGTACCAAATTTTTCTGTGCTTGATTGTCTAGTGACTTTGTCTTCCTATAGTGAGACTGCACCATTTCTCCCTTTACTGTACTTCTTAATATATTTTTTAAGTCTGGAAGGTTGTCTGGTAAAAACTCACAAGTATTATAAGATGAAGAGGCGGGACTACTTAATGATGCTTGGTTTTTTAGTCAAGAAATAATACCCGAACTCATTGAGACTGTATTAATAGCATCAAAATCAGTGAAGGGGATACCCTTTATGAATAAATAATGAGAAGTTAGGACAACTATAAAATTTTTAAATGCTTACAATGCCTTGTCTCCATTTTTTCAATTGTGATTTAAATATTACTTTTTGTCCGAACATGGACATATCATCAAATAGCTTTTCAACATCAAACAACTCTATTATTTTAATTACATCTAAGTCAACCTTGCGACTTTTTAGAAAAAGACAAGTTTCAACGAGAGCCCCCAGCTTTTGAAAAGCTTATCTGCTTCAGTTTCACTATTATCCGTCAAAAATAAACTGGAATCAAGAACAATTTCTGCTCCGTCACAATCTTGAATCACATAGTGTTGCAAATTTCCTGTATTTTCTTCTGCCATTGTGCGAATCAGTGTTTCACTATATATGTATACTATAGAAATAATAAGTGGACATTCAATAAACGAAGAAAGTCACTCACTAATGATACTAGACACAATTATGGTACATACCTGAGAAATTTATTTGGTATAAATGTTCACGTTCAGAAATTTAGAATAGAAAACAAAGCAAAGAAAACGGGATCTGCTTTTTATAATAATTTGAGCTGTTTATATCAATGTTTTTTTCTAACTAATTTTATCTCACAGGTCCCAGCACTTTATTATATTTCGAGCAAATATGGCCCGAAAACACCATTGTCGATGCACACAATTAAATTACAGATTTTTTTCTATATAAATTAATACACACACAAATATTTCACAAAATATAAAAATGTTCGCACAAATGCACTTCAATTACCGCAAGATATAAAACACAAAGCTAAAATAAACCGAACTGCGCAACTGTTTGACTTGTAGTAAACACGCGTCGAAACATGCTTGCTATTCCGATGAATTCTAAGGGAAAAATTTCACTTTTACAGATTATTTTTTATTTCTACATACCTAACATATAATTACATTTTAAAATGAAATGGTTTATTGTAAAATTGAATATAAAGACTTTTTGATAAATAAAATTATTTGTTATGTAAAAATAAAATGGTGCAATGTTTTTGATAGCGCAATTATTAAATGGTTTCCTTTTGTTTTAAAAGTTTCCTAAGTTACTTTAAGTACTTGTTATGTATAATTGAAATATTTTTGCCATATGTTGAACTGATAACACAATCCTTTTGAAATAAAATGTAGGTTTTCTCTGAGTGTACACAGAGGTATTTTTATAGCAAATTGCTTTACAAGCTCCAGTGTCATAAACTATTGCCATCACCTTTTCGGTTATAATTGTGAGAGCTCACATACACAGGAAAAAAAGCCTGGCTGCTATTATTTCTCTCAGTGTATAAAGAAATATTGGTGAAAGAAATCAGCACAATTAGGAAAGTGTGCGTTCAGCGTTGGCTGATTTTTTCTCGATTTTTTTCTTAATCGAATTTTCCTTTCATTGTAACTCATTTCAAAGTCCTTTTTAAAGCAGATGATTAAATCGAAAGTGTTCAACATCACTGATATGAAATAATGATAAAAACTGAATTTATTGAGATTGTTTGTTAAAAAGTTATCATCAATTGCGCAAACAAATTTAAGAAAACTGTTTTACTGAAAGGTAATCTATTGTAATTTGTAAAAAGCACTTTTTTCACTATTTATGGATGGTAATAATACGAAAAATATATGAAAAACTGCTTTCGTTCCATAATATAACATAAAACTCAATGGCACAGGTTATATAAGGTTTTACTATATTTGTTATATGAAAAAAGCCATATAAATGTGATTAGTGCAAGATATTGATGATCACCGATTATATTTTCTGCGCCCTTTTGGTCCGGTGCAATGTACTTAACTATACCTACATGCAAATGTGAAATGAATTGTTTTAAAAAGTGCTTATAAACAAGTGGGAAAGATTTAGAAAAATGAAAATAATTAATCAAGTTGCCATAACTTTTCTTACAAGAAGTCAAATTAAAACTTGATAAACCTTTGACCTTTTGACGTTTTGTACAAATAATAATCATGAAATTTTGAAAACTTTATCTGAATGTTCAAAGCGTTTTTCACGTGTAAGCTCTTTTTCAAACATTTCCAATCGTAATCACTATATAGTGCAAAACACTATTTGGCTGCGGACAAAAAGAATACAGTTAATACATATTATTACACCCTATGTGCTATGTAACCGTTAAAAAGTTATTAGCTCGTAGCCAATTCTCAAACCTATTTTCAAAGATAATTTGTACCCTTAGTGACTGAAAACACGTCATTTAAAAAGAATATCGTCTAATTTCAATATGACCTGAATAGGTTATGAGCTAATAACTGTTTAAAGGTTACAGTTAGCGTAATAGGTCAAATTAAAAAGGAGAGTCTATAGTTTACAGTTTTCATAAAAAAAGTCATGTTAACGCCCTTTAACAAACAAAAAGAACAAAAAACAAAAGGTCAAAGTACAAAAAAGTAAGATACTCCGAAATTTTTAGCTTAGACCACCTTACGGCAGAGGGGGAGGAAGGGAGAGCTGGTTGAGGAGTAGGCGTTGGAAATGCCATGAAGCTCTGCATACAATGATCTCTGTTAGTGACAGTACACCCTGTACTTTTTAACATACAGGGTACTTTGTGAAAACCTAGCATAATTTCTTAATTACCCTGTAACTCCGAATCGGTTGATATGCTCCCCCTGCCATACCATTTTTTGTTTGGGTAGGTGAGTATTAGCACCTCCCGATAGCTCAAGAAATAAATCAGGAAGTGTTTGAAAATTTCACTTACGACTTGTTGTAAGAAATCATCCCGAAAGCTGAACCAAGGTAGACAATTTGGAGAAAATATAAAGCAGTATATACGACTAAAGAAAAAGTCTACGAGAGCTCAACATCATCCTTAGGCACAACTGTGTCGGATTCAATTCACACATACTAGTTCGAAAATGATCAAATCGACTTCATTATAAAAAAGATACATTACTGAAATTTAAATTGTTATAAATAAAATTTTTTAAACTAATAATATTATATAGTTTCTCGAAAATTCAAATGTCTCTGTATTGCCGCTTATGACAGATGACTTATTACTTGTAAAGGAAGACAAAGCTGAGAGCTATTTATGTTGTGCCAATGCAGTAATTGCCAAACATTATTTTGAGAAAAAATGTAATTGGATAACACACATCGAAATCTGTTGGCAAACTTAATCATCCAAAAGGAGTTTGAAACTCGAAGGGAAAATTTTAAAATCAGCACTGAGCGCTTTTTAGAACTCACAAAACAAATTATTGCCTTTTTTAATAATGAACGTTCTCAAAAGTAATTCATACCATACAACAAAATTACAAAGAAACTGGCATGTGCGAAGTTATGGGAATATTACAACAGGCTGCAGAAGCCTTTACGGAAAAATAGTACTGGGAAAGCTTCTACATATATCTTTCACGGCAAGCACAGAAAATATAAATGAGGAAAAATTAACATTTTTAAACACATTTCGTGAGCCTTGGGAAAAATGTCAAGAATATTGGAAAGAAACATCTGCATACAGATTTGAAATTCTCAAAAATAAGGAGAATTACACAATAACTCAGTACTTCGACGAATACTCAGTACTAAAAGAATCACGTAGGTGCACATTTTTATTGCAGGATTTCGATACTCTTTATGGCGACCATTCAAATAAATTATTCGTAAAATGGCCTGAAATTAACAATAAAATTATAAATTATTGCAAGAATTTAAAAAGCAAAGGTGTAGCACAGATACTACAAAAGCCAACATGCAATATAATTTTTTCCTTATATTCTTGACACTATCTACACTATAAGTGAAGACAAAAAGAAGAGAATAAAATTTTCGGCTGTAGAAATATCTCAGTCATTCAATTTGCACGTCACAGTAATATGATCATTAAATAAATTCAAAATTATCTCTAATTCTACTATTTTAGGATTCATTTAAAATTGCAGAAACGATTTCTTCTTGCCGTGAAAAATTTAGAAAAAATAGGGATACATTTCATTATTATATTATATTGTAAGTATATCAAAAATGTTTTCATAATACATATTCGCATTTTTCGTCATTTAAAAAATAACATTTTAACTCTTTAGTATCATATACCAAACATTTAAAATTATTTCGTCGTTTCGAAGATGTATAGAAATGCCAAAAATGTGAAAAAGAGCCATGCGTTAGTTCATTTCATTCTTTTAAATGCCACATAAAAGGACATATTTATGAAACATGCACTGATTATGTAAGCATAGCCGATCCACACAAAAAAAGGAAAGTAACTCATTCCGTTTTAAAATTCAAAAGGAAAATAACTCATTACGTTCTGCATTTCAAAATGATGATTGCGCTCTTGATATCAAACACTTAGATGAACAAAATGGCATTAATCTATTAGAAAAGCAAAGTACGCATTTGACATGTAATCTTTGCGAGAATATAAAATTATGTAGAAAAGTCATACAAAAGTTTTTAGACTTATTTTCAAAATATTTTCAGAGTGATGAAAGAATTAGGTGAAAATGAAAATAATTTAGAAATCTTTTCCCACTTATTTGAGGGTTTACAAAATCTTCTGATGGATGTTATTTCAGAACATAAAACCTTCTTAGAATTGCCTGGCCTTTTTGATTCCGTACAGTCTTATCACGAATTTTTACATGATTAAAGTAATACTTTACATGTTTGGTCACATATTATTCAAACTGACTTTTGGAAAAACAAAATTAAAACTTTTTCATCTGATGACTTCATTGCCGATAATTTTATATTTTGATGATTTCGAAACTAATAATGCTTTGGGATCGCGAGCTGGTTTTCAGAAAGTAGGTGCAGTGTATATGCTATTATCTTCACTTCATTCTTCGTATCGTTAAAAATTGAAAAGCATTTTTTTATTATTATTATACAACAGTTCAGATCAAAAGTCGTTTGGAAATATTGTATTTCAACATTCCAATCTGGTGTCATGAACCTTTAGAGTTAGAATCACGCGGATTTATTGTTTTAAACCGAAAAGTTTTTGTAGTTCTAGTTCTTTGCATCGGCAACAACTTGGCTTTAAACACAATACTTGGATTTACAGAGAGTTTCTCTGAAAATTATTTTTGCAGAATTTGTTTGTGTCCAAATAATGTCACGAAAATTAGTACTAAAGAGGATCCTAAAAAAACTAAGAAACATATTCCGTAGGTATTAAAGATTGTGACATTAAGCAAACTGGATTTTCATCTCCTAGTATTTGGGATAAGTTTAGGTACATTAAAGCTGTTGAGAATTTTAGCGTGGATATTATGGACGATATCTATGAAGAAGTATGTAATTTTGAAATGGCACTAATGTTAAACCAGTTTATTAATATATAAACAAATTCTGTTCTATAGAAGTTCTTAATAACAGAATATGACTTTTTAACTACGGTAATAATGAATGTATCAATATACCTCAAGAAATCACAAGCGAATATATCAAACAAAAAAGACTTCAGCTATCTGCCTCAGAGTGCTTGCAACTTTCAAAATACCTGACGGCTTATTATTGGAGATTTAATTCCAGAAGATGACCCATTTTGGAATTTATTCTTACTTTTGATTGACGTTATTGAAATATTATTACTTGATATTATCGATGACCATATTATTTAAAATTTAAAATATTTAATTTCCCTCCATCACCAAATATACATTGATATTTACAATTTAACATTAAAACCAAAACACCACATGCTTACTCATTATCCCTCGATAATGGAAGCAGTAGGTCCCCTGGAACATATTTGGTCAATGCGATGCGAAGGAAAACACAAAACCTTTTACAAAATATCAAATTCAACTACCTCATGAAGGAATATTTGTCAAACTATTATGGAGCGAGAAAGACTTAGTTTTTCTAATAGATTAATAAATTATATTGGCTTAAGCAATAATTGAAAGTATGTTAAACAAAATTTAAATTTGAAAGTTCACATACTACAATTATTGAAAATATTAAATTAACTATTAATATACAATTCTTTAAATGGGTTCAAGTGTTTGGTATTAAGTTAAAAGCGGGAGTTGTTCTAGAGTAAGAGAAAAACAATGAAATACACTTTGCAATAATTAAATATATTTATATTGAAAATGAATTGATGTTGATTTTATATTATTTTTTGACAGACATGCACATAGAATTGAACTTAAAATGTCTCTAAAATTTATTAAGATTATGACATATAGCAAAACTTGGTCACTACATAAAATTCAGGGCAAGATTTATGTGATTTAAAATTATGTCGATAAAGCAGAGTTTTAGTTTCAGAGATACTACTGTAAAAAAAACTTATAAGATATGAAAAAAAGACTTGTAAACTAGGTATGATAAACTTAAGTAAATTTGATTAATTTTAAAATGCTATTTATTTATTTCAGAGTGTTATCACTATGTTAATGAAGTTTGTTATGTTTAAAAAGCTCTAAGATATTAAATCGAATATAATAAAAGTAGAATTACGTTGTTTTCATACAAATAATCATAATCCCAAATTCTCTGAAATCATAGTCATTTAAAACCAGGCTATTTCACAAAATGCTATTACAGTGTTTACTAAAATTCGAGCAAATCAAACAATGTAACATGGTACATTATGTAATGGACTTTTAACAAGTAAATAAAATTATAAGATACTTGCATAAACTGCATTGGAATGGTTCTATGATAGAGTATATTTCAACTTAGTTGATAGTTTCCTTAGATATGCAGTAGCTTGAAATGTACTCTATGCTGCGAATTATACCGTATTCATAGCTGGTTTGCTCAACGGAGTATTCGCAATCCACCGTTAAACTATAGGATAAGATCCCAAAAGCTATTGCCACAGTAAAAACAAGTATAGGATATATTCATGTATAGTCATTGCATCGGTTCTATTGTATATTGTAAATTATGCTATATTTGTAGCTAGTTTATTTAGCACGATACTGGTGAATACGCTATTTAACTATAGGAAAAAGTTCTGCGTGTTATTGTTGCTATTTACATAACCAAAAATAACTCATTATAGCTATAGCCCCGGATCCCATAAGCTATCGTTGTTACGAAAATGGTCATAATTATAGGAACGTGGATATATGAAAAATATAGCCTATTTTCCCAAAAAAAAAATTTCAGTGTAGTGTTGGCGAAGTTGAAGCAGCGTAAACTTATGTGGATCTACCAAAATAGCTCGAATTCCAAGTAATTTGAATCGACGGTAAGAGCAGCTAAATACCGTTGACTGCAGTTAATAAAATACAACGACAATAACTTGTTGATAGTACTTATAAACGATATAAGCAGCTCTATTTATAGTGTGAAATTTGAGTATAGTTTGCCCTATTATATTTACTAGAAGGTCTCACATAGAAAAACTCAAAGAAAATGAAAAGGTTTTCACTAAAACTATAATTACACGACAAAACCTCATTAAAAACTTATTCATGATATCAAGAATTGTCACTTTCTATTTAATGGCCAGGAATTTTAGTTCAACTACATCCGAGACTGCCAAACAACAAACGTCATCCTCTTCAAACAAATTTTATTGCAAGCGATTAACACATTATCGTCTTTTAGGTATACAAAATGATGCGTATCGCATTCATTTTAATTTGCATCCCCGTCGTCTACGGCTCAGGAATAGAAGTCAATCAGCTTAATGCCACGACAGGCATTCATTTCGAAGAAATTGGCAGAGCCACTTTCTACACCAATGAGTAGAAGATAGTAACATTTTACGACCAGGAAAACTTCACGTCCGACATCACACATCAAATAACAGAAACTTGCCAAAAACTCAATGCGAGTTCAGCAATGGCCCACATCTGTAACGGTACGTTGTTACAAAGAAATCTTATTGTCACAAGAATTGAATATGTTAACAACTCAGAATAGAAAACAAATAGCACTTTTTAAAGCTAAAGGCTCTACAATGAAGAAATTCATAATCTCACTTTCAATCAAAACTCCCTCCTTTCTTTTATGAAAAACCAAACTGCGATAGTTGAAGCAATCGACGTTTGTCTTGCCGGCGGGGGGGGGGGGGGGGTATCCTGAAATTAAATTTTGCAAAAAAAAAAAAAAATTCCGCACCACTTGTCCAACCCCGTAAGTCGCTTAGTTTAGCTACCACAGTACTGTAGCAGGCATTAGCGGTGTGGATAATGTGTCATTTTTTAATATCATTCTTTTTTAAAAAAGTGAGGAGTCTTTAAACCAAACTTTTCTCAGTTGTACACACTGGCATATATAATATGGACGGCTCGATATGCTGTTTCATGCGGGTACAATATTTCTTGTAACAAAATAGTTCTTATGTCGGTGCCAACATTGATGTATATATGTATGAATATATTGCCTTTGGTAAAACACTTTTTATCACTAATGAACCCAAATAATTAAATTGAAAACATTTATTTCAACGAATCCACTTATTTATTTGATGTTTACAGTTTTCTCTCAGTTGGTACTTGGTGCTTATACCGAAAGAGAACGGCTAGAAACATCAAATGTCACCAATTTCGCATTAAGAGGTACGGTAAGATTTTCAGTTCTGAGGATCAGTTCCTTATAATTTTTATACCCTAGATGAAATGTATAGGGTATACTAAGTATGTCATTCCGTTTGTGACGCACAGAAAAAATCATGGTAGAGCAAAATGGATTGGACACCCACGCATAATATTACAAGTTAATTTGAGTTTTGCTTGTCCGTTCGTCTGTCCGTCTGCCTGTCCCTCCTCACGATAACTCGAGAGCGCTAACACTTAGGGAATTGAAATGTTGCACATGGGCTTGTTGAAAAAAAGTAAATTTGAGTTCGAAAATGGAACAAATCGTGCAACATCTTTGTAGGATTGCCATGCAAAAATTTCGTTTTTCGCTATATAAAGGGCTTTCCAATAAGAGGTGTTATTTTGATATTCAAAGAAAAATGCCATTTTTTGAGATAAATGATCGGATCTTTATTTTATTATAAAGAGGAAGGTATGCCGTTAATAACGGAAAATAACATCAGCCAAATGACCACCACGACCACACTTACAGGACCATATCCTTTTCATGAAATTTTCCATAACCAAATCGCAAAGTGGCTGCCTATGTCCTCGATAGCCTCACGAATTCCATCTTTGAGGTCTTGAATCGACGCTGGGCTGTTGGCGTAGACCTTGTCTTTCAGGTGGCCCCAAAGGAAGAAGTCGCAAGGTGTTAAGTCGCAAGATCTCGGTGGCCAATTGTGATCACCTCTTCGAGAGATAACACGGTCCGGAAACGTTTCCCGTAAAAGATCAATGGTTTCGTTGCTTGTATGGCACGTAGCGCCGTCTTGTTGAAAGTAAACGGTGTACAGATCAATACCATCCAATTCCGGCCATAAAAGGTCATTAATCATCTGTCGATAGCGCAATCCATTCACCGTAACTGTTGCTCCAGCCTCATTTTCGAAAAAGTAAGGTCTAATGACCCCGCGGGACCATAAACCGCACGAAACAGCCACATGTTGAGCACGTTGAGGATAGAGGGGCTTTTCAACAATAACTCTTGGGTTTTCCGAGCCCCAGATGCGACAATTTTTCTTGTTGACGAAGCCATCGAGGTGGAAATGGGCCTCATCACTCCAGATGAGTTTTCGATGGAATTCCGGATCATTTTCATGCATTTCAAGGACCCAATCAGCAAAGACTCGACGTTGTTGATGATCGGCTGGCTTGAGTTCTTGTGTTAACTGAACTTTATAAGCCTTAAGACCCAAATCTTTATGCAAAATACGGTGTAATGACGTTTGTGGAATGCCTAATTCCAAAGAACGACGAGGAATGGACAAACCTGAGTTTTCTTCAACACTTTCGGCTACAGCAGCAATATTCTCGGCTGTTCTTGAGCGACGTGCACGGGTTTTATTCTTCACATCACTGACTTGTCCCGACAGCTCGAATTTTTCTACCAATTTCTGTATTGCGGTCCGACAAGGTGCTTCACGACGATCCAAAAATGTTCGAGTTTTACGAACCGTCTCTGCCACATTTTCACCATTTTTATAGTGAATTTTAATAATTTCAGTGCGTTGTTTAATCGTGTATCGTTCCATTTTTATTAATGGCGTAGTTTGTACTTGTCAAATGTTAAAAAATGACAGCTCCAAAAGTGACAACTACCGAAATAGCGGGCTAATTAAAATAACACCTCTTATTGGAAAACCCTTTATTTCAGCACTGTACACGGCGTTTTCATAAACATAGTAAATATAATTTCAAAAATGGGCTAAATCAGGCAACCCCTTCTTGGTGCTGCCATATAAAAATTTGGGGTTTTTACGTATACTGTGTAAACGATCAGTCGAAGACCTTTTTATAGTACTGAAAAGTTCCTCAGAATATGAAATCCTATGAAATTCGTCATAATCATTATTACTATCTGACGAGCCGTTCTAGAAATATATGCGAAAAACCATTTCAACAATCAAACTTACTGAAATAACTGACCATACGGAACTACATACAGCCATTCATCTAGAGTATTGTAATAATTGGTATTACACCAATTCTATCTTTTTTGCTTGTTAATAGAAAATTTTGGGTTGAAGCGCAACTCATTAGTACTCTTTATACAGGGGCATTAATCGAAGAAGAAATAGGAGTTAGAGGATCGCCGACTTTATGTAAATTAGGTAAACCATACGGGAAAGGAATAAACAGGTGGCTGGTTCTCAAACTAACCATATTATCAATAAGCTAATAATTGAACTAAAAATATCTTTGTTAAACCCAACAGTTACATGTGTAATGTCGAGAATTTGGCGAAAATTTCTCGATTATGAGTCAGATAAGGATTTCACTGTAATAGAAAAAGTACCTGGTACTTTCTTGATTTTTATTAGATATTGCCACAAATTAGTTCGGGAAAAATAAATATAAATGATGTGATAAGTAGCCAACGCAACTAAGAATACTTATACGCAATTTGGTTTTCTATCCTCCTGGAAACAATGCTCGTTTTGTGGTGTTTACTTCTGACACACATTTTTCTATACTCTGTTTGAAATCTAATTTTGTCATTCCGTTTGCAACGCATAGAAATACTTATGGTAGAGCAAGATGAATTCGACAGACACGCATAATATTAAAAGTTTTCCGTTTGTCTGTCTGTCCGAACGATATCTCGAGAGCACGTGTACTTAGGAACCGAAATTTGGCACTCGGGCTTCTAAAAAAGAAGTAAATTTAAGTTCGAAAATAGGACAAATTGGATAACTCCTTCAGGTGTTGCTATACAAGAATTTCGTCTTTTACTATTAGTCCAGTTAGTAGAGGATTTTGCCCTACAAAAGGTAGGGTAGTTGTGATTTTTACATATGTTCTTTTATTCCGGGACTCGAGGAAAAATCAAAGTTGAAGGGGTCTGTGCGGACCGCCATCTTGAATTTAAGGTGAAACAAATTTGAAGAAGACTAAATTCCCTACATATTTTGTATAAACACTATTTTGTAAGGCTGATGTGTAACGAATTACAGCGGCGGAAGCATGAAAATTGTTCCAAAAGATGTATACGTATAGTACCCGTTATAGAGCGTATTTCGTTCATGGGAAAGGAGGTGATAGTAGTTACCTAATCAAATAAAAATTGTACGGCAAGGGTAAGTGGCATCTCACTTGCTTCAGAGTAACAGGGTGGCTAAGAAAATATGCAAGGCTTTCATAAAATCCCCTGTATCTTAAAAAGCACAAGGTGTACGGTCACTTACAGAGGTCATTGTATGCAGAGCTTTATGGTCTTTCCTGCGACTGCTCGATCAGCCCCGTACCAAACGGAAACAGCGTACACCAGTTACTTACTACCGACTCAAATGGAGAAAAAAATATCTATATCTAATTGCTAGAAAAAGCGACTAAACTTAAATTAAAACAAAGAGTAAAACAGAAATAAAAAACTATAACAAAAGCTAAAGCAATGTAGCTAATAAAAAAGAAATAAAAATTAGAAAAAATTAGAAAAAATAAAAAAAAAAGTAAAAATAAACATTAGAAAACTTAATAATAAAAAATAATAAAACTAAAAAGTTATGCTACAAGTAATCAAATAAATTCAAAATTAAGAAAAAAACGTAAAAAATGGCATGAACAATAAATCAAAAACTGCTAAGGAAATAGAAAATTATGCACAAAATAAAAATAACTTCATTTCAAATTCAAAAAAGGAAAAAAGTTTGAGTAAAAATTTTAAAACTACATCTTAATACTTAATAATAAATATGACGAGGAAAAATAAAATAAAGAGAAAATAATGAAATGTGAAGAAGGAGTTATTTTGAGAACAGGAAAAAAAAATAATAGCAAGAGACAAAAATAAAAGTATACATATGAAAAGGAGAAACAGCATCTAAGAAAGCATTTTATCCATGGCATTGCGTTTATAAGTTACAGGACTAGAATGGAAAAAGTCAAGATCATTGAAATAATCATTATAATGAGATCTTTGAATTCAAATGATAGGAGACTTCAATCTTATATTTGTGCGATGTGATTCAGGATTGAATACTAGTAGTGACGTGTAGGACGATATGGAACATTTATGCAAATTTTTGAGAGAATGTCAGGAGCATCAATTTTATTAATAAGCAACTTAAATAGGAATAAATCGTCAAGATATGAACGCCGCTTAAGTAAGGTTATCATAGAAAATCTACTTAACCTATCGTTATATTCATAATTGGACTGAATACTGTAAATCGAATAAAACGTCTCTGAATGCCCTTAATTTTTTGGGCATTTGTAGCATAAAAAGGGTTCTATATAAGGCACGAGACTAACGTAAAGCACTTTGAACGATTGAAGTTGTTTAAAAGATTTCGTACATCGTAAAATAAAAACAAGGAATTTAAAAGCCTTATTAGTGATATTATTGATGTGTTTGTCAAATAAAAGCTTGTCATCAAAAACCGCACCAAGATCACAAATATCAGTAACCTTAGTTATAGGAATTCCATCAAGGTGATAATTCCAGTGCATGACATTCAACTTTCTAGTAAAGGTAATATATTTGCATTTGGTAAAATTCAAAGAAAGGAAATTATTTTTACACCAGCTGAGTAACTGTTCAATGTCATATTACAGCTGAATGCAATCTTGTGGCTACTTAATTATTCTGTATATTTACGTGTCATCAGCATAGATCAAGCAAAATGAGCTAATTGCATCCGGTAGATCATTAATATAAACTAAGAATATTAGAGGTCCAAGAAAATTGTACTCGTATAACCTTTTCTTAAACATTTCTAGTAAAATCTCTTATTTTTTTTTAATTATAAAAATATCAACAGGTGGTTGGTGAGAATCTATATTCGAAAGAGGGGAAATAGATTGAAATACTTCAATATCGTTACCATTAATATTAGAAAAAACAAGATGAAGAATTCTATTATTAAAGTTATGTATCTTATTATATTGCTCAAATTGGCAAAGAATGACATACAGTTCGATAAGGAAAAGGCTATACGGTTAGTACTAGAAGTCACTTGCATTGAACATTTAATCACATCATATTCCCAAATCAGATTAGGAAGGTTGAAGTTACCGAGGACTACAACTTTAGAATTATATTCAATTTTAGTGATTACATTTGAAAAATTGTTAAAGATATCATCATAAATTTCAAAAATAGATACTGGGCGAATATAAGCACAAACGACATAAATGGAATAATCATTTATTTTGAATTTAATCCATAAGTCTTCATAAGCAGTCTCATATTCAATACTTCGAGTGGCATGAAAATTTTTATTGACAGCAAGAAGAACCCCACCTCCATCCATAGTACCAGACAAAGAATGATCTCTATCTTTTCGATACACATCATATCTGCCATCAAAGATCTCACTACTACTTAATAACTGAATCTAAAAGAAAAGTTTCACTAAAAGTAATTATATCATAATGATTACTCAAAATAGCTAGCTTAACCCTTTCTGTCTTAGTATACGTAAGCCACGGACGTTTTGGTAGTAAATGCTAATATTCATTTCTAGTTTAATTTTTTCCGGAGAGTATCAAGAATCCGGTTATTTTTTACCTGTGTAGAATTAGAATTTTCTGAATGTTTTAAAGATATCTTCCCTCCCTTCACCCATACATATAATTAAATTCCCTCTTAAATTCTTTCGCCTCATAAAATAATTTCCTTTTAGGACCTCTAAAAAATTCATTTATATAAATATTTTCATTTCCTTGAATTCCTATTTTATCTACAGTTATAGTTTTGTTAATTTTAAAACAAGCCAATACTCTATGTCTAATAAATTCGGAACTATACTTAACTATAATTTTTCCAGTTCCGCCAGAAGGATTACCATTCGAACGTTTCCTGCATGCCTTGAGAATGCAGCCCTCACCAACAGGAACATTTAGGAATCTATGTATTTTTTTTTTTACCAAATCGAGAACATTTTCCGAAGGCGATTGAGGTACGTTTACGATTTCAATGAATTTAACCAGTAATTTTTCTTCCATAAAATTAACTCGATTATTAAGTGCTGTTACCTCCCCATTGAGTTCTTTATTGTTTACTCAGAATCTTAATCCGTTTTTGCTGTGCTACAAGAGTTTTGACAATAGATTGAAACTCTATAAATCCGGCTAGCACAGAATCTACAGATCTATTAAATTCCGATTGCTATACTTCTAGGCTTATTATATTTTAGGCCATATTCTCAACAATTTTACGTAAAGATGACAGGGAATGTTCGGATTCTGAATCTGAGTCAACATCGCGATTTCGCCTCCCTGGAGTATTTGTACCGGATGCTGAGCATCTGAATAGTACTCTCCCATTTTCAACATTTTGCAACAATTCAGAAGATAATTTACTACAGGTAGCATGAAAATTCGCTTCACATGATGTACATTTAACTTCGACGTTAGTACGACTTATATTAGGTGAGCAGATATTAGATTCGGCAACCATGATTACTGATGATAGCATACAATTAAGCTGATAAAAAGTTGAAAGACAAGGTCACGAACTGTAAAATTCCCCAGAGATGGCGCTGCTCTAGTTAGAAATGTGTATGTCAAGATTTTGACAAGTGACGTGAAACGGTTTTTTAACATTCGTCTTCCGGATGCAGTTTAAGCTTTTTGTAGGCACTTTTTTAAGAAAACCACGGCACCATCAAATCCATCCAAAGCTACGATAAAGTAGCATTATCGGGAATCAACGAAGATCACACGACCAAACAGCAAGCATGAAGAAATGACAAAGTGCTTCAGCCACCATAAATTGGAATAAACGACAAAACAACTCACAAATGCGGAAATCTCCAATATATAATAAACTCGGCAAAACAAAAAGCTCCCTGAAACTAGACTCTTTGAAGTAATTTTAATTTTGCTAAACTGAATGTCAAGTCTTTCCGCTTTTTCCTCTTCTTTTTTATATTATGTAATCGACACTTGATATAACTCAACATTTCACGAAAAGTCTAGGCACTTCATGAAATGTAGGCAGATAATGTCACAGTTTGCGCTTAATAACTTGCAATGCCACAAGCCTTGACGAGTATGAACGGTTAAGGGGGAGGTCACGCCCATGCCTGCAAGCAGCCACACGCACACGGTCACACACATACGATTCGAACACACAAACCCACGCATGAGTTGCGCTCGCGCGCGTGCGTGTGTGTGTGTATGGCTGCCTCCCACATCGGGGCACGACCTTCCCCTTCATCGCTCATCGCTCTGTCCAAGCATTCTTTTATATTGGTTGGTATTACGCTATCGACCTAAAGGCTTGTAGCATTTCATGAACTGGTTAAAAATTTCAGACACATCGTGTAAAATCTCATTAAGCGCAAACTGTTACACTATCTGCCTACATTTCATGGAGTGGCTAGACTTTTCGTGAAGTGCTGAATTACATCAAGTGTCTACGACATATAAATGCATATTCGGTGCTAATAGTTTACCATTTTTGGCACACGCTGTTAATGAAGACGGAACTCTTATACAAAAGGATCGAGTTAACACGATTTTACCGCCGAAATCTATCAAAGAAACGAAAAAATTTTTGTCTCCCACCATGCAAGCATTCTCGCTCCGATGTATTCGTCCAAAAGCATGTAACGATGGATTCGAAAAATCTAAAGCAGCCTTGGCATCGGTCACACTTCTAGTACATCCCATCAATAATACAGTTTGCAATATTAGCTGCGATAGTTCATTGCGATCGGTGCATTTTTGCAACAGTTTGATTCAAATAAATACTACTGGGCACCCTTAAATTTTTTCTCAAAAAGCTCAAGCCAGCAGAAACTCGATTTTCTACATTCGATCGACAGTTACTTGCTATTTACCTGAGAATCAAACACCTTAGGCATTTCATAGAAGGTAGAGGAGAAATGGTTTTTACTGACCATAAACCCTGCATATCGGCAATAACTTCGAAAACTGATCACAGTCCCGGAAAAACACGTCACCTACAGTATATTTCACAATTTAAAACTGATGTCCGCCACATATCAGGAAAAGATAATATAGTCGCTGACTTCTTGTCGCGCCCGAGCATGGAAAGCTGTAGCTTGCAAGTCATAGGCATCGATTTACAACTTTTAGTGCAACTTCAAAAAATAGACAAAGAGTTGAAACAATTATTCTCATTAGCTCATACTTCGAATTGGAAATTCAAGTAGATAGATATACCTCAAATTCACTGCCAAATATGATGCGAAGTTTCCGAAAACAGAAACCGACCCTATATCCCATAAGAGCTAAGAAAAGCCATTTTCGAAAAACCCCAAACATCCTGGGCTATGTGCAAGCAGAAGGCAATGTGTGTCCAGATAATTTTGGCTAGGAATTAAAAGCGATACTAGCATGTGGGCCAAAGCTTGCATAAGTTGTCAAAAGTCCACAGGCACATTAAAACTCCAATACAGACCTGCAACATACCAACAGGAAGATTCAACCACATCTACACGGATTTATTGGGCCACTACCTCCGTTTAATGGAAATCGTTTTATTTTAACCGTGATCGATCTATTCACTAGATGGCCGGGAGCTTATCTATTAAGAAAAAGAACCGCGACAGAAGTAACAAAAATATTCATTTTCGAACATATTTCTAAATTTTGTTGTCCTGTACAAATAACTACAGACCAAGACGTGCAATTTGAGTCGAATCTGTTCTCGGAACTCACTACCATCATCAAAGCAATGGCATGATACAAAGGAGCTACAGGCAGCTGAAATACTCTCTTAAATCACGTGGTAATACTGCAAATTAGAATGACGAAATCCCACTTTACTTCTAGGAATGTGAACATATAAAAAAAAAAAGAAGATTTGTATTCATTACCAGCCGAGTTTGTGTCTGATCAAGCTCTTAAAATACACAGCGAATTTGTCGTGCAAGTACCGAAGAAAACCGATTCAGATCCTACAAACTTAGTTAACAACCTGAGAAATCTAACATTTAAATGTCCGCGTACGTCTAAAAGTACGTATACTTACGTTCTAAGCAGTATAAATAAATCAGACTAGAGCAACCATATGAAGCCCCATTTAAAATAATAAGACGCATCCGTAAACACTTGGTTTTAAATATCAACGGCAAGAACCAATCAATATCGATACAATTGAAAATTCGGTCAAACCACGTCGTTGACTAATTGGTGTACACAGTAAATAATTAGCCTCATTCATTTTTGTTTCGTTTGTTTTTTTCTGCTGGGATGAGGGTCATGTAGTGACAGCGAATTATTCAAAAAGGCGTGCTTTAAATAAATTCAAATTTTGCGCGATTAACATAATTTCTTCCGCATTTTAAATATTCAATGATGATTCCTGATAGTTTTAAAAACGACGATTCCTGTTAGTTTTTGCTGTGGTGAATAAGCTGTCGCTCACTTTGATCACTAACTAACTCCAATATTTTAATTTCTACGTCAAAAACAACTGCAACAGGAAGTGTAGCCAAAACAGTTCGGAAAATGTATCAAATGTATCCATTGATAATTTTAAGGTATCCAAATAATACTTTGCGGAAAACCTAAGATCCTCATCACAAACTAAGTTCATTTAGAGAAAATCCAATAGAAACAAAAATTAAACACTATTCGGGTTAGTGTATCGGATTTTATAATTATTATAAGTTTTAAAATCACAAATAAAAAAAAACATAATTTTTTCTATGCACCAACAGATAACTAACAATAAAACAAATCACAAATAACTTATAGTTCAGTTTAGTTTAAAAAATAAGAAAACACTTTTCCAGTTAAGCAAATTATTCTGATTCAAAGTCTTTGATAACATTATTGAATCAATGGTTGTTAACATAAATCTATTATACTGTTTTTTTATTTTGTATTAGGTTGAGCTGAGACAAGTCCTGTTCAGCTACTGCTGAACTATACGCAAAACTTAAATACGCAGAACAAAATTACATAAGTTTTCAAACGACGCAGTTTTCCGTATTTCAATATCGTCGTTAAAATTTAAATTATTTTGAAATGAAAGCGTGCGCCATTCATTAAAAATTGCTAGCTAATTGTAGCAATGTTTTGAAAAGTATCAACTAGAGGAAGAAATGTTTTTTTACTGCCGTGTTTCAGAATTTAAAATGGATAGTTCTTTACAAACTTCATTAAATGAACATTTAAGAGATATTATTTTATGAATTGAAAATATAAAAAATGTTTGAAAATTATTTTAAAATAAAAAAATGTATCCATCTCTAAAAAAAGGTATCAAAGTATGCATTAGAAGAATTTCAAGTAAAATATATCCAAGTGCCATCACTGCGCTGCTGATCAGTCTGTGAGAAAATGGGTTCGAGGAACCGCTTTTGGGAGCCATTCCGTTTAATTAATCTGGGCTGTCGGAAAGGGTTTCCAGGAACTCTTCCTGTCTTCTACAACAGGGCTCTACTTCGCAGAGCGCGGAGGATTTGTGGTACGGAATACGAGAAACTTTTTCTATTTCTTCTATTGAAGTCCACTTACCACTTACATCACAAAAACTCAGCGCATGTTTGTATCTATTTAGTGAGAACACCCGAGAATCATGCGATGTAATAGCTTGTCTTACAGATGGCGACAGGGGCGGATCCAGGATTCTCCTAAGGAAGGGGCGCAACTATGGCTTAGAAACGGTATAGCCTGGAAACATGTTAATCTGATCATTAAAAAAACTTGAGAAGAAGGGTGGAGAGAAAACAGAGCCCTGCATTTGTAATGTGAGGCTCTGGTGAGACGCCATCTGTTACAACCGATATTAAGCAATCAGATAGAAGGCTTTCAAACTATAATAGCAGAAGAGGTGGAGACCAGGTGCTTTAACTAAAGGTGCTGGCTACCAGACTCTACCAAAGACCTTTGAAATGTCTAGGGTAACGATTTTGGACCACCACAATTGTGAAGATTAGGGCTCCAACGCTCCGTAAAAAAAGCCAGCAATTCTCCAGACGAGAGTCCAGTCCAGAAGCTATATCGGTGATCATTGATGAGTTGTTTGGTTTCTAGATACTTCATTAATTTGGAGTTAATAAAAGATTCAAAAACATTTGAGCCTTTGATTGCAATTGGTCGATAATTTGAGGGACCGCTACCCTCTTCTTGCATAGGAATAGGTTGAACGTGAGCTAGTTTCCAACCAGTTGGAAGTAGTTTTTTTGTCGAATAAGACAAGTAGAATAGGTTGCGCAGAGGCTTAGCCAAGGATGACGCACAGCTTTTAATTAACAGGGGTGAGACCTCATCAGGACCTATGGCTTTAGAGACACTTATCCCCTTAAGGATCGTGAGCACAGCTCTCTTACAGGGAGATGCAACATAGGTGTCTGCGAAGTGAATAGAAAACAAGAGTTTGAGGCGAATCTACCAATCAAAATATTAGCTTTATCCAGGGAATCAACAACCACTTCATCATTGCTATGTAGTGAAGCTATAGAGGAATTGGTAAAGTTGTTCCTGATGGTCTTGACCATGGACCAGGTCCTTTGCTATCCTTGATTCCAAGATTCTTAGTTTAACATTTCTGTTAAAAAGAAATTTTTCTCTCCGGATAATGGACAATATTCCAAAATAAATCGTTTGCTTTAAATGAATAACTCGTAGTGCATACAATGGTTTGCTTAACGTTGTGTAGTTTCGCTAAATTTTTCCAATTGAGAGTTGTAACTGTTTTACATCGAAGACTCATCAAATTGGCAGCTGTTTTCAATTGAAACAAACCTCCTATCGCTTTTACCGGAATAAGCTCTGCCCTCCTTCAAAACCCCGAAAAGGGCCACGCTCATGTACATAAATGAATTTGACAGGTATCAGCACTTCCTGTTTCAACCGCCACGACTTAAAGTGGAGCGAGGGCTGAGTCACTAGCCATAAGGGCTGCGCTCTTATCAAATTAAACGCTTCCAAAAATTTTTAATATTTTTAACAAAAAGGGCAGTAGAATAGATTTTGTTAAGAAAACTTCAGAAGATCTGTTGCAATTTTTTTAGTGGTCTTCAAGGAGGGGCGCGGGCCCTCCGCGCTCCCTAGCTGGATCCGCCACCGGATGGCGACCCCTTTTTGTGAACCAGATAACTGCAGAGTAGTACAAATTATATGTTGTACCCACCGATCCTTGAAGGTGGGGCCCTTTGTTTTGTGGAAGCAATAGAACTATGGAAAGTTGTTGCTTACCTTTCAGATATGATTCTGTTAGTACAATAAGAACTGCGTAGGAAAATCGGGGCTTACTGTTCGATGATTGACTCCTCTGTGCAAATAAGTAATGAAATAAATATTATGAAATCTAGACATACCTTAGAAAGTAATTTTCTCGAATAGAAGATGAAGTTAAAATGTAAGAGATTACCGTTCAGAGTAGTTTACCTTTCTGGTACCGACTCTGTATCATTTACAACCTGTAAAGTGATGAAGAACTCATGTTTGTATCTTCCGATTATTGGCCCCATATGTTAAAAATCTTCAAGGTATTAGAAAGGTGGTAATATATCTGTGAATTATTGACCCTTTTGTGTACACAATCTTCGTAGTATTATAAAAAATTTTGATCTGTATGCGAATTGTCGTCTCCTTAGTGTATACAACGTTCAGGATATTAGAATAATCCTGATATATTTGTAAATCATTGACTCCTTAGCGCATATAATCTTCGAAGTATTAAGAAAATTGTAATATATCTTTGAATTATTGACTCTTTGGCATAAAATCGTTAGAATATGAGGTAACCCTATCGTATCGTGCATATATTAGTTATTTAGAGTAAAAGGTAATTTTAAATATAAGAATAATATTGCTCAGAGTCACTTATCTTTCATATAACGACCTTGTAGTGTAAAAAATCTGTAAGATAATCAAAGCAACTAATGTTAGCAAATCATTTATATTATGATTACCGTCGAGGGGCACAGTGGAAGCCCGTTGGTCGATTATGTTTGTCGTGTATGGTCAACACAGAGTGGACACTTTTCAATCCTCAAAAGATTAGGAAAATTGTGTCGTAATTTAGAACGATTGACTCCTTAGTGCTCAAGATCTTCAAAATATAAACCAATGGTCGCATATCGCCGATTTTAGTTCTTTAGTGAAATATAAAGGTTAAAATATAAGAAAAGTATTGCTCATGGTAATTAAAAATCTGTACAAATAGCAAAAGAAACTTATACTAGGACGTCACTTATCTTGTAATCACCTTAGCAAGTGATAGTGGAAGCCCGTTGGTCAATCTCGTTTTCCGTGCCCGGCCAACATAGATTATTCCAGAGCAGACTTTTTTTTAATCATTTTATTTAATTCCTAGTGTGGGGCTCTCGAGAAATAATAGCTTTTTTTTGGAGAATTTACGCTTTAATTTTATAAGAGCCAAAAACTTAATTTCATTTCGTAACACAATTTAATCAACTTGATACAAAAAAAGGCCAATGATAAGAAGTAGAAACATCGGTATGAGTTCCGAAAGCAAATCTGCTATCGACTTTGCTTTGCTTCCCTTCAGAACAAGCCCAAATGGAAAAGGCCTGCTACTTAAAGTCGACTATTCTGACTTCAACTCGCCTCGAGTTGATCATTGTACACAGCTTCACTTGTAAAAAGCACAACTCATCATCACCACTTTCGCTGGCTGTTGCATCTGATACTCCTCCAGGCTCGTTTATAGTTAGCTTTCCTAGTGGCACGGAATGAGCGTTACATGTCGGTAACAATATGGCGGTCATATGGCAAGATTGCTTTGACCAGGGTTGTAAAGGAGCAGACTCATATGTCATATCAACTCATCGCTCAACTCAGGACTTGAGTCCGCTCAATCATTGAGTCCGCTCAATAGTTGAGCGGTGGTTTACCACTCGAAACTGGTTCAGCGGACTCAATCTTGAGCGGACTCACAGCTTTAGCGGACTCATTGCCTGTGCGGCTTGAGCGGACTTATCATTTGAGCTGAGCGAACCCAAATCATGTTTTAAATAACATAAGAAGAATCTGATTTAATTAAAATTGAAACTGAAACTGAAATTTCAATCAAATAAGAAAAGCTCACAAAAATGTCATTCATTATATTATATTATATTAATTTAGTTTTTGCTCATTTTCTTAGCCAACATTTCTTCTTCTTGTCAATATAATGTACAACTGTACTTATTCAATAATGTGTAAACACCGTATGGTATTTTCCCATAATTGAAAATCATATGATTCAATTTATGGCGATTTTACTTACAATTATCCATAGAAATGCTTGTGAAATATAAAGGGAAAGTTATATTCACATGAGGAAACTCAGCCTTGTGAATTGTATTTGAATTTTACAGCCGAAAATAATTGTTAACTTCAGACTTGAAAAGTTCTATTATGACCATTATAATTGTCATTGTCTGATTTTTATACCATAGAAAAAAACTATAGGGTCTAGCTACTAAGTTTGTCATTCAGTTTATGACGCATAGAAAAAAACTTCTTGTAGAGCAAAATGGATTGAACAGAATGAATAAAAGCCTGGTATGTTTCGATATGAATACGCACCCCCAAAATAACAATCAAGCTACGCCATTTTGGGATTCAGATTGCGAAGATGACCATAATTTTTCTTCAGACAAAACCTCAAGCGTGTTTGAAAACAAACGTTTTTCGGTGATAAAAAGTGCTTCGTTAGAAAGACTTTTTCGCACAGGAAAACTAACGTAAACTCCTAACAGATGTCGTCTAAATGACGAATATTTTAATATGCAAGTGATGCTACATATTAATGGAAAAAATATAAAGTAAGACGCTGATTCTATGGAAAAATGTATGTATAATTTCCTTGCATTGAATTATAACATTTTCAAGTATGGTATTTTCCTTACAGGTTTTACAAGTTGTTGAATTTGTACATTATATTGAGAGGAAGAGAAATGTTGGCTACGAAAATTAGCGAAAGCTAAATTAATATAATAAAATGAATGACTTTTTTGTGAGCTTTTTTTATTTGATTGAAATTTCAGTTTCAATTTTAATTGAAGCAAATTCTTCTTATGTTATTTAGTTCGCTCAACTCAAATTATGAGTCCGCTCAAGCACTGAGTCTGCCCAAGACTTGAGTCCACTCTAGTCCGCTCAACCAGTGAGTCCGCTCAAATTTCGAGCGATGAACAACCGCTAAACTGTTGACTGGACTCAATGATTGAACGGACTCACTGCTTGAATTGATCAATGAGTTGAGTTAAAATTAGAGTTTTTTACATCCCTGGCTTTGACCACAAATGGACCATTATAAGGTGAAACTAATTTTCGGGTAATATTCGGTGCCATTGCAATCTTTTCAATCACGACGACATCGCCTTTTTTTGTATTTCCTTGATTTTTTCCGTTTTCGGTAAAAATTTTCTTTTTGTTTCTTTTGACCTTCAGCTGGTCAACTTCGTCCTTCAGGGCTGTATCACTCCCTCTTCTTGGGGAAGACCCAAAATGTAGTATAAGATGTGTTACCGTGTTATTAATTCTAAATTGAACGTGTCGTTTATTCTCATCTCATCTTTCCTCTTCTAAATTTGTCTTCATGAGAGAACTCAGTATGGATCTATAGACTCTTTCAACTTTACCATTTGCTGTTTTAGTCGCCACTGCAATTTTCACGTGTAGAATACTGTTTTGTTCACAGAAGATGGGGCTTTTCGCGCTCCTTATACCAAAAATAAGTCTTTAAAGCAATCAATGGCATATTTTGTTTTCGTAGATTTAACTGCCCTGATGAATGCGAATTTGGTGAACGCTTCAATCCCCGCAATTATAAGTAAATTTTCTCTTTTACTTTTAGGAAGAGGCCCTAAATAACCAATATGAGGAGTTTTCATAGGCACGGATTTTTGGAATAGGATGCAGATACACCTGCTTCTTACCCACCATTCTCTTATTGTAGAGACATTACAATTTAACCAACAAGGAATGTACAAATATTTTCAGCTTTTTACGACGCTTCGCAAAGTAGACATCTACCTGTTCCATAATGACTTTGTTCCAGTGGGGTTTTTATCTACACCATCCATCAGAGAATGTGGTAAATGTGATACCGATACATTTCGAAATTTATCAGCAGTTTCATTGGAATCATAATCAAGCAATTTTGTAGCTGTAATCAGCTCTTTTGTAATATAAAAAAAAATAAAAAAAATACGGATTCTTGTACATCGGAAACATAATTGCTATGACGCATTGCTTGTAAGTTTACTATTTGATTAGGAATGTGTTTGTTCTCACATTCTCTGAATAATTTTTATCCTTCCTAAGGTCATATATTCTTATTCTTAGTATACGATCAACACCGGCAAGTAATATCTTGAAATTCAGACAAACATAATCAGTTTCTGTACGGTGTAAAAATTCAAGATTTGAATATATTGGATCAATTCTGTAGATAACAAGTAAAAAAGCTAGAATTGGTCTAAGACCAATTCTTATGATACCCTAGATCAAGGGTCTCCAAACTACGGCCCGCGGGCCAACACCGTCCCCCGAGCACCAAGAATCCGGCCCGCGGTAGCGGGCTATGCATGGCTGATATCCGGCCCGCCGTAGTTTATTTTGATAAATTTTACAATGAAATTAATAAAAGTAAATCATACAAAATAAAAATCAGATTATTTTATTTAACGACCAACTAAGAACATATTAAAGACATATATAATGAAAGCAGACACTTTCAATTGTAATTAATGATATGAGATTTATCCTAATAACTTTCAATAAGTTACATACATAGTAGTTATTTCACATAATGCAATTAGACATTATAATTATGATTAATGAGATTTATGTAGCTGTGACTTTTCACTGACAATTGTTTGCAGTTGTGGATCAAATTTACTAGCGGAAATTATCAGCAGGGACTTCAAATGTTCATCGCTCAATTTGTAAATATTTTTTGTATATTTAATCTTGGAGAATGTTTTTTCACACATATACATAAGTAGTGCCAAAAGCGGAAAAAAAATTTGTGCAACTGATCAAACTGTGAGTGGGAGACTTATAAAATTTCAGCAATGATGACTTTGAATATTTTTCTTTAAAAATATCGCTACACTGCAAATCAATCATTTCCATTTGAATTCCTGGAGCAAGTGCTTCCATATCGACGTTAAAAGAATTTTGAAAAATCTTGATATCGTTTGCTATTGCATCAAAATCCGAAAAAAACGAGACTCGAAATTTATTTTCAAAGCAACCAAAGCTTCAATTGCAAAATCTACCGGAAATGGAGTGTCAGTTTGCTGTGTAAATGTTTGGCATGTATTAAAATGCGTGAAACATTTTTTGTTAAATTGAGATTGAAACAATACAATTCTTTGTCGAAAGGACTTAATATGGGTATATAAATCAAGCAGAAGCTGGTTTTCTCCTTGTAATTTTAAATTAATTTCATTAATATGTTTAGTTAAATCTGTATAAAATGATAACTTCCATAACCACTCATTGTTTTCTAACTCTGCCATAGGACGAATCTTTTCATTCAAGAAAATTTCAATTATTGTTCGAAGCTCAAAAAATTGCGTTAGCACTTTTCCACAGCTAAGCCAGCGTACTGCAGTATAATATGGCAGGTCATTTTCTCCAATCTCTTCAATAAACTCTCGGAATTGACGATGATTGAGCGCATGTGATCTGATATAATTAACAGGTGACATGACTGGCTTTAAAACTTCTGACATATCCATATGCATTTTCCGCACAAAGACTTGATGAATGATGCAATGTACGATTAATGGTTTTGATCCACCGTCATTTTCTACGGCCTTTGATACGAGAGCACCGACACCTTTATTTTTCCCACACATGTTTTTGCCACCATCAGTAGTGGTACACTTCAAGTTTTCCCATAGAAGATTGGTTTTTTGAACAGCATTTTCGACTCCTTTAAAAATATCCATATTTAAATATATCTATAAACGTCAAGACGCTCTTCATACACTTTATAATTTTTATCTATCCCTCGAATAAAAAGTAACACCTGAGCAGTATCTGAAATATCTGTTGATTCATCCAGGGCCAAGGAGAACCACTCTAAGTATCGATTTTTGTCAGACAATTAACTTAATATATTTTCTGTAATATCATCTACTCTTCGAGCCACAGTGTTTGCTGACAAACAATATTTTGATTTATTTTTCCCGCGGACGGGAATCGAATATTTTGAAACAAATTAGCTTTTTCTGGACATATTTCTTCTGCTGCTGCAATCATGCAATCCTTGATTAATTCGCCGTCAGTAAATGGTTTTCCAGGGTTGAGACATTGAGTTGAGAACGAGTCCAAATATAGTTGAAGTGACAGTTCAACATAACATCTTATTTATGGTATTTTTGTGATGGAGCTATAAAAGCTACAAATTTTGTTTAGATAAAAAAAATAAACTCACAATAAATATACAACCTAACAAAATTTCCAGTAAAGAGCAAATAAAAGAAATCCCAACTGTTTGCTGCGAACTCGACTACTCAATCCGACATCATTTCGACTCAACTACGCCAGCTAAGCGCCAGCTAACTCGAGCCGGGTATACATGGAGTTGAACCCAAGTTGAACCATGGCTCAACCCTGCATGTAAACATGGTAATTGTCGGAAACTCTCGTCTGATTCTTACCTTATTGTTAAGTTAACTTTGCCCGCGGTATACTGATAGTAACATAGTATGACTGCCATGAGCCGCGGCGGCCATCTTGAGCGCCACCGCATCACACGACTGTGCTAAAGACATACATATAAAAAAAATTGCAGTCTTCATATGAATTGATGAAGTGACGTCATTGCATTACCTATCAAAAATCTAGTGGGCATATCTTGTTAATATTTGTATACCGTGACACGAATCTTACTAACAAGCAATCACGCAGCGCAAGACTTCTCCATAACATGCTGTAGCTCTGGCGTTGTATACTTGCCAATCGCCGGCAAGTGCAAGTCCCAAAACGAAAATTTACGTGTAATTAAAAACTACAGTATATTGGTATGATGAGCTAGGTAGGTCTTAGCCCCTGGAACTTAGTGAAGAAATCAGTGTGGCCCTCAGGCTAGAAAGTTTGGAGACCCCTGCCCTAGATGATTGCCCGTATTAAATTTCGTATGGTCACCGATCTATTCAAGTTTGATTTTGAAGTTGTTTTTCACATATATTTCTAGAACGGTTTGTCGCACAGAAAAACTGATTATAACCACTTTTATAGTATTTCGTATTCTGCAGAAGTTTTTAGTACAATAAAAATGTCTTTGACTGATCGTTTTCAAAGTATACGTAAAAAACCTAAATTTTTATATGGCAACACCAAGAAGGAGTTGCCCGATTTAGTCTATTTTTGACATTTTATTTGATATTGTAGTAAAAACATCATGTACGAAATTTCAGCTCTCTACGTGGACGCGTTCTCAGGCAGTGTCTAAATATATAGCGGAAAACGAAATTTTTATATGGCAACCCCACGAAGGAGTTGCCCGATTTGTCTCATTTTCGAACTTAATTTTAGTTTTTTTTTTAAAGTCCGTGCACAAAATTTCAGCTCAAAATAACTTTTAATATTATGCGTGGGTGTCCAATCCATTTTGCTCTACTATCATTATTTCGAGGTGTTACAAACGGAATGACAAACTTAGTATACCCTATAGATTTCATCTAGGGTATAAAAATGGGTCCTCCATTGGTCAGCCTTGTATTCAATTGTAATTCTTTGACTGTAAATACGGCTAAATAGTACCAGCCATTAGCAGCTGCAAAAATTTTAATACTTTCATTGACATTATGGCATCATTTTGCTGAAGCTGAATTTTAGTAATCGTATGACCATGTAGCAGGTCCATTTTTCATAACTATGATGCCCGCATTCAAAGTCCAGCATTATTTATAAAAGCATCAGCCATTTCATTCGCAAGTTCTTTTAATCTTTTTCAGCTGCTTCTCGCATTTCAGCTCACACAGCGTTAGCTCTGCAGGCACTCTAGTGAATATTTATCCCGCTTCTGATTTGTAAGAGCCGAAAACTTAATTTTATTTCGTAATAGACAATATAACACAACTTGATACAAAAAAAAAAAAAAAAACAAGGACAACTTTACCAAGAAACGGAAACTTCGCTATCAGTTCCTGCTTTGCTTCCTTTCAAAACAAGCCCAAGTGGAAAATTTCTACTACTTAAAATTTATACAGCAACATTTCCCTGTGCAACTTTTTTTTTTTTTTTAAATCCAATAAAAATAATTTAATCACTAATCTTCTGTCTGCTCGCTCTGACGTTTCGAATCAATTTTCTTTTGTTACTGGCGGCTCAAAAAGATCCTGTAGTCTTCACGTCATTCTCGAGCTGGGAAAAAAGGCCTGCTATGTTGATCTTATTTCGACTCCCAAAAGGGAGTGTGTCGCCATCTCTTGTGGCTTTTGGTGCTCCTCGCTCGAACGTGTTGCCATAATAATCTCCTTATTTAGTATCCAAAGCTTGACCGCTTATTTTTTCATCGCGGGGGAATCCACGAGATTTCGAACAGTGCTCAGTATTAAGCTGGTGAGTACATTACCAGTTCGAAGAAAATTCTTTCTGTCATAATTACGATTTAATTCTATCTACTCTTTTGCATTTATTAAATATTGAATTTAACCTTGCTGATAAATTTTGATTTATATTTTATGGTCTTTTAAAATAATTTTACATTTCATATTGATTAAGTCATAGCATTTATTGAATTCTGCCTTTAATACGTTTACTGACTAAAGCGTGCAACTAACAACATATTTTTAAATTTACTTAAATTTAATTGTCAATATGTTAACATAAAAAAAGAATCAAAAAATGATATTTAATTTTAAAATAAATAACAAATTTAAAGAAAACAAGTAAAATAGCTAGAATTGATCTAAGATCAATTCTTATGATACCATTGCTAGATTAATACCTGTATTTTTAATTTTTGAAGTGCTTTTCCCCATATACTTATTTCTAGAACGGTTCGTCTTTTTAGTGCATTAAAAATGTCTAGGATTGATAGTTTTCCCAGTATACGTACAAATTCTATATTTCTATATGGCAACACTTAGAAGAGGTTGCCCGGTTTAGCCCATTTTTGAAACTGTATTTACTATTTTTATGAAAACACTATGTACAAAATTTCAACGCTCTAGGTTGACGCGTTCTCAGGCAGTGACCAAATATGTAGTGAAAATGAAATTTTTGTATGGCAACCCTACGGAGGAGTCACTCGATATGTTATTTTTGAGCTTAAATTTACTTTTTTTTTTTATAATCCCGCATACAAAAGTTCAGTTTTCTAAGTAGACACGTTTACGTGAGGACGGTCAGTTGGCGGGCCGACATTAAAAAATCCAAATAACTTTTAATATTATGCGTCGGTGTGCAATCCATTTTGCTCTACTATCATTATTTTTATGCGTTACGAATGGAATGACAAACTTAGTATATTCCATGATTTCATCATCTGGGTTATAAAGTAAGAATCGACAGACAAAAAACTAACTTATACCTGAAATACTTTTTAACTTTACTTATTCCTATTTATCTATAACGAAATAAAAAAAAGGCAACTGGTGAAAATTTTTTTTTCCCAATATAGCACTTTTGATTGAGAAGCCTCGATCCTCCACATTAACTGTTCTAAAATATGAGATTGATTTGCTTTATGTATGTAGTTGCAATGTCGTGATAGCTGATGTGATATCTCTTTATCTATAATTGAGGCCCTATATTATGATAATATAAATAGATAAACATGGCTATCGCAAGATTCAAACCTCCATACTTTGAATTTCTAGCTCTGTGCTAGGTAATGCATAGTCAACTTAAGTTCACTTTTGCCAGAGAATTCTCCTTCTTGCAACTCAGGTATCCTGGATATCTGCCCTCACAATTGTGATACGATGAATAATATAAGTAATTAATTAGGTATTATAGACTTTAACTCTTCGGGCCGTATTAACTCCATATATTGAAGTTTTGTGAGTAAGGGCCTCGATTTAGCTATATTTGTTGAAGTCTGTTCGTCCTGAGACTTAATTCGTGTGAATTAGAACTACTATATGCCTTATTTTTATAGTCTCAATGACTTTTCTTTGGATCGTAATATAAGCAATGTTAACATATATATAAATACCGATTATGCACCCTTTCAACAAACATTTTTAAGCATTTTAACATTTAAAGGCAATGCCAATGTTAGTTGATTTACAAGACGAATAAATTAAATTGCAGTTGCTTATTACTGATTTAGAAATAGAGATGAGACATTAATAGTTAATACTTCCGTAGACCAGAATGGGGACCAGTCATTATATTTTCCTTTTTCACCCTTGAATGTAAACTTCTCTGAAGTACCAGAGATTGGTATTGGTTGCTTAAAATATATAGCGGTAATACATATTTATAAATAGCGGTGATATGAATGGCCCACATCAGACTGGAAAATACGGATCAAAACAGTCTATTTTGACGTGGAGGAATTCACATCAAATGAAGAAAAGTTCACTCAGCCTGCTAACAGGAGCTCCTTTTGATTAACAGCCGTGAACAATTTATTGATTACAAGTTGGATCGGGCGGGCATTAGCTTCTGGATTAGTCTGTTGACAGAGGAAGGAAGAGAACGAGGGAGGAAATTTCCATAATCTTAGAATATTAGATGCTGAAAGAACTTTCGTGATTCGGAATTAATTTGAATTACTTCTGTTCAATAGGGTGAGGGTGATTATGAGCAACAAACTTGGAGGAGTTTGTGGAATTAATTCTAGGTTTGCGAAATTCAAGTATTTTGAAGTAAGCATCTACACGTTCGTCTCATGTTTACGAAGGCATTAACACAGTATACAGAGAATGTTATAATCAGGATTATTTATAAGAAGATACTTAAACTTATGGAAGAATTTCATTCAAGTTTTCTTTAAAACAATAAATCTATAAGGAATAAACTACAAAGTTTTGTTAGACATATGAAAAATAAGAATCTGGCAGTATTGGCATCTTGGACGGAATTGAGTGAAAACATTTGCATGCAAATAAATTGTGCTTAATTGATCATCATATATTTTTTTTAATGGTAGATATATTTTTTGTCATAGTTGTTAAAAAAGTTATTTGTAGTATTACAATATTTATTCTTTATTACAATATTTATTCTTTATTCAAAGGATCCGAAACGACCCAACTCCCACATAAGCCCAAAGGATCGACCCAATTGCACATAACTTGGTAATACATTGAAAACACTTCCAAACACATAAGGTCCTAGGAAATGCATCTAATCTTTATATGCGTTACACAGCCGTGCTCTGGACATACTGATTGTTTGCTCATGTCCGATCGTACCAAATCAAAATTCTACAATGACAACCTTTTAGAGAATTTTTTTTTCTAATAGCATTAGTATTCAATTCACTTTTCATACATAAAATAAAGTATGGTACAAAATATACAGTACAAAATAAGATTATAGTGACATTTTTCATGAAATTTTAAAAAAATCTTAAGTATGAAAGTTCTGGGCACATTCCTAAATTAGCAAAGATTTGGACATGAATGAGTTAAGCATAGCCAATGTAACTGTCTGTCATTTGAATAACTAATATAAAATTTCTCAAATGCATCACCGTCCGATACTTCAATTATGTCAAATCGAAAGCTGACACGTTTCAAGTCTCAAATGAGTCCTGTCACAGCAGAATCTGACACTATTGAAAATTCCAATTTAGAGCACAAAAGAATAACGGAAATATAATAGGAAACTTATATCTTCTTCTTCTTCGTCTATTGTTTACGATCCAGAGATGTAGGCTCAACACGCGAGCTGGAGTTCCATTACAATAGTTTGACCCTATGGGGTATATCGCCACTAAAGTGTGCCATGTCCGGCTATTTCCTATTTATTTTGTTTAAACATTTTAGTGATTTATTGGTTTATTGATTCCTTTAAATTGTTTTTGTGTTTTGTTAGGTTATTTATAAATCGACGGAACACAAGTAAGTTTCATGGAAATAAAACTACCGTTACCGATGCCATGCTTAATACACTGTTATAGCTGATGATATCAACTAATCGTGAAATTTTGTTTACGAGACACGAGAAAACGAATACTATACACTGAAAAAAGAGACCGAAAATATATCCGAGGGATTGAATTCTAATAATGCATAAATGGTATCACTAGGGAGAAAAAATCGCTAGGAAAACTGTCTTGTATCCGAACCATAAATTTACAACAACAATTAGCACCTGGTATTCTGTTTTTTAATTAAGTATTTTATTTTATTTTTTCACCCCACATACAAGGTTGGTATATTAAAACATTACAGTTTCTCAATCGATAGATTTTAAGAAATTTTCAAGTTTACTACAATAATTTACAAAATTTGCAATGTAACTTTACACTTTTGCACTCAGCGCTTATTGAATAATATCTCCCATACTTTGGCTATAATCACTTAATGAATATGCTAGTCAGATAAGTCTGTAGAACACACATATACAGGCAACACTGCTTAATTATTTTACTTTGTGTAACAATTACAAGATAAAAAAACCTTTTTATTTTTAAATAAACGTGTTATATGTCCCTATCTGTGTATCGAACACGCGAAATACTACAGATTGAATTATTTAATCGATTGGTTACACACATTGTTGGGCTTAATCAACTGCATTTGTAATCAGATTAATAATCATGATTAAATCAATCATGATTACCCATCAATCATTGATCATGATTACATGGAGTAATTTTAGGAAAATATAACCGTAATAATTATTACATGATTACATTTTATTTATTACAAATAAAACTTTTCAAGAGATTTTAAAAATTAGTTCTAAGAAAAAAAAACTCCAAGATACTGTTGAATTACGTATTAATTGGAGAATCTTGATTATGTGTGAAAAAAGATAGCGAAAAAGATTAGATTCCTGCGGCGTATAAGAAAGTCGTTGAGCACGGTAAATGCAATAATGCCTTTTAACGCTTTGATTTTGCCACACTTTTCATATTGCTCCACATTTTTATAAGCTAGTTCGAATGAATCTAAGGGCACAATGCAAATGTTGTAGAATAAGGCAATGTGAACTATTCTGAAATGCAGCATATATAACCAATTCGAAGTGTGCTCGAAGCGCTGCAATGGGTAAATATTACTGACATGACAGCAAAAGTGGATTAAAGATTAGATTTACTACCTACGGTAAAACGGTACAATATTGCTTTTGATATCATAAAGAAGATTCTAACTCTTCCCTTTCTTAATTGCTAATAATACCGTTTACAAATCCACAGGTATCAGATATTCAAGTACCATTTCACTCCAGATATGTGCTTACAAACATTATTTTATGTGCCACTACCGATTTCGGAAAAGAAATACAACAATGCTTGTTTTCTTTTAACTACAATTTTAAAACTCTTGCAAATTTTTAATCATGTAATCATGATTACGGTTACGATTGATCATTCATTAATCACCAAAAATGATCAATTTTCTGATTAATATTATCAATTTGAAATCATGATTACATATTGTAATCGTAATCATAAAACATCAATCAGATTGCATTTTGCCCAGCACTGGTTACACAACACTAACATAGTGCAACCAAGTGATTTACATATTCAATTAATCGGGTACACCATGTTAGCCTTCCACACAGTATGACAATGCAATTAGTCCTTTCCTCTGAATGTAATTTTACTATTATGATATTTAGTGGACTTCGATTTTAATAAATTTTACAGTGTTGGATCCCCTTAGAAGAATGAATCTCGGTATATACCTAGCAGATGCTACGACATTTGTAAGACGTAAATTAATTTTTTGATTTTTGCAGTGGTTTTTCGCATATATTTCTAGAACGGTTCGTCGGACAGAAAAAATCATTATTACCAATTTTATAAAATTTCATATTCTGAAGAAGTTTTTAGTACAATAGAAATGTTTAGGACTGATCGTTTTCACACTATCCGTAAAAAGCCAAAATTTTTATATGGCAACAACAAGGAGTTGCCCGATTTACTCCATTTTTGAAATTTTATTTGTTAGTACAATGTACCAAATTTCAGCTCTCTACGTCGTCGCGTTCTCATGCAGTGTCCAAATATATAGTGGAAAACGAAATTTTTGTATATCAGTCGATGCCCGATATAAATGTTAGTGCCTATCAAGTCAAAAGCCAACTTACCCGAAGCGATGCCAAGTGCAAAAAGAGATCGAGATCAGTCAGCTTGTCGATTTTATAGCCCTTGCTTTCACACAACACCACTCATGGAGTAGCAGAGGCGCATGATTGCAAGAATTTGCAGTGCAGCAGTGATCTTAGGGTACTAGCCGCACGAAATGCATAGCAACAAGAATTTTAGAACAACCCATGCAGCTGTGTTAAGTTGAATTATATTTGCAAAAATGTTATCTTTATCATGTAGAGAAGAAGTTCCCCTTTGATGGTACTTGTAATGATAATAATGATAGAGTTCCAAATTGATCTGCTTGATCTGATCGTATTTCTGCCATATGTACATTGTATGTTACATGACAACACATGCTTTTGTTAGATGTTTTACCTATTTTTTTGGGAAAATTGTAATTGGCTTTTCTTTTCAGACCTTAATTTTAGCATGGTATTTTTGGATATGTTCCCTTTTAAGGAATTGTTTATAACGCGAATCTAGCTGCTTCTCTGCTCAATGAAGCTATACTGTTCTATTGTATTTGTGCAATGTGTTATGGCTTTGTTGGGTTGTGTAATCAAAATAGATTTGTTTTCAGGGTGTTTTTTTTCAGAAGTTATCTGTTAAAAAAAAATATATTCAAAGCGATTTGGTTCGAACAATGTCAACAAACCTGTTTCTTGAATGGTACTTTGATTGATTCTAAGAAGTTGTGGGTATAATGCACTATTATGGTGGAGTTCAGGGAATCCTTCTCCATTTCTCGAACAACATTAAGAATTCGCTAAAACAAAACAAAAAACAAAAAAAGAACAAAAAATTACGTTAATAATTACCTCGCATAATTTTTCTGATGTAGTGCGATTACTTAATAGGAATTTCTCTAATTTTCTCTTAGGCCTCGGAAGGAAACAATGTAGAACTGTGGTTGACATCATCACTGACCATAGCTCGCTTCATCTAATAAGGATGGGAGTTGTTGACAGCCCTGAGTATCTGTCCTGCTTGGAAAGAGATCCTGAGACAACTGAACAATTTCTATGTGCTTCTCCGGCCTTTGTCCAGAGCAGACTAGATACGCCTGAGTCTGTCCTCCTATCTGTGAATGAGCTGAAAAACTTACCGCACAAAGCCCTTGTGCGCTTCATTAGGAGGATTATAAGGTTTTGGTGACTTCCATTTGTCTAAAAAAAAAAAACAAAATTTCTATTAACTGACTCAGGTGTTTCAACACAACGAACAAGGCTGTTGTTTGTTGACATATCCGAGTTGTGTTAAGAATGAAGTTTACTTCCGAAAATCGGGCATTTACAAGACAAACGACTTGTCCGGTTAGTAAGCTCCAATATAAGAAGTCATAGTAGTGCAAAATTTCCAAGTTTTAGGTCACTTCGGTTTAATAAATAATTGTTCGAAAGCAATTCGAGAGTTTTATATACTTATTGTAGAAGTAAATCATTAGTTTTATTGATTGCTTGCTTGGTAGTGTCCCTGTAGCGACTGTGGTGGTTTATTAAAGCCGACTTAGCATCTCGTTTAGTCGGTTGCGCTCGTCACCTCCCATCATGCAAGACATTTGTAAAATTTGAAATTGAACTTTTGAAAATACTTAAGGTTTTCTGGAGGTACTTTTTTGGTAGACCTTAGCCTTCGCTTAATTAAAAAGAATTTCTAAAAACAAAAATGGGTTTGCTGATGTCATTGAACGTAAAAAGCTTTGCTCAGAACCTGAAACGAGATTGTGATATTTTTTACATTTCTGTGCAATCAAGCATTTCCCTTTATCGTCCATCCGTATTATCCCCGATTACTAAGTGTCCGTTCGAAAAAACCTTCGCCCACGTCATGCACATATTAATTTCGAAGTTCTGGTAAAACAGTGATCACACTATTTTTTGATCAAAATGTAGTCCTTATTCAAAATAGAATGGAAAAAGAAACATTTTCAGTGGCGTAGCTAGTGTAATTTAGTTTGGGGGCCGAATTTAATTGATTTTGTTTTTATAAATATGTATATATAATAACAAAAATATGTACACAGGCTATAAAAAATTATAAGTTATTTACAAAAGTATTATTTCTAAAATGTCAGTGGCGTACGCCATTTTTTGGAATTATACAAATACGACATAAATTTCATTATTTATTTTATTTATTTATTTTTTCTGACTATAATCTAAAAAATTTATAAATATTATCTGTGGTATAGAAAACAAAATTAATTCAAAAAATATTTTATTTATATAAGTAATTGATAAAACTAATGATTTTTTAGGCACTTGGTAGAACATATTGGTAATCATGTTTTCTTAAAGAATTTTAAAAAGATTAAAAAAAAATATGTATTTAAAATAAAAACTCATGCAATACTTTTCTACAACAATTTTATTTAATTTGAGTCGCGACGCATTTCGCCTTCTTAGGGCATTATCAAGCAATTGAAAAGCAGATCGTTAGCTAAACTTGACTATCGTAATATTTTGGAATTTGAAATTTACTGTAACGGTCATTATAAATCTATACATAACAAGGGGCTATTATTCATGAAATTGAACTGATCGTTTACCAAAAATTAACCTTTTCGACTTTCATTATTAATGTAATATATTTCGTATTTATCTAGGACTTTTCCACCATCTACGTTTTTTAAAAGTTTTAATTTATTTAACGATGTGGTACGACCAGCATCAACTAAATGCTTGCTTATGCCTGATGTTGGTCTATTATAGAGTACCGATGATACGTGTTCTTTGTATCTAATTTTTAATGAGTGTTTTGTTTTACCAATATAGACTACATTGCAGCCACTACACTCAATACTATAAATTCCAACTTTCGGTTTTAGTTTTTTGTTAATGAAAAAAAATGTAAAGTCTTTTTATTATAAAAAGCTGGTGAAACGTTATATTGTTTTAACGTAGATTTAATTTTATTCGCAGTTTCCTTCAAATATGGAATTTTCCCAAATTTTTGTATCTTGTGTCCCTTGTGGGTAAACAAGGTTAAGTGCATCGAATGGAAAGATGATTTTTTTATAGATTCAAAATGTTGAGAATCATTAGGAATTACAACATTTGTGGAAGTAGGTTTCCTAATTTTATCAAATTCGAATTTGTTATTAATAATTTTAATGTTAAGGTCAAGGAAATTTAAATTATCATTACAATTCTCTAAAGTAAACTGTAAATTATCGTCAATAGAATTTAAAATTTTGTTTAAAAACATATACAACTGTCGCTGAGAGCCCGTCCATATACAAAAAACATCATCAACATAGCGATACCAGCACAACACATTATTAACTAAATCACAGCCTGAATGAAAATTTGTTTGTTCTATTTTATTCATATAGAATTCAGCCATTAAAGGTGATAAGGAAACACCCATGACTAAACCATTCAATTGAATATAGAAATTTTCGTTAAAATAAAAGTAATTTTGGTCTATACATATATCAATCAGCTGTTTAATATATAATGATTTATCCCTATTCACGATCTTATCCTCAACTTCAGCTTATAAGTAAGTCTTTAGTTTAGTTAACGGAATGGAAAGAAACAAATTACAGAAATCAAACGACACAAGCTTAGCATTTAATGGCAAATTCAAATTATTGATTTTCTTAACGAGATCAGTACTATTCTTAATGGAGTATTTGTTTTCAAAATTTAACAATTTAGGTAACATTGGGCTTAATTTTTTTCACAACATTTGTGAAGCTACATTGAAGGAAGAGGATACTGGTCTTGTTGGAGCATCTGTTTTATGTAATTTGATTAGGGCATATACTATAGGAGCAGAGGGGTTATTTACTTTCGAAGAAAATTTATACTTTTCGTTAAATGTTGGATGTGCTTTATTTATTACTGTTACTGCTCTGCCAAATTTTTTATTTGGGTCATTTTTTATTTTTGCGAGGTTCATTTTTGATAAGCAATTGTCCATTTTTTCAATGTAGGCGCTCTTTTCCAATAAAACTAAACTATTTCCTTTATCATCTTTTGTAACAATGAAGTTGTTATCTTTAACTTTTCTACGTATACTATTTATAATCTTGGACTCATTAGTTTTTTCAGACTTTATCAATAATTTAGCCTCCCTAATTATTTTTGCACATGAAAATTTACCTTCTGTATCGTTACCTATTAAAGCTGCATCAGTATGAACTGCCAATTCAATTAAATTATTACTATCTATACCTACATCTGGAGCGTAGCCTGAGCATTTTTCAAGTAATTCTAATTCACTGCTATTGAAGTTAACTGGTGATTGATTTATTACTCTTGGATAGAATGAATATTATGTTTCTCTGTTCGGATTATAGGCTACATTTCATTGTCCCATCCATTGCTACAATTTTTGTTTCTGGCGCTCAAACTGCCTGCTAGATAACGAATGAGCATTTCCATGTGATTGGTACCAAACGGTTTCAAATTCTGCTAAGTGCTGTCTAAATAAAGGGTTTTCCAATAAGCGGTGTTATTTTAATTAGCCCGCTGTTTCGGTAGATGTCACTTTAAGAGCTGTCATGTTTTGACATTTGACAAGTAGAAGCTACGCCATTAATAAAAATGGAACGATACGCGATTCAACAACGCATCGAAATTATTAAAATTCACTATAAAAATGGTGAAAATGTGGCAGAGACGGTTCGTAAAACTCGAACATTTTTGGGTCGTCGTGAAGCACCTTGTCGGACCGCAATACAGAAATTGGTAGAAAAATTCGAGCTGTCGGGACAAGTTAGTGATGTGAAGAATAAAACCCGTGCACGTTGCTCAAGACCAGCCAAGAATATTGCTGCTGTAGCCGAAAGTGTTGAAGAAAACCCAGGTTTGTCCATTCCTCGTCGTTCTTTGGAATTAGGCATTCCAGAAACGTCATTACACCGTATTTTGCATAAAGATTTGGGTCTTAAGGCTTACAAAGTTCAGTTAACACAAGAACTCAAGCCGGCCGATCATCAACACCGTCGAGTCTTTGCTGAATGGGTCCTAGAAATGCATGAAAATGATCCGGAATTCCATCGAAAACTCATCTTGAGCAATTAGGCCCATTTCCACCTCGATGGCTTCGTCAACAAGCTAAATTGTCGCATCTGGGGCTCGGAAAACCCAAGAGTTGTTGTTGAAAAGCCTCTCTATCCTCAACGTGTGACTGTTTGGTTTGGTTTATGGTCCCGCGGGGTCATTGGACCTCACTTTTTCGAAAATGAGGCTGGAGGAACAGTTACGGTGAATGGATTGCACTATCGACAGATAATTAATGATTTTTTATGGCCGGAATTGGATGGTATTGATCTGGACAACGTTTACTTTCAACAAGTCGGCGCTACGTGCCATACAAGCAACGAAACCATTGATCTTTTACGGGAAAAGTTTCCGGACCGTGTTATTTCTCGAAGAGGTGATCACAATTGTCCATCGAGATCTTGTGACTTAACACCTTGCGACTTCTTCCTTTGGGGCCACGTGAAAGAGAAGCTCTACGCCAACAGCCCGGCGTCGATTTAAGACCTCAAAGATGGAATTCGTGAGCCTATCGAAGACATAGGGCAGCCACTTTGCGATTTGGTTATGGAAAATTTCATGAAAAGGATATGGTCCTGTAGGCATGGTCGTGGTGGTCATTTGGCTGATGTTATTTTCCATTATTAACGGCATGCCTTCCTGTTTATAACGAAATAAAGATCCGATCATTTATCTCAAAAAATGGCATTTTTCTTTGAATATCAAAATAACACCTCTCATTGGAAAACCCTTTACAAGCTTCGTATGAATAACCTTTAAGTGAATGCATATGTGTGATAATGTTTTTTGATTTCAGCATTTAACCAAGATCTTTATGCTGCATACGAGGAATGTTTATATTGTCTAGATTTGATTCTGATCTTCATATGACGATTTATGTAAGTAGGAAAAATTTTTTCCCTTCGGAATTCGGTATTCAGCCACAAATGATTAGAAACAATTCTAAATTTAACTAAATTTCTTTTAAAACGCACGATCAATTCCTGTAATTTCATAACTCGTTAACAAAATTAATAATTTGAATTTACCATTAAATGCTAAATGTGTCGTTGGATGTTTGTAAGTTGTTCCCTTCCATTCCGTTAAAAAAAGTAAAAACTTATTTATATGCTGAAGTTGAGAATAAGATCGTGGAAAGGGATAAATCATTATATATTAAACAGCTGATTGATATATGTATAGACCAAAATTACTTTTATTTTAAGGAAAATTTCTATATTCAATTGGATGGTTTAGTCATGGGTGTTTCCTTATCACCTTTAATGGCTGAATTCTATATATGAATAAAATAGAACAAAAAAATTTTCATTCAGGCTGGGATTTAGTTAATAATGTGTTGTGCTGGTATCGCTATGTTGATGATGTCTTTTGTATATTGACGGGTTCTGAGCAACAGTTGTATATGTTTTTAAACAAAATTTTAAATTCTATTGACGATAATTTACAGTTTTTTTAGAGTATCATAATGATAATTTACATTTCATTGACCTTAATATTAAAATTAATAAGAACAAATTCGAATTTGGTATATTTAGGAAACCTACTTCCACAAATGTTGTAATTTTCAATGATTCTCAACATTTTGAATCTATAAAAAAATTATCCTTCCATTAGATGCTACACAGATTGCTTAAGATTCCTATGAATAAAATTAATTTTAAAAGGGAACTCGGCACAATAGTAAAAATTGCAATGAAGAACGGGTATTCAGAAAATTTAATTTATAAAATTTTGAGTTGAAAACACAAAATATATGCACTTAACCTTGTTTACCCGCAAGGGTCACAAGTTATGAAAATTCGGAAAAAAATTCCATATTTGAAGGAAACTTCGAATAAAATTATATCTACGTTTCACCAGCTTTTTATAATAAAAACACTTTTTCATTAACAATAAACTAAAACCGAAAGTCGATAAAATAGATAAGATCGGAATTTATAGTATTGAGTGTAGTGGCTGCAATGTAGTCTATATTGGTAAAACAAAACACTCATTAAAAATGAGATACAAAGAACACGTATCATCGGTACTCTATAATAGACCAACATCAGGCATAAGCAAGCATTTAGTTGATGCTGGTCGTACCACATCGTTAAATAAATTAAAACTTTTAAAAAACGTAGTTGGTGGAAAAGTCCTAGATAAATACGAAATATATTACATTAATAATGAAAGTCGAAAAGGTTAATTTTTGGTAAACGATCAGTTAGATTTCATGAATAATAGCCCCTTCTTATGTATGAATTTATAATGACCGTTACAGTAAATTTAAAATTCCAAAATATTACGATAGTCAAGTTTAGCTAACGATCTGCTTTTCAATTGCTTGATAATGCCCTATGAAGGCGAAACCCGTCACGGCTCAAATTAAATAAAATTGTTGTAGAACAGTGTTGCATGAGTTTTTATTTTACAATATATATTTTTAATTTTTTTTAAATTCTTTAAAAAAACATGATTATTTATATAAGATTATACAAAAAACTAAAATAAAAATAACGACGCCCGAGACATGTGCGGGCGCGTGTAAAATTGCCAGTAACAGCGCCCGTGACATACACGAGCAGTTGTAAAATTGTCAACGCCCGTGACAGGCTTAGGTATATATATTCAGCAACATTGTTTGTGTCTGGTCCACTAAGCAGTATCGTTTCACGATTCATACCTACAAGTAGGAGCAACATTCGTGAGCGTCTGACTTGCTGAGCATGACCCTCATACCGTGCATACTAGGAAGTGGCAGCAACACTGGGCTAGATTTCCTGCATACCTAATCAGGTAGCGGCACTGGTACCCCAACTCCCTCCATTATAAAATAGTTATAGTTTTGAAGCAACTAATTTAATTGAATTTAAAATTCAATTTACTCAAGAAACCAAAAAAAGAAAAATTTATTTCATCTGAAAGCACTCCAGAACTGCCAGCATTACCAAACCTACTGAACATAGGCAGTTGAAGAGCCCAGAACAGACAACAAGTGAATGAAAATTCTCTGACTAATTGTGTCGGAAGCTGTACTAAAATCAGTGTGATTGGCCATCTTTTCGCGTAGAATAGGATATATCAGTAGCACATTTACAAAATTTTACATATCCATATGTATTAGCCGCATTTAATCAGATATTTTGTGCAATTCAGTGATGGATGCTACATATGGTGATTGTTTTGTGCAGAAAAGTGGTGGATACATTATTTGAAAAAGTATTTCTGATTTTTGTAATTAATTAGTTTTTCCATATTAAGACGCTCAAATGTAAAATATCCTCCGCTACCAGCTTGCTGGAATATGTGTTTTAGAGACTTGCAAAAAAATTGAACAGGTAACAGGACACACCTTATTAGGTATGCTATTTCTACAATGCCAATTAGAAGACGATCTATAAAGCCAAATAGGTATCCTACTATAATAACAGAAAAGTCAAACATTTAGAATAACAATTTGAAGAAAAGGAAAGTGGTCTAAACATTTATCGAGTCCTATAAACATGTCGCTTCGCATGTCGAGGTAGATCAAATTGACAATAACTTAACAAGATAGAAGATGTTACATGTTAACCTAAACGTTAAATATGAATTATTCTGGAGTAGTTTTTGCTCACAATACAACATAAGTTTTTGAAGTGTGAAGTGTGTTGATTATATTTGTGAAATTGTGAAAAGTATTTAAAAATGATTAAAAAAAATTAAAAATGATAATTAAAGCAAGTATACTTGCCCCATAAATTTATTAAAAAACTATTACCCAAAAAGGTGAAATTTTTTATTTCAAACCTGTCAGTATTTTCAGTTGTTCTCTTAAAATGAAACAAAAAACAAACTTAGAAAACAACAACGCGCCGCAAAGTTTAAAGTTTTATCAAAATTTGCGGCGCCCCAAAGTGGCGCGGCTCTGGCTATATAAAAAAACGCGCGGCGCTCATGAGGCCTTAAGTTGCTTAAGCAATAATTAGATGATATGATTGCGGTTGCTTACAATTTCAGTTTTACTTGGATGACAAAATGGCCATGAAATGGAAAACGAATGCATTGTTTTTCCACCAAACAAAAAGAGGACGGTAACCAAGGGCCAACTTTTCTTCTTAGTTTCGCATGCAGAATGCATTGATGAAAAACAGATTTTTGTTTATTTTTATTGAAGAAGATAAAGGAATGATGCGTTACTTGAAAATTTTAGTCTGTACATTCTGGTTTAGTAAGCGTTCAGAGTAAATTATTGTGAAGTTTCCTATATATACGTATGTATAATAGGAGTTTATACTTTATCTCCTTTCATTTATAAAGTTGTTTTCAAAATAATTTAATTCCTTCTATTGCCATGGCGATATTGTCCAAACATATTGACGATATCACTTTCCTCTCTTCAAGGCAATGCTCATTTGATACTTCAACATGATTCCTCAGCGATATCATCTTCTTATCTTGTTATCTTGTGCAAGTATTGCTTTGGCTTTCGTGCTACCTAGATGTTTCGAAAACAATTTATCTAGAAGTATTGTATTCGGGCACATTCCTTCGCAAAGCAGGTAACTCCCGCAATATAGAAGATGATAATCTTTTGCGATAAAATTCATCTTCGCCGGAATATGATGCGCGAATCATCCGCGTATCATCTACAATGTGCATCCAAGTGATGCTCGTGTTTTAACATATTACCAAGGCAATAATGCAGAATGTAAATACATTAACATTTTTAATTTCATACTGGGATTTATAATAACTCTATAACCATGAGCTTGTCTTCTGTGTCGTGCCCCAAAAGCAATCAACAATAAAACAATTAAAAACACTCGAATTACTCATATAGAAATATTTATTCCACGCAGAACTGACCTAACTTAATACATCATTCACAAAAAGCTAACCCGAACCGAACGGTAACTTGACACCTTAAAACAAAAGTTAACTATCGACTGAATACTTCACGGCACTCGCCAGACCAGTCATTGGTCTTTTATGCACCAATATTCGGAAGTAAACTTTACTAACAACGCGGATGTAAACAAACGACAACAACCTTGCCCTTTGTTCTACCGGTTGCACCACCTGAGTCGCTCAGTAGTAAACAATCGCTTTACATAATAATTACCATGCGAGGTTAATTATTATTGTAATCGTCGATTGCTCCACTAAGCGCTCATCGCAGCCAGCCATTGAGCTAATCAGCAAAATAACCGACAGTTGCAGAACAGTACCATGCGAGGTTACTGTTTAGCAATTGCTAATTATTTCACTAAAATGCGCCCTTGGCTGCTGGAAGAATCTTCTGTATATTGGGCCATAACATCCCTCCCCCCTTTGAAAAACTAGTTTCCGCAGGGAACTAGATCTGGAGAGTGCAATAGTCTTAAAAATTGAAAATATTTTTGGTCTCCGTTCCGTTCAGATTGTTTTACATTTTTCTTACATATCAATATAAATCTTCTGATTTATCTTATCTTACATTTTTATCATTTTGCATTGTTTTACTTTCTTACCACCTGTATGCTATCTTTTCTTTTTGATTTCACGTATTTATTTTCACTAATAATTTTATGGTTTATCTGTTTAACTCTTTTTAACATATATTTATTTCCTTATATATATTTTTTTTTGTCTTCATGCTTATCTCTAATTTATGAATTTTTTCTTTCACAATTAACACATTTTTTTTTTCTTCATGCATATCTTTACTTTATGAAATTTATCTATCACAACTAACATATTTTCCGAATAACTATGTACTTTTCCAATGCTATAATCATTTTCTTTAACTAAATTTACATGATTAAAACAAATATTCTTAATTAATTCACATGCATCTTAAAAATATACAACGTATTTATTGTCTGTCTAATAACAAAAATAACAAAAAATACAAGTTTTCTTTTTACAAGTGTTTATAGCACTTATGTACATATAACAAAATTACTTATACAAAAATTCTATCTAAGGGTATACTTTCTATGGGTGCCCCAAACTTCTCTAATTACAATACTATGGCTACTCTAATTGTACCATCTGCTTTCCGACGAGGGTAAATTTACTGTTTGCAGGTTTGTTGTTCTTGACATGATGACTATATACTGGCCTCTGCTAGCTTGGATAACCTCTCGTTTATTGACCCTTTTGATGGTTTTCTGATGAAGGCTTGCACTTTTTACTTTTATAACGTTTCAAACGGTACACTATTCCTGATAATGCTGCTGGCATTTGATCACCTTTGAATTTCAAATAAGATTTTACGCTGAAATGCTACTTTATCCCATTAATTATTTGGTAAGAGTAATTTCATCTACATTGCATTTCTGGAAACCATTACATCAGTTTGTAGATTTTAAGATGTGATCATCATAGAACGTATGACCATTTCTATTTACAGGCGCTTTTTCTATTTCATTTCAAGAAACATCTTAATGGAAATCGTTGCTCTGAGGGTCGGTGGTAGGACGGACTCTTCAAAATGGTTTTTCTTTTAAAAAACAGTTTCTTTTAAGTACGATGGAGTTCTCTCAATTATATTGAGAGTCCACGTGTATTTAAAGATTTGTTTTTTTTTATATCTCATATAGTACGGTATACATATATGTTAGAAAGTACACCATATTACAGACCTCTTAACACAAAATTATGCGGTAGTAGTTCCGTCAGATTTCCTAATTTTAGCTTTCCAATAAATGTTTATCTAAGATGTAGCTGTATTTTCGGGCCTTCTCACTATTGCTCCAAGTTCGGCATCCAGATCATTTCTGTGGAATTCATCTACGGTTACCTTGTGCATGTCTAACGCAAATCTTTATGGTTGCGGAATTTGTGTCTTCTTTTAAGTGCAGCATTTTCCGTGTGGGCAGGATAGTTCAATGTATGGTGTATAAATTAACTTTCCCACGGTGCTCGAAAGACACTCCTGTGCGGCTTGATACTATATCCTGTCTTCTCTGTCTCCAGCAAGGTGAAGAGTGCAAAAATTACCGTGATTACCGCTTTCCTGGCGAAAAACTAAACCCTATACTTATATGATACTAATCTATGGCAACCCTTTTATTCTCCTTAAACAGATGTGTGTTTTTTTTTCTTTTTTTCTTTTTGCTTTAGAAATCTTTACTTTTGTTCTGTATTCTACTTTTATCTTTTCATTCTTGTCTCCTTTGTAACTTTTTTTTGTAATACTTATTTTAAAAACTCTTCAATTTTTTAAATATCTTCTCTTTAAATCTTATATTCCTTCTAAATTTTCAATCTTTTCTTAACTCTTATTTTTAACAACCTCTTAATTGCTTTTCAACATTGTTAACATATTGTTTTCCTTTAGTTTTTATCTTTCTTGAACCTACTTTTTAGTTTTCCATCTCTAACTTTAAACATTTATTTATTATCTTCATACATTTCTTACTCTTCTAACTTTTTCTTTCTATTTCGTGTCAAGCAATATTTTGTTTTTTTTTATAGATATTCTCTTTCTTTTAGATCTCTTTTTTTTAAATTTCTCTTTACTTCAAAATCTCTATTTCTTCCTTTTTTATTCAATTTAATTCTTTTTAAATCTCAGTTTTTCTTTTTTCTTATTCTGGTTATTATTTAAGTAATTAAATAACTCTTTTTCCTAATCTCTCTTTATTTTAAATTTTTAAATTTCCATTATTCACTTGCTCTCTTTTTTTTTTGTTAAAGACGTTCGTACCTTTTATTTTATAGATTTACTTTACATCCTTTCCATATTTTCCTGTCCATATCAAGCTCCGCTCATCGAATTTCTCCTGAAATTAAAGGGAATTTGTTGGACATATATTTGGTTAAGCCCCCCGATTCCTGGGTCATAACCATTACTTACCTTGTAAGGGGTTATTGAACTTGCAGTAGAAGTCGCATTTGCAACATGAATGAAGTTCCGTTCCCCTACTTTCCTTCTGCCTTGACGTACTTCTGTCCTATCCGACTTACTATTATAACCCTGAAATTTAAACTTACCTTTTTGCAGAATCCCCTGGGCTTTTCGTATTTGCCAATAGAAATTGTTCCTACTCTTGTAGCGCCATGCATATGGTTCAGGATACTTGCAAGGTCCGTGTTGCCCATCCGAGAAGTTCATGTTTTCTTCAGGATAGGCTCTTGCATTAGCAATTCTTACAAATGCACATCCATCCTCGAGGCTATTTCCGCTGTGGCCATAATATTCATCTCGCCTCCTCCTCTCCTCCCTAAATTCTTCGATTTTTACCTCGCGAAGTCTCGCACTTTTGCGATCTGTCCCTACACTGGTGGTCTTAACTTTCCATTCGTTTTCTTTGCTATTATAACCTGTACTGATGATTTCTGCCATGCTCCTTTCAACCTCCTCTATTCTCGCTTGTAAAGAGGTTCTTTGACTGGACAATTGCAGAGTATTTAGTAAAACTTGTCCACTAGCTGCGACATTCTCGAAAACCGCACTTTCTTCCTTTGCCTGGCCGACGTTTTGTATCCATAATTTCCTATTTACACAGTCGATGATAGCTCTGTCCGTCAGGAAATCCATTCCAAGTATCCCGTCAGCAGGAATTGAATCAGTATCACCAATGGCATTAAATTGACAAGCCTGCTGTTTGTTATCTATATGCAAGTTCGCCTGACAAGTACCTATAGACCTCCTAGCGAACCCAAAGAGACCTCCAATTGTTATTTTCTGTTGTGTCTGTACGGGCGTATTTCCTTTTATTCTATTGATCTTAATTAAACTACAGGTGGACCCAGTGTCAATTAAAAGTCTAAACTTACCTTCTAAAGCTATATCTGATGTGACTGTGATGATAAATTTATTACTGGAAATCAATTTTTCTTCTTCTCTATCTGCTAAATACTTCTTTAAGTAGATATCCGTGTAATGGTCACGTGTTCGGCAGAATTGGCAATAAAGCCCCTCCCTTCCTGAACGGGCTTTATCTTGAATGCTAGCTGCACAGTTGACCACTCTTACGCGGTGAACTTGGCAATTGGATATCACGTGCCCATATTCCTGACATCGCGTACAGAAAGGTAATTGATGGCACTCTCTCACAAAGTGTCCAGGCTGGCCACACTTGAAGCAATGTTTGGATCTATGTTTATGTATTTCCCCAGGCATTCTTCTGTATGATTCTGTATGAACTGGTAGAGTAGGTAAAGGTTTCTGGCGAGATACGGGCTCATCTCTGTTGAAATTGTCACTTCTCCATCTTTCCTGTAAAAAAATCCTATTGCCCCCGAGCTGAAGTCTTCTCGTGTCCCTTTTGAAAAATTCCGCCTCTTCTCTCAACGCCTCCAATGAGCCGAATTTTCGCCCTATAAGGTGCACCTGCGTGGGTCTACTCAACACACCAGCTTTAAAGGTAGTTACAACATCGTCCTCCAACTCAGCTAGTAGTCCCTTCTCCCCTCCCGGGTATTTTGCCGAGACAGCCTCCTTTATCTGATCACGCAGTTCTTTCATCCGATCCGCGAACTCCCGGATGTCCTCTCCAGGTCTCTGCCTACATGCCAACATTTCAGTGCGTAATTCACTGAAAGATTTTCTCGGCAAATATGCAGCTTTTATCGCTTGTTGCAAAGATTCGAAGTCCTTTGGCTCTTGAGAACTTATCAGGTAATAAGCGTCATCTTCCAGGCGATATTTTACGCACTTCATGAAAATAACTTTTTCTGCGGCTTCCAGTCGGTCATAAAGATCTTTGCAGCAACACAGAAATCGATATACTTCCTTTGCCAACTTCGGTGACCTTTCTCCAGAAAATATCGGCACATATTTAGAAATCAGGTCCATGATCTTCTCGTATAAATCTACCATCTTGTATACAGTTATGATTTTCAATTTTGTTTTGTTTTTAACTCGTTCTGGTACTTTCACTTTTTCACTGCTAGCATTTATACTACATACCTGTGGACCGAAAACTTAGTACAAGACGCTCTAGAACAGATCTTTCGCAAAACTCATCTTTATTAGGTACTAATCGACTACCAATACTTAATATAACGTAACATATTATGCGTACATACAAACAAACATGCTCAACATTTTTTTTTAATTTTTTATTATTCAGATGCACTCAATGAAAATATAACAAACCATACTTTACTTAAAACTTTTTACCTACTTAACCGCGTAAAACCCGAATACATTTGTTCAAAATATAACCCGGCGTTATTACGACTCTCAAAAACTCGATAAATTAAATAAACGCGCGTACGACCAACGCCTAAATCGAAACGTGACGTTGAAACTGGTGATATTCTTATTACCAACTTTCACTTATCTAAAAAAAATCTTGCACCTTACAATATTGCCTCTTATATATTACTCCGCAGTTTATCACATCTTAAAATTAAGACTGTATGTATGTATGTATGCTTGGAGTAGCTAAAATTAGCTTTGCTCCCAGTGTGTGTGTGTGTGTGGAGTAGCTAAATTAGCTTTGCTCCCAGTGTGTTTGTTTGGAGTAGCTAAATTAGCTTTGCTCCAAGTGTGTGTGTTTGGAGTAGCTAAATTAGCTTTGCTCCCAGTGTGTGTGTTTGTGTAACTGAATCACTTAATCTAATTCTTCTTAAATGCCTGAAACGTAAAAGAATTAAAAAAAAATCAATATATAAAATAAACAAATATCCACCTTCTTACAAAAAACTCTTGAAAAATTGCAATAGCAAAAACAACATACCAGCAAGAAATTCTCAAATTTCTTACCTAGTTTCACCGGCTGCGCCAAAATGTCGTGCCCCAAAAGCAATCAACAATAAAACAATTAAAAACACTCGAATTACTCATATAGAAATATTTATTCCACGCAGAACTGACCTAACTTAATACATCATTCACAAAAAGCTAACCCGAACCGAACGGTAACTTGACACCTTAAAACAAAAGTTAACTATCGACTGAATACTTCACGGCACTCGCCAGACCAGTCATTGGTCTTTTATGCACCAATATTCGGAAGTAAACTTTACTAACAACGCGGATGTAAACAAACGACACCAACCTTGCCCTTTGTTCTACCGGTTGCACCACCTGAGTCGCTCAGTAGTAAACAATCGCTTTACATAATAATTACCATGCGAGGTTAATTATTATTGTAATCGTCGATTGCTCCACTAAGCGCTCATCGCAGCCAGCCATTGAGCTAATCAGCAAAATAACCGACAGTTGCAGAACAGTACCATGCGAGGTTACTGTTTAGCAATTGCTAATTATTTCACTAAAATGCGCCCTTGGCTGCTGGAAGAATCTTCTGTATATTGGGCCATAACATCCCTCCCCCCTTTGAAAAACTAGTTTCCGCAGGGAACTAGATCTGGAGAGTGCAATAGTCTTAAAAATTGAAAATATTTTTGGTCTCCGTTCCGTTCAGATTGTTTTACATTTTTCTTACATATCAATATAAATCTTCTGATTTATCTTATCTTACATTTTTATCATTTTGCATTGTTTTACTTTCTTACCACCTGTATGCGATCTTTTCTTTTTGATTTCACGTATTTATTTTCACTAATAATTTTATGGTTTATCTGTTTAACTCTTTTTAACATATATTTATTTCCTTATATATATTTTTATTTTGTCTTCATGCTTATCTCTAATTTATGAATTTTTTCTTTCACAATTAACACATTTTTTTTTTCTTCATGCATATCTTTACTTTATGAAATTTATCTATCACAACTAACATATTTTCCGAATAACTATGTACTTTTCCAATGCTATAATCATTTTCTTTAACTAAATTTACATGATTAAAACAAATATTCTTATTTAATTCACATGCATCTTAAAAATATACAACGTATTTATTGTCTGTCTAATAACAAAAATAACAAAAAATACAAGTTTTCTTTTTACAAGTGTTTATAGCACTTATGTACATATAACAAAATTACTTATACAAAAATTCTATCTAAGGGTATACTTTCTATGGGTGCCGCAAACTTCTCTAATTACAATACTATGGCTACTCTAATTGTACCATCTGCTTTCCGACGAGGGTAAATTTACTGTTTGCAGGTTTGTTGTTCTTGACATGATGACTATATACTGGCCTCTGCTAGCTTGGATAACCTCTCGTTTATTGACCCTTTTGATGGTTTTCTGATGAAGGCTTGCACTTTTTACTTTTATAACGTTTCAAACGGTACACTATTCCTGATAATGCTGCTGGCATTTGATCACCTTTGAATTTCAAATAAGATTTTACGCTGAAATGCTACTTTATCCCATTAATTATTTGGTAAGAGTAATTTCATCTACATTGCATTTCTGGAAACCATTACATCAGTTTGTAGATTTTAAGATGTGATCATCATAGAACGTATGACCATTTCTATTTACAGGCGCTTTTTCTATTTCATTTCAAGAAACATCTTAATGGAAATCGTTGCTCTGAGGGTCGGTGGTAGGACGGACTCTTCAAAATGGTTTTTCTTTTAAAAAACAGTTTCTTTTAAGTACGATGGAGTTCTCTCAATTATATTGAGAGTCCACGTGTATTTAAAGATTTGTTTTTTTTTTATATCTCATATAGTACGGTATACATATATGTTAGAAAGTACACCATATTACAGACCTCTTAACACAAAATTATGCGGTAGTAGTTCCGTCAGATTTCCTAATTTTAGCTTTCCAATAAATGTTTATCTAAGATGTAGCTGTATTTTCGGGCCTTCTCACTATTGCTCCAAGTTCGGCATCCAGATCATTTCTGTGGAATTCATCTACGGTTACCTTGTGCATGTCTAACGCAAATCTTTATGGTTGCGGAATTTGTGTCTTCTTTTAAGTGCAGCATTTTCCGTGTGGGCAGGATAGTTCAATGTATGGTGTATAAATTAACTTTCCCACGGTGCTCGAAAGACACTCCTGTGCGGCTTGATACTATATCCTGTCTTCTCTGTCTCCAGCAAGGTGAAGAGTGCAAAAATTACCGTGATTACCGCTTTCCTGGCGAAAAACTAAACCCTATACTTATATGATACTAATCTATGGCAACCCTTTTATTCTCCTTAAACAGATGTGTGTTTTTTTTTCTTTTTTTCTTTTTGCTTTAGAAATCTTTACTTTTGTTCTGTATTCTACTTTTATCTTTTCATTCTTGTCTCCTTTGTAACTTTTTTTTGTAATACTTATTTTAAAAACTCTTCAATTTTTTAAATATCTTCTCTTTAAATCTTATATTCCTTCTAAATTTTCAATCTTTTCTTAACTCTTATTTTTAACAACCTCTTAATTGCTTTTCAACATTGTTAACATATTGTTTTCCTTTAGTTTTTATCTTTCTTGAACCTACTTTTTAGTTTTCCATCTCTAACTTTAAACATTTATTTATTATCTTCATACATTTCTTACTCTTCTAACTTTTTCTTTCTATTTCGTGTCAAGCAATATTTTGTTTTTTTTTATAGATATTCTCTTTCTTTTAGATCTCTTTTTTTTAAATTTCTCTTTACTTCAAAATCTCTATTTCTTCCTTTTTTATTCAATTTAATTCTTTTTAAATCTCAATTTTTCTTTTTTCTTATTCTGGTTATTATTTAAGTAATTAAATAACTCTTTTTCCTAATCTCTCTTTATTTTAAATTTTTAAATTTCCATTATTCACTTGCTCTCTTTTTTTTTTGTTAAAGACGTTCGTACCTTTTATTTTATAGATTTACTTTACATCCTTTCCATATTTTCCTGTCCATATCAAGCTCCGCTCATCGAATTTCTCCTGAAATTAAAGGGAATTTGTTGGACATATATTTGGTTAAGCCCCCCGATTCCTGGGTCATAACCATTACTTACCTTGTAAGGGGTTATTGAACTTGCAGTAGAAGTCGCATTTGCAACATGAATGAAGTTCCGTTCCCCTACTTTCCTTCTGCCTTGACGTACTTCTGTCCTATCCGACTTACTATTATAACCCTGAAATTTAAACTTACCTTTTTGCAGAATCCCCTGGGCTTTTCGTATTTGCCAATAGAAATTGTTCCTACTCTTGTAGCGCCATGCATATGGTTCAGGATACTTGCAAGGTCCGTGTTGCCCATCCGAGAATTCATGTTTTCTTCAGGATAGGCTCTTGCATTAGCAATTCTTACAAATGCACATCCATCCTCGAGGCTATTTCCGCTGTGGCCATAATATTCATCTCGCCTCCTCCTCTCCTCCCTAAATTCTTCGATTTTTACCTCGCGAAGTCTCGCACTTTTGCGATCTGTCCCTACACTGGTGGTCTTAACTTTCCATTCGTTTTCTTTGCTATTATAACCTGTACTGATGATTTCTGCCATGCTCCTTTCAACCTCCTCTATTCTCGCTTGTAAAGAGGTTCTTTGACTGGACAATTGCAGAGTATTTAGTAAAACTTGTCCACTAGCTGCGACATTCTCGAAAACCGCACTTTCTTCCTTGCCTGGCCGACGTTTTGTATCCATAATTTCCTATTTACACAGTCGATGATAGCTCTGTCCGTCAGGAAATCCATTCCAAGTATCCCGTCAGCAGGAATTGAATCAGTATCACCAATGGCATTAAATTGACAAGCCTGCTGTTTGTTATCTATATGCAAGTTCGCCTGACAAGTACCTATAGACCCTCCTAGCGAACCCAAAGAGACCTCCAATTGTTATTTTCTGTTGTGTCTGTACGGGCGTATTTCCTTTTATTCTATTGATCTTAATTAAACTACAGGTGGACCCAGTGTCAATTAAAAGTCTAAACTTACCTTCTAAAGCTATATCTGATGTGACTGTGATGATAAATTTATTACTGGAAATCAATTTTTCTTCTTCTCTATCTGCTAAATACTTCTTTAAGTAGATATCCGTGTAATGGTCACGTGTTCGGCAGAATTGGCAATAAAGCCCCTCCCTTCCTGAACGGGCTTTATCTTGAATGCTAGCTGCACAGTTGACCACTCTTACGCGGTGAACTTGGCAATTGGATATCACGTGCCCATATTCCTGACATCGCGTACAGAAAGGTAATTGATGGCACTCTCTCACAAAGTGTCCAGGCTGGCCACACTTGAAGCAATGTTTGGATCTATGTTTATGTATTTCCCCAGGCATTCTTCTGTATGATTCTGTATGAACTGGTAGAGTAGATAAAGGTTTCTGGCGAGATACGGGCTCATCTCTGTTGAAATTGTCACTTCTCCATCTTTCCTGTAAAAAAATCCTATTGCCCCCGAGCTGAAGTCTTCTCGTGTCCCTTTCGAAAAATTCCGCCTCTTCTCTCAACGCCTCCAATGAGCCGAATTTTCGCCCTATAAGGTGCACCTGCGTGGGTCTACTCAACACACCAGCTTTAAAGGTAGTTACAACATCGTCCTCCAACTCAGCTAGTAGTCCCCTTCTCCCCTCCCGGGTATTTTGCCGAGACAGCCTCCTTTATCTGATCACGCAGTTCTTTCATCCGATCCGCGAACTCCCGGATGTCCTCTCCAGGTCTCTGCCTACATGCCAACATTTCAGTGCGTAATTCACTGAAAGATTTTCTCGGCAAATATGCAGCTTTTATCGCTTGTTGCAAAGATTCGAAGTCCTTTGGCTCTTGAGAACTTATCAGGTAATAAGCGTCATCTTCCAGGCGATATTTTACGCACTTCATGAAAATAACTTTTTCTGCGGCTTCCAGTCGGTCATAAAGATCTTTGCAGCAACACAGAAATCGATATACTTCCTTTGCCAACTTCGGTGACCTTTCTCCAGAAAATATCGGCACATATTTAGAAATCAGGTCCATGATTTTCAATTTTGTTTTGTTTTTAACTCGTTCTGGTACTTTCACTTTTTCACTGCTAGCATTTATACTTCATACCTGTGGACCGAAAAACTTAGTACAAGACGCTCTAGAACAGATCTTTCGCAAAACTCATCTTTATTAGGTACTAATCGACTACCAATACTTAATATAACGTAACATATTATGCGTACATACAAACAAACATGCTCAACATTTTTTTTTAATTTTTTATTATTCAGATGCACTCAATGAAAATATAACAAACCATACTTTACTTAAAACTTTTTACCTACTTAACCGCGTAAAACCCGAATACATTTGTTCAAAATATAACCCGGCGTTATTACGACTCTCAAAAACTCGATAAATTAAATAAACGCGCGTACGACCAACGCCTAAATCGAAACGTGACGTTGAAACTGGTGATATTCTTATTACCAACTTTCACTTATCTAAAAAAAATCTTGCACCTTACAATATTGCCTCTTATATATTACTCCGCAGTTTATCACATCTTAAAATTAAGACTGTATGTATGTATGTATGCTTGGAGTAGCTAAAATTAGCTTTGCTCCCAGTGTGTGTGTGTGTGTGGAGTAGCTAAATTAGCTTTGCTCCCAGTGTGTTTGTTTGGAGTAGCTAAATTAGCTTTGCTCCAAGTGTGTGTGTTTGGAGTAGCTAAATTAGCTTTGCTCCCAGTGTGTGTGTTTGTGTAACTGAATCACTTAATCTAATTCTTCTTAAATGCCTGAAACGTAAAAGAATTAAAAAAAAATCAATATATAAAATAAACAAATATCCACCTTCTTACAAAAAACTCTTGAAAAATTGCAATAGCAAAAACAACATACCAGCAAGAAATTCTCAAATTTCTTACCTAGTTTCACCGGCTGCGCCAAAATGTCGTGCCCCAAAAGCAATCAACAATAAAACAATTAAAAACACTCGAATTACTCATATAGAAATATTTATTCCACGCAGAACTGACCTAACTTAATACATCATTCACAAAAAGCTAACCCGAACCGAACGGTAACTTGACACCTTAAAACAAAAGTTAACTATCGACTGAATACTTCACGGCACTCGCCAGACCAGTCATTGGTCTTTTATGCACCAATATTCGGAAGTAAACTTTACTAACAACGCGGATGTAAACAAACGACAACAACCTTGCCCTTTGTTCTACCGGTTGCACCACCTGAGTCGCTCAGTAGTAAACAATCGCTTTACATAATAATTACCATGCGAGGTTAATTATTATTGTAATCGTCGATTGCTCCACTAAGCGCTCATCGCAGCCAGCCATTGAGCTAATCAGCAAAATAACCGACAGTTGCAGAACAGTACCATGCGAGGTTACTGTTTAGCAATTGCTAATTATTTCACTAAAATGCGCCCTTGGCTGCTGGAAGAATCTTCCGTATATTGGGCCATAACGTATATGTCTCTTATTTATAATTTGTATGTATCTTCCATTAAAATCAGCTTGGTTGATAGTGGCCTGGCATGGGCTTGATGCAGCAAGAAGCAATCAGATTATAATTTTACAAAAGTATAAAAAAGCCAGACATTCAAAAGTTACAGCAGCTGCTATACTATAAATGCTTCTTAAGCACTCAAGGATCAGGATAGAGGACGTAAAAATAGACACACTAACTTATTTCTTATATAAAATATTCTGGTCCTGGTTTTTGTCAAATGAAAAAGTTCTGATCAAATGATGAAAATGATGATATTCATATCGAAATTTACTTGTATTATGGGGAATTCTGAATAAGTAAGCTTAATGAAAATAACAAAATATTGATAAAGAAGTTTTACTCTATTGAAATTAAAAATATACATTTCCACAATAACCAAAACCATGCCAATAATAAGTCAGAATTTAACATCGAAAGAAAGCCTGAAGAAAACTGGTCACAAAAAATAATTTATATTTCTTGCATCCGCAATATAATCTAAAGTTTTTTAATTGAATGCTATTACTGCTCGCTTACATTCCAATTGGAAAATGATAAATGTAAAGCATTTCCAGAATTGTGGGAATAAAACCTACCCACAAGGAATTTTAAATTACAGGCGTCAAAATATGTATGCATATGTGTCGTTAGTGGTGATAAAAGTCTACCCCATGTTACAGAATTGCAAAACAAAGATATTTATTTATTGCCCACCCGCAATGTTTTACTGAGGTGGTACTTATATTTCAATAGAGTAAGTAAACAATGTCTAGATCTTACTTCAAAATAGTGGGTATAGCCGATGATGTTCTATGCCGGTACTCTTTCACTACAATTAACAGTGACTCCGATGTAAACGTTTCCCGAACTAGAGAAATCCTAGTTAAAGTCATTTTATGCAAAATATCTAGTAGCAAACAAATTTAAACCATCCCCGATTAAACGCATAGATGTCACAAGAGCTAGATATCGCACGCAGTACCAAAAAAGTATAGAAAACTTATATGGCTGGTAGGTCCAGTCCGGAATGGACCACACCATTTTAAATTATGTATACGTCGAGTGATTGAGTGATTCATATTTTTTCGTATCTGAAGTGTTGAGGAATTCGATCAAATGTGTACAAAACTGCTATTATAAAATTATTTACATTCGGTATGCTCTAAAACATATTATGGTCCATTCCAGAATACACTACCCATTTCGCAATCTGTACACTCTGCTTTAGTATGCCATGCAACATCTAGTTCCATGTGCCATCTATGCCTCTATTCACCTGTATTGTGTATTATGCTTCGTCGTATGAAAGTCCCTTATCATGCTGCATTTTCAAATATCATCGTATTAATTTATTTTAATAATCAAATTCACACCTTCATTAGTTTTTAAGATCAGTGAAAAGTACTTTTATTGGTAATTTGAATTTTGTATGCGTGAACATCATAAATAAGTCGAATGAAAAAGCGTTAATAAATGCGTCGGAAACCTTCGGGTAACTTTCACCATAATCATTAATCACGAAATAAAGCAGAAAATTCTCCCTCGTTGTAAGTTCATTACTCCTACTTTCTCATCAAAAAGCTTTTATTCAACTTTACAGTCGGAATTCCTTTATTAGCAAAGCAACTCAAGTCGAACTCCCAACTGCCATCAATCAAAAAAGTTTGTACCTTCGCGGCTCAAGTGGTTGTACCTATATCAGTGCACAGAAATTAAAATTTCCCAGCGAAAAATTCAAGCGTTGTTCTTCATACAATTTTTCTAATTTTCGAGCTTTTGAGCCAATTAATCTTATTGAAAACTGTATACATATATATCTATATGTATATACAGCCATAAATACGTGCTTTTTTGTTTGGTTCAGAACTGACCGATATTATACAATATTCAAGTCCATCCTGCGATAATGTCTCTGATCTTAGCCCATGTACATATCCTAATCATTTTCTTAACACCTTAAGGGCAACAGGAAAACAGCTGAAGTAGTTTTAGCACGCAAAACCTACAATTTGTACGGATTCCAAAGAAAGCGAGAGATGATATGAAATGATAAAGCAATTAGGCAGAAACACGGAATTATTGTGAGATTGCGTGACTGAAAGTGTGGATTTTGTTAGATATTTCCCTTAACATTGATTATGTAATCTCCTTTTTGGGACTGGCATTTTGTCCCATTTGGAAGTCATATGCCTGGCAAATTTTCTTCATTGCGGAATGCCACAGTAGAAGAATATGAAAGGAGTCGAGAATTGGGTTTCTTGTTATTGAGCTTAAAGCTGAAACTTTTGTGTGAATCTGGAATTTATCAGTTTCTCTAACAAAATTAGAGATAAATGTAATTTGGATGTTAAACTGTGAACTTTAAAGTCTAACCATCATTTACGTGCGGTACACCAGTTTACACCAAATTATGAGTACAAATTTTCATACATTTACAATAAAACTTTCTATAAGTACTACCTGGGCTGGGGGTGAAAGAAAATTCAAGGTTGCAATATACGCTGTTGTTTGAGTCATCTGCATCTGACTCGCTGGCATGGTCATTCTGTCTGGACACCTACATTGGAGCCTCCGAGCTATATACAGGGAGCACCCATATCAATGGTATCAAAACAGAACAAGAATACAGTGTCTATCCAAACGTTGTTTCATCTGTAGAATTCAGTTGGCTGCTTGATGATTTTACTCTTGAAGATTATTCCTGGTAAAATCCGCTTCATCTTGGTAATCTCTTAATACAGCAGCAGAGGGAAATATAAAGGCGAAAGAGCTTTGTAAGTAAGAAAAGAAAGCATAAATAACTAACAAAAAAAGGTAGAATATTGGTATAAGACCAATACTTACGATACTCTAGATCAGTGATTCTCAACCTTTTTGTTGTTGCGGTACCGTTTTAACAATTTCAAAGTCTGGCGGCACACTAATAATAAAATAAACATGAGAGAATTTTATTTACCTATAATACACTGTGTAAAATAGTTTATGGTAATAATTTTTAATGTAAAATATAATAATGTGTACTATAAAAACAACAGAAAGTTTATTGAGTGATTGATTTGTAATTAATTATAAGAATACATTTAATGTGAAATTTGAGTTTGATGACTTTTGATAATTTCGTTTATATTTGGTCGTAAAAATGATAATGCCACTCTCATTTCATCATTTATATTTAAAAGTCTCGATATTTTTTTTCATTTTTATATTGGTTAATGATGAAAATCCGAATTCGCACAAATAAGATGTAGAAAATTGTAGTAATATTTTTAAAGCTTTTTTTGCTATTGTGGGATAATCGCATCTTATGTTAATCCAAAATGAATTAATTGACTCTTCCGAATGTTTTGAAATTAAATCTCGGTTATTACAAAGCGAAATTAGCTCTTTCTCTTCGTTCGGAGTTAATTCGTATACAGACGTATCCGTTATCACATATGGATTGCGAACCTCAGCAAATTTTTTAAAATCTAAATTTGGAAGTAATGAATAATTCTCTCATCCAGTGTTGTCAAATGGTCAATAACAATTTTATGAATAGTTTTGTAGGAGTCTTTTGGAACTGACTCAAAGTTTTCCAAATTACCTTCCTGTGCTTTGTTCTTCCATAAAGTTATTATTTTTTGGAATCTCATCAGTTTATCTGTTGAGTTTAATATATTTTCTTTCGGTCGGCATACTTGAATTTATGTTATTAAAAATAACAAAAATATCAGATAAATAAGATAATTTAGCACACCATATTTTGTCTTCCAACAAATGAACAAAACCATAATTTTTATCTTGTTCAAAAAATATTTTCATCTCGTTTTTGTTTTAATTCCGACACGAGAGATAAAACTTTTCCTCTGGACAACCATCTTACTTCCGTGTGCAGTATCAATGATTCGTACTTAGCTTCCATAGCTTGACAAAAATTACTAAATAAGCGACTTTTTAATGGTCCTGATTTTATATAATTAACCATTTTAACACATTGTTCCAGCACTATTTTCAATTCTGATGTCAGATATTTTGTAATAAGTGCTTCCCGATGCAAAAAACAATGGGTAACTAATTTATCTGCATTCAGGTCTATGTGCCACAAATCCTTTAATATGTCCAGTCATAGCTGGAGCACCATCTGTGCAAGTGCCAATACATAAATTCCACGAAACTTTAATTTATTGTAAATACGAGTTAATTACATCGAAAATATGTTTTCCGGTTGTAAAGTCAGATAACTCACGACAACATAAAAATTGCTTAATTATATTATTTTCGTGAATGAAGCGAACGAATGCAATTAATTGTGCCTTTCCCGCAATGTCAGTTTTTTCATCTATTTGTAGAGCAAAGTTTGAATTTGCAAGAGTTTTTGCAGTGTTTTCTTCAATATATCGCGACATGTCTTTAATTCTGCGATGAATTGTGTCATTTGAAAGTGGTATTTTACAAATATCAACATCTGCTGATTCACCAATCTTTATTTTTACGACTTTGCGAAAAGCTGATAACATAATTTCTTCAGCCAAATTATTAGGTTTTAATTTAACTGCAATTAATTAATTAATTAAATTGTTTTTCAAAAACGTTTGCTTGTTTGAATTTTGCAGATAATGATTTTTAAAAGTAGCTTTCCTCTTTTGATGCAAGCGAAGGATGGTTAGTCAGCAAGTGACGTTGGAGCTTACACGGAACCATAGCACTATTTCATAACTTACAACCACATACCAGACACTCGGGAACAACTACATCATTTTCCATTGTAATGTAAATCCAAATATTAAGTAATCGTCATTATATTTCCGATGAACATTATATTTTTTCGAGGAGGAATCGGTGCGTAAAGGATGAGTCATAGTTCAAATCAGATTTTCACATCCGCTTATTGTTTCAACCAATAAAAACATTTTGCACTTTATTTTGTCCGTTCATAGGTACATATTTTGTACTCATTCCTTATAACAAAAAAAAAAAAAAAAAAAAAAAAAATTGCCCGGTTCCTTAAGTTTCCTTATAGGGAGTTTTCACTGTATATAATTTAAATAATGTTCGACTAATTATATAAATCTACCGAAAAAAGATCGCCGATATTGCGGTACGTTTTATTCGGCTCGGCAGGATAATTGAGTCGGCATCACGATAATGCTGATGACGCGCTATAATGATTGCGGGATAAATCATTAGATATCTTTCCCGTCTCGCTCCGGTTTCAATAAATTTCTATATAAAACTACATACAAAATAATTTTTCCTGTTTGCATTTCTAAAATTTGGTGGCACACTTCAAGAATTTGACGGCACACAAAAGTGCCGCGGCACATTGGTTGAGAATCACTGCTCTAGATGAATGACCGTATGGAATTTCGCATGGTCACCCCTCTACACAAGTTTTATTGTGATTGTGATATTTTGCCATCATTTTCACAACAGTTCGTCGGAGAGTAAAAACGATTATGGCCAATTTTATAGGTTTTGAAAAACTTTTCAGTACAATAAAAACGTCCAGTACACAGAAAAAATCACAATTTATGTGTGGCAACACCAAGAACGGGTTGCCCGAGTTAGTCCATTTTTGAAATTGTATTTACTATTTGTATAAAAAAGTCGTGTGTCAGCTCTATACCTAGACGCGTTTTCAGGCAGTGTCCAAACATATAGCGAAAAACGAAATGTTTTTAGGCAACCTTACAAAAGAGTTACCCGACTTGTCGCCTTTTCGAACTCAAATCTACTGAATGTGTAATCAAGAAAAGGAATTGACGACGTGATTTCCGATAAAATCATTCAGAATGTCAATTTTATAAACGCAAGCAACTTCATCTGTTGTTCCTATCAAAGGGCCTAGAAGACGTTGTAGCACGAAGCAGCGCATTTTGCTACATTTGTACCTAGACGTCCCATCACAATAATTTTTCTACGCCTTAGTTGACTATATGATTACCGGGTTTAATTGTGTACGTGTTCAATCAAGACACAGGTATTAATATAAATAATAATTGTATCACAAATTGACAGCACGTAATTAGAAATTAATTATTATATTTTCACCTCAAATCGCAGGTAAAGAACTGCACAGCCGTCCGATCAGAAATTTCATAATCTCAAAACCCCTGAAACTATAACGTTGCAGTAGTTTTAGTATGCTGCTCGTGCTGCAGCTTAGCAAATTAACGTACGGAATATTCCCCCCCCCCCCCACGAATAACTATCATTAACGAAATTGAAGCATGCTGTAGGGTGTGGTCGCTCGCATTAGTGATCGTATTCATAAGCTCGACCTACGTCCAGTTAAGGAATAACTATTGATCTATCACCTGTGAAATAAAACAAGAAAAATTGCCTTGTTAGTTCACCTTTTTCCGTTGGTTCAAACTTCCAATAAGCTATTACGAGTGTAAAACGTCTGCTGTCATGTCAATCAAATAAGAAGAATGGAACACAATTAGTGTCAGGTGGATTAGGGTAGCGATTGAAAAAAATTATCGTTGGGTTGCTAATTTACTTAGTTTATCCCGTGAAAAGAATAAAACTAGCATAAAATTTAGAAATAGAAACTAGTTTAAAAACTTAACTTTACTTGTACAATTTAAGTAAAAGTAAAAATCATACGTATATACTAATTCTGCTCGAATTTCTTAATTCTAACTATAGCAGCAAATTTAATTCAATTCTTCCTTTTCTTAAACTTATGTTAATAAACTCTATCGGCTGCTGCTGGAACAAGAAATGGTGAATTAAAATTTGTTATTGTCAATTGTGAAAATTAAGATATTGTTGCGTGGAATACAAAACGACAAGCTACCTCTATTGGAAATGAAATTACTTTCGAAGAAAAGGGCAACCGACATCTATAAAGTAAGGACATAAAGAAATTTAGGTTCGGAGAATCGATGCTTCGAGAACGGAATATTCGGGAACGTTCTAGAAAAATGTGTAGAGTATAAATACGGCGCTTGCCACTGCTAAAAAGTAGTCTTATTTCAGACCGTGAAGTGAACTATCAAGATCGCGATAATTAAAAGTGCAGCACCAGCGATAACAAAAGTAGATTTTATTTGTGTTTTTTTTTTTTTTTTTAGTTTGTAAAAGTAAACAGGATAGAAATAAATATTACGTTTAAATAACGAACAAAGGCCACGCTCGTAACAAAATCATGTGGTATGAATATGACCTTAATACAGAACAAGAAAATAAGCTAGAATTGGTCTAACAAGGATAGGGTCCCTAGTCGTCATCGCCGATTTCGTTCAAATCCACAGTATATGTTGGGCTTGACTAGAAATGAAAGTGACGCTAGTAGGAACTCTAGATGGCCAAGCGAAATCGAAATAATACACACATGTAAAGGGCTTTCCAATAAGAGGTGTTATTTTGATATTCAAAGAAAAATGCCATTTTTTGAGATAAATGATCGGATCTTTTTTTCATTATAAAGAGGAAGGTATGCCGTTAATAATGGAAAATAACATCAGCAAAATGACCACCACGACCACGCTTACAGGACCATATCCTTTTCATGAAATTTTCCTTAATCAAATCGCAAAGTGGCTGCCCTATGTCCTCGATAGCCTCACGAATTCCATCTTCGAGAGATAACACGGTCCGGAAACTTTTCCCGTAAAAGATCAATGGTTTCGTTGCTTGTATGGCACGTAGCGCCGTCTTGTTGAAAGTAAACTTTGTCCAGATCAATACCATCCAATTCCGGCCATAAAAAATCATTAATCATCTGTCGATAGCGCAATCCATTCACCGTAACTGTGGCTCCAGCCTCATTTTCGAAAAAGTCAGGTCCAATGACCCCGGGGGGCCATAAACCGCACCAAACAGTCACACGTTGAGGATAGAGAGGCTTTTCAACAATTACTCTTAGGTTTTCCGAGCCCCAGATGCGACAATTTTGCTTGTTGACGAAGCCATCGAGGTGGAAATGGGCCTCATCACTCAAGATGACTTTTCGATGGAATTCCGGATCATTTTCATGCATTTCAAGGACCCAATCAGCAAAGACTCGACGTTGTTGATGATCGGCCGGCTTGAGATCTTGTGATAACTGAACTTTATAAGCCAAATCTTTATGCAAAATACGGTGTAATGACGTTTGTGGAATGCCTAATTCCAAAGAACGACGAGGAATGGACAAACCCGGGTTTTCTTCAACACTTTCGGCTACAGCAGCAATATTCTCGGCTGTTCTTGAGCAACGTGCACGGGTTTTATTCTTCACATCACTAACTTGTCCCGTAAGCTCGAATTTGTCTACCAATTTCTGTATTGCGGTCCGACAAGGTGCTTCACGACGACCCAAAAATGTTCGAGTTTTACGAACCGTCTCTGCCACAGTTTCACCATTTTTATAGTGAATTTTAATAATTTCAATGCGTTGCTGAATCGTGTATCGTTCCATTTTTATTAATGGCGTAGTTTCTACTTGTCAAATGTCAAAAATTGACAGCTCCAAAAGTGATTTCTATCGAAATAGCGGGCTAATTAAAATAATACCTCTTATTGGAAGACCCTTTAGGTGAACGCGGAGTTAAAATTAACAATTTTCGAATAATTTAACCCACTTTTCTTTCGTTTCAATTATCTATAACCTGTTATCTTTCATACATATATGTATGTACAAAAAACCGAAGTCATCATCCCGATTAGTTTGAGAGCATTTTCCAAAATAAAATTGCGAGTTTTGCTAAAATACTTTCAATTTACATTAATTAGCTTCATATACTGCAAAGTTACCATCTACCATCTGTCAGCCAAATTCCAACCGATTTTCAAAATTCATTTTGCTAAGTTCATTGTGAGATTTTTTGAATTTTTGAAACTATTAAGAGATTCGTAATGCAGCGGGTTACAGAGTAGTAACCCACCACCATGTATTATTATCAAAAAAAAAAAAAAAGTGAGGGTATTTATTTTATATTCTAATATCTATGTAGAATATCCGTACAAAATATCATCAAAATCCGATGATAAATTCGAAAGGTCATTCATAGAAAAATTTTCTCATTTCCCGAATTCGGCTTTTCTGCTGGAGGTGGGGTAAATATTATCTGATTTGCAAAATTCTTTTTGCTAGTTTTTTTTTGTGATTTTTTTCTGATTTTTTGAACATATTTTTCCTCCCTTTTTGATCAAGTTACGAAATCTTAATTTTCGACTATTTGTCTACAACTTATCGAGCTGTTTGTCTACAACTTATTGATTAATTCATTTTTTTGTTTTTATGTTAATTCGCTTTTACCAAGAAATTATCTGTACAAAATTTCAGGAAGATAGAATATCATTGACCTATTTAAAAAAAACCAAATCTATAAAAATTTTACATACCCAGTTTTCGGCATCTACCGGCGATATTTGCAAACGCACGGAAATACCACTTATAGATTCGGAAATCTACATGTCGTCTATAGTCACAGACTTCAATAATCTAGACTGCTGGCAACAGGCCTTTCCCATACAAAATTTTTGAAGCCAGCATAACTATGAGAGCAGAGGGGCAAAATATCCCAAATTACTGTCATTTTGCGGGATATTACATAATTAGGACTACCATGATTAGCTAAAGTTAAGGGAAATTTTCAATTTTATTTTAAAAATTAATTTTCTACGCAGTTCTCAATTAAGTTGTTGCTCAATATTCAGAAAATATTTTAAGTACTTACGTTTTTCCAGTATCAAATTTATAACAATGCTTCATATGTAATTTACCACTACAATTCTGTAATAAATTTTATATATTATGAGAAAAGGAGGAATCGTAAGAATTGATAAAGCTCTAGTGTATAAAAATCTTAAATGATTAGATGTTTCTTCACATATTTTTATTTCATGTTATTCCTTTTAAATTTTAGAAATAAATACTGTGAAAATTCTCTCTATTCTGTGTGGTTTCCTTGAATCAAAGTAAGAACGGCAACAATTTGTGTGGTGGGCATAGAGTTTTAAAGTTATTAATAATTATGAATAAGCAAAAAAAAAAAAAAACATTCTTCTCAGTAACGATATTGTCAAACTTGATCGATTATTATATCATCAGACAGTCAGAAAACGAAGGTAAACAGACTGTGAGATTCTTAATTTTTCTTGAGGAGTGGCAGTTTTGGTATTATAAAAAATGAATGAATTGGAATAATATAACATAATAATAATATTGTAATAATTCTAAAATTGTCGACGACGAGTAGATTATAATTTCTTAAGAAAAGGATCAAAATAGTTAATACCATGATGTCAGAATATCTAAACCAGAATAAAGCCACCACTTTCACATCCCAGGCTGGAAGGTGAATTATCTATCATATCAGTAAAGTATCTATGTGCTAATCCAAATACCTGAATAATGCTTGGTCTAGCATGCATCATTCCCAAGGTATATACATAGGATACAAGGTATTCCCATTATGAGCCATGTTCCGCCGACTTATCGCGTAAATGTACAGGAAAGCACGGTACAGAGGACACAATACTCTTCCTCCTCTCTCTGTCTTTGCTATAAAAATGTATATACATTAGTCACAGAATTACGTCGCAGGCTATCAGCTGCAAGGTGTCAAAATTTTAATGGGAATATCTCGTCTTCTATATACCTTGAATCATTCCTACATACCTACCTTATAAGATCACAATTTAATCTTCTATAATTTTTTTTTCTAATTAATAAAAACTAGTTTCGTGTTAAAAATAAATGTTAAAGCATACAATTTTTGTTATTAGCTTGAAATATTACTATAAATTTTCAAACTAATAGCATATTTATTGCAATAAATAATTTCCTTTTATGCGTAATATTTTCACTTCTGGAAATATTTTTTTACTTTAGGCAGCACAAATCGCTCGCAACATAATTGCCCTTAGTGTCATATGGGTGGATGAGGCAATGGCAGTGAAGGCAGAACATCTGCGCTTTCACGTAGGTAATGGTAAATGATGTAAAGGTCCGTTCTGGACCGGATGTGTTGCGATTTTTTTTTAGGCACGATATCTTTTTGTATATGGCAAATGATAGCGGAAGGTTTTCGTGGAACCCCTACATACTCCGCCAATAGTTGAGGTGAGCTAGTAGCGTCACGCCCTGCACTTCAACGCTGTCCATCAAGTGATCTATCGGCTCATGCTCGCAGCCTTGACTTCACTTCCAATCCAATCACTTAACATAGCACCATAACAACTTAAAAGTCGACTTATTTGCCTGCTGGAGAAAAGTTAAAAACTTCTGAGTTTCCTTTCATCAAAGATATGCTATCATCTTACCGAAGCAACATGGAATTTTTCATCTCATTGTGGAATCTTTTCACAAGTTCTCCCTCACCCTGGAACATCAGTAGCAATGAACATCATTAGACAACAATATTGGATTATTTCATTGCATAGCTTAATTAATAATTACAGCAATAAATGTAGCACTTGTTTCAGATCGAGAAGGTTGACCGCAGAGCAAATCATGGGAAATCTTCCTCACGATCAAGTATACCCATATCGACCGTCCTCCAAGACTGGTGTAACTGCGCCGGGCCGATCATGCTCCTTAACCAATAGGGTCGAGCTGCTAAACAATAAAACGATAAATATCAGTCTTTGTTTTTATGGTCACAAAGGCTGTCCAAATAGAAATAGTTAATGATGTTACTACGGAAGCATTTATAGCATGCTTACTTAGATTTATTAGTCGTCGTGGTTATCATACTGGTATCTTCTCTGACAATGGTACCGACTTTATTGGTGCCCACAGGAAGCTCTTGGAATTTCATGCGTTGTTCTTATCAAACTCACATAATAAAGTTGTTTCTAATTTTTTGCTAGATTTTGAAATAAATTGGCACTTCAACCCACCAAGTGTTCCACATTTTGGGGAACTATGGGAGGCTGCGGTAAAATCCACCAAAGCATATTTGCGAAAGGTTATCGGCGATAAAAATTTGAGCTTTGAAGAAATGGCGGCACTGCTGTGCAAAGTAGAATCAATTCTCAACTCACGGTCATTATGCTCAGTGAGCAGTGACACAGCATATATCGACATGTTGACTCCAGAATATTTCCTTATTGGTGATTGTCTTATCGCCTTACTAGAGTCTTACAACGAAACGAAGATATTATTATCGAACAGATGGTCACTTACTCAAGGGCTAGCAGACGATTTTTGGAAGGGCTGGCAGCGAGGTTACTTGACACATCTAGAGCAGCTTCAAAATTGACAGTAATCAAAGCGAAGTCCTGAAGTAAACGACATAGCCATCATCAAGGAAGAAGGTCCGCCATGTAAATGCCCGTTAGCTCAAGTGATTGAGCTTCACAAGAGAAACGCTGGTCTCCTTACAGTCGTTACATTAAAGACAACAAATGGCACAATTAAACGACCCATAATGAAATTATGCATTTCAAGAGGATTAAGGAGTTGATTCCTTAATGGTGGGGAGTATGGTATGAATATAATACTCTAATCTACAGTAATAAATTTTGAATTATATAAATACTAAATTAGAAAGCATTCCAAATAATATTTTAGCTCAATTGGTAATCTATTCTTATAATGTAACTATTTGATCTTGCAGTTGCAATTCCTTCAATTCCTTTCCGTGGTCTTTTCTATTCTCTGTCTAGATAAAATTGCCTTTGTAGCTCACAATTTTCACTTCACTTACTAATCAACAGTCACTCAGTTCCTATCACAAATTCATAGTTCTTTTCACAAGTTCATAGTCATCTAGATACAGTCCACTTTTAAAATCAATCAATGCAATTACGGTACGGTAAATTAAAGTCAATGAAGATCAATTTGCATTAAGTTCACAAGGTTTAATTTTAAATTAAATTTATTAGCTTACTTATCCAAAAAAGTCTATTGATTTGGGGACGAACCGACTTGTTTTTTCTTTCTAATCTACATAAATTCTTTTAGCTGCCGGTTTCGTTGCATTTCTGTGGATTTCTTATAAGCTATAAGGATTCATGATAAATACCGTGTGTGAATTTTCTCATGATTATGCATAACCTCAAGTTGCGTTGGCTTATGTGTTCTTGAATGAGAGGTGGTTTTAGATCTTACTAAAGTAGTTAAGAGGGAGCCTGCTGGTACCAGCGCCGGCCATCTGGGTTGTACAGTGGATGCTATGTACCGGGGCCTCACGATTCACGGGACCCCAACATGATCAAGAACTAAAATAATGTACTATTGCACATAAAGACTTGACAATATTCCTGTCGATGTTAGTATGACGAAGAGTACATTTTATCGTAAACCTTATTATTGCAGTCGACAATCTTCAAACTATTTCTTGATGATGCGAGTGTTTAGTTTTGTTATTTGATTCGGGGAACTCCCGAAAATCCTTATCTAAACTGGACTTTTTAGAAAAAAGTCTCTGTACTACATAGCCTGCATTAAAAAATGAAAATAATACATATTCGTTGTGGTTTTCTCTGGGAGTTTTAAGTTCTAATATTTATTAATTGTCAAGTGCATAACCTTTTCCAAAATTTTCAAAATAATTGCGCTACACAGATCTACCTTTAATAGAGGCTGTTAAGTGCCAACTGTCCAGTCCTTTTTCTGGGTCACAGGCTGGTTAGAAAATTGCTATCCCAGTAGAGATATTAACGGCCAGACTGAAGCTAAGCGACAACTACCGCCAGGAGAAGATGTAGGGAGAAACCAATCCACACTCTTTTAATTTATTAATTTGTGATGCCGCTTCCAACAGAATATATTGCAAATTTTTTTTTTTGATATTGCAATGTTTATATTGTTTATTTTCTGCATCTACAAAAATATGAAACCTTCTACAAAAGAACTTATATCTTAAACCAATATACGACACTCATTGGGAAGTCAAAATAGCACGGATTAAAGCAGTGTTACATAGTTTGAACAAACTTGTAATGCCCTAGAAGAATTTATTGATGCAAGTAGGGATAACACAGCGGTATCCGAAGCTAAAAGTTTATTGGATTCAACACAAGAAATGCCATTTATTTGGTGTTTAATAGTATGGATTGCGTATTCGAAACAGAAAAAGACCATATTCTGAAATAGGAAAGGATGAAGTTATAGAAAACCCGGTAGAGGAATTTATATGTTATTATCACATAGATATATTGTGAAGCCATGACCACGGTCAAGAAATATAAACAACAATCGAAACGAAAAATAATTAAAAACAAACAAAGTTTGCTCGACCTCAAGATGAATTTGCAACGCAAGCAATTTCCTCTATGCAAGCATAATTCTTGATTGTGAAAAAATACACACCTGAGGTCATTGCTTTACCATGTCAACACAATTGTTATTCATTCAGAAATTATGTGATCAGAAATGCTGACACTACAATTTCTGATTATTAATTTTATGTAAGGCAATTCTGCAATATTCTCCCCTCTAGAAGTAACCAATTAATATAAATAAGCAGAGAATAATCAATAAAAATCAGACTTAAATTCAACTTGAATGAGTGCTTTTATTTCTCAAGTAAACATCTGCATACCCTGCAATCCTTATAATTGGCATATTATGCCTACAAACAGCGGCGTACTCTGCCATACATTATAAAGCGGCACACTCTGCCTTTAAATACAAATAGCGGTATATTCTGCCACACATATTACTTTGGCATACTCTGCGTTTAAATAAAATAATAACAGCCGCATACTCTGCCATAGGAGGAACTCTGGCATATTCTGCCATTTAATAACACTAAGAGATATCTTACAAAACAGCGGCTTCTTAGCCATCCAATAATAAGTACGGCAGCGCTCTGCCCCTTCAACAGAATTCCGAAATTCGGATACAAATTATAACAATAAATAATCATGGATAGTTTTACGTGTGACTTTTACCAAATATCATTTCTGTTTTCAAATTAATCACTGATATAAAAACCTTAGAAAAATATCAATAAGAAAAATGTTCCAAAAACTTTGTAAAGATGTAGATGAAAACTTAATCCAAAAAATTGGTTTGGTATGGCATTTGATTTTGAATGAAAGGAATGTAAATGTATTAACTGTGTTAAGAAATTTCTATACGTTTCCAGCGGAACGCTCTTCAACAAATTAAAATTAATAAAGAATTATCTTCGGTCAAGCAGGTGTGCACAACGCTTAAATGCACTTGTTTTATTAAGCATCGAAAAAGAAATTGCAAAAAATTGTAATTTTTCGGAAGTAATTAATGTTTAAACCAAAACAAAATCATGCATTTGTGGTGCACTGCGCGAATTAGTTCCGAACCTTATCTTTGTTATTACTACTCGTTCTTGTACGAACGATACCTACCAACCACCAGCGCGCCGCCAAAAAAGTTGACAGCGAAAAATAAGAAGAAGACGAACCTCTCGAAGGGCAAGTGAGATACGAAGGAAAGTCGTGTGCGGTAGTGGTCAGGGCTCTGATTAAATTTAGTAAAATCAAAAGTATTAAAGAATTAGTTGTATATAAAATAGTAATAAAGTTCACAATTTTATAGTAGGATACGTGCTGGAATAAAAGCATGATTTGAATTAGCAAAGCACTCGTGTTTGTTTTAATCATCCCCACACCGCACACTTTGCATACAACGTAACCTACAATTGGTGACCCCGAGCTGCAACACGCTTTATTTTTGGCAATAATATCCAACAGAAGATACTTCTTGGAAATAATTACCACATACATGCTGTGGTACCGTTTATTTTCCTGTGCGGAGCCACAAAATCCCGCAGCTAAGGTTAAAATTATTACCTAGCACCAACATTACCGTTTTAGCGGTCAAGCATATACAGCTATCATCATCATTACGGCCAAGCAGATACAGTTATCATCATCGTTGGTAATTACACGTTAGCAACACATACTCAAGACAACTTCAGTACGACAAAATATCCAACAATTGACGAAATTGAAGTTCACAGCCACGTATTGCAGAAACACAAAAAAAAAAAAAAATATCCTCAGCAACTTCATCAGGAAGCGGAGCACAGGTTTTTCTTATCATTTATATCCAGTAGAAATTTTTACTGCAGTCTATTTTTTTTATGGAGTTTATACAGATACGTACATATTATTTTTCTTTTTAAACTAAATAATTCGAACTATATATTATTTATATTGCTTTTCGATAGGCATCACATGTAATTTATATATTTAAATTTTGATTTATATATTTAAATTTATAATTTATATATTTAAATTTACATTTTATATATTTATATGAACAGTCAAAGCACAAAAACAAAAAAAAAAAAAAAAACTTACAGGTTACCGTCATATAAATCATTTAGTTTGAAAAATCGCATGTACACCACACACGACCAAACTTTCGTCTTGCAATTTAACAATTTAGTACAAATATTCCGCAATATCTCTATAACACAACATGTCGGAAAGTGATAAGTCGGCCGTGGGAGAAAATAGTAATAACAAAACCCCTAAGGAACAAAAAGTAGATTTATCGACTCCGCAACAAACCAGTCACGATGGAGAAGATCGAGATGATTATCTCGAAATTTCCATAGTTAAATTGCCGACATTTTGGGAAAAGGCTCCAGCGGCATGGTTTATTGCTGTAGAAGCACAATTTCAAGTAAAAAAAATAACGCGGGACGAATCGAAATACGCACATGTCCTTAGCTCCCTTCCACTGGAGGCAATAAATAATATAATAGACATTTTAAGTAACCCTCCAACGTCAAACAAATACTTTAATTTAAAACAAGTTCTCATCAAGAGACATACGCTTTCGGAACAGCGTCGTTTGGAACAATTGTTATCATCGGAAAATTTAGGTGACCGAAAACCTTCGGATCTTTACAGGCACATGCAAACTGTAGCCGGAAACATATCGACCTTAGGCGAGAGTCTCATTCAATCACTGTGAGAACGAAAACTTCCTAGTCAGATCAGCATCCCCTTAGCAGTTACAAAAGGTCAAGAGTTCCAGAACAGATTAGAGTTGGCCGATACAATCTGGGAGACTACCCAAACTTTTAGCATAAGTTCTCTTCAGCAGCCCTCGACAAGTCGAAATTCTACACTTAGTATTGAGAGCATGTTGAAGAAAGAGCCAAACAACTACCAGGAAAACTAAGGCAGCCGGGCATATCAGCGGCAAGTTCCCGGTGCCAAGATTATTGCCGCCTTTTTGTTCATTGCAGAACTAACAAAATAGATTTTCTCGTGGACACAGGTGCCGACATTTCGGTGTTGCCACACAAGCTTTTCCTTCATTCATGTCGTCCAACACCTAACTATGATCTCACAGCAGCAAATCGTACGTCCATAAGAACCTTTGGCTCTAAATTATTAACTCTTGATTTCGGGCTAAAACGGAAATTCCCATTTCCTTTCACTCTCTGGATTTTCTCGGTAAATTTAATTTGTTAGTAGATATAAAACTCCGTCGACTGCTGGACCCTTTAACTAACTTTTCTAGTCTGGGCTCTCTTACAAAAGCTGTTTCGGTATCTCCCCGACTTTCTATCGTCAATGACGAATTCGGACACTTAATTAAGGAATTCCCAGCATTGATTGATACACCCAATTTTGCACAACCTATAAAACACAATGTCGTGCATCACATAGTCACTTCTGGTCATCTACCAGTTAGCCGTCCTAGGCGTTTGGATAGCACTAAGCTAAAAATCGCTCGAACGGAGTTCGACCATATGCAATCACTGGGAATCTGTCGTCCATCCGCCTCACCAACATGCTCACCTTTGCATATGGTGGCAAAGAAAGAACATGACGATTGGCGTCCTTGTGGCGATTATCGGCAGTTGAACCTAGTAACAACCCCTGACAGATATCCAATACCTCATCTGCATAGTTTTTCACAAAATCTGAAAGGTTGCACAATATTTTCTAAAATAGATTTAGTTCGGTCTTACTACCATATTCCGGTTGCTGAAGAGGACGTTTTCAAAACGGCCATAACAACCCCCTTCGGAATGTTTGAGTTCACACGGATGCCATTTGGTCTCAGGAATGCAGCTCAAACATTCCAAAGATTTATGAACGAAGTCACAAGGGGATTCGATTTTGTTTTCGTTTACATTGATGACATCCTAATCGCAAGTCAGGATCTTGTCGAACACACACGTCATCTCTGAAAACTCTTCGAACGATTAGTGGAGTTCGGTCTGAAAATAAAGCCTAACAAATGCACATTCGGAAAAACCTCGCTCGAATTTTTAGGCCATAAACTAGCCAAGGATGGTATTTTGCCTTCTGATGAACGAGTAGAAGCTATTACAAACTTCCCCACACCTTCATCACTTCGGCAAATCCAACGGTTTGTAGGTATGGTAAATTTCTACCACCGCTTCGTTCCAGGACTAGCTCACCTCTTAGCCCCCATTCACTCGCATATGAAAACACTTCTTGGAGCTAAAAATAAAAACAATACAGCCTCATGGCCACAAGAATGCACAGAAGCATTCACTAACATCAAACGGGCACTTTCAACAGCAACCCTTCTCATTCATCCCTCGGAAGATGCACCAACTCGCCTTACGGTAGATGCATCCAACTTTGCGATCGGATCCGTTCTAGAGCAGTTTCAAGGCAAAATGTGGAGACCATTAGCTTTCTATTCAAAGAAACTCAGCCCAGCGGAGACGAAATACTCTGCTTTCGACAGGGAACTCTTGGCAGCGTACCTATCGATTAGACATTTCCACTACTTCCCCGAAGGACGCAGATTTGTTGTATATACAGACCATAAACCACTCACTACGGCTTTGAGCGTGAAAGCAAATAGAAGTCCACGGCAAACTCGGCACCTAGAATGGATCTCGCAGTACACTAACGATATAAGACATATTAAAGGGAGAGATAACATAGTTGCAGATTGCTTATCTCGTCCCGAGGAAAATTCTATTAATAAAAATACTCTGACATTTTCCCCAGAAAATCTCATAAATTCTCAAGCAATAGATAAAGAATTACAAAATTTAATAGCTCGCGAATCATCTTCGTCCTTCAGACTAAAAAAACAAAATTTCCCAATGATCCCACAGCCGGTTTGGTGTGAAATTTCAACAAATAAACCTAGACCATATATCCCAAACAACCTCAGGCTCCCAATATTTAATTCATTACACTCTCTTGCACATCCAGGCATACGAGGAACTAGAAAACTCATTACTGATCGTTATTTCTGGCCGCGGATGAACACAGATATCAAGAACTTCGTTCAATCCTGTATCAAGTGTCAGGTTTCAAAAGTACACCGTCACACTCGAACGCCGCTGTAAACATTTAATGTTCCTAGCGACCGCTTCGACCACGTCCATATCGACATCGTGGGCCCTCTTGATGTTTCCAACGGGTACAGTTATATACTAACCATAGTGGATCGATTTACGCGATGGCCAGAGGCTTATCCGCTTAAAGATATGACAACCGAAACAATAGCAAACACATTTTTGCGAGAATTTATTTGCCGTTTCGGAGTCCCTTCAACGATTACAATAGACCAAGGATCCCAGTTCGAATCAAAACTTTTTTCTGAACTGACAAAACTACTGGGATGCCATCGAATAAGAACTACGGCCTACCACCCGCAGGCCAACGTTCTTGTTGAACGTTTGCATCGCGTCCTTAAAACGGCCTTGAAATGTCGAGGAAATACAGTGCATTGGACGGAAGAGCTACCTATCGTTCTTTTAGGAATAAGAGCAGCACTAAAAACAGAACTCGAGTGTTTTCCAGCTGAATTGGTTTTTGGCCAACCACTTCGACTACCGTCAGATTTCTTTTCCCCTAACGACTCGAATATAGGTAATGAAAATTTGCCTCTGTTCGTGAGTAAATTGCAAGACAGGATGTACTCGCTGAAACCCAAACCCACAAGAACAGTTTCCTCTCCAGTATATATTCCGAAGGCTTTGCAAGACTGCGACAGGGTTTTTATTGGCTCTGAACCACATAGACATGGTCTAAGACCCGCCTATCAAGGTCCTTTCAGAGTGTTAAAAAGACTCCGAAAATATTTCATCATAGAAAAAAAAGGAAAAAATGTTTCCGTCTCAGTAGATCGTTTAAAACCAGCCTTCACTATTAACTCGGCGAATAGGTCTCACAATTGTTCCAACGGTAAGCATGTCCATTTTTCAGTAGCAACGGAAAGCGATGTTTTTCCGAACTAACAGTCATTTCTTTCATTTTCATCTTTCTAAATTATTTAGCGCCTCCGGCAGGAAGGGGGGTGATGTGGTGCACTGCGCGAATTAGTTCCGAACCTTATCTTTGTTATTACTACTCGTTCTTGTACGAACGATACCTACCAACCACCAGCGCGCCGCCAAAAAAGTTGACAGCGAAAAATAAGAAGAAGAAGAACCTCTCGAAGGGCAAGTGAGATACGAAGGAAAGTCGTGTGCGGTAGTGGTCAGGGCTCTGATTAAATTTAGTAAAATCAAAAGTATTAAAGAATTAGTTGTATATAAAATAGTAATAAAGTTCACAATTTTATAGTAGGATACGTGCTGGAATAAAAGCATGATTTGAATTAGCAAAGCACTCGTGTTTGTTTTAATCATCCCCACACCGCACACTTTGCATACAACGTAACCTACCAAAACCCTCGAGAATACTTCGCAAGCCATGAAACAGACTCGCTCCCTACCACATGCGAGGCCTGACGTAGTCCTTACATTATAAAATATTTGCCGTGCTCTTATGTAAAACTGACAAAAGTTTGATTTGAATAGCTCCCCCGCTCTAAACTACTATTCATACAGAAAAATGGTGTTCTGATAATCTTGTGCTTGCTTTCTTATCTTCCGAACCGTAATAAAAATTTTAACCTTTCCTAACAAAATTATTTAAATAAATTTATCTTAACCAAATGACTACGATTCCTCAAACAAAAATTCTCAGCTGAGTAATCATTGTAATGTCGCTGTGCCGTCATGGCATGCCGTGGGCTGATGATATCGAATGTAGCTGCCTACAGATTCGGACTACGGCTGCACATACTCACATGCAATTATCACTCAGCTGAGAGGTATTGAGCGTAAAATGGTAAGGTTAGTTTGTAATCAAAACTATTTAATTATTTTGTTAAGTAAGGTATATAGTAAGTGTAGCCTTTGAGAAGGTAAGGAACCAAGCTGTAAATTACTAGAAGACTATTTTCCTGTATGGATAGTAGTTTAGGCTCTATGGCATATATAAAGCCAATGTTTAGCACTTTTCCATAAGTATAAATATAGAACATTTTAGAAAACGGACTAAGCACTCACACATATAAATTTCTGTTTCATGGCTTGGGAAGTATTCTCGAGGGTTTTGAACCTACACATTAACTATAAACTTGTATTAGTAAATATATGTTCGTATTTGTATTTTTTGTTTTTTTACTTTACAAAAAATTTAGGGCCACAAGTGTTTTCTTGCACCCTTGCCCCTTTATAGAGATGGCCGGCTCTGACTGGTACAATAGGACCTCCTATGAAGTTGGGCTCAGATTTGTTACTGATCCACAAAACACATATGTATATGGTTGAAACAATGTTGGTCGAAATGGCTGGCACATGAAAAGCATGTTCAGTAAAAATCGAACGCACTAATCCTGGTCTGATAGATGTAATTTGCAACTATAACTAACATGCAACCTGGGCTAGTATCCTGTGCTCTGCTGAAAAATATTGTGACTGCTACTCCATCACTTTTGGAACAACACTGTAGTTTTGTTAAAACAGTATGAATCTTCGGAGATTTCTTAATATGGAGAAAGAAGAACTTTTTAAGTACTTTTATTTTTAATGATTCTAAATCAAATTTATAAATGCAAGAAGAAAAAACCACCAAATAGCTCTAGACATTGATACAATAAGAACAAAGCAAGTAGAATTTAATAAAACCATCAAGACTGTAGTCACGAGCTTTACGGAATTCAAAAGCATTGTAAATACCATGGACGAGCATAGGACACGTATGAAAGAGCTTGAAAATGAAAACACTAGTCTAATACATCGGCATATTAATAGATTCAATAAGAGACTCAATCGTGTTGAAGAGACGAACTTGACCTGCTTCCTAGAAATTTATAAGATCCCTGAATTTGCTTCTAAAAATATAATGCACCTTGTCAGAAAAACTCATGGCTTCTTGAAAGTTCCGGTTGAAGACTCTTATATAATTAATACTTATCGTAAGCGATGCAGACTCGATAATGATTCTGTCGCAATGCAAACCGTCCAAATAGAATTTTAGTTAAGTATATCAATGATTTCATTCGAGATAGGGTTCTACCTGCGTATAAGATATGTAAGATATTAACTTTATATTTACGGAAAAAAAAAAGAAAAAAAATCCACCTGACTATTACAAAAGAAAAGAAAGCAAAAAAAAAACACGAAACCATAATAAAGCAAAAAAAAAAAAAGTCATTAGATGTAAGTAAAAATAAAAACAATGAAAAAATAATAATAAATTATGAACCTAATGCATAATACGTATAAATAAAAGCAAAAAAATATAAAAATTTGTATTAGAACAAAACAATAAAAAGAGAAAGGTATTGTACAGAAGCGAAATTAAAATCAAATTTAAGCAAAAATACAAGAAGTTATTTTGATTCGTAAAGCAGACTTTTCAACTTTGTCAACTTTCTCAAAATCAATGAAGTCTGAGTGGTCATTGAAGGCTTTCAGCATAGAGCAAATAGGCCCATTATCATCGTAGTTGGTGCGACGATGAGGTATATGCAACAGGTTATACGAGTCATTTCTAAAAGTTCGTGAGCGAATATTGATTAATATTAGATAAGAGCTCAGGAGCGACTACGGCTCCAGTAGTTACTTGAAACAAGAAGACGACTGTTCTAGTGGCCGTTAGTAGCTTAAGGTGATTTAATGTCTGCTCATACGAACAGAATTCTCACAGATGTCGAAGTGCGAAGCGAATAAATATTTTCTGCATAAATTCCAAGCGCCTTAGATGAGTGTCTTAAAAAGGACTACTAAAATCAGGTGTACATCTTTTTACAGGTTGCAGATAATCTTGGCATCAGAGCTAGTGTGACATCCATATTTTATTTGATATTGATATCCATTAGAGTTCCGCCACAGACTGGCGAATTCATTATTGTCAGTCACATTTTTAGATAAATTATATCTCAACCATGGTTTCTTTCGTAGATTACGTGTCCTCCTAATTACATCATCATACAAAGGACAACAAGTTGCAGTTAAAACAGCTGCAAATGGCGACAAGTACACCTCCACCAACGGTGGTAATGTTAGAGTTGGACAATAGGTCATTCTGAATATTTGAAAATCAGAACCAAAGAGCTCTTCATCCTTTATCGTTGAAAATAGCTACGTTTCGGTACGAGCTATTATGCCTAAAGTGCAATACCATGACGATGAAAACAGGAGTAATGCCTTGGTCCATAAGCCCCTTATGTTTTGGAATAGAACGTAAGGGTTTTGCTGGGTTTTGTCTCATTATGCAGTTGGCGGTCCTGTATTAACTTCTTAATAATAACATCATTTGGCCAGAAAGGTGGGTCGCCCAGTATAGTAAAAGATCTTTCAGGGGCAATTTATCTGAAAAATTAAATATTCCTCTTATGTCTGCCGATCTTAAACACATTCTATGACTGCGTCAGAAGAACTATTAAAAGAATTTTGAGCCAATATATTGTGCAACACATCCTCAGGTCTTCTAGCTGGGTTAAGTCTAGAAAGGAATAAAATTTTAGGCTTCTTAACGGCTTTTGATTATTGAGGAACATGTTCAATTCTCACTGCAGTCTGAGAGGAAGGAACATATTATAATTCTTGTAGGGTAGCATGTGAAAGTTGATGATTTTGTAGTTGCTGTGATAACTGCGGTTGTTGTTGCTGCTGCGGGTACTGCTGCTGCATCTGCTACCGCTGTGGCTGCTGCTGAAGTTCCGCTGTAGTTGCTGCTGCCCTCCTCCTCCAGATCCGACATTTGTTGCTGCTTGGTAGGCCACGTTCTATGTAATAACTACCATGCCAATGCTTTTACTGAGATCTTCCTACTAGATTCTGTCAAGAGATGTTTGATGATCAGTATGTGGAGACTTGTGACGGAGGAAGTTTTCTCCTTGTTGTCGATTGCAGGAATCTCGCTTTAGGTATTTTGAGTCTGCAAATGAGGACTTATTGGATGCGATCAAATGTATTAGCTTGATCTTATATATTTGTTTTTTATATATTCGTCCATCGTCTTCTCAAGAAATTTGTGACTAATTTTTCACAAAAATCAGTAATATTTCCCAAAAGGCTGAGAGTAACGCTAGATTTTTGATCCTGGGTGAGTTTAATCTGGTCTAAAATGTCAATTGATGGTTTCATTGTTTCGGTTTTAGAGTAACTCGATAGATTTATTGTTTCGTTATTGACGGACACGAAACTGAAGGTACACCTGAAGCAGCTCTTCCTAAGTCAGTGGTGAACGTAGAGGAAGGGTAAGGAGAGAGCTAATACTGTCGCGGGGACTACCCCATCCCTCTTCTTACAAGTGATTATTGTCCTGGCGAGGAAAAGTTTAGACGTGGAAAGTGGAGTTCTCTCCTGGCATCGGTAAACTAAGAGAATAGTAGAACGAAGAAGGCGAGGGTGGGACAGAACATCCCAAGGTATATTGAACACAAGATGTTCCTATTACCGACCACGTCCCGCCATAAGTGACGAAATATAGTGAAAATGTATAGGATAACACGGTGCAGAGAACACAATACTCTCTCTTTTCTCTCTATCTTTCTTATAAAACTGTATATACATTAGCCACAGAGCTTTCATCACGGGCTATCAGCTGTAATGTGTCAAAATTTTAATGGGAATACCTTGTCTCGTATATACCTTGAGAACATCCCTCCTGTCATTGCCACTTTTACTCAGGCTCAAAATGGGATATTTTTTAGCGATGCTTGTACTGTTAGCGGAAAGGCCCATAGAAACAAGCAAGATAGATTAGATGAATCTGGTAGGCAGCATGGAAAAAGCAGAAAACTGAAGAAGTCTGTGGGGGAAATTCCAGTGGACCCCCTCCTGCAAAAAGTCTCAACAGGCTAGGCGTCACCCTTTAGAAAGAGTTCTTGGTCATCCAATTAGCTCCGGAAGGAGGAGGTAAGTGCGCCTTGGACCGCCGTGCCTGAGCATACGAGGAAGCGCGGGTGACCCAGATATACGGGTTACCTACAAATAGTTTGCTGCTTTCTAAGACATAATCTGGGAGACTGTAGGAAAGAAATTAGCTGTTGGACGAGGCTCAAGAGATTCTCGAATCAGGAAGGATTTATCTAGATTAGATGTGAAGAATTCGCTGGAGTGACTGAAGCGGGCGATTGACGGCCTGAAGGAGATTGACGGAACTCGGTTCGTCCTAAGACGTGCTAGTGAAGTCGACCAACTTATTCGCCTGACGGTTTGGATCCCCTATTTTTATCTATAAAGCCGTTTGTATTTCGAAACGTAGCGAATAAAGTCGAATGCTATAGAGTAGGCTTCAAAGGCAATAGCAATGCGTTTAATTTGAGATCTACTGCATTCCGAAATGTTACAACTTCTGCTCGAACTCATCAATATTTTATATAAGTTTCAGTTAAATTAGGCATGTTCGCTTTTTGGGGGCATATTTGAAAATATATCAATAATAAACTAAAAGGTCTGGTTCAAAGATCAGATGTGGACAGGGCTACATTAGCAGACAACAACAAAATGCACAAATCTATCTATTTAAATGAAATTTTTTAGTTTACATGAATCTGCAGACGGAACTATTTTTGCATGAATAAACTTTTTCGTGTGTTATTATCTTGCATAATATCTATCAAATAAATTGATTAAATCTCTATATGGCGTGTTCCGGATCAATATACAATACAGTAAACCAAAGTTTTCTTGGAGTTGAGTTAAGCAAACTTGTTCATCATATCCTGCCATAGGCAGAGTCCTTCCAAACAGCACCCTCTTAAAGAGCTTTAATCCAAACATCAAGTTACATTATTTAACGAAAAAGTATTAATATATAGGTACTTGACTTGTTTTTTTCAATACATCTGAGAAAATATATCGTTATATCAGATAACAATATAGATTTAAAATATTGAGACATCTATTAGTTAAAGTTAATGTCATTGTCAATTAATAAAGCTTACCAAGCAGAATGGAGAGACTTTATTATTTCCAACTCTTGCTTACTCTATATCCTCTCGAATCCTTTCCTATTATGATAAAGTCGTTAAAGTACTTACGATACCACAAACAAAATACAGAACACTAATGAAAACAAATCACGTGCCAGCAGTCAGTAAGGGCTCGCCCAGTGTTGGGTAAAAGTTGGACGGAATCCTTCCAGATAAGAAGATGACATTCAGCTGGAATATTAATTGTATTCCCAAGAAAAGGGACAAGTGAAAAGCAAGAAACTTGGAAAGTTTTTCACATGCTCCAGAATCTGAGAGTTTGAAATGGTCTCAATTTTCTCATCACTTGGTTATATGGAATATTTTTTAAGGTATCTGTGATGGATACATATCTACACATCTGAAATTTCCACCCGTAAGATAATGCTCAGGGTTTAGTAAACTGGATGAGTAGAAGTCCTGGCCTTTAAAGGTATTATAGGGTTTAAATAGCCCCGCATATCTCCGCAATATGGAATCGTACGATTAACCCAAAATATTTTTAGGTTAAGGTTTGTACTGTGTAAAATCTTTATAGTCTGAATAGCAACCTTTGTATGGTATAATTGAAGTGTCGACATTTGTGCATTTTACAAAATGTAAGTCGTATTATATTTGTGGGGATATCTCCACATTTTTACGGTTTTATTTATGCAAAGTAACTAAACAATGTCACTTTGCTTATTATAAAACTAAATGAAAGTCTAATATTTTTCTTTTATATGCTTCATACATACATATATGTATAACGACTTTACTGGACCGATTTAATTTCAGTATTAAAATATCGCGTAATATCTAATAGACTCCCAATATAGATATTCTCTTGTTTCTTTGTATATATATTAAGATTTATTTTGCAAGAACTCCACAGTTTTCATTTACACCAGTCCATATGAAGAAAGTCTCATATACTGTGCGTTGAGGAAGTACGATTTTATCTGGGATTTCACATTTTATTGGATATTGTACAAAGGAGATTTCTTGAAAACTCTAGAGAATGGCTATAATATAATGCTACAGTCAAAACGAAATAGTCCAAAAGAATAAAGTCCTATTTTAAAAATGGACAACAAATTCGGCATTACAAATAAGATTCTGATGAGCGGGTTCTTTACAGTGATGGATTTTCTGGACGAAATTAAAATTATATATACATTAAAATTATTTATATATATATAACTAAAAAAATATAAATAACAAAATTAATAAAAAATAAAAATTAAATCATAAACTAAAATTTCAGAAACTATGTAATCTACATCATTGCCAGGATCACACTTGGTGGAATTGGCTTGATGGCATTCTTTTAGTACAAAATACTAAACATAAGAAGAAGAAGAAGTTTCTCAGGTGTCAAAATCAAATTACTATTTATAAATCTTAATTTCTCTTGTTTTTAGTAAGAAGTAAACATTTAATTAATTGAAATTTAAATTTTTATACAATTTTATCGGCTGTACATTGGAGATTCCACTGGTGATTTAGTTTTGCAGTAGTTTTACCATCGACCAACATTCTTGGACTGGATCTCATACATCCATTCATTAAAACATCAACAAGATAATCTACAAGTGCTTCCCTTCACCCCACGCAGAGTGCATCCTGCTGAAATTGATAACTAGGATTCATATATTGAAATTGGATTATTATTCATTCACTCATCCATCATCTCCCAGGAGCCGTGGATTTGTTTTTGTTTACCTTTTTGGAAGTGTATATCGAAGCCAACTCGCAGAGGGTATTAATCTCTTTTATACTATATTTGAAAATTTCTGCCTTTCCAAGAGAATATTTGAATTTTTACTGCATTTCTGGTCTTATGAACCTCCTGCTATAATTAACTGCTAAAATTAACTTAATAATTAATTGTTAAAATTAACATAACCTATAAGGCAAATAATCTACGGTTTTCAACCAATTTCAATCCAGCTTTACATTCTATTCCGAATTTCGGGCAAATCAACAACTACCTTCTGCTAAAAGCGCTTGATTGGTGTATTAACTACCTACTTCGATTAAACAATCATAGCTATATATTATGGCGCCTAAGTGTATGCTCCGTTCTGCCTACCTAAATAAACAGAAAACTGGATTCAAATGCGTTGACTGTCGGAACGACTTCCACGCCACTTGCTGTAAGCTATCCAATGAAATTACATCGAGCATCATGAGCGGTACTGTTGCCTTTCGATGTGCCGGCTGTATTAAAAAAACTTCTACTGATGATTGCGTTTCTGATAGCGATGAAAGTGAAACATCTAATATTTTAGCAGCCATCCAGAGCATGTCTAAAGAAATTGATGTCATTAAATCAAGACAAGCAGAATTCAATAACTCAATTAATGTTTTGTTGCATGGATTTGACGAGATTAAAAAACTTGTAACTACAGTTGAGGATAACAAGAAGAGAATTAAAACTCTGGAAATGGAAAAATCGCGTATGAGTAAAGACATGGAAGCCATGGGAGAGCGTATAAAAATATTGGAAGAAAGACCCCTAACTAATTTTATTGAGATTAAAAATATTCCTCTTCGCCCGGACGAACTACCACATGATACTGCCAAAAAACTTCATGATCTCCTAAAGTTATCTTTACAAGACACTGATGTATTGAAGGTTTATCGTAGTAAGAGTAGAGCGAGTAATAAAAATTCTTTTAGTTCATTAATTGTTAAGTACTCTAATCAGTTGGTCAGGGATCGTGTGTTAATAGCTAGTAAGGTTACCGGAGGTGTGACAGCCGATATGCTTGGATGTAGGGAAAAGAATATTATTTATTTTAATGAATTCCTATCGAAAGATAAGAAAATTCTTTTACATAAAGCGAAGCAGTTTAAGAAAGAAAATGAGTTTAAATTCGTTTGGGTAAAAAACTCGAACATTTATTTAAAAAAGGATGACAACTCTTCTCCCTTTGTTATCTTAAACGAAAAAAGTCTCGATCTCGTTAGGAACAGTATTCAAGCCAGTCCCAAATAATAACTTAATTAATGTCACTATATATGTATTACCAAAATGTCAGAGGATTACGTACCAAAACGGAACACGTTCGATTAAATTTAATATCTAACCATTATGATGTAATCTGCTTTACAGAAACATTTCTGCAAGCGGGTGTTCATAGTTCAGAAGTCTTGGATGATAGGTATATGGTTTATCGAAGAGATAGAAATTTGAGAATATCTGGGCGTGAAGATGGTGGTGGATGTCTAATCGCAGTTAAGGGTACTTACAATTCATTTCGTGTCGAGTCTTTTGAAACGGACCATGAGGTGCTATGGGTGGCAATAAAAGAAAATAACTTTACTCTCTATTTATGTTGTGTTTATATCCCTCCACAAGAATCTTACGAAGCATATAATTCCCTTTTTCCAGTGTTGCTGATAAAATATTTAAAACTTCCTGCTAACACAATAGTAGTCTTCTTAGGTGATATCAACTTACCGCATCTCAATTGGGCTTATGAGACGCCTGACAATTGCATGCGTCCCTCAGCAGCCTATAGTCTTTCCTCACATTCCCTTCCTAATAATATGGAATTATGTAATCTAAAGCAATTTAATAATAAATTTAATATAAACAATAGACTTCTCGATTTAGTTTGGACAAACATTTCTCATTCCAAAGTTAGTATTACTTCATCCCTATGTCCATTATCTAAGATAGACTCCCATCATCCTCCGCTCGATATTATATTAGATTTGGCACATTCAAGAAATGCCCGTAATGAGTTTACTAAAAAAAGAAATTTGAAAGGAGGCAATTACTCTGGCCTCTCTGAATTTTTAGAAAATTTTGATTTCTCTCCAATCTTTTTACTTGATGTTGACCAATCATTTAATAAATTCTATGAAGCACTTAATACTGGAATAGACCTATTTATCCCTGAAATAAATAAACGCAATCAGAACCATTTTCCGAAATGGTATAGCTCCCAATTGATTAAAGTCCTGAAGGCAAAAGATAAATATAGGCGTCTGTACAAAAAAAGTGCCCACTCTGAGATTTATAAAACTTTTTCCTATTTGACGAAGCTATCTAAATCCTTGATTACTCAATGTTATCAAAAGTACGTCGAAAGCACTGAGCATTCGCTAAAACGCAACCCCAAGTCATTTTGGGCTTTCAGTAAAAACCTAAATAGATCGAACACGTATCCTAAAGAATTAATATTTAATGATGATACATCATCATCTCCTCCTCTTATATGTGAGATGTTTTCAACGTACTTTACTTCCGCATACTCTGAAAAAGACCCAGGCATTATCCTTTCCCCCTCTCCGGACAGTTCCAATATGAATATTATGTTGACCTTTATCTCTTCAGAATCTGTTCTTAACGTATTGAGTAATCTTGATTGTGACAAAAACCCGGGACCTGACGGGATTCCAAATATTCTTTTTAAGAGATGCGCACAAAGTCTAGCGGAACCGCTTAGCAGTTTATTTAATCTTTCAATAACTAATAAAATCTACCCAGTATCTCTTAAAAATTGTTTCGTTATGGCAATTTATAAATCTGGTGACCCTAAACTCGTTATTAACTATAGGCCTATTTCTATCTCTAACGCTCTTGCACTAATTTTTGAAAAAGTCATTTACCATCAACTCCTATTCCAAATAAAACCATTTATCTCTGAAGAACAGCACGGTTTTTTACCGGGGCGGTCTACGATCACCAACTTATCTTTATTCACAGACAAAATCGCGTCTGCTCTCGATGAAAATACACAAATAGATTCTATCCACACTGACTTTGCTAAAGCTTTTGACAAGATTAATCACAAGCACTGCCTATCGAAAATGGCACTAATGGGATTTCAAACAGACACCATATCTTGGTTCCACTCCTATCTAACTAGCAGAGATATTAGCGCTGTATTTAATGGGCTACAATCCCCCTCATTGAAGCAAATCTCCGGAGTGCCCCAAGGTACAATACTTGGACCATTGATCTTTCTCATATACATCAACGACATGCCTTCTTGTTTTATGTCTGATTGTTTATTGTACGCTGATGATGCTAAGATTTTTAGAAAAATTAATAACGTGACGGATTGTGTCCATCTTTAAAAGGATATACTACGACTAGAAAAATGGTGCCACGAGAACTGTATTGAAATCAACGTAAGCAAATGTAAATGCATTTCATTTCACCGTAAAAAAGACCCCATACTTTTTGACTATACCATTCACTGTACTGCTGTATCACGTGTTGATGAGATAAAAGATTTGGGCGTGATTTTCGACCGTAAGCTCCTCTTCATTACTCACATCAATTTTATTACTTCCAGATCATTTCGTTTATTAGGCTTTATCTTTCGCACCTGTAAATCGTTTAGGTCGGCATCCTCTTATATCAGTCTCTATTATTCTTTAGTAAGGAGTACTCTCAAGTATGCTAGTCAGGTCTGGAGTCCATTTTACTCTTCTTTTAGTGCTCAAATTGAGGCTGTCCAGCGTAAATTCACCAGAGTTTTATTATATAAACTAGAGAATAACAATATAGAGTATCATGAAAGATTAGCAAAATACAACTTAATCTCACTAGAAAGTCGCAGAATCTACTTGGATAGCACATTTCTATATACCATTTTAAATGGTCGAGTATATTGTCACACACTAGTCTCTAGTATTGATTTGAACGTCCCCCCGCGCAACTCGAGATTCCAGACCCTCTTCAGACTACCTACTTGCAGAACTAACATTAAGGAGAAATCACCTATCTACAGAATTACTAAATCGTTCAATACAAGATTTAATAATATAGATATATTTAGCATTAGTCCCCTGACATTTAAAAAATTTATTCTCCGCGAGATCGGTTATTAACATCTTTTCTGTTTTGCATTACTCTCTTTTTACTGCTTCGCTTTACTAATTTCCTAACTCCTTAGCATTTGTTGCCTTCCGCTTTTCAACTGTATTTTAGTCTTACTTTCTCTATTTGCTTTTTCTTATTTTCTAGTTTTTTCGTGTTCTTTAGATTTTAGATTTAGCTTAATTATTTTTTATATTTTTTCTTTTTTTCACATTATGTATTTAGTTTTATTTCTTTAGTTATTACTCTATTTTTTCATTTACTTCTAAACATTATTATTACTTTATCTTCTTCTTTAAATTTATTAAAATTCTTACCCTTCTAATTGTAAGGTAGTATGTTATTGGAAATTTCTGTTTCTGTTTACTATCTTTTTAACTTACAAAATAAATAAATAAATAAAATAAATAAATAAATGCTGACGCGTATTGCCTGCTTATGATATCCTCAGAAATTACTGACTGAATTAATATTCTAGCAAACTTTTAAGAGATATATGTAGGCACACTATGATAGTAGTAAGTATGTATGCAACAATATTACGAGCTACGGCAAAACCCTCGAGAATACTTCCCAAGCCATGAAACAGAAATCTATTTGTGTGCCTTGGGAGTCCGTTCTCTGAAATGTTCTATATTGATACTTATGGAAAAGTGCTAAACATTGACTTTATACATGCTATAGAGCCTAAACTACTATCCCTACAGGAAAATAGGCTTCTAGTAATTTACAGCTCAGTTCGTTATCTTCTCAAATGTTATGCTTACGGTATATAGAAACAAAATAATAAAGTAGTTTTGATTTAAAAGTAAACTTAAGATTTTACGCCCAATAAATAGGCAGCTACACTCGATATTATCAGCCCACGACATGCCATTGTTACAACTGTACTCCGTGCTTTGCTGTTTCTCGCGGGGAGAAGAGAGCACAGCGGAGTCTTGGGGTTGGTCTGAGGATTTTAATTAAAGTTCAAAAGACAACCGGATTCTGTTGCACTACTTCTATTTAATCCCAATATGTTTATTAAGAATTCCCCGACTAAAGAAAAACACTTGCATACTATTAAGAAAAATATATATATTTTTGGATATAATTCCCAACGCTAACCTTTCGATGTTTAATAGTCGCGATTTTACCCAAGACTGACTTTTATTTACTTTTCAGTTCTTTAGTCCAATTCTTACACTCGCACCGTCAGCAGAAAATTCCCACGATCACGTTGATTACGTGGGGCATTTTCGATGGTAAGTGAGGCGTGTTATTTGATACGACACTTGTGTATATGCAATTGCTCAAAAGGAAAAACGATTGCAACAAAGTTACAATTTAGGCACTTTATAAACATAGCATGTCATATTTAGGTGAAAAAATGCCTGTATATGGGACTTTATGTTTATGAAAATTTGGTTTGTTCTGACAAATCTAAGTGGATCTAAGTAATTTGAAATGAAATCGAATAAAAATATATGCACTTGAAGTGGGGCAAATGAATGAGGGGAAATTACAATGCGGGTTATTATATCCACATATCATAAAAACATCACCCTATGAAAAAAAATTCGTTCCTTGAAGAGGTGACGAATTTTCTGTTTAAACGTGTTGCCGTTGGTTCTGGCATCACATCGAGATTGTTTTTTTTTGTGCAAGTAAATATGATTACCTATTTATTATTACAATGTTTACTTGATCTGTTACTGTAATTGTTTTTTTTTTAATAGCTACGTGATAGACCTATGTATAAAGAATTTTATTTAGTTTGGATACATATCTTATTACTGTTTACAAACAATTTCTTTAATAAAACGAGTTGCGATATATTAACACTTTTCTTTGTTTTATTTTTTACCTATCCTTAACCAAAAATTATGATTTTTTATATCATTTTTTTTTTCTGTTAAATATATTCGTTCTGCCCAATGAGAACACAAGAAAAATATAAGTAAGGATGGGGACTGTAAATGATAAAGCCAATGGTTAATTTCACAACACGTCCAATTTCCGAACTTCTATATTTCGGTGATTTCAATTTCACTAATGTAACTTAAGAAAATTTTTACTTTCAACAATATCACTTAATAACTAAAATTTCACGTATGTATCAACTTAATTAAAACAACTTACACTAATTTCAGGTAATATATTATAGAGTTCACCTTTTAGGAATGGCACCAATATATGTAGATATGTATAGCAATATATTTAATAAGTGTGATATAGAATTAAATATGCAATAAATCGTTAATCAAGGAACGTACTCACCAGTCTAAAATGTGGAATCGGCTTTATGGCGTTGGTAAATAGATAGTTAGGGGTTATTTTGTTCTAGTCGTACCCCGGAATAAGACACTTTGTTTCAGTCGAGACCCAAAACAAAGTTTATGTGTTAATACTGATCTTGTTCTGGTCGTTCCCCGGAATAAAATACTTTACTTCAGCCGAGACCCAAAGCAAAGTGGTATATTTATTAGTAGAATTCCTATTCTAGTTCTAGTCGAGACCCAAGATAAAGGTTTGAGATTAGTAAGTGCTATCCTAGTCGCTACCCAGAATAACTATCTTTATCTCAGTCAAGACCCAAAATAATGGATTATATTAGTGAATTCTATTCCATTAGAGACCCAGAATAAATATCCTTATGTCATTCGTTGCCAAAGATAAACTTATTATGTTAGTGGAACTTATTCCAGTCGACACCCAGAATAAATATCATTATCTCAGTCGATACCCAAGATAAAGTTGTTATGTTAGTAAAATTTATTCCAGTCGAGAACCAGAATAAATATCTTTATCCCAGTTGTAACCCTAGATAAAGTTATTGAGTAAGTATTCTTTATTCTAGCCGTTACCAAGAATAAAGTAAATTTGTTAATAATTCGATATTTATTTATTTAGAACTTCATCAATGATCTGATTACTGAGTTTACAAAAGTGAAATATAACAATAAAATAACAAAAGCATACCATAAAACGATAAAAAGTATACATAACTATAATATAGAAAAACAAGTAACTTTAACCAAGCTGATCTCTAATTTGACTTTTTGAAAGATGAAAGTCAATGCAATCAAACTGGCGGTTAAAGACACGAGACATTGATGAAACCGGCTCGTGCATGCCATAGTTTGTACTATGCTGAGGTACAACGAAAAAGCCACAGTTCCTCAAGGAGCACACAGGAACAGATATATTGAAAGTATTTAAGAGCTCAGGGGAGTTCATCACTCCTTGTATACACTGAAATGCAAAGACAACTCTGGAAGTTTTACGTCTATCCTCAAGAGAATCTAATGGAAAGAGTTTAAGTCTATCAACATATGGAGGCAGAATAATAGGGTTGTCCCAATGAAGTCCTAGCAGGGCAAATCGGATAAATCTCCGCTTCACAGCCTCGATGCGATTTATATATACAGAATAGAAGGGAACCCAGACAGGACTGGCATACTACGAAATGGATCTAACGAATGTGCAGTGAGGATCTTCGTTATGAATGGATCATTAAAATCGTTTGACCATCTGTTTATAAACCCCAGAGTAGCATTAGCCCTGGCCACGATTGAATTAGTATGATGTTCGAAGGAAAGACGAGTATTAAGGAAGACACCCAAATCTTTGGTTTTGTCAAGTCTGGTTAATAATCGCCCATCTAAAGTATAATTAAACTCCAATGGCCTCCTTTTACGAGAAAAGGACATAGTAGTACATTTGCTAATATTAAGGGGAAGACAGTTAATAGCACACCATTTATGAAAGGTGTCTAAGTCTGAGTTTAAAAATCCGCACTCGTTTTCATTAGAAACAATGCGGAAGATTTTGGCATCGTCAGCATAGCAAAGAATTCTTGAATTAGCCAAAATCAGAGATACATCGTTGATGTAAATTATAAAAAGGAGTGGTCCAAGATGGGTACCTTGAGGTACGCCTGAAGTATTATCTATTTCGTCAGAAAGAGCTGAGCGGAATATAACTCGCTGCGTACGATCAGATAAATAAGAACGAAGCCAATTAACAAAGACAGTATAAAAACCAAGAACAGTCAACTTGTGAATTAAAATTTTATGATTGATTCGGTGAAAAGCTTTACTGAAATCCGTGAAAATGCAATCCACTTGCTTACCGTTTTCAATAGTAGAAATGCAGAAATTAGTAAACTACAATAAATTAGTCGTAGTAGATTTCCCCTCCATAAAACCATGCTGAAAAGAACACAGGAAGGGCTTGCGGTGGAAGTACAAAACATCACAAGCCAGGGCTTCAAATGTAAGATATACAACAATACAATACAATACAACTTAAATTAGCGACAGGTTGTAGTTAGAAATGTCGCTCTTATTGCCCTTCTTATGCAAAGGAATAATCAAAGAAAGCTTCTACTGTTTCGGAAAAATACCACAAGTTAAAGATAAATTAAATAAATAACAAAAACAGGAACGATGGACGTAGCACAATGTTTTATGAGTGTGGAGGGAACGCCATCCGGACCGCCAGAAAAACTATCATCTGTGCTTGAAATGTACATGGAGACAGACGCTTCATCGAAAAACAGGTCTTTAGGTTGAAGAAAAGTCAGCGGAAACTTCGTCAAATGGGTAAAATCATTATAACTAATATCACAGTGGTTATTACAGAAGACAGTTTTAAAGAAGTCACCAAAAAGATTGGCAGTCTCTAACAGATCCACACTGTCTTAGTTACCGAGTCGCAACGACGAAGGGTATCCATCACAGTTGCGGTTAGAGCTAACAAACCTCCAAAATTGCTTTGGTTCAGCACGCAAAGCCGATCTTATTCTAAATACATAATCGTTGTACGAGTCAGGCAAACACGAAATGTACTGAGCACGCGAATTAGAAAAAATAGCGTAATCAGCAACACTCCTTGAGGAACAGAACCTCCTCCAAGCTTTATTCTTTAAATTTTTAAGATGTTTCAAAGAGCCATTGAACCACGGTTGACAATTCGAATAACGATTCGAACGAACAAGTGGTACACAGTCAGTAAAATAAAGAAATAATGTGTCATAAAACGAGTTAACAGCTTCATCAACGTCACGTTCACCCAGCATACTGGTCCAATGACAAGCGGATAACCAGTCATTCATTTTATCAAAATCAGCCTTTTTAAAGTTATAACAGTAGTTACTAGAAGCATTAAATGATGAAGTTACAGGATCAAAAAATAAAACTACATTTAGTGCCAGATGATGGCTTGTTTCAGGAACCATAGAAGTTAAACAACGCTTAACGAGAGTCCCATTGGAATCGGAGGATAATACCAGGTCAAGTGATTTTCCAGAGTCATTAATAACGCTGCTAGATTGCATTAGGCCTGAAGAAATAATGTTGTCAATAAAAGATATGGCATGTTGAGGAGTCGCCGAGAAAGAAGGCAGCAAACCCTCATCGTCCAGAGAGTATTCCCAGTTAAAACTAGGCAAGTTAAAGTCACCAAAAATCAATAATTCATCGGCAGGCAGCAAAACTTCGGTAAGCCTATCAATACATGCAGCCAGCAAGTCAAATATCAGAGCTGATGAGCATGGAGGGATGTAAACTGTTGCAATATTTACGTTTTTGTGTGAGAGCTTGAGAGCTACACATATACTCCAGATCGCTGGACTCAACAAAATCGATTAATGCACATGGAAGGTTGCAACGAACGGCACAAAGCACTCCAGCTCCAACAGGAGCATCCAAAGACAGACGACGGCGATCACGGCGAAACACCAGGAACTCGGGACCAAAAAGCTCTGCTTCTGCAATCTTTCCACATAGCCATGGCTCGGTCAAACAGACCACGTCAAAACATGAGTTCATCGAGCTTGTAAAAAGGCGAGTCATTTTGGAGCGAAGACCAGATACATTGGCGTAGTGGACGGATATTTCGGCAACAATTTTTTTGCCTCAGCAGAAGATACTGTTACCATTAGCCAATTCGATTCCGATGTATTCTCACTACGTGCTGGATGCAAAAAGAGAAAGATTCAAGTTGGCCTGCGAATTATATTACCTCTGAATTGCGCACGGTACCAATAAATTATTTTACATTGCGCATAGCAACCAAAGTACGTTGACCTTAGCAGCTGTGCGTAGGTAACAACAGAATAGTCCGTTGACCTTAGTAACTGTGCGTAGGTCAGAAGAGTACATTTACCTTAGCGGCTGTGCATACCAACTGAAATTCTGAGTATTTTTGTTGCTGTACCTGATTTCGCCTAGGTAAAGTTATTAAGACTATGACTATTGCAATATTGTTTAACTTGCTACTTTAAAAGATACATTTGGATGAACAGATAACTTAATCTAATTACATTTCATTTGCGTAATGTTAAGCGAAGACAAATTACTTTCCTCTCATTGGGATGTGTCCCGGATTTGTTTATGTGGAATGTAGCCATAATATGTCGATTGTTGTCTCCAATAAAAACTGCTTTATCGACGTGCTTGTAGGTATGTATATATAGTTTCGTTTCCAATCTAGTTGCAATAATTTCAATGCTGGTTTCAACAATGTATATTTGAGAAAAGGAATTTTATATGTAATATACTTATATATTTATTTTAATTTAGTTGTTGAAATTAACAATTACGTGATATTTATGCATATATACAAAAAATGAAAATACGAAAAAAATTTGTAAGATTTGTAATAATATTAAGGTTTTTACGCAAGCATCTATCCATGTTTTGTACACGTCATGACTTGTATCAAGAAAAGGCAGAAGACTGCCGAACTTACTTTTGATGGCAGAATATGCCTCTCTTGTTATATTATTTAAGGCAGAATATGCCAATGTAATTTGTATGGCAGAGTATGCCGCTTTATAATATTTTAGGCAGAGTATGCCGCTTTATAATGTATAGCAGAGTATGCCGCTGTTATATCTGTACAAAGGCAGAGTATGCCGCTATCATGGAGGGAGTATGCCGCTGTAATAGCATGATGGCAGAGTATGCCGATGTTGAATTTTGAGAAATAAAAAGACACCTTTCGATAGTCTGTTTAAGTCTAATTTTTATTGAACAGTAGCAGCTTATTTATATAAAATGATTACAAAGGAATCAACATTTCTTTACAATTCTAAAGGGGGGATTATTGCAGAATTGCAATATACAAAATTAATAATCAGAAATTGTAGTGTCAGCATTTCTGATCACACAATTTCTGAATGCGTCAAAATGTATCGATATGTATGTAAAGCAATGACTTCAGGTATGAATATTTTATCAATGAAGAATTATGCTTGCATAGCAGAATTTGCTTGCGTTGCAAATTCGTCTTGAGGTCGAGCAAACTTTGTTTGTTTTTATTTATTTTTCATTTCAATTTATGTTTACATTTCTTGACCGTGGTCATGGCCCTACATCCTCACCCTTAAGAAAAAAAATAAATTTTTGTACATGAGAAGAAAAAAAAAATTTTTGTTTGTTTGTTTACAGATGGTTCTTTTAAAACTTATTCTTAACCGTTTAGTGTTCTACTCTAAATTATGAAAGTCTTTGAAATTTACATGCCTTATATCTTATTAATTTTATTGGTAATTGAAATAATGCCTTACTTTTTGTTAATTTTATTGAAATAATTATTTTATTAAATGCCCTAATCAATTCTATTGAAATAGTATCTTATTTAAATTTACATTTTATTCGATTACTTATTCTTGAGTCTGAGCCGGTTATTTTTTCTCTTTTTTTTTTGTTTTTTTTTTTTATATCTGGTATGCCTCTACGAACTTTGTTGATTCGTATTGTAGCGTTAGAATGTATGCAAATATATATCTTCTCAGAGGTCCTAGTGTGCCAACTGAGATTTTTTCGCAACTACTGGTAGGTGTGTCCGTTATCACGAGAGGTTCATTTGTGTACTTTTTGAATTTGTTCTTTGCACAGTTTCTCCATATGTACCTTTGTTGCAGCGTTTAATTCCAGCGTGTCCACCATGCTTATTGTCATGGTATTCTTTTACTAATTCTTATTCAATCTTTGTATCCTTGATTCTTATTGGGGGTTCATATAGTATTGTCTTCAGTGGTGTTGCCTTACCACATTTATCATTCTGCTGCAGCTTATTGAATTTCTTCTTGAATTCATTTATATCAATATAGCATCATCTTTTGCGAGTGCTAATTCTTTAATATTATTCTCGTTCATTTTTTGTATCAGGTTCTCCATGATGTAACCAGAGTTAAATACAGGATTATCGCTATACTGAACGGTTACCCCTATATTATATAATGCAGGCAAACTTTTGTCTATCGCATTCTCTTGTGCGTACGCTGTATCAAATTGCATTCTCTTAATATTTGTTTGTCGGAGATGGATGTGTATTCCCATATATAGAATTGGCCTGATTCTATACTGTCTCTTTTCGCCATTCCACTTTGCTGCTTTTTGCCATATTACGTGTGATAATGTTTATTTCTCTTGGTATCATTTCTCAGAGTTCATTTTTATTCTTGACAGGGCATCTGCATTTGTACTTATTTTTCCCTGTTTGTACACAATATCAAGATTATAATCCATGAGAATTTGATTAGACCTCATCATTATTCAAATATTCTTGTTGCAAAAGATTGCTCAATCTGAATTGTAACACTTATCGCCTCTATCGATGCCTTTGGTTAAGCTGCCATAATGTTCGGCTTACTTAGTCTTCTTACAGATATGTTTAGTTCTGTGATTATTTTCAACATTCATTCTTTTTCGTTCTTTATGTTTGTTATCCTTTAACTGGTTTTCTTGTGAATTTTTATTTTCTATGGCATCCAAGTTTCTTCAGCAGAGACGTGGCGTATTAGTTTGCTGATTTGTCAACATTTTGAAATTGACTTTACATTTAAATTAGCATGTCTAGTAATAAGTGTCTTCTTATGAACTTTACGTCTTATTTTCTTTAATTCAGTGAATGGATTCTTGTATATTCCATTTATAAATTACTCCTTTTATTTTGTGTATCATTTTTTTTAAAACCCAAAGAAATCTCATAACGTACATATAAAAAAAAAATTCGTATTAAATGTACTGATTTATTGCTAGATTCTAATCTACAAGACTATATTTAAATAATTTTACTATTCATATAACTGTTTATTTATTTATTTTATTCTGTCATTCTATAGCTATTCAGAATAAATTTCGAGCTATTTATAGGAAATATGATATGTTACATTAAAAACCCATTTTAAAAAAATATTGCAATCCTATTCTGTAAAAGCTATAAACACGAATGTAAAAAAAAAATTTATCTCTTAAAGCTATACTCCAGCTATATCTGGCCACTAGACGCTAGCCATAGTGTCTACGTTTTTCTTAGTGTTGGTGTCTATGTATTTTTTCAGAAGTCTTCTTCCAACATAGCTTGCAGCTGTTATCAATATTATTATGATGACAATCGTCATAGCGGTTGGTACGTGCAATACGTCATGAATTGAAATTGTTTGCACTACCGGACTTGTCGCTGCTGCTGCTGCGTTTTGGGCCACAATTACCTCTTTCGATTGCGGTTTTCCCATTTTAGTTAGTTGAGCTTTTCTATTAGATGTTTGTTTAAGCTTTTTTTTTGTTGTTATTGAAATTGTTCTATAGTGCTCTGCTATCTGTTGGAGGAGCTTAATTGCTATACTGCCCCTTTTCTTCTTTTATGTGTATGGTTGATGTGTTTTCTTTTCTGATTTACTACATCGGGGACTTTCTGCAATGCTTCTTTTCTAGATGGTATGTATGGTATACTGGAACACTTTCATTCTTTATTTCTGTGGGCGTGTATTTATTTTCTATTATAAGGCTTGGTGATTGCTTCTATTGTCTTTCTTCAAATGTAGTTTCAATAATCTTCTCTTTTGTTTGTTTTATGCAATCTTCTTCTGTTGGTATTTGGCATTCTTTTTCTGTTGCCCTTCTTGGTGCATATTAGACGCCTTGATACTGTCTCCTTACGTACGGTGGGGTTGAAAATCTCCGCTACTGGTTCGTTTCGCAGGGTCGCCATGTAATAATATTAAGGTTTTTACGCAAGCATCTATCCATGTTTTGTACATGTCATGACTTGTATCAAGAAAAGGCAGAAGACTGCCGAACTTACTTTTGATGGCAGAATATGCCTCTCTTGTTATATTATTTAAGGCAGAACATACCAATGTAATTTGTGTGGCAGAGTATGCCGCTTTATAATATTATAGGCAGAGTATGCCGCTTAATAATGTATGGCAGAGTATGCCGCTGTTATATCTGTACAAAGGCAGAGTATGCCGCTATCATGGAGGGATGGCAGAGTATGCAGATCTTGAATTTTGCTAAGGCAGAGTATGCCGCTGTAATAGCATGATGGCAGAGTATGCCGCTGTAATAGCATGATGGCAGAGTATACCGATGTTGAATTTTGAGAAATAAAAAGACACCTTTCGATAGTCAGTTTAAGTCTAATTTTTATTGAACAGTAGCAGCTTATTTATATAAAATGATTACAAAGGAATCAACATTTCTTTACAATCCTAAAGGGGGGATTATTGCAGAATTGCAATATACAAAATTAATAATCAGAAATTGTAGTGTCAGCATTTCTGATCACACAATTTCTGAATGAGTCAAAGTGTATCGATATGTATGTAAAGCAATGACTTCAGGTATGAATATTTTATCAATGAAGAATTATGCTTGCATAGCAGAATTTGCTTGCGTTGCAAATTCGTCTTGAGGTCGAGCAAACTTTGTTTGTTTTTATTTATTTTTCATTTCAATTTATGTTTACATTTCTTGACCGTGGTCATGGCTCTACAGCATTTTTATTTGCGTTGCACTGGTGGTATAACTTAAGTCAGGCGTTCGCAAATAGCAGTTGCCCGAAAGTTCGATTATACCAACGCCGGAGATAGTATGGGACTCTATTGTGCCTTGGCAAATTTCGTCTATTGTTAGACTATCTGGGGTGGAAAACACCCACTTATTGGCTTGGGACAATTGATTCATACGGTCGTATAGTTAGCCTGTATAATGTTGCAAGAGGCGGGCAAGTGCTTATCCCTTTTTATGAACTGTAATTCACAGACACTGTTTGTGGTGTCAATATTGAAGAGGGGGTCCTTCATTCGGCACAAGTATTGGTCGTGATCTTCAGTGATGCAATTTGCCAATTCCTCTGAGGTCAGGTTATAATAGTGTTCCCTGTTATAATCGATGATAAGGAAGTTCATTGTTAGTCGTATGAAAATGGATTTATGCTAGAATGCGCTCCGTGGGTAAGGGTATCACCAGAGATAACTTAATACTTCGTATAAAGATGCGACAGCTAGAATAAAAATATCAAACGCTTTCGAATCTGCACACCTCTGGGATTGCCTCCACTTTAGCAACAAGCAACATATTAATGTTTCTATCTACACTATGATATGAACTTATACTTCTCAGCCATGGTCCGCAACACAAGAGATGCCGAGAGTTTGTTGATTATGAAGCTAAAATTTTAGAGGGGCAAGGAAACAAACTGCAAAGAAAATATTTTTCGCAACATTGTCATCGATTGCTTTATGGCTGCTGATGATGAATGGGAACTTTTGCCTCTAGAGGTGTATATCGAAGAATTGTTCTGGAGTTTTGATTCCCTACGGCGGTGTAGGGTACTCTACATAAGTTTTCCATTCTATTTGTAACACATATAAATTTTGTGTACAATAACTTGAGAACGCAATGATCTAGCGAGCAAAAAATTGTGTGTACATTATTTTTTTACTCTAGGTGAAATTTACAGGGTATACTAAGTTTGTCATTCCGTTTGTTACGCATAGAAACAAATGGTGGTAGAGCAAAATCGATTGGACACCCACTCCTAATATTAAAATTAAGTTTGATTTTTGAATGACCGTCTGTCCCTCCATCTGTGCTCGTCTGCCCCCCGTCTGTGCTGAACACATTTATTTAGAGGGCTGAAATTTTCATACGGCGTTTTAAAAAAATGGTAAATAAAATTTCAAATGTGCACTAATTCGGGCAATTTTTTTTAGTCTTTCACTTTTTTTTTACTTTTTTTATTTTATTTTATTATAACTATTCCTCTTGTCATAATAAAATTGTAGATTTGATTTTGGAAAGGGGCTAATGGGTTGCCTTCCAATTTTTTTAGCTTTTTCGAGAATGTAAATATATACATATACATATATATATATACATATATATACATATACATAATATTTAAAAAATAATATCATATACAGGGTGTTTCCTCCATGGTGGTCAATAGAGCAGGAGGTGATATTACTCACCTAGAAAAACAAAAAAATTGTATGGCAGGGTGGGGGGAAAGGGGCATATCAACCATTTCGAAGTTATAGGGTCATTAAGGAAAAAAGCTAGTTTTTCGCAAAGAACCCTGTATCTTAAAAAGTTCAGCGCGTACGGTCACAGTTAAAATGTCATTATATGCATACGTTAAATTAAAGAGGAGAGTCCACAGTTTACAGCTTTTATAAAAAAAGAGTTATGTTAATGACCCTTTTGCAAATAAAATATAGGTCAAAGTAAAAAAAAAGAGGTAGGAAAATCCGAAATTTTTAGTTTGGACCCCATAACTAATGAGGGGTACGGAACTTGTTGAGCATTCTTTGGAAAGGCCATGAACTTCTGCATACAATGAGCTTTTAACTGTGACCGTTCGCCCTGTAAGATATATGGTTCTTTGTGAAAAACTGTTTTTTTTTTCTTAATCATTGTAACTCCGAAACGGTTGATATGGATGCCACCATTTTTTGTTTGGCTAGCTGAGTACTATCACCTCCTACTCTACTAACCACCATGGACGAAACACCCTCAATAAATCGATGGAATAACACAAATGAAATTCTTTTATTAAAATTAAATTAAAAAATGTTTTAAACAAAGTATTTAAAAACGAATGAATGCAATCAATAACACTTGTTTCCTCCTTATACTAATCCGCTTTTTATTATTATTTTATTTGTTTTTCGTTTTTATTTTTACATAAGTGTACAAAATTAAAATAATATACTTTTGTTCAAACTTTTCACAGTGATGGTATACAAAATTAAATATTATTTAGTAAATAAAAGTAAAAAATTACATTATTATAACATGGTTTCTCATCTTTTATGTTTTTTCTCTACCATATTGTTTTGTATATAGTAATTTATTATAACTATTTTAGCAATATTCATTTATTTAAATGTAGCTCATCTCATCTCCATACCAAAAAGATCAACATTATCAATTTTTAGATCCGACCACCCCCGATTTTCGTTAAAAAATTATTCATATTTCGGATGGCTCTGGAGGTCAATATAAAAATAAGATGACCTGGTAAAATATATGTCTTATGAAGAATGAGTTCCATCTTGAGGCAGAATGGCACTTTTTTGCAACCTGTCATGGGAAAGGGCTTTGCGATGCTTTAGACGGAAAGGGCTTTGCGATGCGGTAAAATATAGCTTACAAAATAATGAAATCCAAACATCTGTACGTTTGGGCTGATTCACAAAGAGATTCAAAGGTAAATTATGTTCACGTTTCAACAAAATATTACAACGACACTGATAAAATAAATTAAAAATAGATATAATCGTGTCAAGGCAATAGCAGGTACTGAAAAGTATTACAGTTTTATAACTGTAAATAACATTAGTGTTAGTGTTAAAGAATACTCGTTTCGTACTACATATAAAATTTATGTCTTAATATTAGAGCATTTAAAAAAAAAACATTTTTTTTAGGGTTTCCGGACCCCCTCCGGAAAACTCCAAAATTAATAAAAATTATATTTTCTTTCTCGATTACCATAATATGAAATATCGCACCAAAGAATGGAGTAATCCAATCCCAAGTAATCAGTAATTTCAAAAAGACGTCCATACTGAAAATATTCAAATTTGAGTCACCCTGCAGAGATCGGCAGGCTAAACAAAAAAATATGGGTCCAATGTTTTTTAATACTGACCTAATTCCGAAAAATTCATCGAAATCGGAGGTGGTCGGATCTGAAAATTGAAAATGTCGATCTTTTTGGTATGGAGATGAGATGAGCTACATTTAAATAAACTAATAATGCTAAAATAGTTATAATAAATTACAATATACAAAACAATATGGTAGAGAAAAAACATAAAATATGAGAAACCATGTTATAATAATGTATTTTTTTACTTTTATTTACTAAATAATATTTTATTTTGTATACCATTACTGTGAAAGATTTGAACAAAAGCACATAATTTTAATTTTGTACACTTATGTAAAAATAAAAACGAAAAACAAATAAAATAATAATTAAGAGCGGATTAGTATAAGGAGAAAACAAGTGTTATTGCTTTCATTCATTCGTTTTTAAATACTTTGTTTAAAACATTTTTTAATTTAATTTTTAATAAAAGAATTTCTTTTGTGTTATCCCATCGATTTATTGAGGGTATTTCGTCCATGGTGGTCGGTAGAGCAGGAGGTGGAGTATGCCTATACATTGTGTTCATTAGATAACCGCTCTTACTTCACATGATATTGCTCTCATAGGATCCCGTATTTTTTAGAGAATCTGTAATCAATTTCAGCATCATGTGTTCCAATTGTTTACCTGGTATTTGTTCTGCTGATTTTCTAGGTATATCTACCTCCATTCTACATATTTCGAAAGATACTTGGGTTTGCTCTGGACAACCCATCCGCAGCGACATTAGTTTTCCCTGGAGTATACTGAATCTTCAAATCGTACGGCTGAATTTGCAACGCCCTTCTTGCGAAAAGGCCTGTGGAGATCTGACTGTCATTAGCCATCTCAATGGTTGATCGCCTGTAAGCATGTATAATGACTTGTGATCCGTCAACCTACCTAAAGCCCATACTACTATTGTGCTTCATGTTCTGTCATAGTATAATTTTGCTCAGTCTGAGTCAACAACCGGCTTGCCTATTCAATGGAATGCTCCCTGTCATCCTTCCCTGTACCAAGAAAGTTCCAACATAATAACTACTTGAATTTACAAATTGATTTGATCGCTTTCATCGTTACTGGTTAATGCCAGCTGAAAGCAAAACGTGGCTTAGTAGGCTAATTACAAATTAAGAAACGCAAGAGGGAAAATCATCTGTCTCGTTAGCTCAGTGGCAAGAGCACTCGCCCGGCAAGCGAAAGGTCCCGGTTTCAAATCCCGGACGAGGCGATTGTTTTGATTGGATTTAGAATCGTTAAAAATAAATGTTCTTAAAATTCTTCTATTCTTCACCAATTTCTTGTTTCTCATAGAAAAATTAATAAAGGTCAATTTTTCTTTCATTTGGTTGTAAAAAGTATATTTATTGCAAACGTAAGCTATGTTGCACTCGAAGAAATTTAATGGTAACACAAGTTATTAAGTAATCAGTTCTAATTTAAGAAAGCAAAAAATAGCAACCAACAAATAATAAATATTGTTTTATGGGTGAAAGAAGACTTTAATTTTATACCCGTAGTGAGTCTGTCAAATGCACTTCTAAATTCGATATTTGTGCATAGGTTGTGTACCGTTGCACCCTTAACACAAATACAGCCATTTGAACCTGGGCGTCCTAGTTATCTGCAAGATATACGAACCTAGTAAGGCGTACAACAAGACTGAAAATTAATTCTTTGTCGCGGTATAAACACATGAACGTTAATAGAACGTACACACAAATTAGATTAAGTGACTGAAATGAATGCACTGATAAATTTGGATCAAGATCAGTGGTCTATTTCTTAACAACGCATCAACACTATTGACTTTATTTTAACTTTCATGTAACTACTGCACTTATTTTTTGGTATTTCCCACTGTAAAGATCAGATTATGTGTAAAACTTAGTAGGTCAACGATTCAAACGTATGGAGATTGTCACCAATAGATATATAAATAGATATTCAATATATTGGGTTAATATAGAGCGAAAGTTAGAATAACTTAACTTCAAAACACTGGCACACTTACTTAGCTTAAATATCTTGAGTAATCGTCTTAAGACAGGATTATATAAACTGCTGGGTCAGAGATCAACACACACTAGAAAGTACACTCATTGACACCGATTTATGATGTACGATTTTTAGAAATATATGGATAGAGATAAGTCTCAATATGTAAGATTTGGATCACAGAAATTTTATATCACACTGAAAAACACTTATTGACAAAAAATTGCTACATAAAATCGTCAATATATATACGTAAAATTAATATAGAATAAAGTCAAATTATGATTTTTAATAAATATGCACCAGAAGAGTACATATAATATGTAAACATATATGAGTAAATATTATTTTGTTAACAGTGACTGGTACTCACCGATCTACAACTTGACACTTGAGGGTTGGCTTTAAGCTAATGTTAAGACCCTTTGTACTAACTATGGGTTAAAACAATTCTTTATTCCCGTCGAGACCAGAAATAAAGTGTTAATGTTAGTAAGATACTATCTCAGTCGAGACCCGAGATAATATTCTTTAAGTCAGTCGAGAGCCGGCTTAAAGTGCTATCTTATCTTCAGTCGAGACCCGAAATAAGATGCGTTTATTTTCGTCGAGACCAGAAATGATTGTTAGTAACAGATTATCTCAGTCGAGACCCGAGATAATATTCTCTAAGTCAGTCGAGACCCGGCTTAAAGTGTTATCTTATCTTCAGTCGAGACCCAAAATAAGATGCGTTTATTTCCGTCGAGACCAGGAATGATTGTTAGTAAATATCTTATCTTCAGTCGAAATCCGAAATAAGATGCTTTTATTTCCGTCTAGACCAGAAATGATCGTTAGTTGTTAAAAGTGAAATATCAGTCGATACCCTATATAAATGTTAGTCCCTAACAGCCAACTTAGCCCAAGCGATGCCAAGTACAAAAAGGGATCGAGATCAGTCAGCTTGTCGTTTATATAGCCCTTGCTTGCACACGACACCACTCATGGACTAGCAGAGGCGCATGATTGCAATAATTGGCAGTGCAGCTGTGATCATAAGGTACTAGCGATAAAATTTGCATAGTAACGAACAAAAATGCATAGCAACAAGAAATTTAGAGAAACACATGCTGCTGTGTTAAATTGAATTATATTCTCAAAAAAAATATTCTCTCTATCACGTAGCGAAGAAATTCCCATTACATATTACTAGTAATTATGATAACGATAGAGTTGCAAATTGATCGGCTTGAACTAATTATATTTGTGCCATGCATTGTATGCTACATGACAACACATGCTTTTGTTAGATGTTTTACCTATTTTTAGGAAAATTCAATTAGATTGAATTTATTGTCTTTTTAGAACTCAATTTTAGCATGGTATTTTTAATGTTCCCTTTTCAGGTATTGTTTTTAGCATGAATCTAACGGTTAAAACGTATGATAATGGTTTGCTCGATGAGGCTATATTTGTATTGTATATGTGCAATATGTTATGTAGATGACAAATACATAGCTTTGTTTGGTTGTGTATCTGTGTTTTGAATGAGAGTGATTAGATTAGATTTAATTTTATAAAAATGTTCATAATTTGTTTTCAGGATTTTTTCTTTATAGAAGGTAGCTATTAAGAAAAATATATTCGAAGCGATTAGGTTCGAACATACTGCCCCCGTTAAAAGGCTGGAAATGTGTTTCAAGTGATTAATGTTAAAACTGACCTATAAAGCAATGCGAGAAAATTTTGAGCCAAATTAGTGAGGGAGGAAATTGTCACTGTCTTACTCAGATTCACTATTACCACACTACCAAGGAGAAAACCAAAGAGCAAGCCGAAAAAGCAGGAAAAAAGGGTTAAAATAGCAACAACAAAAAACAAAGAAAGTAATTATTACTGTATGACTTTAATGTTGCCGTCAGCTAACAATTTAACTTTAATTTTAGCCCCCATCTTTTGTTATGAAGCGCTGGTTCTTCTTCTTTGACCGTTTCAGGGTCTCCCAGGATTCGGTGATGTTCTCCGTCATCCGTGTCTGGTTGCTTACGATCGTCACTATGATGTCGCCATTTGGGAGGTTTTCGGGTTGAACGGTTTGATCATGTACGATGATCACCGTAATTGTCGCTGGGTAAACGTTCAAGCTAGTGGTCTGAAGAGGATCGGTTGGTGGTTCTTGTGAAGTTTGCGGTACACTGCATTGAATCTCGGGAGTCGGGGACGTAGAAGGTGAATCCTCAATAACTATGGTGGCTGTTGGTACTTGGCTTAATGTCATTTTATTCATCCCTTGGCTAACTTTCATTAGCTTGGAGCGACGCTTCAACTCTTCTAGCTGTTCCTCGTCAACACTTCGCTTTGGAGATGGCAGCAATATTTTCACCTCTGCATCAAGATCCCATTCGCCATCCGTGTTTTGGTCCTGAACTTGATCTAGTTGTGGGGGTTCCGCCACCAGCTCCCGTTCCAACTTCCAAGCTGCTTTCAGCTCTTCCTCAATATTCCGCCCAGGAGTTATGGGCAACTCTTCTTCGAAGTTAATCTCGTGATTGGGTGTCTCCATTTTCAAGTAAAATAATTGACTAATGGTTTTATTGGGTTCGTAATCTTATTTATACGAACATAACGGGTTTCTAGAATTACTCTTGCTTGCATTGCTTGGCACTACAGATTTTTGGGTAATGGTGACAACAAAAATTGCGATTGGATCTTTTCGCTGTGGGGACCGTTGTCATAGGGACGATCGTTTGGCGATGGGAGATAACGGCGGATGGTTGCAGGTGGTTAAAAATTTAGAATTTGAGTTGCTTCGAAGGTAGAACTTTTGTGATAGGAGCAAAATTGGATATTTGAAAGTAACTTGACATGAATAGTTTGATGATAATACGTAATTTTAAATAAAATAGCGGTTGTAGCATGAATTTTTCTATTAGCCAATTTAATACATGTAGAATTTGCATGGTTTTTTTTTTAATGATGCTTGGAGTTGTATATTTGACATAGTCAAGTTAATTTTCTTGTATAGGTAAGATACATATTTTTGATGTTGGGCTTTTTAGAATTCCCTTGACTACACGAATGTAGTTATCAGCACCTGGATGAACATCAATTATTCGTGCTAATAACCATATATCAGATTCGGTTCTTTAATTATGACTAAATCTCCTTATTTAGGGTTTGCCATTTGGGTCGATTTTGTAGGTAATTCAGATAATCGTTAGACCATTTATTCCAAAACTGTTGTTGAAACAGTTGGAGATGTTTCCATTTGGTAACTGATGAAACCTTATTTTCCAATACAGGTTTTGGTGGTAGTAATAAGGAAGTGCCAATTAAAAACTGTCCCGGAGTTAGAACATTGAGATCGGTTGGATCTTCTGTGATAGGACATATAGGCCTGGAATTTAAACAGGCTTCAATTTGTGTCAAAACAGTTGCGAATTCTTCAAATGTCAATAAAAAATTCCTTAAAATTCGCTTTAAATGGAATTTTATGGATTTAACTCCGGCTTCCCATAATCCTCCAAAATGAAGTGCGGAAGGTGGGTTAAAGTGCCAACATATCCCGTCTTGTGCTTGTGTTTCTGCAATCTGCTTGTTAGCTTGCAGTATAGCTGTTCTGAATTCTTTTTGTAGGAATTTGTCAGCTCCAACGAAATTATAGCCACGATCTGAAAAGATATCTGTGCTGAGTCCCCTTCGGCTGGAGAAACGGCGAATAGCTGCTATAAAGGCTGCTGTGGAAAAATGTGACACAGCTTCCATATGAATGGCTTTGGTTGCCATGCAAATGAAAATGCATATATACCCTTTATATACCCGATTGTTTCGAAACTTAGATACTTTTAAATTGAAAGGACCAGCATAGTCTAGGCCAGTTTGTTGAAACGATCTAGTCATATTGACCCGTGGTGAAAGTAGATTTCCCATAATTTGATTTTTGATAGATGCGGATTGCTTAAAGCAAGTTATGCATCTATGTAACACTTGTTTTACGGTTTTACGCCCTTGTGGAATCCAAAATTCGTTTCGAATCATGGATAGTACCAGTTGCGGACCTCCATGCAAGGTCTTTATATGGAAGTGGTCGATTATTAATGTTGTTAATTTACGCTCCCTTGGCAGAATTATTGGATGTTTTCGGCTGTAATGAATGTTAGCACTTCTTAATCGCCCACCTACTCGAATTAGCCCATTGTTATCTAAAAATGGGTTTAGAGATAAGATTTTGCTTTTAACTGGAAGAGGATTCTGTTCTTGTAAACATTTAATTTCAGTACCGAAAGCGGCATTCTGTGCTGCTTTAATGAGCTGAATTTTTGCTTGAGCAATTTCGTTTGGATGAAGTATCTTTGGATCCATTGGTTGTTCTTCTGTGGATTTCGCCGATGCATTTTTACACTTATTGATGAACTTGATGCAATATGCGACGATTCGTTGCAATTTGGAAAAGCTAGAGAATTTTCTAAACAAATAATCGATGTTTGAATGAGCTGTTGTGAAATGAGTTACTCGCCTTTGTTCAGTTTCAAGCTCATTAGCTGGAATTTGTTTAGATTTCGGCCAATTATTTTCACTGTCCTGCAACGTCCATGCCACTATAACTCATGATCGATCAATAATGAAGATTTAATTTTACATGACGCCATGCCTTAATGTCGATCAAGTTCTGAATTTCTGCCACCCCATTAGCCACATATGTCTTATACTTATAAGGGTGACTAGGAATCCAGGCTAATACAATAGACGAATCTGTCCACGCTAACGTGGGAACTTTATCGAATTGTAGATTTGTTTTAACGCGATTGATGGTTCGTTCCAAGAGTACTGCACCGCACAATTCAAGACGTGGGAGAGATACAGATTTAACCGGCGCTACCTTCGACTTTGCCATAAGTAAGTTAACTTGAACAACTCCTTCGCCAATTCTAATGTAAACGGCTGCAGAATACGCTTGATTAGAAGCATCTGAGTAACCGTGTATTTGGCAGGTGGATAAGTTACTTGTAGTATGTAACCAACGTGGTATGTTGATGCTGCTAATGTGATGTAATTCTGTCTTAAATTCGCGCCACTGCTTATCAATGGGTGCCGGTATTGGTTCATCCCATGAACATCCTGCAGGCCATAAAGCTTGCATCAAGATTTTAGCAGTAATTATAATTGGAAATATCCAGCTAAGTGGATCGAAAAGCGTCGCAATTTCTGAAAGAATAGACCGCTTTGTAGAGAGACAATCTGCTCTCTTCCTATATTGTAGACTGAAGCAATCAGCTCCTGGATACAAATGAATGCCTAAAGTTTTTACAGATTCATCGCTTGCGAAACGCAAAGTAAGTTCAACTTTCCTGTATGGTTCGGGGATCCTAGATAGTAAATCTGAAGAATTGCTAACCCATTTACTCAAATTAAACCCACCGGAAGATAACATATTGATGAGTTGATCTTGTATTTGGAAGGCTTCTTCCTTTGTATCTGAGCCTGTTAGAAGGTCATCAACATAAAAGTCACGAGGCACTATCGACACAGCAAATTGATCGGCTTGAACTAATTATATTTGTGCCATGCATTGTATGCTACATGACAACACATGCTTTTGTTAGATGTTTTACCTATTTTTAGGAAAATTGTAATTAGATTGAATTTATTGTCTTTTTAGAACTGAATTTTAGCATGGTATTTTTAATGTTCCCTTTTCAGGAATTCTTTTTAGCATGAATCTAACGGTTAAAACATATGATAATGGCTTACTCAGTGAAGCTATATTTGTATTGTATTTGTGCAATATGTTATGTAGATGACAAATACATAGCTTTGTTTGGTTATGTATCTGTGTTAATTTTATAAAAATGTTCATGCTTTGTTTTCAGGATCTTTTCTTTTCAGAAGGTATCTATTAAGAAAAATATATTCGAAGCGATTTGGTTCGAACAGCTTCTACTTTTTCTGGATTTGGGATTGTACCATCTTTTGTTATTTTATGCCCAAGATACTTAACTTCTGTACAACAAAAGAGGCACTTCGAACGATTTGTTTTTAGGCGAAAGCTGCGTAGCCTGTCGAAAATTCTTTGAAATCATCCAGATGTTCTTCGAATGTTTATAAGCACAGAATAAAATCGACAAAATAGGTTAACAGACACATTGAACCTAATCCATATCTGAACCGGTTCATTAGATGTTGGAGTGATGCAGGTGCGTTTCTTAAGCCAAAGGTCATATACTTGAATCAAAACTAATGTAACTAAAGCTTTTTTGTCTTGGTCAGCTTCATTTACCTGAATTCACCAATACCCTGAACGTAAATCTACAGTCGTCGTGAATGACAGGGTTTTAACTTTCTGTAATAAATCACCCACTCGAGGCAATGAAGTGGATTCGCATTCTTCAATAATGTGTTCATCCAGCATTTGCTTCAGAGCGGTAGATAACTGTTGTCGTTTTATGGTACAGAGACAATAACAAGGTACAGCAGTTGGTGGATGATTGCCGGTGTCGATATGATGTTCCATATAGGACGTAATAATAATTTTATTAAGCTTCTCCGATATTCCGACTTTTTCTTTGATATTTGGAGACTTAACATATACTCTCCCTGTTCTGGGATCCTTTTTCCGTGTCACAATGCCAGGCGGTACAGCATGTCAAAAATTTCGGAGTTTTCCGATGGATCGCAGTCAATGTTTTCGATTAATAATTGCCTTTTTAAGCTTCCGCGGTGTTTCAAACTCATTCAATTTCCTTTCTAGGAGATGCGTCACAATCAAGTTACCATTCTATAAATAATCGCTTGGTACTTTCATCTCGTTTCTCAAGTGCCTGCGATGTTGAGGGAATTGTAGACTTACTTGTAGGTATTCCTTACTCAATAATATCAGATGGTTGAAGAAATGCAAATGTTTCCTGCGACTTTTTGGCGAAACTCCAGACTTGTTTTGCCAGATTTAATATTATTCCGACTTCTTCCAGAAAATCAGTGCTCAGCAAAGTGCCACTATCGCTTTCCTCTTCTAACACAAAAAAGTTGATTGGTCATGCCTGATTCCCCAGTGTAATGCTTAGTCTGGTTGCCAGAGCTTTTCGTTCCTTCGTACATCCATCTGCAAGAGCTGCATCTGCGAGCAACTCTGTGAAACATATATCCGTATTGTTGAAGATATGTGAATATTTTTTAACCATTGATGCGTGTCCTAGCTGCTGAGTCAATATGGGAATCTTCTGCCCGATCATTTACTATTATCAAAACAGTGGCTGGCTGTTAGCCCATATTAATTAATGTAACTACTGCGAAAAAATTTACATTTTGGTGAGCTCCACTTTTCTTTTTTGCAAGTAGGGCAATTATTTCTGTAATAATCTTCTATGCCACAGCCAAAACAAGAAAGCTTTGAGCTTCCCTGAATACGTGACTAATTTGCAGCTTCACTTGGTTTCGCACATTCCTTTAGGCACTCAGGACAGACCTCTGCTTCGTATGAATTTACAGTAACTGCAACGTATTTGCTTTCCTGTATCAGATGCTTATTTGTTGTTGTTGAATTTTATTGTCCTTTCAGAGTCAATAAATTCTACTTGGCGAGCTGTTTGAAGAAGATCGGTGTATGGGCAACATTATCCCTGAAGGTTTTCTCTCTTCTTCGCAGGCTCAGTAACCCATAAACCAGACAAATTTGAGTGATCTCATCGTATCTACTTGCTGAAACCTTTGAAAGCACGACCACATCGGTTACGGTATTCATATCTTGCCTTTCCTTAAATATTTCCGTATACACCTGATAGGCACGGTTTGCAGGAGCATACGCGTCTTTGATGAGTTCCATATTTATATTGAGTATTTTACTCATCGGAAATATTTTTCAATTTCTTTATAAATCATTACAGTTGCAACGAAGCTTCCTACTTTTGGGAAATCTCTCCCTTCTGAGAATCGAGTCGAAAAATTGCTGAAGCTCCCTGACTTAGCAACTATTTCGGTAATTCCTCCTGACTTCTGAACCATTTCCAAGAACTTTGCAAATTGTAAAGAGGACATTTCGAATGAAGATATCATCTCCCAGCCAATGTGATTGTTCAGTCCTCCGATGCATTCACGTTCCCTCGATGCTTTCCACTTCTATAGTTGCATCCTCCTACAAAACAAAAAGCCACAAAGTATTCATTTCCAAAATAAATAATCAAAATAGAATACTTATCTAAAAATTCGCATGTATCCTATTCCCCACTGAACTTGTTTGCCATTGGAAGTTCCACCACAATTCAGCGTAATTTATACTGTAATTAAAACCATTAAGTCGGCAGGCTGTTCTCTTCTACGATCCACTTTACTTAAACAATATAAAAAAAGCAAAAATCATTAAATAAATGGAATAAAACACAGATAACCACAAAACCACTGCAGTACACGTACCTCTGCATGTGTACATATTTGCAAGGTCATCAAGTGACATTACTCTAATCAGCTGGCTTCGCCTTCGCCTCAATCAGAACACATACAAATGGTATAAACGTCGCTAGGGAAACACCGAAAGACGAGAACTCATAACTGGATGCGGTGGCTATATAAAGCCGACGAGCCGCAGCAGAAAATCATTCTTGGTTCAGAGCTCATCTGATTCGGAGAACAATCCGAGCGACAAGAATATCATTCCCAACCTCCAAAATAGAAGAATAATTCTATATTTCAGAGAATAATCTGAAAATTCCACCATTTCCCAATCTCCTACCCACACCTAAGCAGAGAATAATTCTGCCGCAGAGAATAATCTGCAATCTCCTGCCCACACCTAAGCAGAGAATAATCTGCAATCTCCTGCCCACACCTAAGCAGAAGAATAATTCTGCCGCAGAGAATAATCTCCAATCTCCTGCCCACACCTAACCAGAAGAATAATTCTGCCGCAGAGAATAATCTGAAATCTTCTTCTTTTTTATAATAGCATATTGCTGCCCCTTCTGCTCACGCCGCGAATTCTACTTGTAAGGAGTCACCTGCGCATTTTTATTATCTATTTTATTTTGCTGCCCCTGTGCCCTCACACACGAGTAAAAGAGCACTTTGCTATTTTGGTGCACTTGTGCTTAGAAATAGCACTCTTAAATTTATTGATAGGAAGTACTTCTTTCATAGACGATTAACATTCTTCTTCTTCCTTTTTCTAGAATACGACGAATTAAAGGAGGCGGACTTCGCGATCGTTACCAATTTTAATACTGAATTTTAATTTTAATTTATTTATATTATTTTAAGTTTTATATTGAATTGTAGTAGCTTGTAAGTTACATAGTTTTAGTTCAGACTCCTTGAATTTGTGAAATAGGTTAAGCAAATGAATTTATAATACTTTACGTATTTATAAAAATCTTATATTTGAATTGTAAAACTGAGTTGTCCTTTACAAACCGGCACTCCCTCCCACGTTCGAGACTAGATCTCACAGTGATGAATGTATTCTATTGTACGCTGATTACAGATAAAAAATGAACGCATTGAAGACGGTGCAAACCTGTAAGCGAAAGTAAACGACAAACGCCTCATTTAATTTTAGACAAAAAATTTCGATTAGTAGTCTAGGAATTTCAATAAAATACAATACATTTATTGAAGGAAAAGTACACACTAGAAGACTGTTATGAGTACTAATTACTATAATTGGCACTAGATAGAAACTAATAAACAAGTTTAACCTACAGCAGCAAATTAGCAAGTAGGTATATATCTAATCAGATTAGTGTATATGAATGGATGAATTTTTATTAAAAACTAAAAGAATTAAATATAGGTATCTAAAATAAAAAAAAAAAATCCCAAACAAACAAACAAAAAATACAAAATTGATACTACAAAAGAAGGCAAGCAGCAAAGCCAACATGTGTGAATGAGCTTTCGACTGTTTTTATTTCTAGGGATTTGCCTTTATAATAATAATTCCCAACTCTAAATGTTTCGAGGAAATCCTGAACGACAGTGTGCATGTAAAAGCATTTCTTCGATATTTGTACGACCGATTCCAATTATTTGTTGGAAGTCGAGTTCTCTAAATATGTTTGGCTGTATTTTTTGGGCCCCAAGTTGGGCGTAAATTTGTAACAAATTATATTTGATAATAAAATCTTAAAAAGTTTTACAATATAAAAATGGTAGGGATGACTGGACTTCTTTGACTTGATATTCTACTGTAATATCGTGCGTGTTTATTTAATGTCCAAGTGCGTGAAGCTAAATCGGCACAGTCGTGGGTTGCCAATATATGAAATGAGAGGGGTTAGTAGACAGTGGCGTGCTACAAATGGTACATAATTTTTAAAAACAGGAGTAATGAAAAATAAAATTGCAAAACTCGGGAAGAAAAATGGTAAATTTTCGGAAATTTTCATGACTTTTATTATATATATGTAGAGGGGAGTCGTGTTTCTTGGGCCGAATGTACCTTGAACCAAGCGCTCTATTTCATGTGCGGACGCATTTGTTATCCGGCTGCTAATTTACCATTTTGGAAGTACATAAATCCAAATGCTTTGAACATATCAAGGCAACGGTTCAGTATGGCAGTGAACATTCAAGAGTGCAGTTGTGTTTCTCGTAATGGAAAGTTTTTATTACCACAAGTTTTCGAAGTCCATCACACGTAGTAAGTGGCGTTTATTTGCGCGTGAATTAGTTTATTATATATCTTTACTTTTTATCTGTTATACATAAATGGATTTTTCAAACATTCATACATATACATATTTTCTCATTTCTTAGAAAAATGGCCCGAAGTAAAATAGGAAATACACAACCAGCAGTGGATTTAAATAATTTAAAAGCTGCTATTGATGGTGTCTTAAAATCGGGGCTGTCACTTGGAAAATCTGCGAATTAGCATAGCATATCTTAGCAACCTTAATAAGGCATACAAAGCATACAAATCCTTAGGATGCAATACTTTTAAATACAAATCTAACATTGCTTGGGGTCAAGTTTTTAATATAGATGAAGAGAATCGTCTCTTTCAATATCTCACCACTGCTGCACGGTTGCACTATGGGCTTTCCAAAATTGAAACGAGAAAGCTAGCATATAAATTTGCCGAAGGAAATGAGAAAACTATGCAAAGCTCTTCGAGTGACAACAAAATGGCTGGGAAGCAGTGAATGACTTGTTTTCTAAAAGGTCACTCGCGCCTAGGACTCAGAAAATCAGAAGCAACTAGTCGGGAACATGACATCTGGAGAAAGAGGGGTTAATGTGACGATGATAGTAGTAATTAATGCTATAGCAAATTCAATTCCTCCCATGTTTGTTTTTCCGCGGGTGTATTTCAAATCGCATATGCTGAAAGGTGTTCCAGTAGGATCTATTGGAGGTGATAATCAATCTGAGTGCTCTAATGAGGAGCTTTCCCTTCAATTTTTGCAGCATTTTTTTCACCAAACTAAATCGTCAGTAGAAGATAATATTCTTCTAATTTTGGACAACCACGAGAGCCACATTTCAATCCGTGTGATAAATTTAGCCAGACAACATGGAATTGGACTTTCAACGCTACCACCACACAGATCGCATAAATTACATGCCTTGGACAGTACAGAATTTGGCTCCTATAAATGTTTCTACAACCAAGCTGCCAGTGAATGGATGGTGAATAACCAGAACAGCCCATAACCATATATGACATATCTGAAATGATCGGTAAATCTTATCCAAAGGCCTTCAACAATCAAAATATAACGAACGGCTTTGAAGTCACAGACATTAGGTCTATCAATCCTAACATATTTGAGGAACTCGACTTTCTACTTGCTTATGTAACGGATAGACATTATCCAGAATCTCACGAAAGTGGGCAAGTTTGTGATGATATTGTTCCGGGAACATCAGATCTTCAGTTTTGCGCTAAACTAAACTCTTCTGCAGTAACTCCAGAAGCCTTACGTCCATTCCCAAAGGCAGCTCCACGACAAAAAACTAGCCTAGGACGGAAAACTGGAAAAACCCGAATTTTAACAGACACACCCGAAAAAATTGAAATCGAGAATAAAAAACTAAAGGCATCAAAGGTTAAACAAACGATTTTTAAAGGACTCATCCGATGAAGAAAACGTTGTGAACGACACCAGCTCAAGGCTAAAAACATTCTTACTGCTTCTAACGAATTAGATGATCCAAGTGTAGACATTGATTTTAGTGGAGATAGGGACAGTCCAAATTAATTTCACTGATTTATTATTATTTTCTATTGTGCTTTATATATGTATTAAGTATAATATATAATGAAGTTATTTATCTTTGGTGTTTTCATTTTGAAGATTGATTTTTTCATATTAATTTTCAATAAATTTCCTACTGGTTTAAGGTACATTACTTGGCTGCACCTTGAACCGATTGGAGTTGGTGTACTAATTTTATCATTTTAACGTTTTATGTTGCGGTCTATTGTAATATTAAAAAAAAAGTATATTATAATTCAACTTCTACCACTAAAAAATCAGTATGCAAATTTTGGTTTAAGGTATATGAAGCTCCCATATATATGTACTTTACTCTGGTAAAATGCTGAAGTTAACAATTTAAGTTACCATATTGGAGCGCCTAAGTTTCGGGAGTGGGACGCCTGGAGAAGTCTGCGGATGCCTTATCTACGCCATATAAAAGATCAATATTCTTACTAATAGTAACGGTTTTCTGTTGAAGTCTACCTTCATTCTGAAGTAGCACTTATGAAAGGTTGTCGATGCTGACCTTAGCCTACTTTTGACGTAAATGTGTGATAATAGTGGCATAGATGTTAAAACATTTTGGGTACCTCTTAAAAAAAGTTGGGAATACTTCCAGATACACTACTCGCTACCCATAGGAGATATAGCACGATATTAATACAAAATATCCAGTAAATAGAGTTGATATATATGTTATCTATAATCGGGACAGCCACACCGCTGTTGTAAGGTTCTGTGTCATTGAAATTCTTACTTACATATACATTTTATTACCTTCACTCTGCCTTTTATTATTCCTTTCCAAAGTGATACTATCAGATGTCATACTTACGTATACATTTTTATACATTTACTCTTTCTTAGATTATTCCTTTCGAAAGTGATACTATCAGATATCTCCTCTTTTAAAATACGCAAAGCATTGTGACAAGATTAATCAATTTAAGAGATTTCTGCTACACTGGTGGTGAACTGCTCTGAATTCCATCTACAAACTGGTAATAAAAGTTGATAAGGATTCACATTTCAGTAAACGTATGTAAGGAATAATGTCATATTTCCTAGGAAGAAGTTTTTGTAGGAAATTTCAGGCATAAAAGCGTATCTGTACTTAATTTCGAACTTCAAATAGACGCTCGTACTGCAAACTGTAAATGCTAGGAAACGTCAATAGCTTGCCTCTACAATTTTCCGTACAGTCATAAACTAATCTTTTAGACTATCAGCACGATGATGTAGAAGCCATGAATCTGGATTTATTAACACATCACGCTCCCCCACTAGGATTGGAATATTACTCTATGTATGTAGAAAAGAGCTGTCTTTGTCCACGTACTCTTGCAAGGCCATCTCATTTGCAATTTAAAATTTAATGTTCCGGAATGATTGAGCTGTTATTACTACGACACCACACCACATAACCAAGCAAAATATTTTTATACGCTACTGGGATTAATTGGTAACAGGGACAGTATTCTACTTATATGAATGACTTGCATGAATCTCAAGCGAGCAGATGTCCTAAATCAGGAAGGAGGCAAGATAAATTGTGACGGCGACAGCAAGCGGCAGCCGAATACGATAATAAGAACAATTTTTTCTAGGAACGTTTTATGTAATATGTATATCTACGAATCCGCAGTTGATGTCGCCCGTCGGCCTTTCTCGCCATCATAATTGAATTAATTGCGTTTCTACAGCGAGAGAAGCCGACGAGCGACGGCAACTGCAGATTCCTATGTATACACGTTTCATAAAATGTTTCTGGAGAAAGTTGTTCCTATTACTGCAATAGTCTGCCGTTTGCCGTCGCTGTCGCAATTGTACTTAGGCCTTAAGTCTACCTTAAGTACTTCATCACATTTCAGCGGAACTCGGAAATAGATCGCATGACTCATAACAAAACCAAACTACACATACACATGTAGGTGCGTACATATATTTAAAAAATATTAATCATATTATAATGGAATATGTAAATAATTTAAAAAATTGTCCTTAGCTCAGGGCGGCGAGCGTATACTAATAGAGCAATCTCTTGAACAGTTGTTCACCACACCCTTATTTGCCAGTGTGTAAAAAACAACGTGCTTGGTTATTGAAAAATTCCCAGCAAACATTTGGATAAAAAATCTTCAGGGCGATATGTGGGTGATATTGCCAATATATCTTCCGCACGAGACCAAAGCAAATACTGTGAAATGATTTCTTCCTTGGCTTGCGTAGACGAAAAGAAAATGAAATCACAAAAAATTTTGTTTTCTGATTTTAAATATGGAAGCAAGAAGACAACAGTTTCGCTAATTTGTCAACTCTATGATACACAAATTTATCATTTGCAAGAAGGCGTCATTAGACACCATGACAGTAATTAATTTGTGAGTTCTCTAGTGATTTTAATTCCACCAATCCATATTAAAACAAAATTAAATTAAATAAATATATACCTACTTTAAACATATATCTTCTTTATTCCCTTATTTCAAATTCCAAAGGATTTATTTTGACTATTCTTGAACGATTTGCTTAGACGATAAGAAAGCGAAACATCTTGAAGAAACGAATACGTTTATTATACATGATATGAAAATAGCTCGCCGGGAAGAGATGTTGACAAATTACTTTAATGTATCGCGTAGAAGATACGCATTCGTTTCTTCAAGATGTTTTGCCTGCGGGGTAACATTTTCTTCCGTTGGAAGTTAAGAATGCAATACGAATATGATTATCATCCACGAGATATTTTATCGTCCAGGTAATAAGAAAGTGACTCTTCTGCGCTTCGCCATGTTTGCTGGGTAGACATTTCTCCTTCTGAAAAAAACAAGAATATTTCTGTTTGTTACACACATGCTCAATTTCCGTAAATGCTACATGCAATCGTTTCTTTCAAAATTTGGATTAAATTCTTTTTTTATTTTTTCAAATGACGCCTACGCTTTCTATTGAACAGCTGTTCAAGTGAAATCACGTTAAGTATACGCTCGTCGGCCCAGGGAAAACTGCCTATATGTATATGACTTCAAGTAATACTTTCTATTTATATGTTAATAAAATATTGGTAAATATTCCTAATTACCTTTTATTTTTTTAGATCATTTATATTAAGCGAGTGTTCGGTGCATTTAACTGTCAGGTTCTTATAAGAACTATATATATTAAAACTTGCCATCTCCCGTTGACATCTTGCGTTTAGGATGATCAAGTTTCAGATTTTTAATATCAAGTAATGTAGAAAATCTTTGGAAATTCGAAATAAGAATAACAGAAGCGATTATACTAGCTGTATTGGCACAAGTCGTGCACCGAAGGTACAGAAACCCTTCTGGTTTTTCGACATGTTGGATAAATATTTCAATTTCAACTTCAGTTTTATTTATTTTTATACTGTACAATTAGGACAAAGCCCCATTAAGTCCATTAAGTTTTGACAATCCAAAGTTATCCAATAAAATTATAATAATATATATAGTGTATAGAATGAAACAAAGTAAAGAACTAAGTAAAAAAAAAGACTTAATAATGTCGGTACTTAAGGTACCTAATATTAATGTACAACACAAATTAACTAAATAAAACCATAGAAAAAGCTACGTAAGAGAGTAAAGTATAGTAAAATGCTGAAACAATTAAATTGTGGTATTGAGAAAATTGACAACTGCCTGCTTGAAACGACCGAGCGATGTGATACTTTTTATATGATTAGGTAGAGAATTCCAAGCTTGAGCTCCGTGAACTAGCAGTTACGTTTTTCTTTGGGAGATAATGTGAACTGGTATATTGAGGTTATTGGTACGGGTTGATGAACTAAATTCTATTGTCAGATATAGGTATACTCAGGAACTATATAATGAATGATTTTAAATATAAAAATAAGCGCTCTAAGCTTATAATATATAAAAAGAGGGCACCCAACTAAGCAACTTAAGTGGGGGTAGACATGATCGTATCTACGCAACGAATAGATGTACGCATGAATTAAATGCCACATTTAGTTTGCGTTTAGTATGAGTTATCTTGACAATATATAATATCAGAAAAAAATAAAATAAACGTAATACAAGTTTGACGAGCCTCAGTCGAGTTTCAAGCGGAACAAGCTTATGCTGATAACCATAATCTGTGCAGAACACCATATATCCTACCCACAACATTACTAATATGATCATCTCAGGTAAGTGTTTATTAAAACTCAGACCTAAGTTCCTAACTTAGCTACAGTAAGGTATCACTGCGGAGTCAAGAAGAATGAGTGGAAAATAGAACGTATTGCATTCATATCTGTATATTATAATACAGTTCGACTTTCGGGGGTTCATGAGAATCAAATTATTAACTGCCCAATCCCTGATATTGCAAAATTCCTCGTTAATTTTACTTCCAGCATCTTCAATTAACCCAAGGGGAGATCCGAGATATACTTGGACATCATAGGCATAGAGCTGGTCCTGAGAGTGAGTTACTATAGAAGGCAGAACGTTTATGAAGCAACTGAAAAGATGTGGACCGAGGATAGAACCCTGAAAAACTCCTGATAATATCAAAGTAAAATATCGTATTTTGGAAAACAGTTATAAGATAATGGCTTTTATGCAACGAGATCATCACATATTGCATTGATACATTTGTTATATTGTATTGTATTGATCCGCAAATACTACCAAATTCAAGAAATTTTTTTAATAGAATATCTCAATCGGACGCCGCCATGCAAAAAACGCAATACAAGTAGTTAAATATTTTCTGTGTAAAATATTCTCAGATGAAAGTAAAATACCATCTCAATGTCACGTTGAGATTTTCTATCGACCACGGGATAAACTGGAACACAATAACTAGAGTTAAGAGTGCGAATTGACCTCTTCAGAGCAAATATAAAGAAAATTATAGATCTCGGCAGAGATCATAACAATGAAGAGGGTACATGAAAGTTATCCCTGGGTGACCAGCTTCTTGGTAAAGGATTAGATGATTAAGGATAAAAATTAAATGCACGCACTTGGAGACACCTTGACTTATTTCATAATGAAATTACTGAGACCTAATTTACGCATCTGGACTGGTAAACAAAGCCGCATTGTCTTCCACACCAAATACTGTTTATAGCTTTTACTTGCACAAGTCTCAAAAGCATTTGTCCGAGGTGTCAGAGTTTTTTCAGAGATATATGGCTATTTTTTTATTGACTCTCACGTTTGATATTCGCACCTAAATATAATATTTAAGATGGGTAAGAGTCCATTATGTATGTAGTGGAGTATCTGCACAATCTCTCTATCTTTTACACTATATAATGTTGGACCCTACTAAAGCCGACCTTAGTGCCTCCTATACGTTACTATTTTTCGAAAACAGAATGAGCAACTGGAAAAGTTAAACTCCTTGTCACAAAAATACGCAAATCGAATTTGACGAAGATTGGCTCCATTGAAAGGTGTTACACCATACCTGAGAAGGGATAAACCTATCTGAACCCCAAAAAACGAGATAGGAACGAGGACTTGTCCTAGTTGCTTAACCAAGATCGTTGAATCCTTGTAGGGTTTCCAGACGATATCGGCGGAAATCCAAATGCCTTGAGGGCAGTCCAGAAAATTCTCCTCCTATGCTATCAAATGCATTTTGAAACTGCAATGAGATTATAAACTTTTCTGCAGCTATCTATAATCATAGCAGTCGAACAAATATTTGGGTATGAAAATGTTATCATCGATATTTCGATTGCATGCACAATAGGACTATTACGAATGTATAAACAAAACAATCACTGAGTGGCGTATTACCTAAATACCTTTACACGACTTTATATTGTTACTAGAGTTACTGGCGTCCAATCTCCCATCCCCAGAAAGTTTACCTTCTTTAAAATGCAGGACTTAAAACACTTTCTCTATATTGAACGACAGCCTCTAGGTATGTGTTTTCACGTCCGGATCGAAGAGTTCTAAAAGGTCAAGATTAATAAATTCCTGTAGCTTTTAAAGAATTCTGGAGTCGTGCAGTCCTAACCAAGCTAAGTTTGTCGCCCTGATGACAAACACTGGCCTTGAGCGGGCGTATATCCACGTCACGCGTATATCTAAAATGTCAAATGTTGCCACTTTTTTAAACTGGCACATACCTGTTGGGCACACGATATCCCTGAAACTATCTTAGGGGATTGTGGTGCTGCAACTAGTGTTGCTTCTTGCTCTTGATAGTTGTCTACAGGGAAGAAAGTTATACCCTCGAAATGCAAGGCTTTGACGCTAAGGCTGAAGCAATTTATACGGCATCTTCCATTGTAGTAGCTATTGGAGGTGATATCCAGAGAATGTGACTGCTATATTTGGTGCAGGGTATACATATAAAATATGACTAGTATGAACCACGGTCGGCCATGTTGGTTGTCACGGCGCAGACCATTGTCCTAACGACGGTTGTACACGCTCTCTATACCAGGTTGTACTTGCTGTCTTATTTGTTCCACCATTGCGGGTGGAGCAGGTTGGTTTTTATAATAGCTGATCTCCGGTCCACCACATTCTGCACAGACAGATGGTTTAATTCAGGGTAATCACGAACAAACGTTTGGTTCATTTGATATGTGGAGCTCCGCTGTGCAGATGCACATTTGAATAATAAGAAGATGATATGCAAAGAAACTACTTATAAAGGGTTTTCCAATAAGAGGTGTTATTTTAATTAGCCCGCTATTTCGGTAGATGTCACTTTTGGAGCTGTCATTTTTTGACATTTGACAAGTAGAAACTACGCCATTAATAAAAATGGAAAGATACACTATTCAACAACGCACTGAAATTATTACAATTCACTATAAAAATGGTGAAAATGTAGCAGAGACGGTTCGTAAAACTCGAACATTTTTGGGTCGTCGTGAAGCACCTTGTCGGACCGCAATACAGAAATTGGTAGAAAAATTCGAGCTGTCGGGATTTGGGTCTTAAGGCTTATAAAGTTCAGTTAACACAAGAACTCAAGCCGGCTGATCATCAACAACGTCGAGTCTTTGCTGATTTGGTCCTTGAAATGCATGAAAATGATCCGGAATTCCATCGAAAACTCATCTGGAGTGATGAGGCCCATTTCCACCTCGATGGCATCCTCAACGCAATATTGTCGTGTCTGGGGCTGGGAAAACCCAAGAGTTATTGTTGAAAAGCCTCTCTGCGGTTTATGGTCCCGCGGGGTCATTGAACCTTACTTTATCGAAAATGAGGCTGGAGCAACAGTTACGGTGAATGGATTGCGCTATCGAGAGATGATTAATGACTTTTTATGGCCGGAATTGGATGGTATTGATCTGGACAACGTTTACTTTCAACAAGACGGCGATACGTGCCATACAAGCAACGCAACCATTGATCTTTTACGGGAAAAGTTTCCGGACCGTGTTATCTCTCGAAGAGGTGATCACAATTGTCCACCGAGATCTTGTGACTTAACACCTTTCGTTTTCTTCCTTTGGGGCCACGTGAAAGAGAAGGTCTACGCCAACAGCCCAGCGTCGATTCAAGACCTCAAAGATGGAATATGGAATATGGTCCTGTAGGCGTGGTCGTGGTGGTCATTTGGCTGATATTATTTTCCATTATTAACGGCATATCTTCCTCTTTATAATAAAGTAAAGATCCGATCATTTATCTCAAAAAATGGCATTTTTCTTTGAATATCAAAATAACACCTCTTATTGGAAAACCCTTTATTATCAATATATTTCTTTATTTCGTTAAATCGTTAAATTGAAACATTAGATAAATAAACACTAAGTTTATCGCATCAATTCGATCCGTCTCGCTTCTTTACGCTCATAAGTATGTCAAGACCAGTTTGATAGTAAAACTTAATTAAAGAAATGGCTAGGTGGCTGAAGCTGCCTAATGAATAATTTCTAAGTACTGACAACGATACGTCACGAACGACGACACAATTTCTAGCGGCTACTCCAACAGCACATTCTGTTGCCATGCTCATTATCTGTAAAACTTCGTTGATTTTCCGTACTTCTGAGTTGAGCGAATAAAACGTCGGATTCACATAATATACTAATAATAATAATTTACTTTTTTAATAATAATTTACTTTTTTAACGTAACTCTTATTACAAGCAACATTCTTGTTTCACGTCTCGACCAGAGCTGCCTCTTATCAACTCTCCAGTTGTCCAATGTACGAAGTTTTATACTTAATTCACATTAAGCAATAAAGTGCTACCACTACATAACTCCCCCTTAATTAAAACTTATTTAGAATTCAATTTCGGTAGTGACTAATTCTTAGATATAAAATTCACGAATGTAAGATGGAAGCATGCTCTTACATATATGTATCTCTTTCCTTAATGACAACAGTATAGTACTCAATGTATTATTCAATGCAAAATGGAAAAATTATTAACAATTAAGTATAACTTTTACACATATTGTATTTTATATAATAAACATAACTTTACTTTTCATCTCCGTTTGAGTCAAACGATGGTGAACGAACTGTTGAAGTCTTAATAATTCTTTCGTTTATCGAACGAATTTCTTCATTATTATATCCTAGTTGAAACTATAGATAATACTAAGTTTGTCAACGCACAGAAATACTCCTGGTAGAGCAAAATGAGTTGAACACCCACCCATAATTTCGAAAGCTATTTTGATTTTTGCATACTGGTTTCTCCGTTCATCCGTCCGTCTGTCCGCCCATCTGTCCACCTGCTCACACGATTACTCGAGAATGTGTGATGTATGTAATTAGAGAGCTGAAATTTTGTACAGTGGGTTTAAAGAAACTATATTTAAGTTCGAAAATAGGACAAATCGGGTAACACCTGGGGGGTCGTCATACAAAAATTCCGTTTTTCACTATATAACAAAAAAGAAATGCATATGCGCATTATGCTGCATCAAAATAAATTCATCGCCCATGCTATATATAGGTTTACAAAGAATGCACGTGGAAATGTAAACAAGAATGCAATTGACTATTGCGATTGCGAGTGAAACTGAAATTGCTGCCTTTCGTTATTGGGTCAAAGGTAGATGAATTTAACTTGATCGTTTACAAATTAAAGTGAAAAATAGAAAAAGTTGCTTGGGTCCGCCAGAACGTATAACTCCGTTGAACTGTTGCCCACTCATTTTAAATAGCAGCCTCTTCATAAACGGAACCTGCTTGGTCCTTTTTATAACATCACTGTAGAACTAACTTGAACTTTCGTCCAGTATCACCAAACTAGTAGTTATAGGAGTTTTTTTTTTTTATAATTTATTTATGTAGAACTTCATCAAATATCTGATTACTAAATTTACAATAGTCAAATATAACCATAATAATGACAAAAGTATACATAAGCATAATAACGATAAAAGGTATATATAACAATAATAATGAAAAAGAAAAGCAACTTTAACTAAGCTGATCTTTTATTTGACTTTTTGAAAGATGAAAGGCAATCCAATCAAATTGGCGTTTAAAGAGACGAGACATTTATGACACGGGCTCATGCATGCCATAGTTTATACTATGCTGAGGAACAAAGAAGAAGTCACAGTTCCTCAAGGAGCGTATAGGAGCAGATATATTGAGAGTATTTACAAGCTCTGGGGAGTTTATCGCTCCTTGTATATACACTGAAATGCAAAGACAACTCTGGAAGTCTTTCGTCTATTCTCAAGAGAGTCTAATGGAATGAGCTTAAGCCTGCCAACATATGGACGCAGAATAGTAGGGTTGTTCCAATGAAGTCCACGCAGGGCATATCCGGCAAATCTCAGCTGCACAGCCTCGATGCGATTTATATATAAAGCAAAGAAGGGAGATCAGACAGGACTGGCATACTCCAAAATGGGTCTTCGTTATAAATGGATCATGAAACTCTTTTGACCATCTCTTTACAAACCGAGAGTAGCATTAGCCCTGGCCACGATTGAAGGAGTGGTCCAAGATGGCTGCCTTGAGGTACGCCGGACGCATTATCTATTTCGTCAGAAAGAGCTTCGCGAAATGTAAATCGCTGCGTACGATCAGACAAATAAGAACGAAGCCAATTGACAAAGACAGTAGGAAAACCAAGAACAGTCAACTTGTGAAATAAAATTTTATGATTAATTCAGTACTGAAGTCCGTGAAAATGCACTGTACATGCTCACCATTTTCAATAGCAGAAATGCAGAAATTAGTAAACTACAACGAATTAGTCGAGCAGATTTACATTTTATAAAACCATGTTGAAAAGAGCATAGGAAGGGCTTACAGTGGAAGTACAAAACATTGCATACCAGGGCGTCAAATATCTTACCATTACAACTTAAAGTAGCGACAAGTCTACAGTTAGAGTTGTCGCACTTATTGCCCTTCTTGTGTAAAGGAATAACCAATTAAGCTTCCACTGTTTCGGAAAAACATTACAAATTAAAGATAAATTAAATAAGTAACACAAAACGGAAGCGACGGACGTAACAAAATGTTTTATGAGTGTGGAAGGAACGTCATCCGGACCGCCAGAAAAACTATCATCTGTGCTTGAAATATACTTGGAGACAGGCGCTTCATCGAAAAACAGGTCTTTAGGTTGAAAAAAAGTCAGCGAAAGCTTCGTCAAATGGGTATAATCATTATAACTAATATCACAGTGGTTATCACAGAAGGAAGTTTTAAAGAAGTCACCAAAAAGATTAGCAGTATCTAATGGATTTACACTGTCTATGGCACCGAGTCGCAACGATGAAGGGTATCCATCACAGTTGCTCTTAGAGCTAACAAGTCTCCAAAATTGCTTGGGTTCAGCACGCAGAGCCGATTTCATTCTATATACATAATCGTTGTACGAGTCAGTCAAACACGAAATTTACTGAGCACGCGAATTAGAATAAATTGCGTATTTAGCATTACTGCTTGAGGAACAGAACATCCTCCAAGCCTAGTTCTTTAAATTTTTAAGATGCTTCAAAAAGCTGTTGAACAACGGTTGACAATACGACCTACGATGCAAACGAACAAGTGGTACACAGTGAGTAAAATAAAGAAATAATGTGTCATAAAATGAGTTAACATCTGCGTCAATGTCACGTTCACCCAGCACACTAGTCCAATCACAAGCGGATAACGATTCATTAATTTTATCAAAATCAGCTTTATTAAAGCTATAACAGTAGTTACTAGAAGCATTAAATGATGAAGTTACAGGATCAAAAGACTATATCTAGTGTTGGATGATGACTTATTGCAGGACCTATAGGAGTTAAATAACGCTTAATGGCAGTCCCATTGGGATTGGAAGAAAATACTAGCACAAGTTATTTTCCAGAGTCATTAAAAACGCCACTAGCCTGTGTTAAGCCTGAAGAAATAATGTTGTCAATAAAAGATATGACATTTTAGGGAGTCGCCGAGAATTAAGCCAGCAATTAAAATATCTGAGCTGATGAGCATGGAGAGATGTAAACTGTAGCAATATATACTTTTTTGTGTGAGAGTTTGAGAGCTACACATATAATCTTCAGATCGCTGGACTCAACTAAATCGATTAACATGCATAGAAGGTTACGACGGACGGCACAAAGCACTCCATCTCCAACAGGAGCATTCAAAGACAGACGATGGTGGTCACTGCGAATCACCAAGAGCTCAGAAAGGCAGACTTCGTCAAAACAGGAGTTCGTCGTGCTTGTAAAAATGCGTGACGTCTTGGAGCGAAGACCCGTTACATTGGCATAGTGGATGGAGATTTCGCCAACAAGTTTTTTGCTTTAGCAGAAGATCCAGAGCGCCCGTTTGGAATAAATTCACACACAATAGAATTGTAGGCCATATCTCAGGAGAGAGGACCGCCCGAAACTGATTTTTCGGAACCAAAATCCGACACGTGATGAAATATGTCTAGTAATCTCATCTTCGGTAGTGTTAGGATGTACTTTGGATACGAAGAGACATTTTGTATGCCTGGCTGGCCGCACTGAAATAACATCTCCAATTACAGTCGAAGTATCATTGGTGGAGGCACTATCCGCAACCGAAGCAGACCGCAATATGCCGACATTCGAAACAGAAGCTTTCGTCCCTTCATCAATCACTTCGTCACCAATCGAAGATTCAACGGAAGGGGCTCCCGAAGTTGAAATCCCGCCAATGAAAGTCACACTTGTATCCAGAGAAACCTCATGTCGAACTAAAGAAATAGTTGATGCAGTAGGAATGTTCCTTTGTCTGTGACGATTACGCTGAGGAAATACTCTCAGAGGAGGAAGGAACTAAGACATGTGAATCCTGCTGAGTTGATGAAGACCTTTGGGTCTCAGGCTGTAGATTTTCAGATTTGCGAGACTCTCTTATAGACATGGATTTGTAGTCATATGTTGTTGCCGCAATGGTGTGTAAAGCAAGAGCCATCCTGAGTATTGTAGGATTAATATTAGGCTCTTCTATAGTGAATTCCATGAGCTGCTTGTTAGATGGTAACAATATTCCAGGTTGCATCAGTACAGGAGGTTTGTTGAAGTTTATTTTTATTGGACCGTGTACCACTTCATTCGTATAGCTGGAGGCTACTTCAATGTTTTGGTCCAAGTGTGTCTTCAAGATTATTTCCGTTGTTTTCAGATAGCATTAAACTCGAAGGCGGATAACAACAATTCTCTTCCCGAGCGTTTACAGATAATTGTAGCCAGCAGCCTACTCGAACCTTTCACTAATCGTAGAGAAAAAGTTGCCAGTTACCGGGATGCGTATGTCATTAGCGTATGCAACTCCCTTAAAGACCTCTCTGTCTAACTTGATGCGAATTTGATGCATTACCAGTACCCACAGGACTGGTGATAGCACCCCCTTGTGGTGTACTTCTATAGACTACACTTCTCACAATAGCATCACCTGAGCAGGAACTAATCTTACTGCTGAGAACATTGACTCGATCCGGTCACGTGGACCCTCTTCAACTCCCATCCTTAAATTATATGTATCCGCCGTTCTTCACATTATTGAAAGCCCTCCTCAATATTCAGGAAAGCACCTAGAGTATAGTCTCCATATTCTAGAGATTTCTCAACAACGGACACCACTGCATGTAGTGCCGACTCTACCGATTTCCATTCGGTGTAGGTATGCTAATGCCATACACGTATTATGTGTACCTCTATTAGTCTCTCCAAGACCTTAAGCAAAAAGGAGGAGAGACTGTTGGGTCTAAAGCCCCTTGCACCGATGCGGCCATTCTACCTGCCAAAGGAAAGAAGATTATCCTCACTCCAGGCCAGGCCATGGGCATGAGATAGAGCCCCAGGCAGCTCTCATAAATCGGAACTAGCAATCCTATAATATACCATTCTATTGACTCGCAAAAGTTCCTCCATGGGGATCCCTTTGCCAGTCTTAATGCCTTTTTTAATGAACTTAGACCGTCCTAATAGTGGGACCAGTCTACTTGATCTCCACTGCGCTTCGCTGCATTAAACAACCTTCGCAAGTTTTCCCTAACCCTACCCAGTTCCGCATTCCACCTTGGTGTCTTGGATTTTCCACTAGATCTGGTCATGGGCCAAACTTTCTGGAATGCTTCGTTCAACGCCTCGGAGACAATATCGACAGCAGCTTCCAGTGTGACTCCGTGGTGATTCTTTCAGATGGTTAGACCAACTTGTCACTGAATACATCACAGAACTACTCCCCGTCTTACGAATCTTCCCGAAAGCTTTAACAGGCCTCGCAGAAAATACAACCTCAAAGGATATCCAAGCGTGACATTCTCCAGCTTTATACCACAAAACTTTCCGGACAAGTGACGAGGGTTGGGTCTAGGACCTCACTACTGTTTACCATTCTGAAAGTTGGCGTACTGCGTCTATTATACACTAAAAGCTTACTCTAAAAAAATAGTTAAAAAGAGACTCACACCTCGTGCTTATATCCTTGCTACCCCATATGGCTTGATGGGCGTTAGCATCACACCCAAGTAGAAGTTTGATATTCCTCGCTTTATCAGCCTTTATCATTAATCTCATGTCCATGGAGGGGGTGACGGCTCCTCATACGGCATGTATGCTGAGGCAACCCGGCATTTGTTGGCCCTACCGCTAGCCCCAAAACCACAAGATCCTTAGAGCTGAAATTAGACAGCACCAATGCCTGAAGGTTTTTTCTCGCAAATACATGTTCTTACTTTGTCTGACTATTGACTATAAAATAGACTAAATTCTCTGGGGCCTAGCCTCCGAACGTTGGCCCCGCGGACCAAAGTGGTTCATTGGAGCGAAAAACTGCACTTTATTCCTAATTCATAAATTTTATATTTTCTAACCTTTGACTGGTTTTTCTTTCTGTAAAGACTCTGGAGTACTTAAATCCGATTTAAAAGAAATTTTTAAGTTGATTTGAACGAAGATATGAGGAGAAAAGTCACATAAACATTTATGAATACGAAATTCATAAAATTTTTGTCAACGATTTAGGAAGCTGCAATACCCTCAATTTCTTTCATTGAGTAAAAGTATAATATTAGTTTGAAAGCTCTTGCTGTAGGTATATGTTTAACTGTTATCAACTGTTTTCAATGACATATATTTAAGAATATGATATATTTATAGTTTTTGAAGTTTTGCTTCAGATTCAAAATGAGTCCTTACGGATCCTTCCAAGTTAAATATTCTAAATTTTCGGCAAATTACTCTTTAAGAAACCAGCAACAGTTGTTCCACCCCTCCCTCACCCCCTTTTTTAGAAAAAGACGCTGTTGTGGTCAACAGGATACATGTACCTGGAGTTACGTTGTAACGAACCAGTACATAGCTAGACATTAAGGCAACTATGAGTGAAGTTTTACATAGAAAATTTTTCTTCATATCATTCACAATAGCTTTTTGAATTGATGTTATAAGTGTTGTGTTCCGCGTCTTCCGTGTTCCGTGGGAGAGAGTACGCGTTAGGGTTAAATTTATAAAGTAAAACCACTTATAATCCTTTGTATTATATTGATATTTATTGGAACTGTTTCCTTTGTAATACACCTTTTCTTATGTCAAAGAACGTTTCCTATGGAAAGTCTTTATTCCAAATTCATTTCAACTAGTTTCCTTATAATTAATTTCGTTAATCCTTGAGAGCGTAATTCGTTTAGTAATTCTTAATTCTTAAAATCAACAATTCTTGTAATCACTTTCTTTATATTTCCCTTTTTTGAAGATGCTTTATAAAACTTCCGACTGTCGATTCTTAAATTCGACTTTTCTAGCGATCAGTTTCTTTATATTTCCCTTTTTGAGAAAAATGCTTTATTAAACTTCCGACTCTAAAACTTCTACCGTCTCGTCTGATGGTTCAAAAACAAACTCCCCGAGGTTTGGGCAAATTGCACCCAGGTACCCACGATATCTTACAAAAGCTTTTTTATATTTTTATTGCTTTCTCACGACGCGACGTTAAAAATCGTATGTGAGAAAATGTACAAAAGTTTTGATGCAAGCTATATGCATCTATGCAAAACGGTAATCCGATATGCACTTATGCGCCCGTCTTGAAATATTAATTTTAAGAGGGCGCGAATAATTCTGATAATTGTATGTATGTATGTACATACAATCAGATTGAAGGAAGTAAGTAATGTACGTATGTACAGTGTACATACGGAAAAAAAGTAAGAAGACACTGTGAGTAGGAAAGTGTGCATATCGTGTGAGTGGAATGTGTGTTTATGCTAAATAGCATTTTGTTATAATATGGGAATGCATTTCTAAATGCAATTAAAATTTTGATAGAGTTTTTAATATGAAATAATTTTTCATATTCAGGGTCATTTATGAGGTACATTAATATATTGTATATGATATATTGATGTATTGACCGAATGGTGGTGATTCGGGGCATTGGGCACCTTAGTCACAACATAAGTAAGGCAATGTAGATTCACCAGACACCTTCAACCGCCTACCCGAAGTTCCTACATAACATTTCTAGCAAGTTGAACTGGCATGTTCGGGAGACAGAAAATCCTCCTCCCCCACCAAACCCTGTCTATGAGCTAGTACGTGAAGAACGGAAGATTTTTGGTGGTAGAATAGAATAGAATAGAATAGAATAGAATATATTTCTTTAGTTGTACAAAGATAACAAGATCTTAAACGTACAAAGTGAATTGGAATTATACATAATTAGTAAAATAATTGTGCCACATTAAATTTGGGGAAATACATTAATTTACTAAAAACTAACTTAACTAACTAAGCTTAGCCAAACAAAACTAACGAATACTCATAGGTTTAAGAATAGACTCTATTTTTATTAGTATTATTATGAGGAAAAGAAAAACAATGAGTTAGCAAAGAAAAAAGTTATCAAATAGCTTTAACAATATGTATCCAAGTCGAGCCCCAAATGTTTAGGATAAGTTTAGTGGCAATATTGATTTGTAAAAGATTCCGTTGGATCCTGTTCTCTGTATATTAGCTGGCAAACGATTCCATAAACGAATGCCCTGGACGAAGTAAGAGCGCTCACCATAGCGTGATTTACAACGGGGGATCGAAAGGTTCATGTGCCGGGATGACTGTAGGAAACTCAATCTCTCAAATAGGTATGAGGGCTTCTCGCTGTATATAAGTCTATAAAGGTATTTCAGTCTGTAATTTATTAGATAAGTTTCTATCGGACAACCAAGCAAGGACGTTACATAAGGAGAGATGTGACTATGTCGCGGCAATTTGAAGACAAATCGGGTTACATCATTGAATGCAACCAAGAGTTTCCTACGACAGACTGAGTCGAGAACTGGGAATATCGTGCAGCCATATGTGAAATAGGGTAGCAAAAGGGATTTAGCTAGTCTTACTCGTAAATGATGCATTAGGCAATCGGAGTTCAACCAAAGCTGCCGCAGGCATCCATATATTTTCCTCAGTGTAACACTGACATGATCACAACATGAAAATTTTGAGTTGAGGTGAAACCCTAGACACTTCACAGAATTTACATATACTAGCCTATTGTCGTTCAAATAAATCGGTGGTAAAGAATTCTCATCAATATCACGTCTATAGATCGCCATACAGTTCGATTTATTATGGTTAAGAGCTAAATTATTTTGCTCAGACCAATCATATACACGTTTGAGATCCTCATTTATCCGACTTATGCAATCTTCCACTAAGCCAATTGGTCTGCTAAGGTATATTTGCACATCATCAGCATACAGATGAACGGAGGCATCTGCAATAACATCTGGTAGATCATTGATATAAAGACTAAAAAGCAGGGGACCAAGTATGGATCCCTGGGGCACGCCACAAGAGAGAGGTATACTTCTCGAGGCAACATTATTTGTTTTTACAAATTGGCTACGCCCACTTATAAAACTTTTAATGAAGGTTATTCCCGAAGAAGAGAAGAAGAATTTATTACCCAATTTAGCTACCAATTTCGAGTGATCTATGGAGTCGAACGCTTTACTAAAATCAAGTAGCGCAAGAATAGTCAAATGATCTTCATCAAGGGCCATGTGAATATCCGATGTCACATTCAGCATAGCGGTTTCACAGCTGTGATAAGGACGAAACCCAGACTGCCAGGTTGACAGTAAACAGTTTCTTTTTGTGTAGTTCATGGTTTGCTGGTATACTATTTTTTCAAATACTTTAGCGAAGTAGCATAGAAGGCTAATTGGACGGAAGTCACTTGGAGTACATGCAGAGGACTTCTTTGGAATAGGCACCACCAATGCTTGTTTCCATTGATTGGGGAATTGAGATGTAGTGATACAATGATTGAAGATGTGCGTTAGAATTTTAACTATTGTAGGCGCAATAAGTTTTATAAATTTTGGTTGCAGTCCATCAGGTCCTGTGGCATCTGATTTAATAGTAGGTAGAGTCAGCATAACCTCAACTTCATCAACGCAACGAAAAGCAAAACCATCAGCTGAGAAACCTTCAGGCCAAGGAGACGAGCCCGAGACACCCGTCGGAAAAAAATTATTTAATTGATTTGGGTCTTGATTTATAGCTGGTATCTCTCGCCCATGAATTACTAAGTCACGAATATTTCTCCATAATTTTTTGGAGGGCTGGCTAACATCTAGCTTCTTACAAAAATACGCACGCTTCGCAGATCTTATCATGGAATTTGCCTTATTGCGAACTCGTTTATATCTATTTTTCGCATCAGCTGAACGGATAAGTTTTTATTTACCATATAGGTAATCTCTTTCCGATAATATGTTCCGTATTTCATCTGTGATCCATGGGCATCTCTGCGGCTGAAATCGGCGCGTACGCAAAGGTACGTGTCTATTAAACAATTTGGTCAAAGTATGTGAAAGGATGCCTACTTTATCATCTACAGAATTAGTTTCGTAGACGCTGCTCCAGGAGAGTTCCTGACACTCCGCTAGAAGGCGATCGTTATTTATACTTTTATAATCACGATACACAATGGAAACATATTGAGGAATTGGTATAAACTTCAGGGAGTAAGTTAAAAACAGAAAGTCATGATCAAAATCACATGGTGGGCTGATTTGGTTGTGAAATAGAATTTTCTCAGTGTCTACAGTAGCAATGTAGTCAAGTTGGGATGGGTGAGTTGAATTAAAATAGGTTGGTAACTCATTAACTACCTCCAGATTTAATGTTCTGTATAGATACATTAAAGTATCTCTCATGGAGTTGGAGGTAAAAGCATTTACATTCATATCGGCACGTGTAATAAATGGAATCCTATAAGCCAGTACATGAAGAACGGAGAGCTATTAGTAGTACGTGAGCAACGGAAACCACTAGTTGGTACGTGTACAACGGAAGTCCTGCTCAAATTAGATTTAGATAGTACACACAAAATTTCACTAATATATACTTATTTTATATTTGTAATAGGGATGCAAGACATAAAGGCACAAATTGAATTCAAGTTAGCTGTTGTCATTTAGACCCCATACTCCACTGAAGCTAACAGAAAATTCCGACGTTTGTTACTAACCGAACTATCGGCGCCCGAGCAAAATTCTCCGACTGAACAACCGACCGCACAAGGTTTTCAACGAATTAATGCAGATGAAAGGTGATATCAAGTGAAGGCGGGTTTTAATGTTTTATTTCTTCATGCTCTGTATAAAATGCCGTGCTACCTGATATTTCAGAGGAAATTACTTGAAATTTCTACCTATGTTATTTCACTACTAAATGTTTCTGTGAGTGTCATTTATGTTTGTTACTAGAATTTATAAGAACGTTTTGAGCTATTGATGGAATTCTTGGAAGAAAATTAAGTGTTGTGAAAAAGTTTAAGATGTGGGTTAATTATATGTTAAAGACAAGTATGGCGAGAAAACTATGCAGAATTTATTTTATTAGAATAGGGCGGACAACATTACGATAACTTCATTACTGAGGGACAAAAGGACTTTGGGCTAAATCTTCTTAAGGATTTTTAATTAAATTTAGTGCTCTGATCAAAAACAATATCATTATGTATTGGAGCGATTAGTGCGGAGTTACGAAAAGTGGGTGCATTCAGATTTTAGGTTACCCAACGAAATTGTGCAATTCATGGAACCAACAACTTTTACGCGAGCAGCAAAATGTTGAAAAACATTTAACGATACGTCTAAGAAAAGTAAACAAAATTAAGTGATAGGTCTACACTTGCTAGCAGCTCATAAAGCTGGAAAAATAAAACATTTGTACGACTTAGCTGCAGCAATCAAATATTTGGCTTATCCCACGATAAGCCATATACGGTACTAAGCTTGATAAAGAAAAATAATCCCGTGAAAAAAAAGGCTTCCTGAAGATGCACTATCTATGATATTTGATCGAAACGACAATATCTGAATATATCACAATTCTCAAAAGCTTCCAACTGTAAGAAATTCTCAGAAGCGAATGCTTTCAAGAGAATATTGGCGCCAGCATCAACATCAGATCCTTTCAAACAGAGAAAAATTGCTGTTCATTTTGAGGGAAAGCAATAAACACGCATGAATTGGTTTACGACAAGGAACCGGCAGGACAAGGTGATCAAGGTTAAAAGGACGATATAGTTATCGTCGGACGACACAGAGAGATACACGAGTGTTAAACCATGAGTAAAATAAAAAGCTAAAAATATTTAAATTTGTTTTATTCTTTTGTACGTAAGAAAATTATACAACTAAGATAAAGTCCCTTATTATCAATATATTCGCTTGCATACCAGAAGGCGAAAGTTTTACACAGTACCTCTTCAGCATTTTTTAAGTCATACAGCTAAAAAATCTTGAGTTATCAAAATGAAATATTTGATAAATTTGACGAAAGCAACAAACAGCTGAACTAAATTTACTTTGTTCTTGGGGTAAGGAATGTTCTTCGGGATTTTCCAATAATAGTCAAAAGTGAAAATGATGGCCAAAGTGGCGATCCCAGGTTGTTTATAATATCCCTAAGTCCTTTATGAATTAATGATGACGGTGAAGGTCCAAATCGTATTATTTGGAATAATAGCACTCCACTAACTGAGAAAAAGAGATTTGACGACCAGATTGAATATTAGAAGCGCGCAAAAAATTGTAAAAAGAATAGAATTGATCCTGTCAAATCGAATTGTGAATCTTCGGATGTGTTTCAGCCAGCCATGAATTCCTCAGAACCTATAATTTCTTCTTTAGGAAACAAGGTCAGATGTTAAGTTAAAAGTAAAAATTATTTTATAAAATTGAAAACTGCGTTAAAATAAATTTTGTAGTCAACAAAAAATTTCGGTATTTGAAATTTAACAATTGATGCAGTTTTTTTGAATTTTGAATGAAATAAAATTAATATATCTATAAACTGAAAAAAAGTACGAATTGGTAAACAAAATATCTGTTGAAAAATTTCTCTTTCTGTCAATCTCAATTATGTTAAATTTCATTGCAATCCACGCATAAGGGAATAAAGAGTATTTTTTGGCTCCAATGAAATACTGTATTGGCCAACGGCTCCTGCATAAGCGCCACATCTGCGCCTCCCTTATTTAGGAGCATCATTAATTTGGCTGAAGCAGCCTTACTACTATGAAAGCTGATTTGCACCACCTTGATCTCCGCAGATTTTATTTCTCTTAAAAAGCCTGAGAAATACCTCTCCCACAGCAAAATGGAGCTTCCCCTGTCTTTTGTTGATAATGGGCACCGAACCTTCGTCCACCAAAACCACAAAGCCTCTTCCACCATCTCTAGGTTCCTCTTCCTTTACCATCTCACACTCCCCAATCGGGGCGTCAGGATTTTGTATCTGTGAGACCCTTAACAGTTTGCTCCTGTCAATCTCCATATTTGGAATCACCACACGACCTTTTCCTCTGTCAGGAATGTCGTGCGGCGGAACGAGTGCTAGCGTGGCTCCTTCCCACGGCACTTCCAATTCCGACATCGCTTTAATAGCAAAGTCAATTGTGGCTTTATCTCTGTATTCCAAGACCTGTGATTAATCCAAGATTTGTTAAAAGCCGACGCACTTAGCGAGGCGCTGCTAGCACATGCCGGATGACAGCGATCGATTGAGATATCTCCACTCTCTGCCATTGCTCCTCATCAGTATAGCGCCCATCTCAACCCGATAACCCTCAATTCCCAACCTCTTTTTCCTTTTCTGCCAAGGCTGTGCTACAGCATCATAAATCATAAGGTATTCCCTGAGCTCTGGCAACATCTTAAAAAGAAAAAACAAAAAAGACTTACTTTCCGCGTAGTTTACTTTTCGTAAGATTTTTCTTCTTTTTATCTTCTCTCTTTTCTTTAAACTAGAGCTCCTATCTTCTGCAGTAAAATCTTTCTGCAAAATTCTTCTTTTATTTGCTCTGCCAACATTTTCTCTTCTCTTTTATAATATCTTCTATCTTCTTTTTATAATGTTTTGCTTTCTTCTATTCTTGTCGTTTCAACTTAACCATTTTTTCTATCTTTTAAAATCTTCTTCTCCTCTACAATCCTTTTCCCTTTTAAAATCTTATTCTCTTACCAAATCTTCTGAATTCTTGCACAATGGTACCTTCCAACTGGTAGCAGACACCTTTTTGAGAATCGTTGGGGTCGCCAGTTGAAGTTCTTCATAATTCTTTCCTTTGTCGAAAGAATATCTTCACAAGTGTATTTTTAAATTCCAAATTCTAAAATTTAGCAAATATTTGTTTTTTGTATGTATATTTCGTTTTTGTTTTAAATATATTTTTATTTCGATATCTTTTATTTTGTAGTGAAAATATTGCTCTTTGGCCTATTTTTTATAAATTAGCTTATATTAGATTGGTGGAGGGGTGTGGAGGCGTTTGCCTCGCATTCACTGCGACCTGCAAGATCTATTGTGAGCCCCCGTTCAATTTACTACTTTTCTAGATTTAGACTGTTAATAAAGCCAAGAACCATTCTGGGGCTCAGTTCCACACGTATTTTGGTATAAGAAAAGCATGTTCAAAGTGGAGTAATCTCCGCCTGGTAAATGCTTCACATTTTCAGAGCAGGTGCTCCGAGGTTTCGTGTGCATCCAGACAGAAGCAGCAGAATGAAGTCACAATGAAGCCCATTTCATATAGGTGATACTTCAATGAGCAATAGCCTGAGAAGAGTTTTGTAAAAATTTCGATCTCTGTTCTCCGAAGCAGTAGGATTTTTTTGTTTTTCTGCCAGATTTGTCGATAAACATTTTTGCCTGCCGAAGTCCTTGCACTTTATCCCAATAAAGGGATTTTGGTTTGTTCTCCTAGATATTCAAGGTAGCTCTGAGGTGATACTTTGAAAGTGCCACAAAATGACCAGGTTTCTACTCCTCTTTTGGCTAGCCCGTCAGCAATTTCATTACCTTTATCGCCCTCATAGTATCTGGATATGAGGATAGCTTTGTTTCTCCTTGATAAATTTTAAAAGTTTGTAAATACTTCCAAGCTATCCTTAACTTAATAGTGTACGAGAGGATATTAATGGTTGATCCATTTATGACTTTTTTAATGCAGGTATTGGCGCATTCTTCTATGGATAATACCTCGTCCTAGAATAGAGTAGGAGTAGAGCACATAGCTTTGGCTATATACATTCTGGGGCCGTATACGCCCAGTCCAACTCCACGTTATGGAACCGTACGTAAACTACACAATCGACTTTTGTTTAAAGGACTGTTTAAAGGAACGCCATTGTTGTCGTTCTCACCACGTCAAATAGTCTTACAAAATCAGATGTAGTCGTCACTTGCTCGAAGCATATCTGCTTTAAGGTACTTAAGTGACCAATCAAATCATCACGCTTGATTTGTTTCTCCTTTTGCAATCTAATAGCACTGGATATCGCTTCCTTTTTCAGCTGCAAATGCAGAGGTGGAAGGTCTAATAAGCCTTCGTTGGCTGCTGTGGGACAGGTCCTCATGGTACCAGTTATTCTTAACAAATAATTTTTTAATTTTTACAAACCAAAATGACTTGATATGTATTTTTCGATAATTGTGTACCGTGGCATGTGTCTGTGATTTGAAACTTTTTGAAAGTTTTCAGTCTGTTTAAGACGTCATACTTAAATTGATTTTTCACAGTCGGTACAAATATTAGACCGACAAATGTAAATAAACTTATTATTAAAAAACAAAAAAATAAGGGAAAATTGCAACAAAACTTTAATCAAGATATGTAGTTCCCGCTACAACTACTACCTCAAGGCTACCTGCCTAAGTTGGTACCTCGACAGCTACTCCAACTACGACCCTCGAAATGCGCTGTGAAGGAGGAATAAAGTTTAGATTAACTTACATGCTTTTGTAGGAAGTTATTTAAAGTGGTCTTGATTTACCTGGGGCTCCTAAATGAGCGCCAGCCTAAGTTTATCCGACACAAGTCTCCTTCTAGGCACGTCTGATGCCACTTTATCATGATGCAGATTTATCTGGAAGCAACTTAGGTGATCACTGGAAATTACTAATCTGGATATTTATGGCCGTTCTCAGCTTTGGCGATGCTTCCTTTAGGATTTTGTTCTTGGCCGGTTTGACAGGAATAGGTGGGCTTCTTCTTAGTCCCTGTGGACTTCTTTGCAAAGTCCCCGGTTTGCATTTTACAGTCGCGACTGTATCTCAAGTTGACCCTGAAAATATAAAATTAATTAATTCAATTTCAATCTTATTCAAAATTTATTTTCCCTCAATATAGTATAATGAAATCCAGTTAAACATAAGTTGCATTTTATTATTATATTCGCATAATATGCATACTTACCTACATGCAGGATCTTCTTCTACTTTTTGTACATTCATACATACAATTATTCTCGCCATTTAAAAATTAATATTTTAAGACGGCGACAACTGCATATCAGATTTCGTTTTTCTTGATGCATTTGCATTACATCAAAAACTTTTTCTTATTTTCTCAAGTCCGTTTTGCAACGTCGTGATCTTACTTATTCGGTTTAATACAGTGTTGTGCCGTGTGCAGTAGCCACATCGCCCCAATCTGACCCTCCATGTGGAGTGTCGTTATTGCAGTGCAAGCAAACACGCTTAACTGGAATGATCTATTCTGTGAGGAAAATCTTATGAATAATTAGACTCTTTAATACGTTTACTTCACTGTCTCATACAAGACTCCCTTCTAGATTCTAGCGCTGACCACCGGTCTATTTATAATCTACAAATTGTCCAGCACTTTCCCAAAGATTCACCGAACCTAAAGTTGTTTATGTCCATACTTTATAGATGTCGTTTGTCCTTTTCTATTACTCGTAAAGCAGGCCATACACGATTCATTTTGTCGTTGTTTTACGGCAAAACCATGACCAAATGGAACGTGTGTCGCCAACATCACGTTATGAGGTTCGGATGTCTACTAAAACCAGAATTCTGGCCATATCGGAAATTTTTCTCAAAACGTGGATAAAACGTGGACAAAGCATTACGTAAGTGGTGATTGCCTCTAAAACGTGGTTTTGCTCGTTCATAATTCTCTTAGTAAAAAGTAAGTAAGTGAACAAATAAGCATGACTTTAGAGCTATGTCTAGAGAGTTTTTAGAAATATTTATCTTAATTTATAAATCCAATCCGTATCTTGTATTCTCTAGAGAGTGCTTTGTAAATTGTCAGACCGGTTTCCGGGATTATTTTTCCTAAAGATATAATTGTAGTAAATTCATGTCCTCATAGATTCTACCGGTGCACAGAAACGCACTCAGAGTGGCAGTTAGACGCTCATGTGGCGTTATTGCTACTCTCATAACAGTTTCTTGACGTTTATTATCATGAGCTACAGCCTGTAATAACTGCATTAAATCAATCGTCTGGCTCAAGCTTTAGAAGCCATCCATTTGCTCATTTCTTTTTAGCTTCAGTCGCTCTTTCGGTGGTGCTTTTTCATTAGTTGTAGATGTCACTATAATATGACGACAAAACATGGTGAAGTTTTTACATATGTGGGGCTTTTTCTTTACCACATCTTATATCGACTAAAATGCGGTTTTAAAACGACCCAAAACGGATCGTGTATGACCCTGCTTAATACGTTTCTCCGAAAGTTGGTTATGTCCGTACTTAATTAATCATTTCACGCGTAGTATACATTTCCAATAGATGTCGCTCGACCTTTTTTATTGCACGTAATAATATGTACAAATAGAATGGTCTGTATACACGAAAACGTATACTTCGCTCTAAGAAAATGTAAAGCCGGTCCCACAAAATGCGCGCGTTTGTCGTATATTTGGCAAAGCGGCTAATTTGACGAGGGGTGTGTGAACTACAAAGAGGAATATTTTACATTTGTGAGCTTTAGCAAAAGTTTGTAATGCACCCTTTTTCTGCGTCATTTGTGTATGCATTTATTAAACAAATATTTTCTGTGTCTCTCTATTTGGCGAGATATGTGGGAGCTAAATGTAGCCAATATTTGTTATGTGTGTGCTTCCCACTGAAAATATGAAACAGACGATTATTCTTGTGCACACTTTGTGGCGCATCAGGAAGAAATCCATATTGCGCTTAAATATGGAATGGTCAGATGAATTGATTCTTGAGTTTATAAGGATTTATGATCTAGAGCCTATTATATGGAATCCCAAAAATCCCCAACAAAAAAATGGAATTTCTGTACCTGATACGTTGAGGAGAAGTGCAAGTTCTATGAGCAAAGAATATGCTGTAGCAGAACTTAAAAAGAAGAAACATTCCCTGATGCCAATTTTTCGCCTGTCTGCAGGAGAAGGTGACTTCGAAATCAGGGGCAGACGATGCTTACAAACCGAATTGTTTTTACTATCAAGATATGGCAAAACTTTGGAGAGATAGGACAGTTTCGTGAAACTGTCTACAGAAGCCAAATATCTAAGGGTGACAGCTAATCTTTGTTCTACAGAAATTGCTTTCCTCCAGTGTATGTCTGCCTTTTTTATATATGGCCCAATTCGCTGCAGACATTTTACAGATAAAGGGTTTTCCAATAAGAGGTGTTATTTTAATTAACCCGCTATTTCGGTAGATGTTACTTTTGGAGCTGTTTTTTTTACATTTGACAAGTAGAAACTACGCCATTAATAAAAATGGAACGATACACGATTCAACAACGCATTGAAATTATTAAAATTCACTATAAAAATGGTGAAAATGTGGCAGAGACGGTTCGTAAAACTCGAACATTTTTTGGTCGTCGTGAAGCACCTTGTCGGACCGCAATACAGAAATTGGTAGAAAAATTCGAGCTGTCGGGACAACTTAGTGAAGTGAAGAATAAAACCCGTGCACGTCGCTCAAGAACAGCCGAGAATATTGCTGCTGTAGCAGAAAGTGTTGAAGAAAACCCAGCTTTGTCCATTCATTACACCGTATTTTGCATAAAGATTTGGGTCTTAAGGCTTATAAAGCTCAGTTAACACAAGAACTCAAGCCGGCCGATCATCAGCAACGTCGAGTCTTTGCTGATTGGGTCCTTGAAATGCATGAAAATGATCCGGAATTCCATCGAAAACTCATCTTGAGTGATGAGACCCATTTCCACCTCGATGGCTTCGTCAACAAGCAAAATTGTCGCATCTGAGGCTCGGAAAACCCAAGAGTTATTGCTGAAAAGCCTCTCTATCCTCAACGTGTGACTGTTTGGTGCGGTTTATGGTCCCGCGGGGTCATTGGACCTTACTTTTTCGAAAATGAGGCTGGAGCAACAGTTACCGTGAATGGATTGCGCTATCGACAGATGATTAATGATTTTTTATAGCCGGAATTGGATGATATTGATCTGGATAACGATTACTTTCAACAAGACGGCGCTACGTGTCATACAAGCAACGAAACCATTGATCTTTTACGGGAAAAGTTTCCGGACCGCGTTATCTCTCGAAGAGGTGATCACAATTGTCCACCAAGATCTTGTGACTTAACACCTTGCGACTTCTTCCTTTGGGGCCACGTGAAAGAGAATGTCTACGCCAACAGGCTAGCGTCGATTCAAGACCTCAAAGATGGAATTCGTGAGGCTATCGAGGACATAAGGCAGCCACTTTACGATTTGGTTATGGAAAATTTCATGAAAAGGATATGGTCCTGTAGGCGTGGTCGTGGTGGTCATTTGGCTGATGTTATTTTCCATTATTAACGGCATACCTTCCTCTTTATAATAAAATAAAGATCCGATCATTTATCTCAAAAAATGGCATTTATCTTTGAATATCAAAATAACACCTCTTATTGGAAAACCCTTTATTTTCAAATTTTCCAGATTACTCTCGTTATAATTCCGTTATCATGTCCTATTGTACTTTAGTTATATTTTGTGCTAAAAAAGAAAAGGATTTACATACTTGTTTCGGCTTCTATTCAAGGACACCATCCACCACCTTCGTTTTCGTCTTCTTATTTTTGTTTTTAATTGCAGGAATCCACACATCATAAAAACTGCGGCTGCACTCTCCATTATGGAATACGAGCTGCACATGTGAGACTGATTTCTGCACAAAGAATAGATGCATAACTCCGTGTAGAAATTTGACGAATGTACGAGGAACAAATAGTACACGCAGAAAATGTTCGCCTTATACATTTTTTCAAACAGAACGACAGTGAGAGACGCAGATATTTGTACAAATGCACACATTGTGTGGGACTGGCTTAAGCAACTACGAGTTAGAGCAGTATGGATATTATCACGCCTATGCGACTCCATTAAAGAGCCTTCTACAAATTTCCCGTACATTGATCTAACGTTTTCAAGCTGTGATTTTACTTAAGGTGTCTGATATCTGAATTGAAAATAACTTCTGGTCTCTACTTACTTTGACTACAACTATCGTAATAAGACTCGTGAAAAATATCACCGTTCTTAGAGGGAAACATATTCTTAACAGGAACCTGCAAAACACAAACTGCCAATAAATTGAAATTATTAGATCGAGTTAAAGTGACCAACCCAGGTGTCCAGTGAGAAACACGATAAACTGAGGAGGGTGGGTTGGGAAAAAAGTGCAGAAGTTTAGATGGTGTGACATTAATGATTCTTTCTTTACATTTCATTCATCACCAATATACACAGCCTCTGAATAATACCACTATGATGAAAATTTAAAATATGTTTCACAGACCCTCGTTAGAGTTTCCATAACGTTTGTTTCCTCCACTTCTAATGCGAAATTTCCGAGTTAACTACATAATACTTTTCCTGCAATAAACACACTAACATCAATTTTTAGCATTTAGTTTAAAATTATCTATGAAACTCTCTACAAAAAAATACCATCGCCTTTGCATTCTTTAAACACTGTTTTAAACACATCCAATGAAAATTGCATGAAAAGTTTTTTCACAGGAGAAAAATCCATGCCCTTAGATTTTCTCTTATCCTACTTTACTTCTTGACATAGCTGTACAATGCATCAAAAGGTATTCAAATAAAAGCCCGTTCTGGGCTTAAAGGATGAGTGACCTGAATATTCAAGAGAATTTATAAAAATAAAACTTTGTCTTTATATTTCTACTAGCTATGTACCTGTTATGTATGATGTCCTCATTCTTTAGCAATTTATAAAAGTTATTTTGCAAAGTAATTTAATTTTAAACGATAATACAGAACCCGCAGAATTTATCTACGCATCGGTCGTGAAAGGCTGGAGATTTTATTTCATCTTAATAACTTCTTGAGTGCATTTTTTCACTGGCTGAAAGTGGAACAAGGACTTCTCTATATTCTTCTGGGACTGCCTGTAGAATAGTTCATCATTTGTGGTTCATTTACTCAGATTTAAAGAACTAAATTGTAGAATTCAAGTTATTTGGAACTGCTTGAAGCTAGTTTCAGTTTCATATTTCCTCCACCCCATTAGTATCGAAAAAAGGGTTTTTTGAGTCGTGGGTCCTTTATTTCATTAAAGATTGTCCGTTACTTGCTTGACGCTACACATCACAAGCCACTCGAACATTTTTTGGTGCTTTGATTATATCTTACGAAGTCGGATTGCTTAGTATATATACTATATATATATGCACAAGGAATGCTAGATTACATGTTAAATACCGAACCACATAAATAATAGATAACAATTTTTTTTTTTTTTTAATTTGCAAGATTTAATAAAGAAGAGGGAGCAAAAATGTTTTATAAATACAGGAAAAACTTATGTACAATATACATGTAAGAGCAGTTGGTCCCTTCGCCCTTAAAATTTACATAAAAACAGGGTTTCTCTGTGGAAACATATAATTTTACTCGTGAAACAGAGCCGTAACAAAAGCTGACGGGCACCGCCCGTGGAAAAAAACATTTTTACTGCGGGCGAAAAAAATAATATTACCAATACATTTTCATTTGACAAATATATATTATTTTTGAGTTATAACTGTTTATTTAAATAAATTTTGTTCTCTATTTGAATTAACCCACTTCACAAGGCCGAGGCTACAAAAATTTTTTGAAAATATGGACCAACAAACGTTAAAGAAACAAGAACTAGAAAAATGTGGTGACTGGATTGTTTTGAATCAAAAGATGATGGCCCCTGTATGTCAACCAAATAAAAGCTTCTTCCACCAATTTTTGAATCGGTGTTGTTGTGGTAAATGAATATTAATATTCCTAAAAAAAGCCACTTTTGGATTTGGTCCAATCATTTAACGCCTGTAGCCTCAAAAAATTTTATCTATGTAAATGTTGAAATTGTGCTCCGAAATTTCTGCATTGACGATAGCTTCATATGAACGAAATTTTATCAATGAGAGGATGATTGTCGAATGCGGCTATTTTGTCAATCGAAAAAATAACAGTCATTCTGAATTTCGTGAATAGTATATAAACTAGTTCGTGGCGAAAAAAGCTAGAAAAGTCCATCTATAAAATCATGCAAATAGGTATTTCTATCGAATTGATTCACATGAATGTTTTTAAATGTACGTTACTCGCAAAAAATTAATATCTTTTGTATGGCTGTTTTATTATAATTATCAATTGTTTCTCAACCTTGTTCAGTCAGCTGTTAGACAACGTCAGAACAATTTTTTTGTTTGCTATCAGAACTAGCTTAACAAAAGATCGCTATAGTGACACGTTTAATAGATAAACCCTTAACCCCTTGTTTTTGCAAATGTTTTGCAGCCGCTTAGACATTCAATTGCTCTTTCACTTACTTAGACGGTCTAATATTATAACAAAAACAGTGCCACTGCTTCACCACATTTGGAAAAATTCCGACATTTTTTAATATTTGTGTACTTTCCTTAGATATATATGCTAAGCGTTCACGCTGGTTGGTAGTAATTTTCATCAAGTTATTGGTAGCAACATTAACGGACGAAACGGTGTCAATTGTATTGAACAAGTCAAAAGTATTTGTATCTGTTTCTCAATTTCACATTTGTTTTAAAAGTACACATAGGTATTGCATAGCTTTGAAAGCCTCGTTGAACCCCTTTGATAAAAAACAAATTTTTCTATGCGTTTGTCAAAATAAAAATGATATGGTGCTAAAAATAATACCAAAAACTTTGTAAAACAAGAGGAAATGTTATAATTGGTCTATGATCAATAATATTATACCCCAGATGAAACCATTGACATCTTCAGGTAACAATAGCTAAATTTCATTTAAATATTTTTAGATGTACATTCCGCGGCTGATTATTTGCAAATTCGCAGCTAACCTACATATGTGTATTATCGTATATATTTATAGCTCGTACATTTATCCACAACCTGTGGACGCGCCCTATAGCTAACATATATGGCCAAGGGATAAATTTGAAACAAAAACAAACAACAATAAGTAAAAAACCTAGAATCGGTAGGACCAATTCTTATGATACCATGGATGAATGCCCGTATATAATTTCATATGGTCGGTCAACCATCTGTGCAAGTTTGATTTCTGAAGTTGTTTTTCGTATATATTTCTAGAACGGTTCGTCAGAGAGTATAAACAATTATAACCAATTTTAAAGAATTTCACATTCTAAAGAGCTTTCTAGTAGAATGAAAATATCTAGGACTGATCGTTTTCACAGTTTATGTAAAAACCCTAATTTTTAATATGGCAACACCAAGAAGGGGTTGCCGATTTAGTCCATTTTAGAAATTTTATTTGTTATTCTATGAAAACACCGTGTACAAAATTTAAACACTCTGCGTAGACGCCTTCCCAGACAGTGCCCAAATATATAGTGCAAGACGAAATTTTTGTATGGCAACCCTGCGAAGTAGTTACCCGATTTGTCCCATTTTCAACTGAACACCACCATCTTTGTTTTTTTATTAAATTCAGCTAAAAATATGCCATTTCTGTTCTTTTTTTAACTTACTCAACTAATATTGCGAAATAAAATATCCAAAATATTTTTATAGAAACCACTGACCATAAGTAAGACCGTATTTCAAAGAAAGAGAAAAAATATGCAGCTACATTTTTATTTGATGTTCTATAACAATCTAGGTCTGTTAAAAAACACAGTATAGTTATCACGCATTTTGGCGGGAAAATCGTTAAAATTTCAATAAATTAGGAATCTGTTTTAGAATTATGACTTTGACGTCCTACAACTTTCCTCGGAAGGTGACAGGAAAGGAATTGGAGACTAATTCGAAAGCTTATATGGTTTTCTATAATCTGAGATAAATTTCACCTTGATAGAGTGTATACTAAGGAAATTACAGGATGTAAACTGGAAAAACTACTAAAAATCTTAAACCACCTACCGTCTAAACTATGCGTCTTCCCCCCCCCCCCACCATCTCTCCACATCGTCACATGCTTGTCTCTACCTCAACTATTAAAGCGTTGATTTAAAGGAACACCCTGTATATACAGAGTGTCCCAGACAAATCTATAATTACATCGCCAAAATCTCCTTGCTATAGTCTGTTAGTGGTTGTTCCAAAGAAGCCAAGACAAAATTGGGAAAAGTTAAGTTAAGTAAAGTTACAATAAGAGGCAGTTTTCCCATTGTCACGCATTGAGGCTATATTAGACCAACTAGCCATGCGCGTTATTTCAGTACTTTAGATCTGACCAGTGGGTATCATAAAGTGCCGGTAGCAAGAAAAGATAGAAAAAAGCTGCTTTTAGCACAGCTCACGGGCATTTCGAGTTTAACAGAATGCCCTTCGGACTTACATGAGCACCAGCCACCTTGCAGGCGCTAATGAACTATATATTGGCTGGATTACAAGGATTTATATATTTTATCTACTTATGTCGTGTCCCAGGAGCAATCAAACCAATAAAACGAAATCTATTAAATTAATTTCAATTAGAAACAAATACACTTATTTGAATGAAAACACTTGACTTTCTTTAGAATCATACAAATATTTATTTATGCGAGAACTGACCCAACTTAATAATTCAAAACAATCTAACCTGAACTCAAACTTCACACTACCATGATGACTGGTAATAAACGAGCACTCGCCAGACCAGTCATTTGTCCTTTATGCCCCCATATTCGGAAGTAAGCCTTGCTCACAACGCGGATATGTAAACAAACGACACAACCTTGTCGTTTGCTTTACCGGTTACAGCACCTGACTCGCTTAGTAGTAAGCAATCGCTTTACATAACAATTACCATGCGAGGTTAGTTGTCATCGTAATCGTCGATTACTCCACTAGGCGCTCGTCGCAGCAAGCTGTTGAGCTAATCAGCGAAATAACCGACAAAAGCAGAGCAATAATATGCGAGGTTACTGTTTATTATTTCACTAAAATGCATCCTTGGATGCTGGAAGAATCCTTCTTAATTGGGCCATAACATCCCTCCCCCCTTGGATAAACTAATTTCCCCAGGGAACTAGATCTGGAGAGTGCAATAGTCTTAAAATTGAAATTATTTTGATGTCTGTTCGGTTCAAAATTTTTTTACATTTTGTGTTACATATTTAAGTTTTTCTTATTATTTTCATTTTACATCTTTTCTTTCACATTTAGTTTCTTTCTTATTTGCATCTCATTTATTTTTATTGTGTTTCTACGACATATCTGTATTGGTTTCTATTTTATTTAACTTCTTCTTAATCTTTAACTAATATGCCCTACTTTTTTTCATTCTTCTATTATATTTCTTGGTCAAACAAAAAAAACATTTTATCTGTTCTGATTTACTTAACTTTAACTAATTAGCAAAAAATTTTATGACTACATATTCGCGTATTTTAAACACAAAGTTTCCTCTTTACAATATACTTCCTTATACACTTAATATTGAACATTTTTGCAACAACTACTTTCTTAACATAAAATACAGCAAAACTGCTAAAATATACTAGTGCTGAATAAAGAAAGTTATATTTTGGTTTATTGTTTTAAACTGTCGCCTTCCAATTGCTTCTTTCTGAGCGTACCCGGAAGCACGAGCAATTGTCTACACAACATAAAACGCGTACATAATATAGGTTAAAGGTTTGTTAGGCGTAGAAATTAGCAAGTGTTCGCATTATTATTTTTATTAATCCTTCCAATAATAAATAACTTATTACAATGAACGCTTAATTTTAATTTTGACAGTGACGCCCAATATACTCTTGTTGTGGATAACACTACTAGTACCAGAGGTGACGCCTGAAGAAAAATTAACCAAACCCATTTTAAAACAAGAAAAAAATCTAGAATTAGTCTAAGATCAATTCATATGATACCCGTATAAAATTTCGTATGGTCATCGATCTAGGCAAGTTTGATTTTTGAAGTGGTTTTTCGCATACATTTCTAGAACGGTTCGCCGGACAGAAAAATTAAATAAAACCAATTTTATATGATTTGATATTCTGAAGAAGTTGTTAGTACAATAAAAATATTTAGGACTGATCGTTTTCACAGTATATGTAAAAAACCAAAATTTTTATATAGCAACAACAAGAAGGGGTTGCCCGATTTAGTCCATTTTGGAAATTTTAATTTTTATTACTATAGACCAAATTTCAGCTCTCCAATTCGACGCGTTCCCAAGCAGTGTCCAAATATATAGTGGAAGACGAAATTTTTTTATGGCAACCCCACGAAAGAGTTTTCCGATTTATCTTATTTTCGAAGTTAATTTTGCTTTTATTTTTTAAAGTTCGTGTACAAAATTTCAGCTCTCTATGTTAACGAGCTCTCGAGTTATGGTCCGCACAGACGGACATGCAAAAATCAATATGTTTTTTAATATTATGCGTGGGAGTCCAATACATTTTGCTCTACCATCAGTATGTGTGTTACAAATGGAATGACAAACTTAGTATACCCTTTAGATTTCATTTGGGGTATACAAAGTGAATGCTTTTGAAGCTAGCGTCCAATCGCCTGTCCTTCCAGTCTGGCTCTGAACTGGGTTATCATTAAATGCAAGTCTCGAGTCTGAACAGTCGAAAGACAATCAGCTTAGGTGCCCGCACCAAGTCACACCGGTTGGGGTCGCATCACAGGCAAAGCCTGCTGCAGTTAAACAGCTTGCCGGTGCAGCTGAGGCAATAGAGGCTGTCACTGGGCCGCCCCTATCTAGGGAAAACCAGGCGATGGCCTTTTGTCACAGTGTACCGGTAGTCCCAGGGAGGAGTGCTACGATGAGGTCCTCATCAAATCCGTCCATCTCTCGAGATTTTCTTATCGGACGATGATGAAACTCTCACGGAGGACACCCTGGCGGAAGAGGAAAGGTTAGGCTAGCGATAAGGATGATTCAGATTAATCTCCATCACATTAGGGCGGCAACAGCAGCCCCTCTTTTCAGACAGCGCGGCTATAACACTCGTTCAGGAACCATGGACCATTAACAACATGATTCCTGAACGGGGAAAGACACTCCAGGTGTTTACTGCCGTGTTCCAGGTAGGCATAGAACCTGCATTATTGCAAATAAATGCTTAAACCTTATCTATTTCTCAGGTTAATTTTGAAGACATAACCACGATCTTATGGGAGAGGTCAGCAGAAAGAAGGTTGAAGGGATTAGTTCTATCGTCTCTCTACCTTCCCTTCGACTCGGATCAACCACCACCATCTATGGAGATGGCAAACAGCGTCGGCTTCGCGAACAACAGCGACCTGGAAATATTAATCGGGTGAGATGCTAAGTCCCATCACACGATAGGGGTACCTAATACCAGAGGTGAGTCACTTCTTGAATTTCATGTTATCAATAACATGCATGTACATAACAAGGGCAATGAACCAACCTTTTTAACATGTAGTCGAAGGGATGTCTTAGATCTAAGTCTCGCAACTAGTCATCTAACATCGTATGTACTCAACTCGAGGGTTTCGGAAAGGGTCTCACTCTCCGATCAGCATTACATAAGCTTCGAGTTAGATATGACGATTGATAGCCGAATGGCCTATAGAGACCTTACCAGAACCAACTGGGAGCTTTTCAAACACGTGCTCATTGAAAGGCTCACCAATCTAACTGCCGCTCAACAAACTTCTATATCTAATATAGGAGAGTTGAAAATTACCACCGCCTTAACCCAATACTTTGAGGACTCGTGTCTGATTAGGAGGGCCGATTTGAACTCTGCTTCCCCCCCATAGGATCACGAGCGAGCTAAATAATCAACGCACAGGCTATAAAATAAAGCCAAAAGATAAAATGGGGCAAACGAATGGTTAACTTACCAAAACGCCTTGCGGCATTATAAATAAGACGTCAAGACCAAGTAAACTCCTACCCAAGATACCAATTCTACCCGAACTCCTCATAGATAGCAACGGAGTTCGGGCCTCCTCCTTCAGGGAATCGTTGGAAATCTTGCTAGACGAACACTTTCCTGATAGTCCGGACAAGGGCCTCTCATCTCCGCGTACCGAGACCCTTCGTAATGAAACCGTTTCGGGGGGTGGAGAAGTTGCCCTCAACATGGAAAAATCCTCAATCAAAGCCTTCAAATCCCCAGGCAACGACGGAATATTCCTCGCCCTCCCTCCTTCAGTACTCGGGTGATCCTCTGATTAGAAACCTTTGGGGCATACATCCAAATGAGAGGTCCGTGTTGTGTTCATACCGAAGGCAAGCCGGGTAGATTACTCAACTGCCAAAGCGTATAGACCTATAAGCTTGACCTCTTTTTTACTTAAAACGCTACAACGCACCTTCGAGAGGGAGCTGAGGCGCTCCGTTCCCAGAAGCAGACTATCACAGCATCAACGTGCGTATTTAAAAAGAAAGTCCATTTAGACGGCCCTCCACGTAGTGATTCACTCAATTGAAAAGGGCTTCCAATTTAAACAATCTACGCTGGCTGTTTATATCGATGTAGAAGGCGGCTTTAATTATGCACTTCTACACAGATTCACGGAAAATCTAACAAAACATGGAGTGAGTAATTTACCAAACGAAACAAACGAGCTAAAAATATCACTGATGAAAAAACTGAAACAAAACTACAAGTCCAAAATATTTCTGAGCACTGATTAAAATTGCAAATTTGAGGATACTACGTCTCTTGTTAGCATATGTATACTCCTTGACAATTGTTGAAAAATAGAAGGAAGATTGAACGAATGGCCTCCTTTTTATAGAAAAATTCGTTCCATTTTTGCTATCCATAAAGTGAAATGTTCGAAATTTTCACTGATCATGACAAAGGAATAACTTTTTCTTATGGTTAATCGATAGCAAATTTAATTACCTACAGTTCGACATCTTTCTTGAAGAAGTTAATTAACATTTCGATGATTTTTTTACGAATTTTGGAATTTCTTGAAACATTTGCTATAAAATCTCGATTCACTAAGCTTCATTTCGATGTAGTAGATTTTCCTGTCATTTTGCAGTATGTTCTGTCTTCTTCTCACTGTGATTCTCTTTCGCATTCATTGTGGGAAGTAATTACTAAAAAAACGCGAATATCGCGTTTCTCGCGTAAAATATCGCGAAACAAATGCGGCCATCGAAATCGCAGGTCGATTGTTCACCATTTCGAGATGTCAAACGTCGCGGTAATGTGAAGTTTACGTGATTTTGACACTATCACGCACGAGTGTCATGTACTATTTTTAAAGTGTTTTTTAGTGTTTATTAAGTGGTTTTTTAGTGTTTTCATTACTCTTAATATTCCTTTAACATCAGGTAAGGTTATTTATGCGTTTTTTACATGGATTTAGCGTTTAGTTCATAATTTGTGAGGTTTGAGAGCAATTGTCATATGAGTACTTTCATGGCATTTATCCTTGAAATTGTCCACAAATGTCTAACATAAATGTATTAATCATGTAGCTTGTAACATATATTAATGTTTAGTGTGGTGTAATTTATGGGGATCATGAATTTATTCGTGTTTTTCATTTCTCAAATTTTTCATGGCATATATACATAAAACAATGATCTTGGTTAGTGTCAATGACCTTTGATTCATATTATAATAAAATTTTTGTTTTTATTTCGTTGTTTAATTCATTTTCTTTATTTGATTTCAGCTTTTCATTGTAGTATTTTCACCTGTGCAGTCTCCAAGTGCAGGTAATTTTTTTATGTATTTTTGTTCGAAATTTTTACTGATTCTATTTTTCTCTACTAGGTTCGCTGAACATTGTCTAAACCCTTTATAACCTCCAAACTATTAATGTAGTGAAAAACCACCCTTAACTCCCTTTCTCGGAATAACAGGGTGATAATGCAGTGGGTGCCGGGGCACAGCAACATTAGCGGGAATGAAAGTGCGGACGAGCTTGCTCGTCTTGGTTCAGCCTCGGAGAAACCAGCTTCTACAGTCGGGATTACTCCAAAACACCTTTTCTCAATCATTTCAAGCTAGGCTGACCGCCAACACAGTCACCTTTAGTTAGAAGATCCCTCGTGTAAAACAACAAAGGAACTGTGGGTTAAACCACACCCAAATCAAACGAATAAGCTACTAGGAATTAACAAGCCAACCCTGAGAACTCTGGTGTGGTGTGGTGATGAGCCTACATGCAGGGGTTGCGAAGAGGAGCCCGAAACAGTGACCCACTTTCTACTTCACTGCCTGGCACTCTCAGGAATACGTTGCAGAATTTTCTTGGCTCACACCTCCTGGACTAGTTACACGATGCCGGCAAGGAGGGCTGGGAGCCAATACTGAAATTTATAGTAGCTTCCGGTTGGGGCCTATGAGCAATCGCTTATGGGTCTGGAGGGTGAAAAATGGGCCTTGACTTGGCCTCCGTTCGGGTGACCCCTCGGGGTCCCAAACCTCTCAAAACCTCAATAAATCAATGCAAGTCTGAGTTCATATCTTCCATCAGGGTGTCTATTGTAATGTGCATCGAAATGTTGTTCACAACGATATTCCTCTTCTCTTAAACGCGTCATAACAGTTACCTACTTCTTCTATTTACCATAATTTTCTTCACATCTCTCGAACATTCACATTGATATAAAAATTGAATAGTGTGGGCTTCAAGTTTTACCGGTTAATATCCATCCAAATGTATTTTCTTCGCCATTTAGCATGCCGACAAAAGGGCACTGTACTCCATTTTCAATTATTAAAAAACATCAGCCCCAAGAGCAATACATCCGAGCTGATCAAAATTTGCATAAGCCTTAAGCCCCTTAGGACGTTCCTAATTATCAATCAGGTAGTGAGTTTGTTAACGTCTTTAATACGCCTGCTTGAACCTGCAGCATGTTGCCCTTGGATTTTCTCGATGAAAGTGTCAACCCGGTAACATTTGCATTGGTGAGTTTTGTTAAGATGCTTAAAGAGTGTATGTTTTCAGCAACAACTTGAGATCCGGAATTGATAAGATCTCTATGATCTGGATGATTTGTTTACGAAAAAGGATTTCTTTTCTGCAGTCCTTATCATTCTCATTCAGGTGAATTGACTATATACTCGTGTATGTGCAATGTCGTGCGGTGAGACATTTAGTATACCAGGCACTTGAGTTTACTTGGACATTTAGCTACGATATGACCTTATCCTAAGCAGTTGACATAAATTCCCTTTGATTGGAACACTTCAATTCGACTATGAATATTTAGAGTTAAATATTTGTTTTGCCATTTGTGAATAGAATTTGTGGCAAAAACAGCATTGTGGTGAAGTGGAGGGCGACTTGCGAAATTTGAGGCTTCCTCCAAGATTTTTGTTACAACAAAAGTTTAACTTTAGTCAGTAGAACATAGATGCTGTGCAACGATGTAAGAGGTCGTAGAATTTTAGTTAATTAAGTTAGAATCTTTTGTTGTTGTTTCAACCCGCATCGTGTCAATTTGTAAATAAAGTAAGTGCGAATAAACAAAACAATTTCCTATTTCTCGAGCATTATTTGACAGGGATTTCTGCTGACACGTCCTAACTAACTTGCTTGTAGTTTATTTGGATGGCTTGTAGTGAGTAGACGTAGTTGTGATTTCTCCCGCTTTGACTAGATTCACCGACCGCCCATTTGCTAATTTGAAGTGAAGGTTGTTTAGTTTGTAGTCAAGAGTGTCTTAATCGATCTTAACGTTGTTTTCCGTGATCTTTTCTTTTACTGCTTTTGATTAATAACTTAATTTTATTTTATTCCGGTGTTACGACTAGAGGCCAGAAGGGGAAAAGAATATCGAATTCCTCAAGCACGGTATCTGCGCTTTTCTCCGTTGGGATTAGCAATTCCAAATCTGCTTGGAGTATGGATGATACAACTACTACAAGTAAATTAAAATCTGACTGTGCTCCCGATGCATATTGGATACGTATGCTTCGTTCTAAACTTGCTAGCGTAGAAAATCATATACTGTCAGTTAGTTCGGGTATGGAATCTCGTCTCTGAACTAACAGTTCGCCAAAAATATGGCCTCTCCTTGTATTACCGACATCTTTCCTAGTCCATGTTTTGCATTCCTGATTCCTTTTCAGATGGTCCTACTAGCAGCGGTCGTGTACACATTAAATGGCAGATATCAGGGGTTCTCTTAGAAATTTTCATAACACTAGGTCTTAGTGGTTCCATGGTCCGGGAATTACGGCTGCCTTGTGATTCTAGTTTCAGGCTCCCCTGACTGCTCCGTATTTGTTATATGTAGGATTCACTATTTCTAGTTTGTAGTTTAAGGATTTTTTTGCAATAAGGTTACGGTCGTGCGCTCCAAGCGCTCTTTTTATAAGCATATGGAAGCACTATCGTTGTAGAATTGATATGTTTAACTCCTTGTATTGTCAATTTGTTCATTTGCAGGCATCAACCTTAAATCTGGAACTACTTATACCGTCAGAACCTATCAGGGGTTCTGGAAAAGCTATATCGGTGGTTATATCCTTAATATATTTATTTATTCTCTTTTCTTATACCTAAAAAGAAAAACAAAATCGTTTAAATTACCCCCAATGAAATAGCCATTACAGAAGTTTACCTATCAAAGATTTTAATAATTTCAAAATAACTTTAAACGGAATTCAATTGTCGGACCCGATCATCTCAAAATAATTAAACTTACCCCCCGATTCTACATAAGAGACTTTTAAGAGATCCCTTAACCTCTTAATTTAACAAATAAGAGACTTTACCAGAATTAGTATTCTACTTAATTTTTTTTTTTTTATTTTAAGGGCTTAAGAGGCTTTGGAGAATCTGAGCACTCCCTTTTCAGTCAGCCCAGCTGTTAAACACAATTCAATTTGAAAGAGGAAGGAGAACAAGAAATGTGTGAGTAAAGGTTTGATGGCAGTAGGGCCAATTCACACATAGCTAGCACTAAGCACGCGCGTTTTGCTACACTTGTTTCCAGACGTGTAATCAGAATTATTTTCTGAGTTGTAGTTGCTTATATGATTATCGAGGTTAATAGTGTGCGTTTTTAATCAACTTACAATTACAATTACATAATGATAATTGAATTACTATCACATTCACAGGATTTTCGTATAAACCTGTAGCAAAAAAAGTAATTGCAGGCAAAACGATACCACTCAGTGGTAAAAATGGTGCTCTCCAAAAGTAATAATTCTAATGGACTTTTCATTGATAAGTGAAGATTGCTCCTTATATGCACGTATGTACTTGTATGTATTTACGATCTATTAAATTCTAATGGGATTTTCTCCCAAGCATTAAAGGATATATGAAGCCTGTAAGCTCCATATTTGAAGACAAGCATCAACAAAAATGTCAACAGAGTTTTATTGAACTAAATATATTTATCACAAGTTAATTTCACCTGCACTCGTTTCAGTGAACTACTACAATATACTTCTTTCACCCGTGTTCTGGCAAAACTTTTAAATTGTTTTCCGAAACGTACTGAGGTATTACTTTTACTTTATTAGATTCTCAATATACACAGCAACACACGACTACATACGGGCACGTAACTAAATGGTTTCCTTCCAATCTGAAATAATACCTTCAGTTTAATCGTGTAGAAGACCAATGCTCAAGTCCATTGTGGATAGCATTATCAGGTCCAGAGACTAGCTTGTCCTGACGAAGCTACATATACAATATACCTTCGTACATTCAGATCCTTTATTCTACAACGGAACAGAGAATTTTCTGGGTTTTAACCTTAGGGTAAGATTTAATACCATTGAAATGATTTTGTCGGTGATATACTCGTACTTACAGATATGTCCTCTTTAAGGCCTGATAACATCATGACAGTCGGACTTTACTTCGTTAATTTTTGGGAACTCATGAAAATAAATCATTTCAAGGTTTAGGTTGGCTTGTGTTACCTTAGGATGTCGGAAGAGATTACATATACTGGTAATTGACAGAGTATTTCGAGACTTTTCTTACCATGTATACTTCAAAACTTATCATCAAAGACATCTGCAATTAAGATTAAGAATATAAATACAATCAACAATTTAGGGGACAGTATCCATCATCTCGTTACTTAATATTTAACAAAGTCCACTTAGATTGATTGAAAGAAAAACTTGGAAAATTAAATTGTGCTAAGAGATATCAGCAATAAAAAGTCCAAAGCAAAATTCAAAAGCCTTTTATGGTCCTGTGGAAAACTTTTACTAGTTGGATGAAAGTCTCATAAAATGTTTGCTTGCTTTCCTTGAAAGTACAAAAATAATTTTATTACACATAGTGAGCGACATAATTCAAGCGCTGTCGGGTTGATTTCCTCTTAGGATAGTCACATACAAAGAACAATACGCGCAATTTTACTAATAATAAAATAATGGAAGCTCAAGGCATTAGTCAATATAGGAAAAGTTTAACATAAATGTAATATGCCCTGAGCCTGCACAGACATAAATTTTAATTTTTTTTTTTTTTTAAGGAGAGTAATTTTTGTTCATTTATTAAATCTAAGTCAAGAATCTAATAAAAGCCTTTTTTTCTAAATGAAATGTTATGCATACTAAATAAAATAAATAAATTAATATAACCAGAGAAAATGTTATAATTGGTCTATGATCAATAATATTATACCCCAGATGAAACCATTGACATCTTCAGGTAACAATAGCTAAATTTCATTTAAATATTTTTAGATGTACATTCCGCGGCTGATTATTTGCAAATTCGCAGCTAACCTACATATGTGTATTATCGTATATATTTATAGCTCGTACATTTATCCACAACCTGTGGACGCGCCCTATAGCTAACATATATGGCCTAGGGATAAATTTGAAACAAAAACAAACAACAATAAGTAAAAAACCTAGAATCGGTACGACCAATTCTTATGATAACTTTAATGAATGCCCGTACGTATATATTTTCGGTCACCCATCTGTGCAAGTTTGATTTTTGAAGTGGTTTTTCACATATATTTCTAGGACGGTTCGTCAGAGGGTAAAAATAATTATACCTAACCAATTTTAAAGAATTTCATTTTCTGAAAAGGTTTCTAGTACAATGAAAACGTCTAGGACTGATCGTTTTTACATTACTATATGAAAAAAAAACTAATTTTTTATATGGCAACAGCAAGAAGAGGTTGCCCGATTTAGCCCATTTTCGAAATTTTATTTCTTACTTCAATGAAAACACCATGTACAAAATTTAAACCTTCTACATAGACGCCAGGCAGTGCCGCAATATATAGTGAAAAACGAAATTTATGTATGGCAACCCTACGAAGGAGTTACCCGATTTGTCCCATTTTCGAACATAATTTTAATTTTTGTTTTTTTTTAAGAAAGTATGCAAAATTTCAGCCCTCTAGTAACATGCTTTTTCGAGTCATCGTGACGACGTACAGACAGACGGATGCACGTACGTGCAGATATCAAAATAGCTTTCAATTTGATGCAGGGGTGTCCAAGCCGTCATTCTTTCTAGGTGTTACAAACGGAATGATAAACTTAGTATACGTTATGATTTCATAGGGTATTGTAAAGTTTGTTGCTTTTTACTCGTCTTCTTTTCGTTTACCAATGGTTGCGGAATATATTATGAAAAGAAGAACAAACTTTTATTAAAACAGATATACAAGCGATAGAGCTATATGGAGCTTCTAGGACTTGTATCGCGACCATGTGAGAGCTGGAAAGCTCAAAGTATGGTCTTAATATAAGTGATGTAGAAATCACCAGTGCTGCGGACAGCTCTATATGAGATGCTTTGAATAGCTTAGAGCTAAAGAGCTCTATTAATATCAGGCAATGGTATGAGAGCTAGAGAGCTCTATTTACCTTGAAGGGTATCCATTATTAGGAGCTAAGGGAGCTTAGCAATAGTGAAAGACACCTTGAGAGTTCTGATAATACTCTGATTTTATTAATCAAATTACAGGTCTTTTATACATTAAAAAAATCGCTTACTTCATCATTATGCAAGCAAAAATTAAATTTGCACGATTGATCACCTGAAATCGGTGATTGCATACAAGAATGCCGAGTAAGCTTTATACCGCTACACAAAGTTCATTGCACATGCATAGTGCTTATTTACTCATGATGGGTTCATTTGTTTACCTATGACGCTTGGTCATTTGGACAAGCTTTAATGAAAGAATTGTTTTTCTTTACTTTTCTTTGCTTGTTTATGATTACTCAACTGCAATTTCATTCATGCAGTGTATGATCCATTCATGTAGTAAAGCAATTTTTTTTAAATATTTTTCGATGGATATTTGTTATGTGCATTTGTGTGTAGATCAGTAGGCTTCTCTTTGCATATGATGTTGTGTGCATTATATCAATGCACTTATACTCTACATCCTCGCCGTAAAGAGGAAAAAGAATTTTTGGTGCATTAGAAAAAAAAATTTTTTTTTGCTATATTAAACGAAGTAAATGTTTAACATTAAGTATTAAAACTATGGTTTAAGATAACGTGTACATTAAAATTATTAGCTATTTGTTATTATTTTAGATGACCTATCTTTAAAATTATATTCAAATTCACATTAATTTAATGCTGGTTACAGTATATACGATATTTACAATATTTTTAAACCTCATGATAAAATCTAATCTATATATTGTTATGACAAAGTTGTTATAAAAATATGGTGATTATTTTTATTGGAATGTTATATTATACAGTTGTCTTATTTAGCTTCATAAACTATTTTCTTTAACCTATTCTTGTGTACCTTCTTTACTTTATTAACTATTTCTAAATATACATTTACGCCCTCTATGTTTTTTATCTTATATGGTCCTTTATATGGACATTCATGTTTTCTGCTATAATTTTTATTTAATAGTACATACATAGTTACTTATTTCTAAATCTATTACATTTAATGTCTTATCACCTTTTTCTTTTCTATTCGCTTTTGTTATGTTTAGTGAATTTCTAGCTCTCTCGTGTGCTTTAGTTAAACGGAATTTAAGCTCATTAGAATAGTCTTCGTAATTATATATTAGGTTATTGTCATTAAGTTCAAGATTATTGAATAAATTTGATAATTTTTCAAAAACTAGTTCGAACGGGGAGTATCCTGTATCAGAATGAGGTGTTGTATTATAACGGAAGTTATAATACGGAATCCATTAATCCCAGTTGTAGTTTTGAGTGAATGATAAAAGATATTAATTTAGTACTCTGTGATTACGGTCTATTGAGCCTAACGTCTGATGATGGTATGATTTGATGTCACGTGTTTTATTTTCAAATATTTACATATGTTAGTGAATATTTCATTCACGAATTCCGTTCCCATATCGGTCTTTATTGGTTTAAAGTTTCTATATTTTAATATGCAATTGTTAACCAGAGCTTTTGCTACTGTTATTGCTTCTTTATTCTTTAATGGAATGGCTTCAATATATTTAGTCAAGTCGCACGGTATAGTATATATCTGTATTCGTTCGATATCTTTAATGGTCCTACAGTGCCTATAGATATAATCTCGAAGCTTGTAGATGGTGTCTCGGTTATCACCATTTTTTCTTTTGTATGTTTCAGAATTTTATTATTAGCACATTTTTCACACTTATTTAAATGATTTTTAACTATTCTGCTCATATTTTTCCATATGTATCTTTGTTTAATCTTGTTGATTGTTCTCTTGACACCTAAGTGTCCTCTATGCGGAGAGTTGTGGAATTCTTCAATTATATCATTTTTACTTTCTTCATCTAGAATTCTTTTGGGAGGATTATATATCTATATCTTTAATTCTGTTTGCCCATTTTTCTTATTTATTTTGCGCTGCAGCTCATTAAATATTATTTTAAATTTGTCGACATTTATGTATTGAAATAAGATGTCATCTTTCGCTAACGATAGTGACTCTATTTTCATTTTCTTCGTTTCAAAGATCAGTGTCTCCAAGATCAAACCTAAGCCATGATATGGATTATTACTGATTTGGATTATCACTCCCTTTTTATTTATTATTATTTCTGGCAAACTTTCATTAAATATTTTTCTTGTTTTCCTAGAGCTATTTTGTTTATCAGCATTGTTGCTGTTATCGTTGTTATTGCTTTCAAAGCGTAATATTTTGACGCTTCTTACTTCGTTAATTAATATGCATTTCCATGCATAAAGGTGATCAGTCTTTACGTCGGTAGGGGACTCATACTGGGTCGCTTTCTTTTTATCGTTATTTCGATTGTCCTTTTTAGACATTGTTCTAGTTGTTATTTTTATATTTGCAGTAGGTATCATTGCTTTAAGGATATTAGAATCTATTTTTATTCTCGATAAAGCATCAGCTAGTGTTCATTTTGCCTTGCTTATAGATAATCTTGAAATTGTAATCAGATAGGTCAAGCCTTATCTTTATCATTTTGGAAGATGGGTTTCTATGAGTGAAAAGACTTACCAAAGGCCTGCGGTCTGTGACCACTATAAATTTTTTTGCCATATACGTACGGTCTGAAATAATTAATTGCCCAGTGTATTGCTAGGAGTTCTTTTTCAATAATTGGTTTATTGAGTTCGTGTTTAGCTAATGCTCTGCTAGCGTTTGAAATCGGTAGATCTGAGCCAATTTCACCTTGAGACAAAACTGCTCCAAGGGCAAATTGTGAAGCATCTGTAGTTATGATGAATTTTTCATCAAAATTTGGATATTTTAAGAATGGTGCATTTACCAATTTACATTTAAGTGTCGAGAATAAAAGGTGCATTCTTTTTAAATAGCGAATTTATTGGTTTTGCCATGTGGGCAAGTTTGGTATATATCTTCTGTAGTAATCACAGAAAGCAATAAATCTTCTGGCATCATCAGAATTTGTAGGGTAATTCAATACCGTATCAATTTTTTTTGGATCTGTCTTAACACCTTTTTCTGTTATTAAATGTTTTAAATAGGTGACCTCCGTTTGCAAAAATCTACATTTTTGAGGATTTTGCTTTAGGTTAGATTTTCTCAGTCTGTGAAAAGTTTTTATTAAGTTTTGGTTATGATGTTTTAGACTACATCCGAAAATTATAATATCATCCCCGTAGAGGAATGCTTCTGAATCTAACCCAGCTAAAGCTATTGAAAGCATTCGCTGAAAACTGTTAGTGGAAATTTTTAAGTCAAAAGGTAATCTTTTGAATTGATAATGTCCCTTGTTACTAGAAAATGCTGTCAATGGTCTTGGTTTCATTTCTAATTCTATTTGATGAAAGGAACTTGTGTGGTCTAGCGTGGAAAAGTATTTAGCTCTTCCGAGTTTATCTAGTACGTCTTGAAGTCTTGTCAAAGGGAATTTATCATTTAGAACTCTCTTGTTTAATTGTCTGAAATCGACAACAAGACGCTATTTTTTTGTATAATTATCTGATTTCTTTAGGACGATCAACAGTGGTGAATTGTAAGGACTAACTGATGGTTCAATTATATCTTCATTAATGAGACTGTCGATTTGTATGTTTATTTCCTCAATCTGGATGTGAGGAACTCTATAGTTTTTATATAAACTGGATTTTTATCTGTAGTGGAGATTTTCTGGTTGTAAAAATTATTTACCGTTAATTTATCACCTGGTAAATAGAAGATGTCTGAGAAATTTTTACAAATGTCTAAAATAGAGTTAGTTGCGTGTCGGTCTAGATTTTTAATATTTAATTCTTTCAGAAGTTTGTTATATCAATTTCTATTTTCTTGCTTGATATTAGTATTAAAAATGTAATAATTTTGAAGTGGTTCAGTTTTAGGTTTAAAATTATATAAAGTTACTTCTTTATCTAAGGTGTTTAGGATTTTAACATGAGCGATGCCTTTCGCGGGTATGATGAAATTTGCTATATAAATTCCATCCTGAATTTCTTTATTCAAAACTATGCTATCTTCAGTAATGTCGGCTTTTATTACTTGTATTATTTCAGATCTAGCAGGAATTTTTATATCTTTTAAGTTAGGTAATTTAGTGTACATTGGCAGAAATGGTAAAATTGTAATAATTTATTTTACAGGAATTTTTTATGAGAAAGTCTCTTCCTAATATTCCACTGGTCATTATAGGAAATGTTTCGTCGACAATGTGGAATTCTTGTTGGATCTCTTGATTATCTATATTTATATTTGCACTTATTATGCCTAGGGTATTTAATTCTGATTGCGTGATACCTTTGATTTTGCATATATTATGCTCTTGAATCCATCTCTTGATTTCAACTCATTTAATTTCCAGATTGATATGTCGACTCCTGTGTCAATAAGGAATGTTTTGCTGGCGTGTGCTACATTTATGGATACATATATGTACTTGGTTAAAATTTCATTTATATTATAAATTTTTACTGTGTTTCCACCGATTCTGTTTCGGGGCTTCGCCGGTTTCCCGATTGGGCTATTTGTATTCTGCTGTATGATGTGCTATTGTTCCGAGGGTACCTATTGCCATTATTTTGGCCGTTATGGTAATTTCTAAAAACTTGTGGGTTAAACGATCGATTGTTATTCCGTTGAGGTTTATTGCGATAATTGCCTCTTGAGTCGTTACGATTGTTATTGAAGTTTTTGAAGATTTTCCGAGCATTGCACTTATTATATTGGTACACATTTGCTTCCTGTCTTGATGTTTCAATTTCTGCCGCTATCTGTATAGCTTCATTTAGCGTTTTGGCTCTTGCAGTAAAGACTGTTGCCTTTAATTGTTCTTGTGGGCCATTTTTGAAAACGTTTAGTGCCAATTGATCATTCAATTTTACGATCAATGACCTATTTGTTTCACCTTGCTCCGTTATTTGTATGGTATTTAGTTGTGCAACTAAACCTTCAACTTTTGTTGTAAAATCTGTGATACTTCTGATTGAGTGACCTTTGCTAGCTCAGTGTGAATATTGACTGGTGTTTTATTCGTTTTATATATTTCTCGTAGATTATTTTGGAATGTCTCTAAAGTGGTGGCGGTTGGCACTGTGCACAGTTTATTCCTTACTCCGCCAATGGATTTTTCAATGTTGGCACCGACGTATGAACTATTTTTGACACAAAAAATTTTACCCGCATGAAATAGCATATCGAGCAGTCCATATTATATATACCAGTGTTTTCTTCAAGAAAGAATTTTTTTCATTTGTTTTTCTAATCACCCAATTTCGCTATTTGGGACCTGTTGATGAGTCAAACCAAGACTTGAAACTTCTCACCAAAAATTAATGGGTTGTGTGATGAAATAACAAATTAGAACATTTTTTAGCTTTTGCTATATACCGGAGATATCCCAAAAAATTCTTTCTTGAAGAAAATTAAGTTTAACCCGGTAAAAAGTCCAAAAGAGTAATCTCTTTTTATTTATTTTTCCTCCTGGGCTTGTATAGGAGTGTTTTTTCCTCATATAATTCACACCCAGAATTTATTCTGAGTTTATATGAGAAGAGATCGGTTTGATCTATTTTCAAGCGTCTGCAGCAGGCAGAAAACCAAGCTGCACCCATGAGTGGAAGGTTTTCTGCTGACACGAAACGCTTCTTCTTCTTCCTTTTTCTTCTTCATTTTTCAGCCCACTGCGTGGCGTATACAGGTTCGATTCGCTTCGAATGAATCTGTTTCTTTAAAATTTTTTAAAATTTTTTTAATAAATAAAAAAATTGTTTTTTTTTTCTATTTTTCTTAAACCTTTCATTTCTTTCTTCTTTTTTCATTTTTTCATTTGTTTTTCTAATCACCCAATTTCGCTATTTGGGACCTGTTGATGAGTCAAACCAAGACTTGAAACTTCTCACCAAAAATTAATGGGTTGTGTGATGAAATAACAAATTAGAACATTTTTTAGCTTTTGCTATATACCGGAGATATCCCAAAAAAATTCTTTCTTGAAGAAAATTAAGTTTAACCCGGTAAAAAGTCCAAAAGAGTAATCTCTTTTTATTTATATACCAGTGTGTAAAACTGCGAAAAGTTGGGTTTGAATGACTCCTGCAGTTTGCACCCTATTCTATGAAAAAAATAAGTTTTTGTAAAAAAAAAAGTATACTAAAAAAGACACATCATCCGCACCGCTTAATGCGGATTTCTTAGTGCCAAGTACTGCAGTAGGTACTGCGGTGGCCATGCGAACCGGCGCTTTTTTTTTTTGCTCGATGATTTAATTTGTAAAATGACCCCCCCCCCCCCTAATTTCAATGCTAGATCCGCGCCTGTACCCACACCTTCCATGGTGACAATATATGTATTAGTTTTTCTTCTTTTTTTTTCCCTTATATAAAAATAAATACACATTTATATATACTGCTATTGTGAACCGGTTGTCTTGAGCAGGTTATCTCGGCTCGGCTTTTCGTTATTTTTCAAAATTCACCTTTCTCTACTAAATTGCTACCCCATTTATTGCTCTCAACTGGCTTTTGCAAATGCCCAATAACCACACAGAAGACAGCAATTTATTAAAGGTAGGTTCGGATTCGACCGATAGTCGACCCCCGAACATGGCCACGTTGTCTGACGATACATCTGCGGACACAACCCATCCAGCAGTACTAGTCGCAGTGTCCATCAAAACGCCACCCTTTTGGAAACATAATCCAGGCCGCTGGTCCTTCCAGCTCGAGCCACAATTTGAATTGGCAAATATCGCTTAAGATAAAACTAAATTCTACCATGTAGTTGGTGTCCTCGACGAGGTTGTTATTCGTCTAGTCAGCGACGTTGCTTACGAAACCGCAGCTTCTAACAATTTTCATAAATTGAAAGAAACTCTGATCCAGATTTGCAGGTAGTGAAAATCGGAAGCTTAAGCAACTTCTAACCGAACTGTCACTAAGTGACTCACAACCATCTCAGTTGCTTCGAGAGATCAGAGCCCTTAGTAAAGGCAAGTTGAGCGAAGATGTGCTCAAATCCCTGTGGCTGCAGCGTTTACCGACGCACACGCAAGCAATACTAGCATGCAATCCTGGAACACTCGAAGATTTGGCAGCATGTGCTGCTAAAATCTCGGAAGTCAGCCCGAGGCAGGAAGTATTTTCTGGGTCCTCCCTCTCGAATAGTCTGCCTCCGTTAGAAGACTTGACACGTAAGGTACAAAACCTTACAAAATTAGTGGAGAAGTCATTAATCTTTTAACGGGACTCCTTAAAACGTAGGCAGTCCAGACGCTAGTCTAGATATATAATAGGGTCCCGCAATTCGACGCCAGCTCACAATTCAGAACAGTGCTGGTATCACAAAAAAGTTTGTGATAAAGCATGCAGCTTTAAACCAGGGTGTTCGCAGTTTATAGTTTCGATAACCCTGAAATCTCTCATTTAAGTTAGTCTATAAGTACACATGTCTGTAGTTAGTTATTAATCATTGTTATCAGCAATAACGGGCCAATCTTTACTGAGAATTTCGGTACTACAAATTTGTCAGAATAAAGTTATAATTTGAGCAACGCGGACGTGTTCGTTTTTACCGGCCTATTGTATACAGGCCACAGGGAATCAAAACACATTTGCCAATGATGCCATAGCTTATGGGGAATCCCCAAAAAAAATGCCCTCTACACTCGACGACAGGTGGAAGAGGCATATCTAATAGTCGTCTCTACGTTCTTGATAGGTCTTCGAGGAAATATTTTTTGATAGACACAGGGGCAGACATCTCTGTCATTTAACCGCCACCCTTGTACGAATTTAGACTTTGTAGCGGCAAATGCGTGCCCGATCGAAACGTTTGGAAGAAAGGCTTTAGCACTAAATTTAGGTCTAGGAAGACCCTTTTCATGGCAATAGTAAGTTATTAATTGATCCACTTACTTCATTGAAATCAACGTGCAGTATGACAGACTGCAAATCTTTCTGTCCTTACCAGTCCGCACACGGCCCCTGTAATCCAAAAACTACTGCGGAAATATCAAGCTATTACAGTGGAAGCAAATTTCATCAAACACGATCAACTGGAATTATTACTAAAGATTCTTCCATCACTTCCAAGGTTCGCCCGATCTCGTCCGAGAAGTTAGCGATCGCTAAAACAGAGTTTGGGTTTTTGTTAGAACAGGATATCTGTCGACCATCAAACAGTCCTTGGTCCTCACCATCACATCTGGTGATAAAGAAATATGGTGAGTGGAGATCGCTACCCGACTCCTCTTATTCACGTTCATCAGTTACAAGATTGTAAGTCTTTTTCCGCTTTAGACCTAGTCAAGGCGTAACACCAAATTTCGGTAGAACTGGACTCTTCGAGTTCACTCATATGATATTTGGCTTATGCAATGCGGCACAATCATTCCAACGGTTCATCCACATGGTCTTACAGAAATTTGCAGCAAGCAGTCCTAAATAATTACTTGACCGGCTTAAAGAAAGATAGTGCCAGACGAATCAATTGGTCGATCGAATACAAAGATGCTTTCGAAATAATCAAAACTGGCTCAGACAGCTCTTTTAACCTTCCCCGTTGCAGCAGCTGAGCTATCATTATGGGTCTATGCCTCGGATTCGGCTATAGGTGCAGCTATACAACAAAAATTGATGACACTCTGCAACCCTAGGTTTTTACTCCATCAAACTAAGCGGCGCGCAGCGTAACTGCAGCATCTATGATAGGGAACTATTAGCAGCATATAAAGGCATAAAGAATTTCCGATACTTACTTGAGGGTCGTACCTTCATGCTATATACAGACCACAAACCATTGATTTACGCCTTCCATCGGAATCCCGAAAAAGCATCACTTGACAAGTAAGGCACCTAGACCACATTGGTCAGCTCACTACTGACATCAGACACGTGCCAGGCAAGAATAATGTCGTAACAGACGCGTTGTCAAGAATTGATGAGATCCAAGCTCTGGGAGCAATCAATTTTGAACTCATCGCCGAAGCTCAAACACAAGAGCCCGAATTTCAACAGCAGCTTCAAAGTTCCAAGTTTAAGTTCGAGAAATATCCAAGCTTCGGAAATAATAAAGAACTATTCTGTGAAATTTTCTCTACAAGAGTCAGACCTCCCAGTATTCGTACGAGAAATAAAATGGTCACAGCTAGGTATTTTTGGCCCTCCCTTAACAAGGATGGCAAGTCTTGGGTACGTTCTTGCATATCTTGTCAATGATGTAAAGTATCGAGACATGGCAAAAATACATTCCAAGATTGTTCTGGACGCTTTCAAATTAAGGCTTTAAATACTGCCTTACACACGATGATCTGAGGCTGTCCTTCTAACGAATATTCACGCTGAAATTAACGCCCAAACACTCTGCGAAAGTTGGATAGCACGCTTCGGAGTACCTAGGACAATCATTACTGACCAAGGATCCCAAGAGCTCTCCAAATTATTGAGCTTTGAACGAAAGCGTACTACTGATAGGTATTTTTATGTAGGTTATCACAAACACAAGAGGTTAACACTTTTTTATCATTTTATAATTTTATAAAACACTTTTCTAAATATTTAGTACTGCTAATACATTGTAATCATTTTTATTTTCAAATATTAAACACTATTTGTTGAGTATCTATATTTCTACACTAGATTTTATATAGAATAGACACCTCGATCACTCTTTATTAATCGCACTCAACTTCCGCACAAATTCACGGCTCGCTTATTACCCGCTTCGTCTTAATTCAAAACTAATACTCGTCGATCTGACTCCAATACAATACCTCGAATTGAGGGTCACTCAAAATTTTTCCAATCATGAATTCTGCCCAATATTCGATTTGCGCGATATTGAGAAATTTCAAAGTGCAAAGCTTGCAATTAATTAATAATTTTAGTTTATCTGGGTCACAATTCTCTATTCCCTATCAATTGAAAATGCAAAAAAATATGAATGACCCTAAATATGCCAAGCTTGCAATTTAATTGAATTTATTTTGTTTATTTTTGCCAAGACTAGGTCGTGAATTTGTGGAGTAATTACTTTCTATCACCCACAGGCTAACGGGTTTTTGACAAAATGGCACCGCATTCTTAAAGCTTCACTAATGTCACAACAAGAGAAATCTTGGTCTACGTTTCTACCTCTCATCCTATTGGGACTCAGAACCACTTTACAGGACGAATTCCTGGCTACACCAACTGAGCTAGTTTATGGCGAAAGCATACGTATTCCGGCCGACTTTCTGGAAAATTAACAGTTTCAGCCACAAAATCAATTCGTTATTTCCCTTCGCAATTACTTCTCCGATGTCAGACCTATTCCGGCAACTAACCACGCTCGTCAAGTCACCTTTAAATTCAAGGAACTTGACAAATGTGCGCATGCCTTTATAAGGACAGAAACAAAGTAAGTAACGTATCGATAAATCGTCTTAAATCTTATTTCAATGACGATGAAGCTACAGTTCAGGATCAGCGTCGCTCTAGTCTAACACGCAACACGCAACCATCAGACCCTGTTCAGACAGCGTCTGAGGGTTCTATGGTTCAGGAAGAACATTTTGAAGGAAAATCTTAGCCAGTGTCGGGTGAATCCAATGTTCAGATAAACACCCCCACACACTCTGGTGTATCATTTTCATCGGGCACCAGGGCTCGTCATATAAGGTTCCTGCGGGACGAGCCTGCAGCAGTCCCAGTGGAAGTGACTCGGGCTGGACGAATCTGGACCACCCAACTGTATCGCTAAAACCAAAACGTTTTGCTGGAAGAGGAGTAAATGTGGCGACGCTCTTGTTCTGTTTGGTTGATTGACCAGTTGATTGTACTATCGTGTGATTGCAAACCTCCGATAATCGCTACATTTAAAAATATACTTTGAGATACCTTGCTGAGTACAAAATGGCTTTAGCTAGGTAGGCGAAGAAAAGTTTGCAAAAACTAAAAAATTGATTTTTCTCAATATCAATTAAGTTTTTAGTCGATGTGCAATAAGCATAAAAATACTGATAAAAGATTTAATAAACTGAAAAAAAAAATAATGTTCTCATATGTTCAGCAATAGTTTCCTTTACAGCTTACCAGAACGAAATAGATAATATTCTTTGCAGCCTCTTTAATAAACGATAAACAAGCTTTCAGTCTAAGAAGCCGGATTATCAAATTACAGAAACGGATTCTCAAATTACAGAAAAAAATTTCCAGATTATAGAAGCGGATTTAGCATTACAATATCTCAACTTCTCTTTCCTGTAAGAGGTTTGTGCTGTGGTTCTATACTCACCTCAAACTCTACTTTCTATTAGTCTTTCGATATAATCAAGACTTTCACAAAATACAATCATCATATCAGCTACAATTCGAGTCTGTGGGTTATTAACAGCCATTTGTGCAGCCATTATACTAGACAACATTAGTTCTGTCTAGGTTTATCCAACTTCATATTACATCGAAGGATATCAAAAAGTGGCCAACACTTACAGAAATGGAAGAAATAGGAAATGTTTTTGAGAACAAATGTCACATCAAAAATATTATAACAGATTCATTCGAAGCGAATCGAACCTGTATACGCCACGCAGTGGGCTGAAAAATGAAGAAGAAAAAGGAAGAAGAAGAAGCGTTTCGTGTCAGCAGAAAACCTTCCACTCATCGGTGCAGCTTGGTTTTCTGCCTGCTGCAGACGCTTGAAAATAGATCAAACCGATCTCTTCTCATATAAACTCAGAATAAATTCTGGGTGTGAATTATATGAGGAAAAAACACTCCTATACAAGCCCAGGAGGAAAATAAATAAAAAGAGATTACTCTTTTGGACTTTTTACCGGGTTAAACTTAATTTTCTTCAAGAAAGAATTTTTTGGGATATCTCCGGTATATAGCAAAAGCTAAAAAATGTTCTAATTTGTTATTTCATCACACAATCCATTAATTTTTGGTGACAAGTTTCAAGTCTTGGTCTTTGGTTTTAAATTCAGTATGATTATTGAATTATACACATCACAGTTGCAAGTGAAATAAAAACTAAACCAAAAACTAAGACTATATGACCTCCTAAGGTTATTCTAATTAAAATAGGTAAAAAAACATTGGAGCATGGGCAACACATTCACGTTTTGTCAATAATTTTTTCTAATAAATTTGAGAACTTGTGGCTATTTCGGTTCATACATTCCGTAAGATTCTCTACGCTTGACAACATTCGCGAACGGAATTGCTCAGTCCGTGACATTTCTTGCTTTTTAAAAGTTTCCATTCGTTCATGGTGATCGATTAAACTGTCCCTTATGGTTTTTTTTTCCTTGGAGGTGACAGTGGGAGATCCTCTTCAACATCGGAATAGTATTCCACAATATCATTAGTTGCCGCTATATTTACTTCAGGTAAGGCTGGTGCTCTTCTATTACCACATATTTCCAGTGGTTGCACAGCAGGGCAATTATGAAAAATTTCACCCATCTCTTCGAAATATTCAAATTCGAGCCGCGATGTACCACTTCAGCCTGGACCTTTATTGCCTTTTTTTAAATAGGTTTCGCTTTGAGCTTATTAAATTTCCACTTGCACCGCTCACCGGGCACTGTTAATCCATTTGCCGCAACCTGAAGCGACACTGCTCCACGCTTCATCTCGCTTTATTATGTCGCTCATCAAATCTTTCCGGAATTTTGTGTATGCCTCTAATAATAGCAATGTGTTTCTGTGGGTCCACGACAATTTAGAACAGCTTGCTTTACTACGAGAAGCAACTTCTGCTGTAGATGTATTTTCTGCTGCAATTAGGCAAATTAATGTTAAATATCAGTTTAAATAATTTTACTCTTACCCCTAGTATCCACTTCTCGACAATTAATATCTGTTGAAGTTGGAACTGGAGCGGCTATCAGTACATTATTTCCTCGTTGCTCGCTTTCCTCTATAAAAAGATTCCCTATCAAATATGTGAAACCTATATTAATAAATAATTTAATCACAGCGCAAATGTTCAACATTACCGTCCTTGTCTCTTAATAATGGTACATTATTTTCGCAAATAATTTCACCTTTGCTATCCACACAGTAATAAAATTCAGACATTTTTTTGTTTACTTGATATCAACAACTAAAATAAAAACGTCAAGCTACTTTGACTTTGTCTCCAGAGCACTAACCAATTTGGCTATAGCCGGCTACAGCCAAGAGTTGAACAATGAATTCTGACAATTGAGCTAACATATACAGATATGATTTTCAGTCATTTATAGCCCTTACTTTTGGCTCAAAATTGGCTATAGCCAACAACTGAACGACCTCATTCTGACTATAGCCAGCTAAAGCCGGCTGTTGAACACAGCTACTAGTCAAGCTACCTTATCTCAAGCGCAAAGATTATATATTAGCATAAATACATATGGACCAAGAGCCCGCAGTGAATTTTTCGTGTGCAATATAACCAAAAAATTTATGCATACATATTAAGTTAAAGGAAAGGCAATGTCAAAACCAATCGTCTGGCAGGAAATCTCCACGGCTTAAGTGAGTAATAGTATGTTGAAAACACCCTTTTTTCAAAATTGAAATACTTATTATAACCATATAATGCACGTCTTAAAAAACAAAAAGGTTTTCCCTGAGCACAAATATATAGATCCAAGGCGTTTTGCGCGCGGCTAACAGTTTAATAATCTATTTTTATTGTTTAAAAAAAAATAATATACCTAAATCAAAACACCAACTTTAACTATTAATTAACTCTTTATTGAGATTAATTTAGGAAAAAGATTTAGAAATTACATTGGCGACTTATATGCGAGAAATGAATTTTAAGACCGCGCCGATTTACTTCGGGTTTCAAACTTCAGACTAACTGTGAATATGTTTTCCCATTTTTCAATTACTTATTTGTGCGCTTTTTACTTTAATAAAATTGCTAACTTCGCGTCTACCGCGCAGGAAAAGGTGGATTTAATATTATACCTGCGTTCTCACGGGAACGGAAATTATTTTTGTCAAATCTGAACATGAATGAACTTGAACGAAAGTGTAAATTTGATTTTGTTGATTTGGCAAAAATATAATGGAAAAATGCACAGTTAATTTTATATAGGTTTTATATTACGTCATTACGGTATGATCTATAACAGCTAACTCCTTGCCAGACGAAGTTAAAGTACTGAAAATTTTCGGATTTTCCAATAATCCAGTTATATAAGCACATGAAATTCGGCTCAGAAGCAGAGCTAATATCCTTGATCACAAATACGTATGTAGGTCCAAGACGGTTTGCGCGCGTCTAGCCCCTTGCCAGACGAAGTTAAAGTACTGAAAATTTCGAATTTCCCAAAAAAAGAAATTTACATCACAAATGAGGCTAAGTGCTTTTTTTTTTAAGACTAACGGCTATAATATGATTCGAGAATACGTTGAACAGCTAAAAAGTTCTCAAGAAGAGGCAGATACTCGTATGATGTTGCATGTATCCTTTTTACAGAGATACAGCTCAGTTGTCATTAAGACTACGGATACAGATGTACTCATAATAGTGCTTTACAATCTGCGTAGCCTTAAAAATAATATAAAAGTATGGATCGAAGTATGGATCGAAGTATGAACTGTCTAAAAATACCCTTAGGTATATTGATGTTAACTTAATTTACCAAGAATTGGGACAAACACTTTGCGCAGCTCTACCTGTATTACACAGCTTTACAGGATGTGACTATACTCCACCTTTTTTCAATGCCGCATTTTTTTTTTTTTTTAGACATCATCAAGACATTTTGGTGACGACTGCGAGATATGCTTAGAAATTTAAGAATTTGAATCAAGTTGAATTTTTTTTAGGCATGAGAGCTGATTAGGTCATTTTGACTAAGGTATGAATGCAAAGAGCGAGATATGAAAGGTGGGACGGCAGATAGATACATACTGCCGGATCAATAAATTAATTTTGTTTTTTTTTTGTTTTTTTTTTTATAGATATAGCTGATTAGATCATTTTGGTTTAGTGTCCGCTTGCTTCGCTGCGTTATGGTGGGGGGAGCCAAAGGAGACGGAGTGGGATGGGTTAGCTACTATATGAAAAAAGAATGAAGAAAAACGGAGCAGAGGGAGTGAAGTTATGAAGAAAAGAGTGAAGCAATGTGTGAATCTTATTTTTGAATTTTTCCATTTTCCACTTCCTTTTAAAGAGGGTGGAGGGGGGAGGGATGGAAGAATGAATCTAATTTACCTTACCTTGTAATGTCATTTTATTAATTTCTTATATTGCCGGGAAACGTGAAGACTAACGGGGGAAAGATGTTTGGAGAGTATTTAGGGAATTGTGAGGGGCAGCCCTTAGATTGGAAGGGATAATCTTCAGGGGAATAATAAGGGGGGTGGGGAAGGACAAACCGTTAATTTTTCAGTTTCTTTTCAGGGAAATCTCCCCCCTTCACCTTGAAAAAATGTTTGGCACCCGTAAATGATATGCGCATATATGAGGAGTATAAATATTGCGAGTATGGAGAGAAATGTGTGAGGAAAAATTAAAATGGAATGAATTTTAGCACACATTAGATAAATACTTTTGCTACGCATATAGGAACTTCGATATTCCAATTTTTTTTTACATTTATAAAGCCCGTTCGTAAGGCTAACTTTTAGCGGTGTGACATGTTGGAATAGAATAATTAGTAATAGTACAATTGTACGTGGAAAAACAAAATTCAGTGTTGTTAGGTAACGTGAGGTGAAAGTGGGGGGAGTGTATATGGGTGGTATCTGCGGGGTAAAGAGGGGCAAGATATAGAGGGATAGAGGGAGTTTTTAGGAGAAGTATAAGGGGGTGGGGAAAGGACAAACCGTTTTTTTTACAGTTTTTGTTCAGATAAATTCTCCCCCTTCCCCTGAAAAAAATTCCCCGTCCCAGGAAAAGATGCAACTCAAGTGGGCGCATATAAAACGTATGAAAAATTGGAGGGGGTGGAGGGCAAATTTTACAGGAAAATTATGAAAATAAAGAATTTCACCACCCCAAAATAAATGTTCTTATTGCGCTGGTAGGAAATTCGAAATTTCCATTTTTTTTCTTCCGATTACAAAAGTTCCTTATCTTATGTCAACCGTCTACTATGTTGGAATTGAATAACAACTAATAGTATAATCTGGCGTTGAAAAAACCTCGATTTTTTCGAAAAATCTCAAATTTAGTACTAAGAATTTTCGAAATTCAAAAATCTAAAAAAACTAAAAGATGACGGCCATACATATGTATTACCTGTTCGAATTTTATTGAAATTGGTTCATAATTACGGTAGTTGTGAGCATAGCAAATTTTCGGAACCTAACCACTTTGGCACCTCCCACACCCCGCCCCTTTCATAAAAGTCAATAAGAATTTCTATCACCTAAAAGTATTTCTAAAGTTGTATTTACCTTTCGTATTTCATATAGAAAGATTATAATTTGACAAAAATACAGGTGTAGGAAAAATCGGGTGGGTTTGCACCCCCCACCTTAAAAGTACCACCCGCAAGAAAAATTTTCTTCCATGAATTATAGTAGTCACCATCGTCGTAATTAACTGTCAAAGTAATTCTTTTGACATATGTTTACTACGCTAAGCCAACACTAACCTAACACTACGCTACAAGACACTATCATGTCGGTGAACGCACCCAATAAGTAAATCACTTGGTTGCTCTATATAATTTTTTAGTACAAAATCTGTCTCAGCAATTAACGAACCTTCAGAAAGGAGGATATCTGACCTCTATCTCTTTTATTGGCCAATTAGCAGGTATATATATATTTTTTTTTTCTTTTAAAGCATAAAATATTTTCAGGTAAAAGTAAAATGGTCAGTAGAATTATCAGCTCGCCTATCCATGATTATTTTACAACAATTTATTACACTTAATATGGATCTTTTATCAATCACAGGTACACAGGATTTATTTAATCTAAATATACACATGCAAAAACAGAGGAAAGAACACTCAGTGAATATACTCACTTTGTTGCTTAATTCATATTTTCACTAGAAGGTGAACAATAAAACTGATCATGAGGGTAAAGGATTCAGTTCATGATATCCAGTCCGTTTTTGTTTTATATCAGAAAACACAATCCCGGGTAAGAGGGAAAGATTCTGAAAAAAAAGACTCAATACTGTTTCGTGTGATTTTTATACCCTAGATGAAATCTATAGTGTATACTAAGTTTCTCATTCCGTTTGTAACACCTCGAAATTATGATGGTATAGCAAAATGGATTGGACACGCACGCATAATATTAAAAGTTATTTTAATTTTTACATGTCCGTCCGTCTGTCCATCCGTCTGTCCGTCTGTCCGTCCGCGTCTGTCCGTCCATTCGTCCGTCCGTCCGTCCGTCTATCCGTCTGTGCGCACGATAACTCGAGAGCGCGTATACTTAGAGAGCTGAAATTTTGTACACGGACTTTAACAAAAAAGTAAAATAAAGTTCGACAATGAGACAAATCGGGCAACTCGTTCGTGGGGCTGCCATACAAATTATTATATTTATACCGGGTTTTCGACTGGTATATCAACTACTAATAATCATTTCTGGTCTCGACGGAAATAAACACATCTTATTTCGGGTCTCGACTGAAGATAAGATCACACTTTAAGCCGGGTCTCGACTGACTTAATGAATATTATCTCGGCATGCAAATACCTGATTGTGAAAGTTCTTATACCACAAATTAGAATCTCGGTAGGTGAAATCATCTCCCATAGGTACGTTGTGACTATTCGTACTTTCTTTTATTTCAAAACAAACTAGAGAGCGTTTGAGTTTTTCATGTCACATTTATGCAATTTTGTTGCGATAAATTAATTTAATCAGAATTTTATAAATAAGGGCACAGATACTTATTTGTAATATACACAGTAATATTAATAGAGAAATAAATCGAATCTAAAACTAGACAAATTTCGTCAGAATCTTAGGATGTGCAGCATGTAACTTAATTTCGAAAGGAAATTTAAAACTTGTTGGCCAATAGGTATATTATACTAAAAGTTAATCAGCTGAATTGATTTTCTTGAGATTTGTTAGTATGGTGCGAGTCTGCTGAAATCTGTGATAAAAAATATTATCTTTTAGTACAACATATCCCACGTTCACCTAAGTACAGTACTTTCTTCCTGAAACTGCTTCGGGAGGAAAATGGAAAGTGCAGTTTACTTTTTGGGATATACATACTCTCACCTTATGTCTTACATAATCTCAGATAACTGTCCTCGAAAAATAACTTTTGTTATAAGCTAAAGTGGAGGGGTGACTTCTATACCCTCCATAATAACTATATTAGGGTATACTAAGTTTGAATTCCTTTTATAAAGCATTGAAATGCTGATCGTATGTAAAATTTGGTTGGACACCAACGTATAATATTAAAAGGCCTTTTGTTTTTTTGTACGCACTACAAATCGAATGCGTTGACTTAGGGTGAAACTTTGTACACAACTTTACTATAAAAATTGTAGTTCAGTGTTTCCACATTGGCTACAATCGTAGCCCCCTCCCCCTCCCCCTTCCCCCGTACAGATGATCCGATGTTTGAATTTCATTACTTTGCAAGCTAGCCGCTTCCGCATTTTGTAAGAACTCCTCCTGCAGGACCGTCCATGGCAGGTTGCAAAAAGTCCCATTCGGCCTCACTATTGAGCTCTGTGTTCATATGACATATATTGTTGCAGGTTATCCTACTTTTGTATTGACCTCCATAGCTCTCCGAAAAATGAGTAATTTTGGTTAACAAAATGTAATTTGTCTGAAATAAAGTTGAAGCTTTTTTCCACAAATAACCGAACTGCGACATGATTGAGTATTAATGATTCCGCTATAATTAGGCTTATGAATTGCATTACGTCGGTATCATCCAAAAAATAAAATACCAAATCGTTGTGTATATAGTACATTACGTATTTGCACAGTGAAATTCTTAAACAGCATCCTACCACGAAAGAATAGTTTTTAGAAAAATCGCAGATAAAGATTCATTCGTCATTCCTTAAGATTTTTTTTAATGCTTTTTAACAATAAAATTATGTGAAACTAATTTACAAAGTTTTTCGAAAAAACATCAATGGATTTCCATTTTTACCATCTCAAAAGTACACGGTAGAGATGTGTCGGTCCGGAACAAACGGGTCCAATGTGCACGGGTCCATACAAGGAACGGCCCGAAACGGGAGCTCGCGTTCCATTGGAATGGAAAAAGAAATTTCATTGCAAATAGAGGGCGTTTCATATAAGCAGGAACGGTATAATCGTCAGTGCGGCTTGGTTCCTGCCTGCCATATACGCAAATAGCCAAGCTGACCTCATTTATAAGCTTAAAATAATTTTTAAGTGTGAATTTCTGTCCAGAAATCTAAAGAATTAGATGAAAAACTACTGTGCACCCGTTTTTTTAAAATGCATCTACCATTTCGTTTAGTTGAAGACAACCAGAGACATTAATGGAAGCACAAGCTGTATGTTTGACGACAGATGGTTGGAAATCTATAAATAATCAAGAATTTTCTACAGTAACTTGTCATTTTTAAAATAATGATACTAAATGTGAATACCGCAGTTTTGGTATGTATAGCTTTTGAAGATCAGCATACTGCTGATAACATAACACAATTTTTAAAGGATATGGTTACGAAATGGGGCTTAGAAAATAAAATATGCGCGGTTGCTACTGACAATGCTGCCAATATGGTTGCAGCTGTAAGGAAATGTGAATGGAGACATATACCTTGTTTCACCCATATGATTAATTTAAGAGTCCAAACAGGCCTCCATAAAATTAGAGCTCATATAGAGAATATAAAAGTATTGTTGAATACTTCAAAAGAAATTCTTATACATTAACTAAGCTCCAGCTGAGACAAAAAGAATTGTATATGCCAGACTTAAAATTAAAACAAGATGTTCGCACTCGCTTGAACTCAACTTATGAAATACTGAAAGAGTTCTATCTATTAAGGATGCTGTTGTATCTACGCTTGCCGTAGAGAATCCCCGTTTAAATAATATTACTGAAAGAGAATGGGAGGTAATATCAAAGTCGTTAGACGTTTTGAAGATATTTTATGACATAACAAATGAAGTAAACACCAAAAAGCAGGTGTCTCTTTCAAAATTGCTTACCTTTATAAATGCCCTCTCAGATAAGCTGAACATCTATATAAAGCCATGGGATCTTCCAATCAAATATAAAGACTTGGCTTCAGTTTTGAAAAATGAGTTAAATAGACGATTCAAAAACATGGAAAATAATATTTTAACTTGCCAAGCTACGTTTTTAGGTCCAAGATTTAAGTCGTACGGATTCCCAAATCAAGTTTCTTTTGAAAATACAAAAACATCAATTAGAAACAGCGTATCAAATTTAAATGTTCGTAATAAACCGGATACTGCGAATCGTGAACAGCCAGGCACTTTACAGTCCGCAACTAACTCTACAATTTGGGATATATTTGATAAAAGAGTCAGCTCAATTTTTACAGTTGAAAATCAAACCACTACAGCAGCTTGCATTATAGAGGTAGCTAAAAACTTGCAGAGCTTCTAGCATTTAGAAATCCTTTTAAGTGGTGGGAAAAAACTATTTTATCCTCGCCTTTATCAATTGGTAAAAGAGACGCTTTGTATATCAGCAACATCAGTCCCATGAGAAAGGGTGCTCCCCAAAGCTGATCAAGTACTTACCGAAAAAAGGAATCGTCTAAAGCCCAAAACTGTCTCTCAAATAACATTCTTAGCTTATAATATGAACTAATATTTTCGGAATTTTAGTTGTAGTTATCGCAAATTGCTTGGGAGATATGGTTGTGATAGGTGGTTTTAGAAACAGGAAGCACAAACTACATGAACGTTTGAACTAGAAGGTAGATTACATTTCGTTGAATTATAACCAGACCCCTATTTTTGTTTAACGGATTGATTTACTATGATGAAAATACAATTAGATGCAATTTCGGCTTAGAAAATATAAACGAGTTATTTTATGATGGTGGAATACAAAAGAAAGTTGAATGATCTTTTTAAAAGCTATTTAAAATTTTATGAAGAATAATGTAATGCGATAATTATTATGATATCATTTCAATATAAGTCTAAATAGAATAATTTCAATTTAGCTTGCAAAGTAGTTAATATGAAAGCAAAATTATGAACAGATACTTGTAATATTGTCAGCAAAGCCGTATATATGGGGTGGGTTTGAAGGGTTCTATTTTTGTAGCCTATACTTTCGTTAATCTGATAAGCCAAATTTTTACAACAACAATTGGTTTTGTGATTTTATATCTTTCATCCGTGACCCTTTCAGGTAAAGCAACTTTCGGAATAACGTATGCTAAATAGAGAGAGAAAATAAGCAGTACAATATGAATGTATGTATACACAACAGCAGATGGTGGTAGCTTACTTTGACACAACGTAGCTTAATCGCAGTGGTATTTTAAATTTTGTTCATATTTTCAAGGGAGTATAAGCCTAAGTTTAATTTGGTTTTCGTTCTAAAACTTTTGTTGTAAATAATTACAATATGGCAATTAATATTTTCGATGAGCACCCATGATCTTATTTAAATAGCTTAAAAAGTAATTTGTTTACTTTTTAGGGCATTTTTGATAATTACAAAGTTCTATCTAAAATGCCCTAAAAAATTAAATTTGTTTTCTTATAAATTTTTTTTAAAACTGCTTTTTTTGGCCCTGCCAATAAAATCTTTCATCGAAATATTAAAATTTAAATGAATGAAGCACTTTTCTCCCGTCACGGCAAGAAGAAAAAGAAGAAATTTATTTCTGTAATTTTTTCTTTTTTTATAAAAAGTTAACCTTTATAATTTTTTTTTCTTCGAATGTAAGTAATGGTTAAACAACATGTTTTCAAACATAACTTAGAAATTTCTGCAGACCCACGGAGCTTTAATTGAGAATTACCGTGAACTCAATTAGGTATTTAAATATAGCACTTATAGATGATAGATTTTTGCTATTCATTTGGAATGTAATCACAAATTAAAGACTTAAATTATATATAAAATTTACATAAAATTCCGATTATTGAGTTCACATTAATTCTCAGTTATTCTTTCGCTTCTACAGGGTATTAGCTTACCAGGCTAAAACCCTGCCATTCGTAAGGCCATATGATACGATAACAGGGAATTCCTGAATGAAATTACCAAAAATGTAAATTTAAGGTGGTTAATGTTAGTGTAGCGGAAAGTTAAAATTCAAAACAAATTCCAGTAAGTTCACATTCGATTTATTTATAGTTTTTATCACGTTTCTACACACTTTAATCTTAATTAGAATCTAGGTAATGTATCTAAATATTAATCATACAAATTTCTCAGGCAAGCAAAAATTAGTTCGCAGATTTGTCCAAGCAAACCCGACACGGAAAGATGAAGGACACCTGACATGAAATAATTGTACAAATTAAACTACTGTATTTAAGTTATTTCAATCTATCTTACTTATGTATTTGAATAGATAAAAAAAAAACTCTTAATCTTAACAAATCTCACAAATGAAATTAAAGCTAATAAGAAAAAAAAATCATCCAATGCAATTAAAAACTTCCACCTAATTGCATGTGAGCTTGCACGTACCTTGATTGGATGATCACAAGCCAATTTTCACAATTAGAACAACTTAGGAAAGCTATATACAACTGTTGGGGTTCACTCTATGACTGTCGAAAACGTAAGAGAGAGATCCATGGCCCTGCACCTCTTTATATAGAGCCTGAACCACCATTTTTCTGTGGAACCTACAACCATAATGTAAATTTCTCCAAGGAAATAATTTTTCGTTCATTGCTATTATTTCCATTCGATGCGGAATTTTTCAATTTATTATCTTCCAATGAAAAATTCTTATTCTTTATTATTTCTTAGAAATGCTGATAAAAAGTTTAAACTGTGCCATAAAATGGCGTTGATTAAAAATTGGCATCCATTTTCAATAAGTTAAGTGTGGAACGGAATTTTTCATTTATCTCGTTCCCCCTAGCTATCTCTTTCTTTCTCATTATGCATATGAGAAAACTAAAAATCTTAAATATCTTTTCATGAAGATATTTTCACACTTTTTAAGCGCTGTCTGTTCGAACCAAATTGATTCGAATATATTTTTATAAACATTAAAACTTCTGAAAACAAAGCATGAAAAGTTTTATAAATTTAATCTAATTATAATGTTCCCTAAAAATAGGTACGACATATAACAAAAGCTTGTGTTGTCATGTAACATACAATGCATGGCAAAAATACGATCAGATCAAGCAGATCAATTTGCAACTCTATCATCATTATAAGTACCATCGAACGGGAATTTCTTCTCTACGTGATAGAGATAAAATTTTTTGCAAATATAATTCAACTTAGCACAGCAACATGGGTTGCTCTAAAAATTCTTGTTGCTATGCATTTTGGTCCGTTGCTATGCATATTATCCCTAGTACCGTATGAGCACAGCTGCATTGCCAATTCTTGCAATCATGCGCCTCTGCTACTCCATCAGTGGTGTCGTGTGCAACCAAGGGCTATAAAAACAACAAGCGGACTGACCTCGATCTCTCTTTTTTTGAAATGGCATAGTTTGGGATAAGTCGACAAGGTAGGGTATACATTTTATTTTGGGAGTTGACTAAAATAAAATTTCTTACTTCGGGAGTTGACTGAAGTTAAGATAACACTTTAAGCCGGGAGTTGACTGACTTAAAAAATATTATTTCGGGAGCTGACTGAAATAATTCATACTAACATTCACACTTTATTTATGCCCTTAGCAGAAATAAAGAATTGTTCTAATCAACGATTAAAACAAAGGGTCTTAACATTAGCTTAAAGTCAACCATCTTAAGTGCCAAGTTTAGATCGGTGAGTACCAGCCACTTGTAACATTTTATTATTTATTTATATATCTATTTATAATAAATTTACTCATTTATATATATCTACATATGATATACTTCGTGTGCATACTTATCAAATATAACATTTCAACTGACTCTATATTTATTTTATAAATACATTGCCTTTTTTGCGATCATATATTGCAATCTTTTGGCAATCAGTGTTTTCTCTGACCCAAAACTTATATATTGAGCTTTATCCCAATACAGCTATTCTTGGAAATTGTATATTATAAATCTGTGTCAATAAGTATGTTTTCTAGTGTGTGTGGATCTCTGACCTAATTCCTTATATTTAATCTGACCTGAATACAAGTAGTGAGAAAATTCAAGAAATAAGTGTCAGTTTATTGAACGTTAAAAGAAGTGAACAGTGTTTTTTAGTTATAAGAAGATAGACCACTGATCTTAATTCATAATTATCGGTGCATTCATTGCAGTCTTCAGTAAATTCAAATTTGCGTGTACGTTCTAACTACGGGCAGTACATTTTATGGTCCTTCGAGCCGGATTTAAGGTCTAATGTTTTATTTTGTCAATCTTTTAAATATGTCTGCACTTCAAAAACTTTTGGGCAACCAAGCCACTTCCGCAATAATCTTTGAAAAATCGCTCAATAACTACAACAAAACTGATGTAGAAAAACGAACGAAAGGTCTTATTTCTGAGCGATTAAGCGCTCTAAGTGAAATTTGGTCAGAATACAAGAAAGATCACTATACAATTATTCAAGCCATGCAGGCTTTGGAAGATAGTGAACTTCAAAAGTACGATTATTTCGCAAAGGATCAATTTTCAAAGGTGGAAAATCAATACTTTACTTTTCGAGGTATTCTTAGGGATGCATTAGATGCATTCGAAACAGAGGTTGACCCAAGTCTAAAATCGGAATGTGAATCTTCTCTGGGACTACCTAGCATCACAATCCCAAAATTCTCAGGTTCTTATGATTCCTGGAGACCTTTTCACGATCTGTTCAATTCCCTGGTGCATACAAATTCTGCGTTATCTTCGGTGCAGAAATTGCATTATTTGAAATGAAGTGTATCTGGAGAAGCGGAGCACTTATTGCGTCAATTTCCTATGACCAACTCGAGCTATCACAGCGTATGGAAGATATTGCTTGAAAGGTATGATAATAAACGAGTTTTGGTAAATGCCCAATTGAAAGCACTCTTTAATCTACCTAAAGCAGTCCACGAATCAGCCAAGGCTATCAAAAGCTTGCTAGATAAGTCTTCCGAATGTATCTTCGAACTCGAGGCATTGCAAGTTTCCACTAAGCAATGGGATGCAATTCTCATCTATATGGTGGTACAACGTTTACCAGCAGAAACGCACCGTGCATGGGAACAAGAGGTCAATACAGCAGAAGGACTTCCCACTTTTGAATCCCTAAAAATATTTTTACAATCTAGATTTAGAATTTTAGAAGCCATAGTCGATACCAAACCGTCCCTAGCCAACAAAAATGCTCAAGTCCCGAGAGCATCTACCCATTTTACTTCATACACCCAAGCATGTCCTTTGTGCAAAGAGCAGCAACGTCTATTTAAATGTCCGAAATTTATAAAACTTGATGTAGACAATAAATTAAAATTGTCACATCAAATCAATTGTGTAATAACTGCCTATCAAAAGGCCATAGCACGAAAACTTGTACGAGTAAGTTTTCATGTCAGGAATAATGCCACTCCAAGGGTCTCGCCCCAATTCAAGCCAAGGGAGCAGCAATCAGGAGCTCAACCTTGTAATTCACCTTCCACATCCAACAAATCTCTCCATACGCTTCACGCAAAAAACCAACGTACCAAACAAGCACTGCTTGCCACAGCATTGTTAAACGTTCATACCAAAAAGGGAAACATGTTGGTATTAAGGGCACTGATAGATTCAGGCTCTCAAGTTTCATTTATAACCCAAGCCGCCGCACGTAAGCTGAAATCATCTACTACAAACGTGGAAATTCAAATCACTGGCCTGGGAAAAACTGAAACCACAAATGTTCAAAAACAAACTGTATTGAACATTTATCCTTATTCAACCACAACTAAGGCAACTACAGTTACAGCCCTTATAGTGGATACAATTACGGACATTTTACCTCCTCCAACCATTCCAAACAAAGAATGGAGTCATGTACATCAGCTATCACTTGCCGATCCATTTTTCTTTAAACCAGGAAAAGTTGACCTGCTTTTAGGAGCAGATGTATATAATGAAATCCTCTTGGAAGGTTTACGGAAAGGTCCTCCAGGAACACCTGTTGCCCAAAACAGTACCCTCGGATGGATACTCTTCGGAAGACTCCAAAATACTTCCACGTTTTTAAAGGCATCTGCGTTAACAGCAAAAGTTCACTACGACGACGACTCTTCACTGGATAACCTTCTACGTCAGTTTTGGGAAACTGAAGAAGTTAATCCAGGAAGAAAGCTGTCTAAAGCAGATCAAGAATTTGAAGAGTTTTATAAAAAAACTCATGTTCGTAACGCACAAGGCCGTTACGAAGTTCGTCTGCCTTTCACCGCAGAAAGTCCTAGTTTAGGCGATCCTCGTCGTATGGCATTACGTAGGTTCTATAGCCTAGAACGGCAATTAGAACGTAATCCTGAACCTTATCAGGAATACAGAGCTTGCATAAACGAATACAAGACATTAGGTCACATGACAGTGGCTAGCAAGATAGTAAGTGACGAACAAAGCTACTATCTGCCTCATCAGGCGGTGATCAAAGATAGCACCACTACAAAAGTTCGCGTCGTCTTTGATGCCTCAGCAAAAACGACTAATGGAAAAAGTCTAAACGAACAGTTGCATACTGGTCCAGTACTGTAGTCTGAACTCTTCTCCATCATTCTCAGATGGCGAAAGTATAAATTCGCTATGTCGGCTGACATAGAAAAAATGTATAGAATGATAAGGGTTCAAGATCCAGATCAAAATTATCAAAGAATAGTTTGGAGAAATAATCACAACGAGCCTATACAATATTACAAATTAACCACCGTAACTTTTGGCACCACGCCAGCCCCATATCTCGCAATAAAAACGCTCAATCAGCTAGCCTTCGATGAAGCCGACAAATATCCTGAAGCTGCAAGGATAGTATTGCGAGACTTCTATGTTGATGACCTTCTTACAAGATCAGATACAATGGAAGAAGCATTCAAGATACAAGATCAACTACTCAATCTGTTATCTTTAGGAGGGTTTAACTTGAGAAAATGGGTCAGCAATTCCTCGGATCTACTATCAAGGATTCCCGAAACTTATAGAGAAGTTCAACTCCCTTTGTGACTACCAAGCGATGAGTCTGTAAAAACTTTAGGCATTCATTGGTATCCAGGATCTGATTGCTTCACACTACAATACAGAAAGAGACTCGATTGCCTCTCTATAAAGCGTTCTGTCCTCTCAGAAATCGCAACGCTTTTCGATCCACTTGGCTGGATATCTCCAATTGTAATTAGTGCTAAAATTTTGATGCAAGCCCTATGGCTCGCAGGAAGTTCATGGGATGAACCAATACCGGCACACATTGATAAGCAGTGGCGCGAAATCAAAATAGAACTACATCATATAGGTAATATCAAGATACCACGTTGGATACATGCCAGAAGTAACTCATCCACTTGTCAAATACATGGTTTCTCAGATGCCTCTAATCAAGCCTATTCTGCTGCTGTCTATATTAGAGTTGTTAATGAAGAAGGAACAGTTCAAGTTAACTTACTTATGGCAAAGTCAAAAGTGGCGCCCGTCAAATCTGTTTCGCTTCTACGTCTCGAATTGTGTGGTGCAGTATTGTTAGCACGACTCATAAATCGAGTCAAAGTAGATCTACAATTTGAACAAGTTCTTACATTTGCTTGGACAGATTCTTCTATTGTATTAGCTTGGATACGTAGCTACCCAAACAAGTATAAAACATATGTGGCTAATAGAATTTCGGAAATTCAAGGCCTAATCAACATTAAAGCATGGCATCATGTAAGGTCTGTTGACAATCCAGCTGACTGCAATTCAAGAGGAGTTAAGTCTTCAACATTGATTGACCATCAATTATGGTGGCATGGACCTCATTGGTTGCAAGGTAGTGAAGAAAATTGGCCTAAAGCAAAACCAATTCTAGCTAATCAGAGTGAGGATGAACAAAGACGAACAATTCATCTAACAACAACTCATTCAAACATCAATGATTTGTTCGAGAAATTCTCAAGTTTTTCCAAACTACAACGTATATTCGCATATTGCATCAGGTTCATTCATAAATGCAGGAACGCATGTATAGAATTAACTCAAGAACAACAAATGGACCCAAAGATGCTTAGTTCTACAGAACTGTCTCAAGCAAAAATTCGGCTCATTAAATTAACACAGAAGACCTTTTTCAGTATTGAAATTCAATATTTACAAGCACGGAATGCACTTCCAGCTAAAAGCAAAATATTATCTCTTAATCCTTTTTTAGATAAGGACGGGTTAATTCGTGTAGGGGGACGACTAAAAAATGTAAATATTCCTTATACTCGAAAACACCCAATACTCCTGCCAAAGGACAGCAAATTAACCATTTTAATCATTGAACACTTCCATACAAAAACGCTCCATGGAGGTCCGCAATTGGTATTATCCATGATTCGAAACGAATTTTGGATTCCACAAGGACAGAGAACTGTAAAACAAGTGTTACACAAATGTATAACTTGCTTTAAACAATCCGCAACTAGCAAAAATCAGATTATGGGAAATCTACCCTCACCACGGGTCAATATTACTAGAACATTTCAACAAACTGGGTTAGACTATGCTGGTCCTTTCAATTTAATAGTATCTAAAGTTCGAAATAATCGGGTATATAAAGGGTATATATGTATGTATTTTTATTTGTATGGCAACCAAAGCCATTCATATAGAAGCTGTGTCCGACTTATCTACAGCAGCCTTTATAGCAGCTTTTCGCCGTTTCTCCAGCCGAAGGGAACTCAGCACAGATATCTTTTCAGATTGTGGCTCTAATTTCGTTGGAGCTGATAAAGTCCTACAAAGGGAATTTAGAACAGCCATACTGCAAGCTAACAAGCAGATGGCAGAATCACTAGCTCAAGAAGGGATATGTTGGCACTTTAACCCGCCTTCCGCAACTCATTTTGGAGGATTGTGGGAGGCTGGAGTTAAATCAATAAAATTCCATCTAAAGCGAATATTAGAGAATTCGTCATTGACATTTGAAGAATTCGCAACTATTTTGACCCAAATTGAAGCTTGTCTAAATTCCAGGCCTCTATGTCCTATCACAGAAGATCCAGATGATCTCAATGTTCTAACTCCAGGACATTTTTTAATTGGCTCTTCCTTATTACTTCCACCTGAACCTGTGATGGAAAACAATGTTTCATCTCTAACGAGGTGGAAACATCTTCAACTGCTGCAACAGCAATTTTGGCGCAAATGGTCCAACGATTATTTAAATTCTATACAAAATCGACCCAAATGGCAGACTCCAATTTCAAATCCGAAAATAGGAGATTTAGTCATAATCAAGGAGCCGAATTTGGTAGCATGCCGCTGGCTATTAGGTAGAATAATTGAAGTTTATCCAGGTGCTGATAAATACGTTCGCGTAGTCAGTGTAAAAACAAAAAATGGAGTTATAAAAAGATCAATATCAAAATTATGTATCTTGCCAATACAAGGAAGGTAAATTGAACCCAAACAAAATTATTGTTCACAATCAAACAAACGACAACAACAAAAAAAAGGGAACAATATATCTAATCATCATATAAAGTTGCATGTAATTATGTTCCGTTATGTGCAAATGAAAATATTCAATCCCAAGCAACAATTTTCAAACTAAACCGTTAAAGATAATTAAATTGAACCTTTCAACCAAATGCAATTATATCGTTATATTTCATACATCTAGCCATTTCTGTGCAAGAAACTCAGTCAGTTTTTTTTTTTTTTTTTGTTTTTGACTGCTACTTTTTGGTAAAACGTTTGTATTGCAGCCAAACAATGCAAGGCAAGAACGAAAAAAAAGTACCGTTACGTGTGTATAAATTCAATTGCGAAATAAGATCTAGTATCAGTTGAATTTAAATAAGCATCATAAACACTCCAATTCACGTAAGCAGTTGCGAAATGGAATTGCCCATCACACCAGGACGAACCTGGGAGAAGGAGCTTGAGGAAGCGTGGAATTTGGAACGAGAACTGGTAGAGAAGCCCTTCTCTCCCAAGCACAAATCGGAAGGAAACTACGGGTGAAGATTGGGATCTGGACGAGAAAATTGCCACGTTACCACTATCTCCTAAACAAGATTCAACTGAGGAACAGGAGGAAATTCAGTTTTTGACAAAGGAGCTCGACAAGTTGAAGCAGCGCTCAGCGATGTAGAAGGTTCGCCGACGTCTCGATAAACTGAAGACAAACACCAAGCCAGCACCGATTATAGTGATTGACGACTCACCTGCTGCTTCCCCGACTCCGGATATGCAACCTTCGAAAATTGAAGGGACTGTTGAAGACTTATCATCCGCCGCTTCAATTTTAGAAAGGGAACAACCGGAGATAGAGGCCATTCAAGAATCATCAACCGACGCTCACCAGGCTATCTGTTTGACCCATCAAGTATCGGCCACAAAGATAGATGTCTTAAAGGATCAAACGATACTATCATCAATTCTTCCTGATGAAACTGTCCTTATAACTATTATGGATAACCAGACAGGAATCAAAGAGCAGCATGAAATATCTGGTGCCGCTTTAAAACGTTCAAAGAAACGAAACTGGAGTTTCTCCACGCACGATGGTACTCGAGTCAAAGTGAAATTATTAGCAAATGGCGATATTAAAGTAATAAAATAACAACAATTATGTTTTCTTTATACATTTTTTTTTGTCATTGGTTGGTTATTAATTCCTTTCCCTTCCTGAATTTTACATCAAACGTTTGACGGAAGAAGGGGTGCAAGTCTGTAAGAAAGACATTTACAGGTACCATATCATTCACTTCTTCATTTTACACAATCAAAGCATTCTGTTACTTTTCTTGTTTATAGGTTAACAGTTTCTTTTATTACAATCAGTTTTAAAATTAATCACTTGAAAGACAATTCCAGTCTTTCAACGGGGGGCAGTATGTTCGAACCAAATTGATTCGAATATATTTTTATAAACATTAAAACTTCTGAAAAGAAAACATACTGAAAACTAAGCATGAAAAGTTTTATAAATTGAATCTAATTACAATGTTCCCTAAAAATAGGTACGACATATAACAAAAGCTTGTGTTGTCATGTAACATACAATGCATGGCAAAAATACGATCAGATCAAGCAGATCAATTTGCAACTCTATCATCATTATAAGTACCATCGAACGGGAATTTCTTCTCTACGTGATAGAGATAAAATTTTTTGCAAATATAATTCAACTTAGCACAGCAACATGGGTTGCTCTAAAAATTCTTGTTGCTATGCATTTTGGTCCGTTGCTATGCATATTATCCCTAGTACCGTATGAGCACAGCTGCATTGCCAATTCTTGCAATCATGCGCCTCTGCTACTCCATCAGTGGTGTGGTGTGCAAGCAAGGGCTATAAAAACAACAAGCGGACTGATCTCGATCTCTCTCTTTTTGCACTTGGCATCGTTTGGGATAAGTTGACTAGGTAGGGACTAACATTATATATCGGGTATCGACTGATATAGAATTCTTATTAACAAATCACATTATTTCGGGAGCTGACTGAAATAATAATTACTAACATACATTTTAATTTGGGAGTTGACTAAAATAAAATTTCTTACTTCGGGAGTTGACTGAAGTTAAGATAACACTTTAAGCCGGGAGTTGACTGACTTAAAAAATATTATTTCGGGAGCTGACTGAAATAATTCATACTAACATTCACACTTTATTTATGCCCTTAGCAGAAATAAAGAATTGTTCTAATCAACGATTAAAACAAAGGGTCTTAACATTAGCTTAAAGTCAACCATCTTAAGTGCCAAGTTTAGATCGGTGAGTACCAGCCACTTGTAACATTTTATTATTTATTTATATATCTATTTATAATAAATTTACTCATTTATATATATCTACATATGATATACTTCGTGTGCATACTTATCAAATGTAACATTTCAACTGACTCTATATTTATTTTATAAATACATTGCCTTTTTTGCGATCATATATTGCAATCTTTTGGCAATCAGTGTTTTCTCTGACCCAAAACTTATATATTGAGCTTTATCCCAATACAGCTATTCTTGGAAATTGTATATTATAAATCTGTGTCAATAAGTGTGTTTTCTAGTGTGTGTGGATCTCTGACCTAATTCCTTATATTTAATCTGACCTGAATACAAGTAGTGAGAAAATTCAAGAAATAAGTGTCAGTTTATTGAACGTTAAAAGAAGTGAACAGTGTTTTTTAGTTATAAGAAGATAGACCACTGATCTTAATTCATAATTATCGGTGCATTCATTGCAGTCTTCAGTAAATTCAAATTTGCGTGTACGTTCTAACTACGGGCAGTACACTGCCAATGAGTTCCTCTTTAAAAAACACCCCGATTTCATATGTCATATGTTGACAATATATGAAGGTGACAGATCCGTGGTTTGTAATTGTTTCGCGGCGTGAAAGTTTTTCCGAGTTTTTTTTAGTGGCGCTTTGTGATTTAATTACAGGTAAATGTGGAATGGTGCCAAGAAATAGTGCGTGTGTGTTGAATTCATGTGTTTGTGCGTTCAATTCTTTGATTTTTCCCAACTGTAAATATCCCAACCTGTACCAGGTGCGGTATTTACCTTTATTGTTCGTGCGCACATACATTAACTTTTTCTTGCGATCTCTAGCAAAGTAATTATATATAATGCTGTTGCAACATACCAATATGATTTTCGCACGTTTTCTTGCATTTTTGTTTTGTTCGCGGCAGCTGTCAACAGGTGAAATTTATAAGAATTTTACTTGAATTGCCCGACCGGAACTTAGTTATCAGTAAAATTTCTATTCTACTAGTAGGATTCCATACTTTGGTTAAACTTCCAGGTGTTGATGATTGAAATTCAGCATAATGTCATCACTTGAACTTTAACACAGTGTTGTTGCTGTTTGTATGTAGTTTGTTTACGTTTGTACTATGTATGTAGGATGATATGCATTGATTATAACGTTTTTATACCCTAAATGAAATCTATAGGGTATACTAAGTTTGTCATTCCGTTTGTAACATCTCGAAATAATGATGTTGGACACCCATTCATAATATTAAAAGTTATTTTGATTTTTGCATGTCCGTCCGCTCGTCCGTCCGTCCGTCTGTGCGCACGATAACTCGAGAGCGCGCATACTTAGAGAGCTGTACACGGACTTTGAAAAATAAAAAGTAAAATTGAGTTCGAAAATGAGACAAATCGAGCAACTCCTTCGTGGGGTTGCCATATAAAAATTTCGTTTTCCGCTATATATTTGACACTGCCTGAGAATGCGTCGACGTAGAGAGCTGAAATTTCGTACATGATGTTTTTACAACATTAGCAAATAAAATGTCAAAAATGGAAAAATCGGGCAACTCCTTCTTGGTTTTGCCATATACAAATTTTGGTCTTTTACGTATACTTTGAAAACGATCAGTCCAAGACATTTTTATTGTACTAAAAACTTCTGCCGAATACGAAATCCTATAAAAGTGGGTATAATCATTTTTTCTGTGCGACACACCGTTCTATAAATATATGTGAAAAACAACTTCGACATCAAACATGAATAGAACGGTGACCATACAAAATTTAATACGGCCATTCATCTAGGGTATCATAAGAATAGGTCTTAGACCAATTCTGGCTTTTTTACTTGTTATGTTGTAACTATAAAATTCAATATTTCTTATTTAATTAATTCATTTTATTCTAATTATTTCAGGAATTCACCTAAAATCACAAAGCCCCCATACATTCCAAACGAAGTATTTGTCATCCCTTGCCCAAATAACTTTTTGTTCCACTCCCCGAAGCCTATAGTTTATATTTATACCAAACATCCTGTATATTCCTCTGGAACATTTACATATATGCATAGCATTTACATATACTTCCCTCGTAGCTTGAAATCTGTCAGTATTCTAAATATTTTGCAAATATTTTTAAAGATTCAGTTTTCAGCGTCTACTTTTGTTCCTAGATATGCATATAACGACATAATATGTATGTATAGCGGCAAAGTAAGAGCGCTCATATCACAAAATGTCCCATTCGTATTCAGATTTTGCGAAACTAATAACACTAATATCCTAACTAGTTAGTAAGTGTATGTTGGTGAGCCCTTAGTTATATACCCATAGCTCAAATAATTTCAATAACATTTTTAATTTGTCTGACTTCCTTGAATTTTCTTCCAATCAACTGTTCCATCTTTGTTAACTTAAATAATAAAATTTTCTGTACATTAATGTGATATATTTTTCATCCCCTTACTATTGTAATAATTTTAATTTATATTTTACCTCATTAGCAGTGCATAAGACATTCTAATCTTCAATGTTAATAAATAGATTATGTTCTGTTTTTTATTTTAAATGTGCAGCATAAATATGATCCCCTCTACTTAAAAATATCTTGCAATAGAACGCATTTTCCTAATAGTTTTCTAACCCGTCTTCCAAAGTTGTTGCTAGTGATACGCCAATGTCCAAGAATAATCGAAGAGCATGCTTTTATATCATAAGGCATAACATACTGAAAGTTCAGTGCTATAATAAAATGTAACGGCCCCCCTTAGCCCAAAAGAAATTGAGATACGAAATAAAAAGCTATAAAATAGACGACAAGGGATGATTGAAGCCTTTGAGGTATCCCGAGGTTCCTACATGGCTTTATACGCACACTGCGGATAACAACGGTCTTTTTGGAGGCAATTCACTATGGATTCCGGCTTAGAAATTGCGTTTCAATGCAGATGTTTACAGCATAACGAATACAGGCCCACGAAAGGGTTCTAAATGTTTGACTTTAAAATATCGGCTTTTGCTTACTATCAAGACAGTTTCTGGAAAATAAACAAAGAAAAGATAAATGTAGTCTCCTTAAAATACAGAACATCTGTAAGATAAAAAAATACTTCTTTCCTTCGCATTCGTCGGTTTAAGGCGTCACAATCATTCTCTAATTCACCGCAATTTTCTCCTAGCATTTTACGGTCATAATAAATACGTTCCTAGAGAGTTCTATAAACGCGATATACACATTTGCATACTGAGTGACTGAGTGTACATAATTTTCTTGCGAGGATAACGAGAATTTTCCCAACTTATCAAGATACGTATATCCGCTTTGGCGCCAAGTAAATTCTTAGAAAATCTCTTAATAATTGATGCGGGATACCTTGACATTTATGTTATGAAGCTCCTGCAGTTGACAGGATATTTTCCGGGATGTGAGCAACAACTTGAATTTAAGCGATATGATTTCATTGGATGGGTACTCGACGAAGCAATAGTGGGGGGTAGTTTAAATCAAAATATTGATCAATCCACTCTGGTAGTGCAAATCGATGTGGAGAAAAATGGAATGGAAATTTCTGCTTCTTTGGTTTGGAATATGATATATTAAAAATCGGCTTATAATTTATATTTTTCGAATGGCGTTTAGGAGAGATTATTTAAAATTTCATTAGTAAATTAATGTATTTTGATATTTTTACAGCTAAAATGATAGAAATTAGTCATGAAGGTGAATCACTCCCTAGTGTATAAGTATGTCTGGTTACGGGCTAGTTTTGAAAAGTTTGTCCTGCATTCTAAGATTCTGAGAAACTGTGAGAATTTAACTGAGTGTATGGGTACACATTTATAGAAATCCTTTCAACTTTATTCAGTCTAATAGCTGTCCACCAGTACGAAGTCGCACTAGATACTACACAACGACTCCAACGTAATAACTACAAATGGGATGCACCTTATCAAAAAAAAATTTAGTTATTCTATTTGTATATAAAGGCCAGTTTGCCATGCAATTACGGGATGTGGAAGGATGATTAGTTTATAATACACCATTTGTATACATTTGTAAGTAAATGAATTAGTTCAAGAAACCGAATATCAAATGCAGATTTTCGAGGACTATCGGTCTAAAAAGGATCAAGCCATCATCTAAAAATCACAAGGGGTTCATTCCAAATTAAAGCTAGAGGAAGAACGATTTAATAACAAGGTGCAACTGGGATATCTAGAGTGATTACAAGAGGTCACCAGAACCGAAACCGGTAGCGTGTTACTCTTTCCACCTTATATCACATTTGTTGAGTCTTACATAATTTAATCCGACTTAACAATTCATAATTGAGCGATAGTAACATTAGTACTGAATTTCTTACATTATAAAAGGAATTATTGCTTTCCAAAAATACTTTTAGGAAGGCTATTGTTACCTCAGGTATATATGATTTTATCTGTAGAAATATGTATATTTATGTTTGTGTATTTCTATCACGAACCCCACGAAAACGAATATAAATTTCCTGAAACTTTTGCGTGCTCTCAAAGGAAAATTTTTGAAGATTTCAAAGAAATTAATAAGATTCCCGCAATGACAAACGCAACCAATTTAATTTTTCTCTTTGCATTTTAAATATTTAGAGGGCGGTGTGGAACTGTGCTGTTTTGCAGAAAATCGGAAAAGTTTAGGAATATCAAATTCTAATTTATTCCAACCACGATTTCCTTTAAGGTGGAATGCAAAAATGGAAGTTTTGTTTTTGTTTTTTTGTTTTTTACAGAAAGAAACTCCGCCTTTTACGTAATCAATATCTCCACGCAGCATAGTGTACGCGAAATGTGATGATGAGAAATTTACAGAAGTGTAACAAAACATTTATTGGAACTACATACATTTTAGTTGAATATTGACTATTATGGCTAGGAACAAAATAAGTGAAAGGATTCAAACAATCTGTTCTTAAGCAGAGGGGGCGGGGGGGGGGGGGGGGGGTCCATATCAACTGTTTCGGAGTTACAGCCCAAGAAACAATTTTTCTAATTTTTGGTGTTTTAAAGGATATATAATGCTTATTCGGTTATATAAGATGTTGAGTGGTTATATAAAAGTTTTATAATATTACGAATTGTTGACATAGTTATATTAGAGTCTTTGAAGATTAGTAAGGGTTACCGTGTAAGCTACTAAAGATTTTATAAGTTGGTGATGGAAATGTTTCATTCACCGATCGAGATAACTTAATACATAAAACCATTACTAGAAGGTATATAAAGAAGATTTATAATTGTTTTCAACACCTCGTTATATAATTAATTGGTAGTAGTGCTTATTGCGGTATACGTGGTAACCCTTATATAACCCGACAACATCCAGTAATGTAGATAACTTCAATAAAAATTGGAAACTTTCAGTAATACATTTACCAAATATAAAATATCGTCCCTGATGTAACTACGGTAATAATTTTAAACAAAACTGACTTTTGGTAACGATTGAAGCCATTATAAAATTATTTCCATTTATTTATGGCGTTTTAGTAATGAAGGTGACTGTTTTCAATATGCCTTTATTGAACCAAGCTGTTGGGACAATACACAAACTGGGTCTTCTGACCTGTCTCTTCAGTTTGCACGATTTTACCTATATGAATTTTTTTTTTTTCGTAACTAAAATTATTCACTACACTACCGAGGAGCGTACAGAGAAATTATTATAAGAATAACATGACACAGACACTTTGTCATTACTTTAAGATATATAAAGGGTTTTCCAATAAGAGGTGTTATTTTAATTAGCCCACTATTTCAGTAGATGTCACTTTTGGAGCTGTCATTTTTTGACATTTGATAAGTAGAAACTACGCCATTAATAAAAATGGAACGATACACGATCCAACAACGCATTGAAATTATTAAAATTCACTATAAAAATGGTGAAAATGTGGCAAAGACGGTTCGTAAAACTCGAACATTTTTGGGTCGTCGTGAAGCACCTTGTCGGACCGCAATACAGAAATTGGTAGAAAAATTCGAGCTGTCGGGACAAGTTAGTGATGTGAAGAATAAAACCCGTGAACGTCGCTCAAGAGCAGCCGAGAATATTGCTGCTGTAGCCGAAAGTGTTGAAGAAAACCCAGGTTTGTCCATTCCTCGTCGTTCTTTGGAATTAGGCATTCCACAAACGTCATTACACCGTATTTTGCATAAAGATTTGAGTTTTAAGGCTTATAAAGTTCAGTTAACACAAGAACTCAAGCCGGCCGATCATCAACAACGTCGAGTCTTTGCTGATTGGGTCCTTGAAATGCATGAAAATGATCCGGAATTCCATCGAAAACTCATCTTGAGTGATGAGGCCCATTTCCACCTCGATGGCTTCGTCAACAAGCAAAATTGTCGCATCTGGGGCTTGGCAAACCCAAGAGTCATTGTTGAAAAGCCTTCTATCCTCAACGTGTGACTGTTTGGTGCGGTTTATGGTCCCGCGGGATTATAGGACCTTACTTTTTCGAAAATGAGGCTGGAGCAACAGTTACGGTGAATGGATTGCGCTATCGACAGATGATTAATGATTTTTTATGGCCGAAATTGGATGGTATTGATCTGGACAACGTTTGCTTTCAACAGGACGGCGCTACGTGCCATACAAGCAACGAAACCATTGATCTTTTACGGGAAAATCTTCCGGACCGTGTTATCTCTCGAAGAGGTGATCACAATTGGCCACCGAGATCTTGTGACTTAACACCTTGCGACTTCTTCTTTTGGGGCCACGTAAAAGAGAAGGCCTACGCAAACAGCCCAGCGTCGATTCAAGACCTCAAAGATGGAATTCGTGAGGCTATCGAGGACATAGGGCAGCCACTTGGCGATTTGGTTATGGAGAATTTCATGAAAAGGATATGGTCCTGTAGGCGTGGTCGTGGTGGTCATTTGGCTGATGTTATCTTCCATTATTAACGGCATACCTTCGTCCTTATAATGAAATAAAGATCCGATCATTTATCTCAAAAAATGGCATTTTTCTTTGAATATCAAAATAACACCTCTTATTGGAAAACCCTGTATAACGAAGTGTACATAACGACAATGATAGTCTTTCGTTACTAAAAGGTATATGAAATTACCACAGGTAACACACTATGAGAAAAATGTATATAAGGGTATATTTTCAGGTATTGTACAGCAGTTTCTTTATTTTATATAATATTTCTAAGATTTTTATGGGGTTTAGGGGATGTTAGGGTCATTCAGTTTATATATTAGAGCCAGGGTTTATATAAAAGTACTTTAGTTTTTATAATGGTAGTATATTTATTGAAGTACAAGCAGCCATTTTTTCATCTCTGACTTGCAGATAAAAAATAAAAGGTCGGTTAAGCCAATTATTTGAACACTTTCGGCATGTAACATTTCTGAATTATATAGTGTTATTTGAATTGTCATATTTAATTCAAATTCTTAAATATTGCTTAGTTTTGGAGCGGTCTATAGTTTTTAAAAGCATCTTGATGATATTCACAATAAGATTTTAATTGCAGCTGAATTCCACCACGTATATACCGAAAAATCGTAATTCTAAGATTTAAAAATATTAGGCAAATTATGCAAATGCAATACAAAACAATATCGAATTTTCTATGTCAAGATAGGTTTCGTAAATGTTTGCTTTATGTTGTTTTATAAAGGTAACAACAATTAATTTCCCTAACATTTCAATCACTAAATGAAATCAATCTAAAAGAATTTCAATCGTTGTGGAAACGTTACCATCACCATTATAAACAAAGTTCATAAAGGTAATCGAAACGTTACCGCTTTTACCAAAATAAATGTAATCCAGAGTATACTCTAGGTTATATAAGAAGTTATATTAAGGTAACCAGAATATTTTTGTTATTCGCTTTATAAAACCTTTATTTATATAACGTTACCTGAATCAAGTCAAGGTAACCTTTATGTAATCCTCCATTTAAGCTCTATAAAGGGTTTATAGTGGTCACAAAGAAGTTTCTAGAACTAGGTGGTCTATATACCGTAAGTTATATAATTTGGTAATGGAAACCTTACGGTTAGTGCTATATAAAAAAAAATTGTTTCTTGGGAGGAAAGGTGATTAAGAAAAAAATCTAGATTTTTACAACACACTCTGTATCTTAAAAACTGCAGGATGGAAAGTCACCGTTTAAAGCTCATTGTATGCAGAACCTCATTGCCTTTCCAACGACTGCTCAACCAGGAGTTATGGTGGTCTAAACTACAAATTTAGAATATTCTACCCTTTTTTTACTTCGATTTTTTTTTTAGTTAACATAACTTTTTTTATAAAAACTGTGAACTGTAAGCTATCGTCTTCAATTTGACCCATTACACCTATGAGCTATCTGCAGCAGTTAAAGAGTAGCTCTTAACCTATTCTCAAAGATAATTTGAAAACATGTCATTTAAAAAAAATATCGGCTAGTTTTCGTATGACCTGAATAGGTTGCAAAATAATCACTCTTTAATGGCTACAGATAGCACATAGGTGTAATAGCTCAACTTAAAGAAGAGAGATCACAGTTTTTAGCTTCGTAAAAAGAAGTTATGACTCAAATTAAAAAAAAGGTAAGAAAATCCGGAATTCTTAGTATAGACCAATATAACTCTTGAGAGGGGAGGAGTATGGGGCTGGTTAGCAGTCGTTGGAAAGGCCATGAAGTTCTGCATACAATCACCCCAAGACGGTGATCGTGTACTATGTACCTTTTAAGATACAGGGTGAAAAATTATATTTTTTTTCTCAATCACCCTATAACTTCGAAACGGTTGATATGGGCTCCATCCCCCCTTCCATATAAATTTTTGTTTGTCTTCTAGATGAATGCTATCACCTCCTAATCAATGGACCATCTATGTACGAACACCCTGTATATCTACCTATATAATAAAAAATATAAATATGATTAACACAAATATAATAAAATCGCAAAGCGAGTGTAAGGCAGACATAAATATTATTTGTTTTCAGTAAAGGTACCATAATCTGTAATCAATCTCAAAACGGCTACATAAAAAAAGTCATGTTTTCACTTCCAGTGTTTTTTTTAGGTACATACATACATATTCTCAGATATGGTTTCATTAAACAAAGGTCAAGAGCAAAATTTTACATTGACAGATCGATTGGCTCCTCGTTGTCTTCTTTGACTCTCAGTCTTTCGGAGAATTGAAAAGGGCGTGTTTGCGTAAGTACCTCTGTATATGTGACTATTAGTTCAACATTACCCTTGACACACAGATTCTATGTTAAGGACAATTCCATAATAGAAAATTCCGCAGCCAAAGAGGAGCGAGGTTAAGCAAAGCTCCGCCGCACAGATTTAATATGTAATGAATAGTTGCCAACCGTGCACACGTAAATCTACGTAAATTAAAAACTCAATTCAACGGAAAAATTTATTTTTATTCACATCATTTTATGTTGAATGAAATCCTTGCCAAAAGTAAATTCCTTTTTCAATGGTATTTTCGAAGGTCACTTAGAAGTGGAGTAGACAAAGTATGCTGGCCCGAGCAGACATGTGTAAGCAAAAACGAAAGAGGGACAAAGTTCGTTTTTGGCAACATACATAATGTATATTGGTAGAAAACTTTTCCGTACTGCTAACCCTCCTATGCCCGTTTCCGTTGTAACATATATAAATATATAAACCAGTACGGACAATATGGCGCCGCATCAGATACTTTTGATAAAATGCATGGTAACCTTGTGTCCTTGTATTTGGGTTGGTTACGTTGTCGTTGAACCTGCATATGATAAACATAAATCTTACACATTGTTGGCAACAGAAAATCGCAGAAATTATTATATATATTTGCAGATATTTATTATTATCCCAAATTATAGGAACACAGACTTCACAAAAATCTTGTTTTGGTATATGTATCTAAATAATGAGTTTGAGCTGTAGGTATTCAGTTAGAATAATAAACGCTAGTGCATGGATAAACTATTTTATCTTCATTAAAGCTTTGGACAGCATTTTTTTGCGTTTTTCATTCCGTACCATCATTATATACAGAATATGTCGTCCACCATGGAATCAGCGTGCCTGATGCTCATGGGAGAAATAGACTGGTGTTAAGAAAGGAATGAAAATTCCCCCACCTTGTTGATATTAATAGGTCGTATATTATTCTGTAATTTTATATAAAAACTCTGTAGCATTTAAAACAAATATGTTAGTGACGTAAAAAATCACTCCCCCGATTGCCAATGCAATCTAAATCTCCAAGCCCTAACGTAGAGAGAAAAGTTATTCATGATATAATATCCTTGTGTATAGAACTATATAGGTATAATGATTGCGAAAATGCTTCCTTGTTATAATATCAGATGGGTCCATTTGTACCATTTTAAACTATTTTGCTCACGCTCTGTCGCTGAAAACTCTGCAACTGAAGTGTGGACATGCCGTAAAAGCATAGGCAAACTAATTACATCCAAAGGGAAGTAGAACAACCAGTAAAGCCTCGCTAGAATATAAAAGCAACGATGCCTCGTCGTCTGCCGTAACAAACCACCAATTCTTCGCTCCAATATAAAATCAACCATATCTGGACCTTATGCAAGGAAGTCCACAATTTTTTCTTAGAAATTTACTGGAACTTTTTTCCTTAGAATTGTTATGTATTATTGGTGGTCGACAACGGGTGCTTGGCCCACTAACAATTTTTATGAGCATTGACGCGTAGATGAGCAATTAGCATTCATTTCTTTTAGAAATTTACAGAAATTGTTTTGGCAGAATTTTTTTCATTCTGGTGTTATTATCAGATACAATACTCTCGTGTTTACCATTGTCGGCCACCAAATTGCATACAAATTTTGAGGAACAAATTTCCAATAAATTTCTATCAGGTCCAGGCATCGTGGATATTATATTCTAGCCAGGCGTTGTCTATTTCCCAGCTTTACCGCTGGAACAGAATGAGCGGATCAATGCCGGATGGAAATGTCACGCAAAAGTTGAATGCATTTGAAATACATTAATGCGCACACAGTGAACGCAGTTACCGCATTTGCCGCAAGAAAGTTGGTCAACTTTCAACTTTTACGCAAGTGCTGGATTGAAAATTTTTGACAGCTGAATCAAACGTTTGTTTTGAATGAAATTTGTAATGTAAAATTAATTATTGAGCTGCGGGATGTTTCAAATGTTACTCTTATTATTCGCACAAGTTTTAACAATATAAAAATATCCCCAAGCACAATATTGAAAATATGAAAATTGCATTGAATTGTTATTAAACGCAGTCGCGGCAATTTCGTGCTGGGCAGCTTTTATTTATTGCGTTGTTTGACAGTTAGCTGCGTGTTTACTCCGGCATTGATCCGTTCATTCTGTTCCAGCCATTAGGATTGGGTGCTTTTAGTTTAACTATGGTCTTACTTCAGTTGCACAGCTTGGTTTTTAGCGAAGCCTGAGCAAAACTGTTCAAAATGTTACAAGTAGAGCCATCTGACATTATAATAAGAAAACACTTTCGCAATCACTAGATAGTTTATACATAAGGGAAGTATTATGCACTCCACAGAAAGAATACCTAAACAACTTTTATTGAATAATAAAAAATACAAATCTCCATAGTAGTGAATCTTATACACATTCAGAGAAATAGCGTCAATATGGTACTAATTAAGTCGTATTGGTGGATTAGTTATGCTGACTCCAACTGCTGGGCTTCGCTCCGAATATAAATAAAAATTGTTGATATATTTCACAGAAACTTAGTTGGAATAATTATTCTTCATTATCTATTGTAAAATAATAAAGTGCCCTCCGGGACTTCATTCTTACAGAACAATGCGAATATAGAAGACTTAACTGAAATTGTATATTATCACCAAGTTAAGCAGGATTTATATTATGATGGCATTCCTTTTTTATGGAAACTGTGAGGCAGATAGTTTATTGAAAGCATATACACACATGTGAACTCTTGTGCATAACCTAAAAAAAAAATTTAATAAAGGGAAAATAAATAATACAAATTGCATAAACACAGTGCGTCAATAATTAATATTCTTTGTATCAAGTAAGTGTTTTATATACTTTATATTCTAATAATTCCACCTCGATATCGTGGGATATTAGCAGGAAATTATGTAACCGCTTCGACATGGTTTTCCATGAGAAAACCGTTATATGGAATTATGATGATGCTGGGGAAAGAAAATTACCCAGAATCTGACTCTACCCCCAATCATCAATTCAACAGCAATAATAAATCGCTATCCAAGCCCCCCAGGACAGAAGACTCGACAAGATATCTCTCTCCAAATTTTTACATACAAAATTCCCCTAAATCGGATATATCCACTTTGTCTCCAAGCAAAAGGTTCGGGTCACATAAAAAAACGTGATACCATTAATAATATCGCCACAAGTACAGATCTTAACGCTAAATACATAACTTCCGTCCCATTTAAACTGTAGAAATACAGGGAGTAGCCCCCATACCCATGGAATTCCAGAAGAAAGAAATTTTCTCAAATTGGTCCGCCTACTTCAAACGTGGACCCGAACTTCTTACTGGTCCCCCAAATTTAGTAGAATGCCAACGGTTTCTTACCAATAGAAAAAGGACAAAAAGGGCCAAAACCTTCCAACCCATTCTAAACTTAACAATATCATATTCCCAGTCTAAAAAAGAGAGAACAAGTTATCCAATGCAGGAACTGCTGGAGATTAGCTACTTTGATAAAAAATTTCGATCCAAAAAGGTGCGTGCGATGCGGATCTACCCACATGGACGATAATGCCCCCTGTTTACCTCCTCTCTGCTGTTGCAACTGCAGCCAGCCTCACGAAGTGAGCTCCCAAAAGTGCTCCATATTTTTAGAAAATAAAACGCACAAAAAACGCAGCAGTGCTAACTTTTACCTTTTTTACTCGACCGTCACGAGCCAGTCCTTTACTCTCAATCTCGCCGAAGAAGAATTTACAGCATTCGGCTCTCGAGCGCCCATGAAAACCAAGTCAGGCCACTTCACATTTGGCAAACAAAATGAATCCATACCAAACACGTTCGTCACTCAGCAATTTCGAGGGATATTCTCTCAACTCCCCCTGCAGACTCAGCCCCCTCCGGCTGCCAGCTACAACTCTGCTCATATCTTCTCCTGTGAAACGCTCTCTCCTCCCGAAAGGCTACCTGTCTCTTCTGATATCCTATGGTCTAATTTAGGAAGCCCCTCCAACGTATGCCTCGATATAATAATGCAACACATCACAGTTCAAGACTTCTCGCCGTCCGAGGAGGATGCTAAAACATACCTCCCCCTAATGAAAGATAAAATTCTAGAGCTAAGAGATATCTTTGCGCCGCCCTGCCAGATGATTACCACATATTATATCTTCGGAGAGCAACTTCCGGAACTACCATGGAACTATAATGGTGAACCTATACCTTAGTCACTGGAATTGCGGAAGTGTCAGACACAAAAGGAACGACCTTTCCGATTCCCTCCACATTCATAACATATCCTTCTGGTGCCTGAATAAGACCTGGCTATTCCCATTGATACATTTTGTATCCCGATCTTACCCGCATCACACTAGAAAGCAACGTAGCCATCATTCCACATAATCGACTCCCTTACTCTGTCATTCCCCTGCGTTCCTCCCCATATCCTGTTTGAGATCATTGCCTGTGAAATAGATACATGACCATCTGCCATAGTTATTGGAGCCCTGTATATTCCACCTCGTGCTAGCTTTAACTTGTCACACCTTCAAAGGCTGTGCAACCACCTCCCTAACAAAAAAACCACACTGATATGTGGCGACCGTAACGCCCACCACCTCTTCTGGGGTAACGCATCAACAGATACCATTAAAAATACAAAGCCCTGAAAGAACAGGAGCGCAACACCACATAGATTCTAAAAAAGGAAAAGAAAAAAGGTTGGGAGGGCTTCTGCTCTTGTATCTCATCTGACATCACTGCATCCGAATTGTGGGACAAATTACGGCATTTCAGAGGCATTCGTAAAAGATGCAAGTGTCAATAGACCTCCTCGCACTTAAAATAATCGGTTCGCATGGACCACACTGGGAACTTCTTCCGGCAAACCTTCCTCCTTTCCTTCACCGAAACCCCCCAAACCTACACCAACTTGACGCTCCGTTCACTCACGTTGAACTGAACCTTGTTATATCTCATAAAATGGACTCAGCTCCCAGTTCGGACCATATTATGTACAGGACCTTGCAAAACCTATAGAAATTCCCCAAAATGCTCCTCCTGCAAACATTTAAGTCCGCCTTAAAAACTCTATCATTCCGCCTAACTGGCGTCAGGTTTCGATAATCCTAATATTAGAAAATGGCAAGGATCCTTCCGATCCTGAATCCTCCAGACCTATCGTCCTAACCACGCTGCTCAGAAAAGCATATGAAGAAATTTTCAAGAGAAGACTTGGGCACTTTCTGGAAGAGAAGGCTATACTCAGTCGCTTTCAATTCGGATTCCGAAAGGAGAGGTCTACGAACGACTGCGTCTTTACACTATGGTCCCACCTGCAACCTGCCAACAGGAAGAAGGAATTCTCCCTTTGCGCCTTTCTATACATACGAAGCGCTTTTAATAACGTCCAGCCTAACATACTTGTGCACTATTTTCTATAAGCTGGCATCCCTGATCAGATGACGCTCGCCATTAGTAACCTATTCTCTCTAAAAACAGGTACAGTTAACAACAGCAGCGATAGCGGTGAACCATATTCCTCGCCCTAGGGCCTGAACCAATGCAGGCTCTGTACTCAGCTTTCTGCTGTTCAACTTCTACATCAAAAACATCGGTGACTTAATCTCACACAAAGTAACACAAATTACTTATGCGGAAGACATTTTGCTGATCTCTTCAAGCGAATCTCTCGCAAAAGCTACTGCTTCTCTTCAGTACGCCATTTCAATAATTCCTGCTAATTTCTAAGAAATTGGTCTTGAAATCTCGCCTGTAAAATCAGGCATACTTCTCGTTAGCAAAAATTTACGAAAACTTCTGACCCTGCCCAGTATACTACTGGGCTCTCATCCCATACTCCACACAAAGGAAGCCTCCTTCCTAGGCTTCACGATCGACTCAATGGATCCTCTCACATCCTTGCAGAAAGAATGCTTTTAGCTAACAAACAACAACAATTCTCATCTGACAACATTTTCGTCGCAGTTCCCAAACCACTAATATTCCGATACTCGTTTTCCACCGTCAGCTCTCACCCAAAGTAATTATCCCTGATCTTAGGAAGAATAACCTTAATCCGGACCCCACAGCTCCTCTCTTCCACAAACTCATCAACTCTCGCTGGGAAAACTTCAAACAAATTTTCACAAGTGGCTCCAAAACTTCCGACAAAACTAGCTCCGCCATTTGGATACCGGACTACGATCTAGAAGGCACATTGCCCCTCAAACGATCCTCCAACATATTTCAAGACGAAGCTCAAGCTATCACAGAAGCTCCATCAGTCCTTTTGACAGTTACAAGAAGTTTCTGATCTTTTCAGATAGCAAATTCTTCTTATCCTCCTTGAAATGCCACTCCGGTAAACCCCATTCCCTTGTGTTGGAAACAAAACAGCTGGTACTGGACCTGAAAACAAAACATATCCTTATCCACGTCTTGTGGACCCCGAGTCACATGGGAATATACGGAAATTAACAGGCCCATTAACCCCAATGAGCAACTTGCCTTCATAAATAAGAATAAACTAGCTGAATGGCAGCTCAAATGAAATACTTCCTCAAAAGGGAGAAGATTCTACTCTCTCTTACCCAATGTGAACGTCGTCCCTTGGTTCCACAACTCCTCACTCCCAAGGAGCAAAATAACCATCATAACAAAACTGCGATTCGGACACGTCTGTATCAATGAGCATCTCCACTGAATAAACATTAAAGATTAACCGTTATGTGAATGCGGCCTCTCTGACGATACAATAGAACACAAACTTTTTCAATGATCCAGGCTCCAACAAAATTCGGCCAGAGACTTTCAACTTAAAATCAAGAAAAGCTTCCTTAACCTCACCATCTGCCTCTCCTTAATGAGTTCCAGTGATATCGAGGTATACAAAGCACTTGCAAAATACGTCAAAGAAAATAACATTAAGCTACAAAAATTAAAATGGAAACAGAATCACTACTCAAAACAAAAACAATAATAATAGAAAAATAATAATAACTATTATAAGTAAAGTAATAAGCGAATTCAATCATTCACTCTCACCGTTGGACCATTAACACTCAGCGGGAAGCACTTCAAATTACCCGCCTCCCCTACATCTGTCTTCGTCGGAGAGCCAACTTATAAAGGTGGGCGGCAATACAGTTAATTCTTAGGCATGGGGGTGATTCTGATCTCTTTGTTGTAGTTTAGGCGTACATTATAGTCACATATTTTGACATTTCACCTCAAATTTGTCGTACTTTAATATTCACCATATTCATTTTAATTTATCCTTTTCCTCAACCACAAATTAAACAAAAATGTATTTGCAATGAATGAATGTCAGATTACACGCCTAAAAGTACGAAAAATTAGTCAACTGCTTCCGTGGTTGTGACATAAATTTTCTACTGTGGTGAATGGATATTCTACACCTAATTAGAGTAATTCAAGTGCTTAAATTTGAAATAATACTTTGAATTTGTAATACGAAATGTCATTTTTAGTTCATTCTACGCAATGCAAGGCTTGCAGAACTGAATAAAAACATGAAAAAGTCAGTAGAAAAGAAGTAGACCTCCTACGTACACTCCCCTCTAGTTTTTATGGTAACAATAGCAAACTGTCAAAGAGTGAAATTATTAAATTAGAATATCGCCTTCAAAATCATCTTTAATGAGTTTCTGGACGATAGCCTACATCCGAAATAATTTCGATGCTTTCTAAACAAATATTGAAAATCTTTCAATTGCGAAGTATTTACTTACAAATTAAAAACGTACTTTTATTTACTTCCTTTTTGACAGGTAAGCAATTGAATAACTATTTCCTATAAAATTATAGCAAAACGTGTTGCCAGTAGTCAAAATTAAGGAATTAGGTTTGTCAGTAACAATATTTTAGATTCAGTAACTATAAAAACTTACTATGGTTGAGAGCTTTTTATGGTTCCGGACACGCACCCATTGACAAATCGATGTCTGGATAAAATGCAGAGCGCGTTAGACTCTCGTCACTCATAAATAAATTTCCATATACGATGTACTATCTCCTTCACAATTTCTGTAAAAAATGCGTGCAATCATAAGTAAATCCTACTTTAATGACTAGAATTCTAATTTTAATGTCTGCAATTATAGTTTATCTTCATTTGTTTTGTCTGTAGTTCTGTTTGCCAATCAATTGCCGTATTTCCCGATGTCCAATATTCTATGGAGCTGGCTGAATGCTTCAATCCTTACTTGATATTTGGCTGGAGTGCTTCAATATCTTTATGATGAAGATATCTGGCCAAGAAGCCTCTAATCTTTAGGAAGGAGAACGCCTGGCTAATTGCCGCTGCGTTCTGAAGAATAAGATTTGAAGATTGCCAGTCGATGATCAATTCTTTATTCTTGATTTCTTTCTTAATGCTACCTTATTTATAATCATTAATTATTGCTAAGTAAGCAATTTACATTGATTTCTTAAAGCTACCTACTATCGATAATTTTCCCACCTTTTCATTATGTATAATACTGAAAGAACGGTGACCTCACGTAAGTAACATGTTCTTTGTTGCTATTGTGAAATTTGGTGCACTGTACATACATAATTAGTTTCTGCTCGCGCTGTAATTTGATGCGCTTTTATTTTACTTCATTCATAACGAGGTATGAATGATTCACACAAAAATGATTACATACAAATCTGTATGTATGTAAATTGTATTTTCATTTTGGTTTATTCGAGGAGTTAATTGAACTCCGAGTTTTACCTTTTGAAATGATTTACAAACTTTAGTTGTAATCTTGGTTTCTTATTTCTCTTAGCATATGATTTATACACGGTGAAAAAAATTGGTGTAAACGATGCACGTTTTTTATACTTTCGATCTTATTAGTTCCACGAATCCAATTTTTCATATAAAATTTAGTAAATGTACGGATATCGGCAACTGTAATACCAAAAACGTCTCATTTCTTATCCGAATTTAGTACAAAAGCATAATTTTAACGATTAAAGAATAAACTATATCCATTTAAATATAAGGATAAAATACGTTCAGTATAAAACTAATACATTAACTAGTTATTTGAAAACTTGATATTATTTTGGTGTGAAATCTATCCTTTCAGTAATATTAAAACCATTTAAATTATTTGTATCAATAGAAATACTTAGAAATATGTAATACGAATAGAAGAATCAAGCGAGTTACGCATAATTGAAAATTTGTTGCTGTTGCCTGAGGACTATTGTGTATTGGCACTATAGGATAGTATAATACAATTGGTTGTTTAAAAAAGATACCATTTTTTTTTTTAATAAGTATTTATAATTGTTGCATAAAATAAACATTTGTTTTTCTAATTAAAAGTGTTTTGATTTTTATGTGAGAAGGGGGGGGGGGGGGGCTCATTTTTTAATACGTTGGATGGAATGCAAATGGGTAATGATAGTTTTCTGATTAATAGAATATGAAACATCCCAAGATATTTTCAAAAAACTACGATTCACTGTTTGAATTCGAGTCAATTCGATCGATCAAATTCACCAATAAGGTCTAAACTACTACTGCATTTGTATAGGATAGTATACCATCAGTATAACGGTTTATTCACAAAATGAGATAAATATAATAAATATATAAATATAATATAACAGAGATATAAAAAAGCATATCTTATATTTATTTATTTTATCTAAGACAATTATAAACACATTTTATACGAAAGTTAATTTAACTATATATAAGATTTATATAAAACAATTTTATATTCAGTTGTATTATATTAATGAATGCTTTTATAAAAATTTATAAATTGAGGAAGATACAATTTATTCAAACTTTTTATGGACCTATGTTTATATTATTTGTTTATAATATTCACACCTAAGTTTTTAACCGTGTATGCAATTACATGCTTTAATGATGCATGATTATAGAAGCATTATATTATTCATGTAATTGAGGGATTATAGCCTGTTCATACCTGAACAAACAACTTACAATTCTGCCCTGATTCAACAACTGTATACTTGTTGTTCTCGATTCATTAGCCTATGTCGCAACAATAACATTCAATAAATTTTTCTACTTGGGAGCAAATTCCGCACTCATGGCACTCACAAGGCCAATGAAGTCAGCGTTAAAACTGTTGTTTCTTAACATCAATAAATCAATGTAGTGTGGGACAACAAATAATTTTTCTTAGATGTAAGCATTTAATTTTAATATTTAAAGACTTCTGGGCAACAAAATATTCAGCCGGGAATCAAATTACAACGCGTCTTTATTTGTTCAACATTTTTTTCTCGCCTGTTCTGTTGCAAGGAATCTTTTAAACCATAAGTGTTAACGGGCTTAACGGGCTTAATTAATTTGAGCAGCGTTACATAACCAGCATACTTAGGTATATTGTTTATTTGTAATTACTGAGCAAAAAGCGCAAGCGATAAACGTTCAAGAATACATAGTAGGGGTGTGTATTTGTAAACTCTTGAGTTCTGGTGTATTTTCATAGCAAATAAAGAAATTAATTTACTACATTATAAAATATTTGGCGGCTTCTTGTGTAAATACCTCTTCTTGAAGATGCTAAATTTTTGTGTCTTTTGGCACGTTCGATTCCTGCTTTACTGGATATTTGAACTATTCCATTGATATGAATCTCCAGTGATCTTTATATTGGCAAAATATTTAGAATATCTTAGTTAAAAAATGGTGAAAATTCAAATTTTAGTAGGTGTTCTGTATTGAGAAAATCATCTATGACCATAGCAATATTAACTATTACTTTTATGTGAAGCGAATATAGAAGAAACACAGGTATAGATTGTCAGATTATTGAATCCGTGATTATTCTGAATTTTGGCTATTTGTATTGGTAGTTGTGGTCTTTTCTTTGATACAGTTTTTTATTTTACTCACAAGTTGCCTGTCATCAATATAATACTATATTCTGTAGTAATAAGCTTTGAATTATATAAATATTGAATTAAAAAACATTTCAAAAAATACTTTAGCTGATTTGGTAATCTATTCTTATAATGTACCTATTTGATCTTTGCAGTTGCAAGTCATTTACGTAGTCTATTCTATTCACACTTATAATATTAGTTCTTTCTTTAGTTAAAATTGCCTTTGAAGCTCTCAATTTTCACTTCACTTACTAATCAACAGCCACTCAGTTCGTATCACAAATTCATAGTTCGTTTCACAAGTTCATAGTCATCTAGATACAGTCCACTTTTAAAATCAATCAATGTAATTACAGTATAGTAAATTACAGTCAATAAAGATCAAATTGCATTCAGTTCACAAGGCTTCAACAAGCGTTGCTCCTTTAAAGAGGATTTTACTACCCCGGCTCTAGCTTTGTGTAGCTTTACTCATGTCACGGTTATACTTAAGGTCATTGAAACATTTGAACTGAAGCAGGTTTCAATAAGAGCTTGGTCTGATTCAAAAGTAGTATTAGTTTGCTTGGCAGCTTACCGTCGAAAATGAAGTATATTCGTTGGAGACAATCCCTCGAGATAACTAGCGATACATTCCTTCAAAATTCAAACCAGCTGATTTAACATCGACAGGTATTATGCTAAATGAACTAGTGTCATCTCATCTCATCTATGGGGGCATTGACCAAAGTGGCTACATCAAGACCCTTCTCGTTGGCCTCAGGATATCGATTCAAATCATATGAAATCAAGGATGAAGAAAAAAGGTCATTTATCATCACATTCAGCATCCAAACTGAAAATGAAACTTTGACATCGCTAGTTGAATCCCATTTATCCTGGCTTAAAATACTTCGTGTATTAGCCTATTGTCGTCGTTCCGTCAGTAGGTTTCGTGGATTGCCCATTGTTTCCTTTACAGAATTTCTTTCTCATGACGAATTCAATTGCTCCAGAGTAATTCTTATAAAATGGGTTGGACATAGCACCTTCAATGAAGAAGTATGGAACATTAAGTCAAATAAACTGATCTCACTTTGTTATGGTCGTAGCATACTTCATGCGCCTGTCTATACGTCAAATTAATTTAACGAAACCTACCGTAACGAAACTATAACCGAAAAAGGTAAAAGAAGTTGGTAATCCTTTTGACCATTCGAAACAAAAGTGATGAAATTGATTTTCCGGCAAGTACTAATACGTTTGTCACCGAAGTCTGTTGTAACCATAAGAAGTGATACCAGTGTTTCAAAGATACTTAATAGGACCGCCAGCTCAGCGAATGAATCTAAGAAAAGAACTATTTGTGAGTTTTAGGTTTGTTAAGTCACAACTAAGTTTGTATTTTGTCAATGGAATTTTCGCAATATAACTGCGGTAGGAGATAATTATATTACATACTTAGAGTTTTTGAAAATTAATATCTGAAACGAGAGATATCATATTACAATTACAGTACACATATTTTTTGTTAAATTGAAACAAATTAAAACAAATAATATTTATATATATACTATATATATACTTAGAAATTTAATTCCGAGAAGGTTTACACTATACTGTACTATATATTTATATTTTACTAAATTTACTCCTGAAGGAGCTCGTAATATATCATGTCCCGATATATCTCGCTAATTGAAATTCTGAAGTAAACTATATTACGTCACATGTTTATATTATATTATTGAATTCATACTAGCTTATACATAAAGGAGTAGAATATTAGCAATATTTTATAGATTTTGTCAGAACAAGTAAAAAGTAAAGTAAAGTTTTGTAAAGGAAGCCCCTCGTGGACTCTCCGGGGTATACATACTGTTTCTTTTCAATTCATTTGCAGAAACGACGTGATCTCCAGAAGGCCTTCATGGAGGAAACCGTTTAATAAAGATCTTCCCTTGTTGTTCACTTCCTAGGATAATTTTTTTGCTTGTAATAGTAGATATGTTTCATAACAATATGAAAGTAGTTTAGGCGGTGGTATTTGTCAATAGTAGATATTATTACTGCACTAGGTTCAACTAATAAGTTACCCGCATCAGTAGAAAATACCAGGTCTAACTGTCTACCCATGTCATTCTGAACATTACTGACTTGGCTGAAACTAAGAGATGAAATAGCGTCCAGGAAGACTGATTTCCTTATTGTCAAATTATTAAGGGGAAGATATTCATCGTCATCTTCATTCAGTACCCATTGAATATTGGGTAAGTTAAAATCACCAATAGGGAGCTGTTTCGGCCTGCAACAATTAGCCACTGCGAGCCTGTAAAATAAGAAAGAGGGAAACAGAAAATGTCCCAATTTAATTATAAAAAGTAATCAATATTGACACGCGAAATATTTATTTAAATTTATTTAAATTTAAATACCACGATAGGTAAAATTAATATCACGAAACCACAAAACAAACGAATTTCAACACAGGCAAATTACTAATGATGAAATTGTAAAATAATTAGCAATTTTCAACTGGCATGTCATGGCGTAATAGGAAGTGTTTTGAAATTATTATTTGAAATAATTGGCCTAAATAAGTGACCTAAATATTATGCAGTGATTGGTCAAGTTGGTGGCAAAGTCTCAAAAGGCAAAATGGCAGGCAGCGGACTCACTATATAAAGCTGAGCAAGACAAGTAGGTAGTCAGTTGATTTTCTGGACTATTACCAGCTGGATCGAGTGTTTGGGTAATAACCAAATTAAGGTAAATATATTTTCTTGAAGAATATTCAGGCATTGCGACATTACCAAACAAAAATATTTTTCTTGAAGGTAATATATAGACTTGGTGATATTTTGTGGTTTTGGTAGTATATTCTCAGAGGAATAGCCAGGTATTGGGTTATTACCAATACAAAAATATTTCTCTGAAAATCGAAACATTCCAAATTTAGACCAGCATTCAAGCATAATTACAAGGTAAAAATGTTTTTCTAAAAAGCTGGAAGCTGGTCATGGAGCAATCACGCTACATACAACTAATTGTGATATTGAAAAAGTCTTCTCAGAGATATATTGAGGTACTGGGTTATTACCACTGCAAAAATACTTCCAGAAGTAGAAGAGTATTCATGCATTGGGTTATTACCAAGGTAAAAATATTTTGCTAAGTCTTGGGAAAAACCACTAACATGTATATAAACGGACTGCTCGTTGAACTAAAAATGCATGAAAGCACTGAACTGTAACGATTCAGCGGTATTTTCAAACAAAACAGCCTTGTAATAATTACTTCTTTCGCCTTATAATTAAAATTTAACAATAGTCCCAATACTTTTGAGGTAAATTCGGTAAAACCCACTGACATGCATATAGTAAGTTCCCAAATAATTTATATATAGTGCCAGCGAGAGCATACTTTCTGAAATCAAAACTGGTGCCACATTAAACGGGAGATCAATCAGTCCATTTATATACATGTGTAAGAGAGGAAAACTAATATTATACAATTTTGTATTACCTGTACGCGTAAACACTCCGCGGGTAGTCAGAGACCGAACGCAGGCTACTCACCGAATCTAAAAAGATAAAAATAAATACACATAAGCCGATGTATCAAGCATTATACGAGCAGTTCACCTACGGACATAAATCGCACACTCATATACACACGTTTGGCATTTAAAATTTTTCCTTCATTCAAAATTACTCCGCCTAGCATGCAAGGAGAAAACCTTTCCTGCATCTGTGCCAGGAACAAAACTAACACAAAATCCAAATAAGGGGAGAATGGGAGAAAACCGTACCTCGCTCTTGTTATAACCCCGTTTGCCGCCGTGCTTTCTTGGGAGAGAAGAGCGGCACAGGGGGAAGGCTCAGGATCTTTTCAGTACAAAAAAACACTTTTGATTATGAATATTTGTTACACAGGATTTTATTTTATTAGAGGAAATTAAACGATTACACTTTTATTTACTTGCACGGATACATGTACTCTTTCAAACAATATCTGTTAATTATACAATTCAATTACAAACAAAACTTCTCGACTTTGAAACCCGCCGTGCTTTCGCTTTGAATACCGATCCTGAACTTCCACTTTCTTTTGATTGTCGTATATTTTTATTACGAAAAATAACTAACGCCCTTGCGTCAGCAAAAAGTATGAAGAATTTTCGTCATTGGTGCGTTCAACTGACCAATAAGACGAAAAGCAGTAAAAAATAGAACGAAAATAAGCAAAAAAAATGAAAAGATAAGACGATATTTGTTGGCTTGGGTCTTGCAGTAATTTGATCTTGCTCTTGATATTTTTGAGCGATATGCAATGTGGAGTACATTAACTCCGTGAATTATGTTTACAAAAAAATGTCAAAAATGTCGAGTAAGTATTTTATATAAGTGGGCTATTTATGCGAAGTTAAGTATTTTACGAGAATAAGTAATAAGAATATTTATGCTTTAGGAAAATTTATGAAGGTAAGTATTTATGCATGTTGCTGTAATTTTAAGTGTTTGTGCAGGGAAATTTATGGAGCGTGCACAGTGTGGTATTTTGAGACCACAATTTGAATGCTCATGGATTTTTAGAAATCCTCAGGAGGTAAGTAAATGTAAATGAAATGGTTGTGATTTTGGAATCACAACATCCCTTCCCCATAAAATAAAGAAAATTCATAGCCTGGAGGGTGAGGAATTTTCTGTATAATTAAAGCCCAAGTTTCCAACAAATTTCAAATTTTGCTGATATGTATGGATAAAAGTAGAGTTTATGTATGTGGTTATAGTGGTTCCGTCGAGATAGTCTTGTTGTGTTTGCTCTTATTATTTTTTGAATTCTTTAACACATTATTTTTTTGAATTCTTTAACACAAGTATTACTAGGTATTAGGTGTTAACTATTTTCGTATAATAGACCTTTTGAGTTTTATTAAATCTAAATCGAATAAAATTAAAGTATAATTAGTCAAAATTTAAAATATGTGGTTTTCTACAGACTAAATTACATATAAAAAATATGTTGTACAAATATTTAGACAAAAGTAAGAAACGTAATATAGTATTTAAACGCTCTAATCATATAGGTAAACTCAAGTATAATAACTAGTTATAAAAAGGTAAGTATATAAATGATATTTAATGATTAATGGTAAGGTTTTTTTTTTTTTAATTATATTAAATTTCTAAAGTAATGTAGTTTTATTAAGATTGAACATATCTATTTTGATAATTTTACGCATTAAACGCTATTAAAGATATACAGTTTTTGTTAATTTTTGCTAAAATTATTGAAAGCATAAGTTTTAATAACCTTACGCGCTAAACATTTTGATAATCTTACTCTTATAGTTTTATTAATTATAACCAAGAAATACCAAAAAGGTGCAAATTATTTTCATTTATATTCGTTTTCGTACAGTGTGTTGGTTCGTTTCCGAGCGAACTACCAATGAAAGTTAATTAGTTATTAAGAATGGGGATCATTATTTATTCAATTAATTGATTTATTGCAAGAATAACACTAACAACAAAAAGGGGGAAATTTGGAGACCGAGTTGCGATCTAGAGGATGAAATGATGTCCATTCAACCGGATTGTGATTTAATATTTCCAGAACATGAAAATCTGGATATATGTATATATATGTTACGCTCGAGTTAACTGAGTTCGTTTCCGAGCGAACTACCAATGAAAGTTAATTAGTTATTAAGAATGGGGATCGTTATTTATTCAATTAATTGATTTATTGCAAGAATAACACTAACAACAAAAAGGGGGAAATTTGGAGACCGAGTTGCGATCTAGAGGATGAAATGATGTCCATTCAACCGGATTGTGATTTAATATTTCCAGAACATGAAAAATCTGGATATATGTATATATATGTTACGCTCGAGTTAACTGAATTTGGGGTTCCTGGTACGGATTTTTCGAGTTACTATTCTCATTTTTCGTTCCTGATCTGTTTTTTCTCTGGCAAACACTACATTTCGGGTAAATAATGTATACTATTATTACTAATATTATCAGTAATGATAAGTAACCAAGCGTGTAATGGTGTACTGTGTGTGGATCTATTGGTTCCAGACTTATTTCTTCTTGTTCCTTTAAGGTGTTTATTTGCTCGGATAGTTCCTTAAGCTCGTTAGAACTAGAATATTTGATTAATCCAACACTATCAGATTTCGGCTTAAATTTAATAGTTCGGTTAAAAATTTGGGTTATGTTTAATGAAGGTACAAAATAATTTTTCAATTCAGTTACGTTCATGTTGTATGCTTTGATGGTTAAGTATTCTGTTCTCAAGTAGCAGTTATTACTTATTTCAATGATTCCGGTTCCAACCAAAGTATGGGGAGTAATATGTTGTTTACATATCACGTCTACTGAAGTATTTATTCTGGTTGCGAATAACCATTTATTTGCTTGAGACAATTGTACCCAGAAGGTTGTTTGGTTAGAGGTTCGGAAATCACATGATTGTAACCTAGAATATTCTCGTTTGAGTAGATTGACCTCACATACTGAATTATCTTTATTTCCATTAAAAATAGGGTGGATTAGTCGACAAAGGAACTGTGCTTCACTATCAGTTGCACAACTTCCTAGTTCGTGTGCATCCATATTATAATAGTGTTCACGATTATAATCGACCACTAGGTATTCAGTACTAGGTTGGATGAAAGTGAAATCTTCTTTATAGATTGTAGGTAGTGAGTGAGTTTTGAATAATTGGTAGTCTTCCTTATAAGGAAGCGGAATTCTAAATTCGTATATAATTTTGCCATTATAAGCAATGGTACTCATTTTTCCCAAGCGATATATAGATAACAGATTCGTTTCCCTTAGTGTACTAGGTAGTCTAAGTTCACTGGAGATTTCTTTCCGTATTGTGATGAGGAGTGTTTCCAATTGACTGGGAGAGATAACTGAGGGATGTGGTTTTCCGTGTCTGACATCCGTTACGAGGTCAATAATTGTACTAACTACTACTTGGTATCTTAATATCAAAAGAGTGTTAAGGGCAGTAAGCGATTCAAGTTCAGCGACAATTCTATTAGCATATGTTACGTTGTGAAGTTCATCCATAAAACCTCTAAGTGTTCTATATTTGTTGTTTAGAGTTACAAATTGCATTTGTACATCGTTTATCGATTTATTAAAGATATTGGCGGTTGTTTCCAATATCAAAGTTTGGTTTTTTATCAAAGACTTCAAATATTCTTCGTTATTTTTTAATTTTTCGATTTCCCTATCATAATAGGTAGCATCTTCTTCATTTAGGATGCCAAAAAGAGGTTTGCCTATTGTTCCCACTATACCTAATAACGATCGCTTTATCCTCAGTTTTGGATCTAACAGGATAATGTTTTGCTCAATGTCATGTATCAGGTGATTCATTTCCAACACCGTGTGATTACAGACCTGTGAAAACGCTGGTTCGTTCCTTAACACATCGCACAAGTCATTAATTTCCATTGTGTGTTTCTTTAAATAGGTTACGCCCAAGTTTATTCCCAATAGGTCATAATATATTACAATTTTCCATTCGTTAGAATAGAATTCTATGTTTCCTAGATTTTCAAAATATATCCCCGCATTGTTTATCGGAGTAATCTTGATTCCGTTAGATCGAACTGCGGTTATAGTTGCGAGGATGATTAACGTCCAAATCATATCTGGAAAAATTTTAGAGTTAAGTTTGATGTGGAGAGCAATAGTTTGGAGCGTACCAGCGATCAGAAAGAACCCAAGCATAAGCATTATAATAAATAAGTCAGTATTCAAATAATGGACGGTTAGTTACATCTACACAATTTATTACGATTAAATAGTCTTCTAAGCAATAGGCTTAATTATTAAGAAAGTGTCAGACAACCTTACACTGGACGAATAACTTTCAGCGACTTACTGAGCTGAAATTACGTTAATTTTCGATTTATTTTGGCTAATTATTACGTGGGCTAGTTATTGGTAGATTGCTGATATATAAATTTAGTCAGAAGATAATGATATTATATGCATTCTACAAATGGTTTTAAGTTGTTGTTGTGGACAATTTTCATTTTATTTCCGATCTTTATCTTAGTTGTTTCTTCGGAAATTAGTTTAATTACCTCATAGGGTCCTTCCCATAGGGCTGAAAATTTATTCTGTCGCACGTGTTTCTTTAGTAATACCTTTTCTCCCACGTTAAATGATTTCTTCCGTTTGTTCTCGTCATAATATATCTTGGATTTTTCTTTGTATTTTACGATATTTTCTCTCGCTAATCGATATCCATGCTGTAGTCGGACTTTAAGCTCGTTCGCATAATTTTCGTAATTGTAAGTTGTTTGGGGTGATTGCTTTAGAGTAACAGGTATTTTTGGTGGGTAACCATAAAGAAGTTCGTAAGGGCAATAGTTCGTACTGCTATGAGGAGTAGTATTGTACACGAACATTGCATACGGGATCCATTCATCCCAAGTCTGAGAGTCATTATTAACGTAGTGTCGTAAGTATTCCGCTAAAGTGCGGTGACTTCTCTCCAGAGCCCCATTCGTCTGTGGATGGTATGGAGTAGTCCGTATCTTCTTTATTTTTAACAACTTGCACACTTCTGAAAACATCTTACTGACAAAATTGCTACCCTGATCTGTAAGCAATGATTCGGGAATACCATGTCTTGATACGATATTTTTGAAAAATTCTTCTGCGACAGTGTGTGCCTCCGCGTTACTTATAGGAACTGCATCTGAGAATTTAGTTAAATCATCCTGAAAGGTGAGGATGTATTTATTTCCTTTATAACTCACAGGAAGCGGACCTACAATGTCCAAAGCTACTCTTTCAAAAGGTTGCGAACTGGTTGTGGTTATTTTCATGGGTATGCTGTTAAGTTTGTTTAACTTATTCTTTTGGCATGATTCGCAGCTTTGAATATAATTCTTTATATCCCTGAGCATACTTGGCCAATAGTATTTCATTCTAACACGCTTGAGTGTTCTAGTAAAGCCTTGATGTCCACCTATTGGAGAGGTATGATATTCCTTCAGTATTTGCTGAATATCTTCAGAACTATTTACGTGAATCTTTGTATTTCGATAAAGGAATATTTTTATTTTCGTATGCACTTTTAATTCGTTCAGAATTTTCTTAAAGTCCAATAGTATGTCATTACTATACACAGGTATTGAGATGTGAAACTCTGCAATTTGATTTCTTTCACATGACTTCAAAAATTGTTTTAAGGATTTTTTCATATATTCCTTATCCTGTTCCGTTCTTATGGGGATAGGTATTCTGGTTATATAGAAGAATTCATTATTCAGTTTAAATGATTTGTGTTCACCTATCTTAATATTATTGATATCAGGGAAGAGCTCTTTTAGTTCAAGTCCTTCGGTTGTATTGAATAAAGGTAACAGAAAATATTTATATTCCACTTTTCGTGTTATAAGGGATTCCAAGTTCTCAGTTAATTCTATAGAATTTGTTTTTGTTGTATCGCTATTTGTACTAAATTTTTTTAGGTCATCCTTTTCTTTCGGGGAGTTTACTTCAAACCGTTTTTTTGTTTGATTTCGGGTCAGAACCCGTATAATTTTATCGTCATTTTCAGACTCATTGGTCTTTATTCGACTTAATGCATCCGCATTAGTATTATATTTACCAGGTTTATACTTTATTTCGTAGTCATATTCCTCCAATAAAATTCGCCACCTCATTAGTCGGGAGGATGGTTCCTTCAAGTTTATGAGCCACTGTAGGGGCTTGTGATCTGTTAGAATGACAAATTTTTTTCCATATATATATGGTCGGAATTGCTTTACTGCGTAAACTATTGCCAGTAATTCCTTCTCCGTCGTTGAATATCTCGTTTCCGCTGGATTAAGCGTGCGACTGGCATAACAAATAGGGCGATCATTTCCCAGTTTACCTTGTGAAAGCACAGCTCCTAACGCTACGTCACTTGCGTCGGTTGTTACCAGAAATTGTTGTTCAAAATCTGGGTAGGCCAATACAGGTGCATGGATAAGTTTGTCTTTCAATAACACAAATGCCTCTTCACAGAAGGCATCCCATTTAAAGGTCTCATTTTTCTTGAGTAGCTTCGTTAAAGGTTTGGAGATTTTGGAAAAGTCTGGTATAAATCGTCTATAATAGCCTATGAATCCTAGGAAAGATTTTACATCCTTTTCTTTTTTTGGTCTAGGGTATGTTTTGACTACGCTTATTTTGTTGGGATCTGGCTTCAGACCGTGTTCTGAAATTATATGGCCCAAATATGTAAGTTCTCTCTCAATGAAATGGCCTTATCAGGCTGAAGTTTAAGGTTATTTCCTCTCAGTCTGTCCAAAACATGTACCAGTTTCTTATTATGATCCTTCAGATCATACCCGTATATAACAATGTCATCCACGTACACAAAACATTCTATTCCTTGCACACCCATGAGGACATTGTTCATTAGCCTCTGGAATGTTGCCGGGGCATTTCTCAGACCAAATGGCATTCTATTATACTCGTAGTGACCAAAAGGAGTACTAAAAGCAGTCTTCTCTCGGTCACGTTCATCTACCAAGATCTGATGAAATCCCTTCGCCAAATCGAGAGTGCTAAAATATTTTGATTTTCCTAACTGGTCCAAGATATCACTTATATTTGGAAGTGGGTAAGCATCTCCGACTGTAATGTCATTGAGCTTACGAAAGTCTACTACAACCCTCCATTGTTTGTTGCCTTGGCTATCTGCTTTTTTTGGTACGAGGATAAGTGGAGAATTCCACGGACTCTTGCTATGTCGTATGATACCTGCTTCATACATTTCATTAACTTGCCGGTGGATTTCATCTTTCTGGGACTCCGGCAACCGGTATGGCTTTATATACACTGGGGCTTTATCCAGTTGAGTTTGGATTCTATGAGATCCGGCATCGGTACATGTCAATACATCGTCCTCCAAGAAAAAGATGTCATTGTATTCTCTACAAATATTGATTATTGAGGTTTTTTCCTCGATATTACAATGATCGAGCTTTAAAAATGATTTCAGTTTTTCCAGTCGACGATTTACGGGGTCTTCATCGCGACGATAGTTCAAAATATTATACCTATTAAGTTTTTCATAGTCCACAGTGATTTCACGAGTATCTACAATGCTTTCTGTTTCGTTGCTATTTAAAAGTAATATTTGTAATTTATTATTACGGGGTTTAGTTACCGTTGCTGCGAGAAATATTCCTGGCAATATCTCCTTATTTTTTATAACGATTTCTTCGTCCACATGAATACGACATGGCATTTCTATTATTGTCTTACACCGTGGTGCTATTACGATTTTATCGCAAGTAGCCGGAGCTACTCTCGCTACATTTTCTCCTTCAGATTTATTATCCATAGAAGGTAAGGCTGTCCTTTTTTCCTGCTTTAAAAATGAGTCTAAATTTGCACAATTGAGCAACGGTCTTGAGGATTTATTGTCCTCCCGTGCTACCGGAAAACTTTCAATGAAACTCATCTCAGGTTTATATAACCTTAACTCCAGACATTTTCTATCATAGTCGATAATACAGCGATATCGCTTCAAAAAATCGTTACCTAACAGACCATCATATTCCAAGTCTATACACGAGGGATCTAGCAACAGAAATGATTGTTCAATAGAAAAATGAAATTGTTCATTTGACAGTATTATTTCACCGTTAATGGATCCTAATGTAGGGACTGATTTCCCCGTTATTGTTACTACATTAGAATTTTCTAAGTAAATTAATTTTTTAATCTTTTCGGGACTCGTATCTGATTTAATTAGGCTAACTTCAGCTCCAGTATCAATTAAAAATCTTTTAAATCCAACTTTAGATGGCTCGAATTGTACATTTGCTACAAGACCAGCTTTAGTGTCTTCTAAAGACGCTTCAATAATAGTGATTTTATTTATGTTGTTTATTGGTGAACGTCGGCTCTGACTTTGATTCGAGAGGGGGTGCCGACAACTTCCGCCCGAATCTCCTCGTTTCCCATTTCTCCAAAATGTGGATTATTTTGCCTTACGGCGTATTGAGTAAATTTAGCTCCACGATTACCTTGAGGTATATTTCTTTGCGGGATTGTTCCATGCATTTCCTCATTTGATTTAGAGGTATTCGGCTGGTCTTTCCTATTGTAATTATTGTGGTTACTATAGACAGGTGGTATATAGTTATTTGGTAGGAACCTGCCTTGGTTTTGTTGTCCATGCCAATTTCTAGTATTATGGACTTGTTGGTTTGGGTAGTTCATTTTTCTCACGTGTTGAACTTCCCTTTTAATTGTGGGCCTATCTATATTGGGAAATTTACCCCTTTGATAACAAGTATCTTGTGTATGTCCCCTTTTTCCACATATAGAACAGTTGGGAACAGGCCTAGTATTTGGTTTAAAAAAACTTGAAGCAGAAGGGGTGTCTTTTTCAGAGCGCAACTCTTGCTCCATGGCATATGAAATGGCCTTTTGTAAATTTGTTTCGTTGTGCGCTTTAGAAAGTAACTTAAGATTCGAATTTCGTAAGCCATCCTCGAATACTTGTACAGCCAACTTGGTGTTTTCGCTTAACAGATAAGTTTTGGCACCTGCATCTGTTACTTCGGAGTAAGTACAGGAATTTAAAGTATTCAACATTTGTGTTACCCTATCTCCAAATTCCTTAACAGTCTCTTTATAACCCTGTTTGGCTTTTATCAATTCGTTTTGAGCCATGGCTCTAGATTTATCTTTCTTAAATTGAGCTTTAAGTGCTGTTATCAAATCATTCCAAGTACCATATGTTTCATATTGTACTAAATCGAAAGCGGGTCCTTGGAGCTTAGTTTTTATAACTTCAAGGAAAAATTTCTTATCTGCTTCAGTCTTAGCTGAAGAAAAAAGTATTTTGCCACAATCGATGAACTTGTTCAACGTCTCGGGATTTCCATCGTATTCAGGTACTAAATTGTGTATGTCAGACAAGCTGACGGATAGTGCTTCGGTATCTGGCATATCTTCGTCGTGAAAAGGAAGCTCACTAAAACCGAATATTAGAGCGGCTCTTTCCCGTGTTTTATGACGAGTAAAAATTACGCTTCTTGACAAAGCGAAACCACGCCGCTTAGCAATAGATTTCTTATATCTTCCCGTTATGTTTGTTATAGGTTTTACTCTACTCGAGGAGTTATTCTAATAAGAAGGATTTCCCTTTTCGCTTGCTAGCTACTGTTAATGTTACTGTATAAAAATTTTTTTTTTATATAACCATGTAATTAATTCTTTGACATTACACAACGTGTGGGAGACGTGATCTCCCTTCGGTACCAAAAGTGTGAGATCTTCGTATCAGACACGCAATTCGAATGAAACGAAACAATAAAAGTATAATTATCAAGCAGCTTTGTTCGATTTTAAATGTAACGAGACAAAAAATTCATTTTCTCTTTTCACAGAGAAGCTCTCCTCAACAAAAACCAAAATCATTCACGATTTCCATAATAACAATGATTAAATCTATTGAAGATATTTTTTTTTTTTATAGGAAGGAAAAAAAAAATATTTCAATATTTTAAAGTTGTTTATAAGAGCATAGACAATTAAATAAGAATTACTCACATATCAATTAAATGTGCTCTAATTTCGCTTTACGTGATGAAAATATATTTTATGGAAAGTTGATTTAATAAACTAAATCTCTTTTAATGTACGTTAAGTATATCCCGTTGCTCATTATATGGACGATGTAACGTTCCAATATTTCTATGTTTCGTGGTGATGTGTCTTACAATCGGAACTTAGCGTTGCACAGTCATATTTCACTTGCTTTCTTCTCTTCCCCTTTTTTTTTTTTTTTTAAATAATAAAAAAAATATAACGGTACACGCCAAACTTAGAAAAAAATTTATATATTTGTATAATAAATGACTATTTAAAGATAGCTCTTATCTCTTCCATATATGTTTATAGTTTCTCTGTTAGTTTTAGAGGGAATATATTTCTCACTGTCTGGTATTTCTCATGTGTTTATTGGGAACATTCGCTATTAAAAAATCTTTATCTCCCTTTTGTCAACACTCGAGTATAGTGTAAATGGTCAAATTTGCGTATAATTAACACCTTTGGGTACTCATCTATGTACATGCCATAATCTTTCGATTAAATTCAACGAGGAAAAATCTTACAGAAATTAACCACGGACTCAGTGTCATTTACTCACTAGGAATCACTAAATCGACGGTGGTCAAAACCAACATAGACCTCCACAATCACAAAATCCGATCCAGGCATGAATATTTGATTTTCCACCAAGATATTTGAAGAATTTCTAATTATTTTACAATTTATTCGACAAAATGAAAACTTCCCGTCGGCAAACCGCGATACGGAAACAAACCACTGATCAAAGTAAAATGATTTCACTAAAGTATTTGCACTTTTTTTTTTTTCTTATATGTACATATATACTAGAAATAATTCCAATTTACTAATTAGATTTTTTTTTTTTTTTTTTTTTATTAGGTATATTCCTGACTACTACAATAGTAATATTATGTAATTATGCGAGAGAAAAAAAAATTCTTACTTGGTATATACAAAGATTCTATTCTCCGTGTAGTAAGTTGGGCATCAAATGTTCTGACCGACGTCTAAGTCTGTTGAATAGTTTTCTTTAACTTATAGTTGGTTATAAGAGACAGCCCGTCTCTTTCGGGATCACACCAGTGATGGGTCGGGACCGTCCGTCCACCGACCTTTGATTTTTTTATAATATTATTTTTATATGTGCTTATTTTTCTCACTGTTTACTTTTAGGTAGTTAGTAAGCCCAGTTTGTATGCGTTTCTTTATTTTATTATTATTTTTTTTTTTTTTTTTTTTTATATTTTTGTTTCTATTATTATCGTTTTTGTTTTTTTTTTTTTATTAAAAAATTTCAAGTTAGGTTCTTTTTGTTTGACGAAATTATTTATTGGTTTTGTTACGTTTTATTTTGATTTTTGACTAAATTTAGGCCACAATGTTCATATTATATTAAACACTCATATTTCATATGAAAAATGTTATATATATATACGACCATTTGCACATCATTTTCAATTAATTAAGATTTGATAAACGCCGAATCAATTAATCTCATATCTCAATGGATTTATTTGCTGTGTCGTATTCTTCTTATTTTTTGAACTCTTTTGACATATTTAATATACACTTGGGTTCATCGTCTTTTAATTAAAGCATTCGCAATTTTTTATTTTAACACTTTTGTAGTGATAATGGTAGTCTTTTCAACAAAAACCGTTCACTTGATTCGCAAGTGCAAACGTGAATCCTTGGTTTTATATGATTAATAGGAATCATTTGCCGGGTTTTATAATTATGGTGTGATATCTTAAAAGATAAGTCACAAGTTACTCAGCTCTATTCAGCTGATTCCATTTAATATCCTATGGATATTGTATTGATTGTTGGTAAAGCAGGGAATTTTTTTTTTTAAATAATAAAACCATTTTATTGGTTATTTTCGCGAAATCAATTCTCTTTGTTTTGTATTTGCGAGGCGCTCTTTTCAAATTTATTTAAATATCGATTAATTGCAAAGAACTATAACTTTTCACTTTAATTCAGGCGATTAATTTTCACTTTATGAGGGATCGGCACCGCTGCCACCAGTTGTTATAACCCCGTTTGCCGCCGTGCTTTCTTGGGAGAGAAGAGCGGCACAGGGGGAAGGCTCAGGATCTTTTCAGTACAAAAAAACACTTTTGATTATGAATATTTGTTACACAGGATTTTATTTTATTAGAGGAAATTAAACGATTACACTTTTATTTACTTGCACGGATACATGTACTCTTTCAAACAATATCTGTTAATTATACAATTCAATTACAAACAAAACTTCTCGACTTTGAAACCCGCCGTGCTTTCGCTTTGAATACCGATCCTGAACTTCGACTTTCTCTTAATTGTCGTATATTTTTATCACGAAAAATAACTAACGCCCTTGCGTCAGCAAAAAGTATGAAGAATTTTCGTCATTGGTGCGTTCAACTGACCAATAAGACGAAAAGCAGTAAAAATAGAACGAAAATAAGCAAAAAAATGAAAAGATAAGACGATATTTGTTGGCTTGGGTCTTGCAGTAATTTGATCTTGCTCTTGATATTTTTGAGCGATATGCAATGTGGAGTACATTAACTCCGTGAATTATGTTTACAAAAAAATGTCAAAAATGTCGAGTAAGTATTTTATATAAGTGGGCTATTTATGCGAAGTTAAGTATTTTACGAGAATAAGTAATAAGAATATTTATGCATTAGGAAAATTTATGAAGGTAAGTATTTATGCATGTTGCTGTAATTTTAAGTGTTTGTGCAGGGAAATTTATGGAGCGTGCACAGTGTGGTATTTTGAGACCACAATTTGAATGCTCATGGATTTTTAGAAATCCTCAGGAGGTAAGTAAATGTAAATGAAATGGTTGTGATTTTGGAATCACAACACTCTCTCAAAACTAAATACACTCTCTATGCAGTCATCTTCCTTTCAAATAAACAAAACTTAAGTGGTGAAAACCCAACCACTCATCTGTGCATAGAGTAAACCATCAACACACACAGATGACTGAGTATAGGAGAAAACCATACCGTATACTCAGTTTTGCTACTCTCTATCTATTAACTCACTCACAAAATTAAATATAGTACACAATACTACCCCAAAAGGTTACCACACACTACTTTCTCACTGATCAAATCATTGCCTATTTAATAAATCAATCTAGTTTGAAACTAAATAAATATCACTAACATGCACCTATACACCCACGAGCTTAGTGAGGTTTACTCACCTAAAATTGTCTATTAACAAGTAGAAAAGCTAGAATTGGTCTATGACCAATTCTTACGATACCCTAGATGAATGCCCGTATTAAATTTCGTATGGTCACCGATCTATTCAAGTTTGATTTTGAAGCTATTTTTCGCATATATTTCTAGAACGGTTTGTCGCACAGAAAAAAATGACTATAACCAATTTTATAGGATTTCGTATTCTGCAGAAGTTTTTAGTACAATAAAAATGTCTTGGACTGATCGTTTTCAAAGTATACGTAAAAAACCTGAATTTTTATATGGCAACACAAAGAAGGAGTTGCCCGATTTAGTCCATTTTTGACATTTTATTTGCTAATGTAGTAAAAACATCATGTACGAAATTTCAGCTCTCTACGTCAACGCATTCTCAGGGAGTGTCCAAATATATAGCGGAAAACGAAATTTTTATATGGCAACCCCACGAAGGAGTTGCCCGATTTGTCTCATTTTCGAACATAATTTTACTTTTTTTTTAAGTCCGTGTAAAAAATTTCAGCCCTTTAAGTATACGCGTTCTCGAGTTATCGTGCGCACGGACGGACGGACGGACATGCAAAAATCAAAATAACTTTTAATATTATGAATGGGTGTCCAATTCATTTTGCTCTACCATCATTATTTCTAGTTGTTACAAACGGAATGACAAACTTAGTATACAATATAGATTTCATCTAGGGTATAAAAATGTTTTCACTGATTAACCGTATTTTTGCGCACATGTAACTTAGAGATATTACTCATCAATTCCTGACCACTGACTGAATATCTTCTCGAGATTTCATCCTGCCTCAGTGAATGATACCGTAAATAACAAGTTTCTACCTTCCCTTAGGTATTTGCCACAGCAATACCACCCAAGACATTATACATAAAACAACTCCACGTTTACTTTCGGCACTCTCCTGCTACATCCTTAAATATTTTGGTAAGGAAAAGAACAAATCAACTCTGCAGAGGGAAACATTCTACCGCATGCACATGCCTACCCAAATTCCTAGAAACATACATAATTAGGGATGCAGTAAAGAAAATGAAATTAGGAATATGGGCGACTAATCTGATATTTTAAAAAAATAGAACAAAATTGTGCAAAATGAAGAAAATATTTATTTTCTGCCTTTCACATGTCACTGAGAAAAATTAACAACTTCGTGTCATTGACAATAACGATTTGAATTATTTGAATTGTTTTATATATATAACGTTGAATTCAAGTTGAAACAGAGATTTTTTTATACTTTGAAGTTTAGTTATTATTTTTTGTATTAATTACAGACTAGAACGACTGTTATTTTAAGTATAGACTTAGTTTATTTCCAAAAAATAATAATAGTAGAAAAGAAATTATGTAAGATAAAGAAAATTTACTGTGTTGAATGAAAATAAAAAAAATATGTACATATATCAATAAACGTATATTAAGCAGACAAAGCCTTGTTATTTACGGGCGAGTTGCATCAGGCTGTAAGAGGACACAACAATTCGTCAATAGGTTCCATATTACCATGGACGATATTTATGGAGTCTGAAGAAATATAGGAACAATAATAATAATAATAACCGGAATGACGAGAGTGCTGTAGAAACTGGGAAGATCAATTTGGCTGCAATTAAACTTATTTTTGCAGGCGAGGAATACGCCACCGCCCCCAGCTTCCGAAACAGTATGTCGACACAGTAAAAAATTTCCACAAATTGTTCCCAAAAAGCTTAGGTATTTTTCGATAAGACTAGGGAATATTCCCTCAAATGTAAGGAATATTCACTGAAATGTAGGGATTATTCCCTATATTTTAATAAAACTGGAGGGAATATTCCCTACATTTTAGGGAATATTCCCTAAATGTAGGTGTTTTTTCTCTAAATTTTAGGGAATATTCCCTACATGTTAGGGAATAGTCTAATATTTTTTACAGTGTATCTCTCCTAAAAATTTGAAAAGATTTGTCAAGGATTTCAGAACCGCGAATACCATGATGCAGCAAGTTTCAGTTTAAGCAACTATACAGAAACTTGTCGCAACAGAGGATTTGAAGATATGTGCAGTTTTTGTCCGAATCCCCCTTACATTCTGTAGTAATACGAAAGTGACTTCAGTTTTTTTTTAATAGCGTTCCTTATTTAGCTGTATTTCTAGGTAGGCGTCGTGCATATCTGCTGAAACAACCAGTCTAGAGCTTTTACTGATTTTTTGACAAGAAATCAGTCGCGATCTTTTTTTACTTCAAATACTTCGATATGTCCTCACACATCGTTTCTGTTTCTGTTTACGCACACAGGAATACGAGCATGCCTATTCAAATCCAAATCAAGCGGTACGGAGGAAGCAAATGCAGCAACGTCAGAAGACGGAGCAGAAGCCAGGACGGTATCATTACCTCCAGAGAACTCCGTCTGACCACACGCGGAGTGTCGTTGTCGTAAGGGATTTTTAGATACTAAGATAAGTGTGCAAGATGGCGATTGAATTCTGGGCCGCTACGAATTCATTTCTTCAGTTTGAAAAGGAAGTAGGAAAACTAAAGTAATTATGCGGAATCCTTATATGAAGATCAGATTAGTCGCCCATATTCCTAATTTCATTTTCTTTACTGCATCCCTAATTATGTATGTTTCTAGGAATTTGGGTAGGCATGTGCATGCGGTAGAATGTTTCCCTCTGCAGAGTTGATTTGTTCTTTTCCTTACCAAAATATTTAAGGATGTAGCAGGAGAGTGCCGAAAGTAAACGTGGAGTTGTTTTATGTATAATGTCTTGGGTGGTATTGCTGTGGCAAATACCTAAGGGAAGGTAGAAACTTGTTATTTACGGTATCATTCACTGAGGCAGGATGAAATCTCGAGAAGATATTCAGTCAGTGGTCAGGAATTGATGAGTAATATCTCTAAGTTACATGTGCGCAAAAATACGGTTAATCAGTGAAAACATTTTTATACCCTAGATGAAATCTATATTGTATACTAAGTTTGTCATTCCGTTTGTAACAACTAGAAATAATGATGGTAGAGCAAAATGAATTGGACACCCATTCATAATATTAAAAGTTATTTTGATTTTTGCATGTCCGTCCGTCCGTCCGTGCGCACGATAACTCGAGAACGCGTATACTTAAAGGGCTGAAATTTTTTACACGGACTTAAAAAAAAAGTAAAATTATGTTCGAAAATGAGACAAATCGGGCAACTCCTTCGTGGGGTTGCCATATAAAAATTTCGTTTTCCGCTATATATTTGGACACTCCCTGAGAATGCGTTGACGTAGAGAGCTGAAATTTCGTACATGATGTTTTTACTACATTAGCAAATAAAATGTCAAAAATGGACTAAATCGGGCAACTCCTTCTTTGTGTTGCCATATAAAAATTCAGGTTTTTTACGTATACTTTGAAAACGATCAGTCCAAGACATTTTTATTGTACTAAAAACTTCTGCAGAATACGAAATCCTATAAAATTGGTTATAGTCATTTTTTTCTGTGCGACAAACCGTTCTAGAAATATATGCGAAAAATAGCTTCAAAATCAAACTTGAATAGATCGGTGACCATACGAAATTTAATACGGGCATTCATCTAGGGTATCGTAAGAATTGGTCATAGACCAATTCTAGCTTTTCTACTTGTTAATAGACAATTTTAGGTGAGTAAACCTCACTAAGCTCGTGGGTGTATAGGTGCATGTTAGTGATATTTATTTAGTTTCAAACTAGATTGATTTATTAAATAGGCAATGATTTGATCAGTGAGAAAGTAGTGTGTGGTAACCTTTTGGGGTAGTATTGTGTACTATATTTAATTTTGTGAGTGAGTTAATAGATAGAGAGTAGCAAAACTGAGTATACGGTATGGTTTTCTCCTATACTCAGTCATCTGTGTGTGTTGATGGTTTACTCTATGCACAGATGAGTGGTTGGGTTTTCACCACTTAAGTTTTGTTTATTTGAAAGGAAGATGACTGCATAGAGAGTGTATTTAGTTTTGAGAGAGTGTTGTGATTCCAAAATCACAACCATTTCATTTACATTTACTTACCTCCTGAGGATTTCTAAAAATCCATGAGCATTCAAATTGTGGTCTCAAAATACCACACTGTGCACGCTCCATAAATTTCCCTGCACAAACACTTAAAATTACAGCAACATGCATAAATACTTACCTTCATAAATTTTCCTAATGCATAAATATTCTTATTACTTATTCTCGTAAAATACTTAACTTCGCATAAATAGCCCACTTATATAAAATACTTACTCGACATTTTTGACATTTTTTTGTAAACATAATTCACGGAGTTAATGTACTCCACATTGCATATCGCTCAAAAATATCAAGAGCAAGATCAAATTACTGCAAGACCCAAGCCAACAAATATCGTCTTATCTTTTCATTTTTTTGCTTATTTTCGTTCTATTTTTACTGCTTTTCGTCTTATTGGTCAGTTGAACGCACCAATGACGAAAATTCTTCATACTTTTTGCTGACGCAAGGGCGTTAGTTATTTTTCGTGATAAAAATATACGACAATTAAGAGAAAGTCGAAGTTCAGGATCGGTATTCAAAGCGAAAGCACGGCGGGTTTCAAAGTCGAGAAGTTTTGTTTGTAATTGAATTGTATAATTAACAGATATTGTTTGAAAGAGTACATGTATCCGTGCAAGTAAATAAAAGTGTAATCGTTTAATTTCCTCTAATAAAATAAAATCCTGTGTAACAAATATTCATAATCAAAAGTGTTTTTTTGTACTGAAAAGATCCTGAGCCTTCCCCCTGTGCCGCTCTTCTCTCCCAAGAAAGCACGGCGGCAAACGGGGTTATAACAACTGGTGGCAGCGGTGCCGATCCCTCATAAAGTGAAAATTAATCGCCTGAATTAAAGTGAAAAGTTATAGTTCTTTGCAATTAATCGATATTTAAATAAATTTGAAAAGAGCGCCTCGCAAATACAAAACAAAGAGAATTGATTTCGCGAAAATAACCAATAAAATGGTTTTATTATTTAAAAAAAAAAATTCCCTGCTTTACCAACAATCAATACAATATCCATAGGATATTAAATGGAATCAGCTGAATAGAGCTGAGTAACTTGTGACTTATCTTTTAAGATATCACACCATAATTATAAAACCCGGCAAATGATTCCTATTAATCATATAAAACCAAGGATTCACGTTTGCACTTGCGAATCAAGTGAACGGTTTTTGTTGAAAAGACTACCATTATCACTACAAAAGTGTTAAAATAAAAAATTGCGAATGCTTTAATTAAAAGACGATGAACCCAAGTGTATATTAAATATGTCAAAAGAGTTCAAAAAATAAGAAGAATACGACACAGCAAATAAATCCATTGAGATATGAGATTAATTGATTCGGCGTTTATCAAATCTTAATTAATTGAAAATGATGTGCAAATGGTCGTATATATATATAACATTTTTCATATGAAATATGAGTGTTTAATATAATATGAACATTGTGGCCTAAATTTAGTCAAAAATCAAAATAAAACGTAACAAAACCAATAAATAATTTCGTCAAACAAAAAGAACCTAACTTGAAATTTTTTAATAAAAAAAAAAAAACAAAAACGATAATAATAGAAACAAAAATATAAAAAAAAAAAAAAAAAAAAATAATAATAAAATAAAGAAACGCATACAAACTGGGCTTACTAACTACCTAAAAGTAAACAGTGAGAAAAATAAGCACATATAAAAATAATATTATAAAAAAATCAAAGGTCGGTGGACGGACGGTCCCGACCCATCACTGGTGTGATCCCGAAAGAGACGGGCTGTCTCTTATAACCAACTATAAGTTAAAGAAAACTATTCAACAGACTTAGACGTCGGTCAGAACATTTGATGCCCAACTTACTACACGGAGAATAGAATCTTTGTATATACCAAGTAAGAATTTTTTTTTCTCTCGCATAATTACATAATATTACTATTGTAGTAGTCAGGAATATACCTAATAAAAAAAAAAAAAAAAAAAAATCTAATTAGTAAATTGGAATTATTTCTAGTATATATGTACATATAAGAAAAAAAAAAAAGTGCAAATACTTTAGTGAAATCATTTTACTTTGATCAGTGGTTTGTTTCCGTATCGCGGTTTGCCGACGGGAAGTTTTCATTTTGTCGAATAAATTGTAAAATAATTAGAAATTCTTCAAATATCTTGGTGGAAAATCAAATATTCATGCCTGGATCGGATTTTGTGATTGTGGAGGTCTATGTTGGTTTTGACCACCGTCGATTTAGTGATTCCTAGTGAGTAAATGACACTGAGTCCGTGGTTAATTTCTGTAAGATTTTTCCTCGTTGAATTTAATCGAAAGATTATGGCATGTACATAGATGAGTACCCAAAGGTGTTAATTATACGCAAATTTGACCATTTACACTATACTCGAGTGTTGACAAAAGGGAGATAAAGATTTTTTAATAGCGAATGTTCCCAATAAACACATGAGAAATACCAGACAGTGAGAAATATATTCCCTCTAAAACTAACAGAGAAACTATAAACATATATGGAAGAGATAAGAGCTATCTTTAAATAGTCATTTATTATACAAATATATAAATTTTTTTCTAAGTTTGGCGTGTACCGTTATATTTTTTTTATTATTTAAAAAAAAAAAAAAAAGGGGAAGAGAAGAAAGCAAGTGAAATATGACTGTGCAACGCTAAGTTCCGATTGTAAGACACATCACCACGAAACATAGAAATATTGGAACGTTACATCGTCCATATAATGAGCAACGGGATATACTTAACGTACATTAAAAGAGATTTAGTTTATTAAATCAACTTTCCATAAAATATATTTTCATCACGTAAAGCGAAATTAGAGCACATTTAATTGATATGTGAGTAATTCTTATTTAATTGTCTATGCTCTTATAAACAACTTTAAAATATTGAAATATTTTTTTTTTCCTTCCTATAAAAAAAAAAAATATCTTCAATAGATTTAATCATTGTTATTATGGAAATCGTGAATGATTTTGGTTTTTGTTGAGGAGAGCTTCTCTGTGAAAAGAGAAAATGAATTTTTTGTCTCGTTACATTTAAAATCGAACAAAGCTGCTTGATAATTATACTTTTATTGTTTCGTTTCATTCGAATTGCGTGTCTGATACGAAGATCTCACACTTTTGGTACCGAAGGGAGATCACGTCTCCCACACGTTGTGTAATGTCAAAGAATTAATTACATGGTTATATAAAAAAAAAATTTTTATACAGTAACATTAACAGTAGCTAGCAAGCGAAAAGGGAAATCCTTCTTATTAGAATAACTCCTCGAGTAGAGTAAAACCTATAACAAACATAACGGGAAGATATAAGAAATCTATTGCTAAGCGGCGTGGTTTCGCTTTGTCAAGAAGCGTAATTTTTACTCGTCATAAAACACGGGAAAGAGCCGCTCTAATATTCGGTTTTAGTGAGCTTCCTTTTCACGACGAAGATATGCCAGATACCGAAGCACTATCCGTCAGCTTGTCTGACATACACAATTTAGTACCTGAATACGATGGAAATCCCGAGACGTTGAACAAGTTCATCGATTGTGGCAAAATACTTTTTTCTTCAGCTAAGACTGAAGCAGATAAGAAATTTTTCCTTGAAGTTATAAAAACTAAGCTCCAAGGACCCGCTTTCGATTTAGTACAATATGAAACATATGGTACTTGGAATGATTTGATAACAGCACTTAAAGCTCAATTTAAGAAAGATAAATCTAGAGCCATGGCTCAAAACGAATTGATAAAAGCCAAACAGGGTTATAAAGAGACTGTTAAGGAATTTGGAGATAGGGTAACACAAATGTTGAATACTTTAAATTCCTGTACTTACTCCGAAGTAACAGATGCAGGTGCCAAAACTTATCTGTTAAGCGAAAACACCAAGTTGGCTGTACAAGTATTCGAGGATGGCTTACGAAATTCGAATCTTAAGTTACTTTCTAAAGCGCACAACGAAACAAATTTACAAAAGGCCATTTCATATGCCATGGAGCAAGAGTTGCGCTCTGAAAAAGACACCCCTTCTGCTTCAAGTTTTTTTAAACCAAATACTAGGCCTGTTCCCAACTGTTCTATATGTGGAAAAAGGGGACATACACAAGATACTTGTTATCAAAGGGGTAAATTTCCCAATATAGATAGGCCCACAATTAAAAGGGAAGTTCAACACGTGAGAAAAATGAACTACCCAAACCAACAAGTCCATAATACTAGAAATTGGCATGGACAACAAAACCAAGGCAGGTTCCTACCAAATAACTATATACCACCTGTCTATAGTAACCACAATAATTACAATAGGAAAGACCAGCCGAATACCTCTAAATCAAATGAGGAAATGCATGGAACAATCCCGCAAAGAAATATACCTCAAGGTAATCGTGGAGCTAAATTTACTCAATACGCCGTAAGGCAAAATAATCCACATTTTGGAGAAATGGGAAACGAGGAGATTCGGGCGGAAGTTGTCGGCACCCCCTCTCGAATCAAAGTCAGAGCCGACGTTCACCAATAAACAACATAAATAAAATCACTATTATTGAAGCGTCTTTAGAAGACACTAAAGCTGGTCTTGTAGCAAATGTACAATTCGAGCCATCTAAAGTTGGATTTAAAAGATTTTTAATTGATACTGGAGCTGAAGTTAGCCTAATTAAATCAGATACGAGTCCCGAAAAGATTAAAAAATTAATTTACTTAGAAAATTCTAATGTAGTAACAATAACGGGGAAATCAGTCCCTACATTAGGATCCATTAACGGTGAAATAATACTGTCAAATGAACAATTTCATTTTTCTATTGAACAATCATTTCTGTTGCTAGATCCCTCGTGTATAGACTTGGAATATGATGGTCTGTTAGGTAACGATTTTTTGAAGCGATATCGCTGTATTATCGACTATGATAGAAAATGTCTGGAGTTAAGGTTATATAAACCTGAGATGAGTTTCATTGAAAGTTTTCCGGTAGCACGGGAGGACAATAAATCCTCAAGACCGTTGCTCAATTGTGCAAATTTAGACTCATTTTTAAAGCAGGAAAAAAGGACAGCCTTACCTTCTATGGATAATAAATCTGAAGGAGAAAATGTAGCGAGAGTAGCTCCGGCTACTTGCGATAAAATCGTAATAGCACCACGGTGTAAGACAATAATAGAAATGCCATGTCGTATTCATGTGGACGAAGAAATCGTTATAAAAAATAAGGAGATATTGCCAGGAATATTTCTCGCAGCAACGGTAACTAAACCCCGTAATAATAAATTACAAATATTACTTTTAAATAGCAACGAAACAGAAAGCATTGTAGATACTCGTGAAATCACTGTGGACTATGAAAAACTTAATAGGTATAATATTTTGAACTATCGTCGCGATGAAGACCCCGTAAATCGTCGACTGGAAAAACTGAAATCATTTTTAAAGCTCGATCATTGTAATATCGAGGAAAAAACCTCAATAATCAATATTTGTAGAGAATACAATGACAATGAGAACTCCGTCTGACCACACGCGGAGTGTCGTTGTCGTAAGGGATTTTTAGATACTAAGATAAGTGTGCAAGATGGCGATTGAATTCTGGGCCGCTACGAATTCATTTCTTCAGTTTGAAAAGGAAGTAGGAAAACTAAAGTAATTATGCGGAATCCTTATATGAAGATCAGATTATGTCCTGATTTCGTCTGCAATATCACCCATTATCACCATTGTAGCAGCGCAATCGTCGGAAATAGTGGTAAGTTTCGTATATAGTGGGAAAGAAGCGGATTTCTGACCAATCAAATTCTCAAAAGAGCAAGGAATATCATTTATATATATATATATGTCTTAAGGTCGATCAAGTGATTGTTTAAGCTTAACGACAACACTTTGTAGTGTCTCGAATGTATGGAAACATCTATGAAGTTCCTGCCAAATGGTTCCGCAAACTAACGCAGATCAGTGTCAAAAGACATCGATTCGCCATCCTTTAAGCCGTTGAGTAAACAATCCAATTTGAATTCAATTGTATTAAGTCTATGATGCAGAGAGCCAGAGTTCTTCAAATTGTTTGAATCCACAGTCAGTTTATTGATTTTACAAAACAATTCATCGGTAGCCTGAAAAACAGATGAAAAGTCGGAGGATTGTTCTGTTTGCTTCACTTTTAGAGAATTTAGGTCATTAGTCAGCTTGTCAGTGTGGTTTAGTAAACCATAAAGTTTTCCATTATTACACTTTACTGTCACTAAAATATGAGAATATGAAATTTCCCTATATTTGGATCAAAAGTAGGAAAACTGGAATTGGAGAAACCCACGCAAGCAAAATGTAAGGATCTGCTGGCACTTGAATAGAGCAAGATTACTATCAGTTGGCTGACAATAGTTATAATAATATCCATCCATGCTTCAAAATCAACATGCAGAAAATAAATAAAAAATCAGAAGATTCTGGTACAAGATATGTGTATAGCAAAGGTTAACAAATTGCAGTCCAAGAATTAAAAAAAAACATTTTGCGTGGCTGAAGTGATAATGGTTGTTTCCTGACAATTAGAACAATTCAGTTTGGAGTCTCTGCGGTGAGGGGGTTTGCGACAAGACTAAGCTGATAGAATATAAAAAATAAAATAGATGGCGTGGAGAAAATGTTGAAACTGTTGTTGCTTGGATAATCTTTGAATCTTTTACATATGAAGAGAAACAGATTTTGTAACGAGGCAACAACAAAAAAGTAAATAATTTAGATTCTAAGCTTATCCAAGCCAACAACAGTTTCAACATTTTCTCCACGCAATCTATTTTATTTTTTATATTCTATCAGGTTAGTCTTGTCGCAAACCCAATCGCCGTATTTACAAAATATAATAAAAAATATTAAAAAACTATTAAAATGAGTAACTTTTGTAAATAAATTGCACTAAAAAGTAAAAAATTATGTTTTTTTTCTTTCTCAGTGATATACACGAGAAAAATTGCAATGAAAAATAAGAAATGCTAAAACTCCGATTTAATATTAAAGGGTTGGGCATCCAAAACTCTAATCACATTTGTCTAACTGCAACTCATGTCCAAACTTTTAAGACTTAATCCGAGTTCCAGCATTTCTTATTTGCAACGAAACTTGTCTTGTGTATATCACTGAGAAAGAAAAAAATATTTTTACTTTTCAGTCCATTTTACTTACAAAAGTTTTCTAATTTATAAGCTTTTTTGATATTCTTTTTTTTTCTACTTTTTATTCATTATATTTTCGCTACAAACTCATATAACATAATCCATTCGACATATGCTTATTAAGTCGCATCTACGTTCTCTTCCGAACGTTGTGGTGTATTTTTAATAACTTTCTATCAACTCACAGACCCCTGACTAAAAACCGTTGGCTCTGAGTTCATAAACGCCTGAGCACCTAAGAGTGCCGTTCGTGACGAAAGAGTTTTATAGTAGTAAACATGGATGGATTTAGATGGGTTTTTTTGATTTAGAATGAGCGACTTGGGATCTTTCCGATGGAGCCAAATTTTCTTACGTGTTGTGGTTTTCGGGGTCGAGGTGGTGACTACCACCCTGTGAGAGTGCCGTCCGTGACGAAAAAGTTTTGAGGTAGTAGATGTTGATGGATCTACATGGGGTTTCTTGATTTATGAGTAAATGGGGAGTTTTCCAATGGGGTAAAATTTTCTTGCGTTTTGAGGTTTTGGGGTGGGGTGGTAAGTTTTAACAATAGGTCCTATTTGGGCCGTCTGAGTTAAAATTAAAGCTCTTGCTGAGTCCTATTAAATGGCATATTTTATTTTCTACCGTAAGAAACTATAGCACTTTATAAGCTTTTCTCACCCGAATATATTTACAAATCGTGATTTTCTAATTTGTGTACAGGGGGCTGTAGGTTGGTGCGGCGGGAGCTGATTTTTCTGTTAAACGCTTTAGTAAATTATTTCCTTATTTCTTATATGACAATATTTCAATTTCATATGTTTAACCGTTATATGGGCTTTGATGTGAAATAAATTTTTCTAGCTTTTTCATATCAAATTTTTTTACATGGAAGTACTAACATCAACATGCAATAATCTTCTAAACTAGTCACCGCAGAGGAAATAAAATATATTTAAAAAAGTGTTAAATAAATAACTTTTTGTAAATAAAATGTATTAAAAAGTAAATTTAATTTTTTTCTTTTCTCATTCATATACAGAAGAAAAACTTCATTGCAAATAAGAAATGCTAAAACTCCGATTAAATATTAAACAAGTGCCATCAAGAAATTCAATTAAATATTAAACGTTTGGGCATCCATACCTATAATCGTAATTGTCTACCTGCAACCCATGCAAAAACTTTTAAGCTTTCATCGCTTTTCTTGTATACATATATGACTGAGAAAAGAAAAAAAATTCTTTATTTTCTGGTCCATTTTATTTTAAAAGTTATTTAATTTAAAAGCATTTTTAATATATATTATTTCCAAACTTTTAGTCATAAATTCTGTACACATTTTGTGGTTCAGAATGAGTGAATGGAGAGCTTTCCGATGGGGTAAAATTTTCTTATGTGTTTGGGGGTTTTTGGTGTGGGGGTATTAACTACCAAACTGGACATCGTACAATTTGAGGCGTGCGTGATGTTAGTGGAGAGTCGAAATTCAACAGTCGGATTTCGAGAGCCGAGAATGTGTATAAAATTTATGACTAAAAATTTAAAAATAATACATATTAAAAAACTTATAAATTAAAGAACTCAAATGTAAAAAAATATTTTTTCTTTTCTCAGTCATATACACAAGAAAAGCTTCGTTGTAAATAAATGATAGAACTCCGATAAAGTCTTAAAAGTTTGGGTATATGTTTTGCAGTAAGACAATTGCACAATAGCATTTCTTATTTTCAATGTAGCTTTTCTTGTGTATATGACTTAAAAGAATAAAATATTTTTTTACTTTTTAATCTACTTTATTTACAAAATTTATTTGTATTAAATGTTTTTTTAATATATTTTATTTAGAAGATTATCGTACTTAGTATTTAGTTTCGAAGATTATCGTACGTTGATATTAGTGCTTCCATGTAAAAAAATTTGACATGAAAAAACTGGAAAAATTTATTTCACATCAAAACCCATATAACGGTTAAGCATAGGAAATTCAAATGCGTTTAAATGAAAATCAACCCCCCCCCCACTCACGCCCCCAACAACCTACAGCCTTCTGTACACAAATTAGAAAATCTGGATTTTAAGGATATTAGGGTGAGAAAAGTGTATAAAGTGCTATACACTTTCTTACAGAAGAAAAAAAAGAGCAAGAGCTTTAATTTTTTATCACACGGCCCAAAGGGGACAACCCCAAGGGGTGTAGTTACCACCCCTTCTCCAAAACCCCCAAAAACGCTTTTTAACTTCACCGTAATGCCCCAATGTCGCTCATTCTAAATTATAAAAAACCCATCAACTTTTACTACCCTAAAACTCTGCCTAAGAGTTCACTTACATCACGAACGGCGCTTTGTACGGACAAAGTTATTTAGATAGGGGCTTGTGAGTAGATAAAAGTTATTTTAAAAGAACGAGTATTTTATTTTGAATTCAAGGTTATATGTGATTAAAGTGAATTCAGTTTAAATTTACTCGATTCATGTATAGTTTAACTAGATATTATATTTCAACCAGAATTCGAAATTACCTGTGTTTAAAGTGAACACAGTGTTTTACCACAGCTAATTTCAATTCCTATAATGGCCCTCTACGAAAAAAATGCATTCGCAAAGCACAGTCCAATGAAATTTGTCAATTCCAATAATTGATATTCGAATGAACTGTGGTTACTGTTCCGTCTCGGAACAACAAAATTATAAATTTAAAAAAAAAGATTTTTTTTGCCACAAACACTCACAATTAACGAATATTTCCCACGAAGACAATATATTCATCCCTCGATGCTATCAGCAACACCATCTAAAAATAAAACAAAACAAGCATCAGTCACAACATAAATAATTAAGAAAAAGTCTCAAATCATTTCATGATCTGAGACTTTTTCCAAAAACACAAACTTAACTTAACAACCTGCAAACGTAAAAGTAACTGGACTAGGTAAAATTCAGACAGCTTCCATAAAATCCCAGGCGTCAGTCAAATTAAAATCACTCCACACACAGTTTGAAATAAACATGAACGCTCTCATACTACCCAAAATCACAGATTTCGTCCCAGCCGACACATTAAATGTCAAAAGATTACTCTATCTGCAGCATCTACACCTAGCAGATCCGAAGTTCTACCAACCTGGTCCATCAAAGGCGCTCCAGGAGAACCCACAGCACAATATACTCAACTAGGCTGGATTTTAATGGGCAGAACAGAACACAGGATCGAAACTAATCACATCAAAACATTCACGGTCCAAGTAATTGAAGATGACAAATTAGATCTTCAACTGAAACGATTGTGGGAAATAGAAGAGATACCACACAAAATAATCCACCCCGACGACGAACTGTTCGAGAAAATCTACGAAGAAACACACCATCGTTTAGATCATGGAGCCTACCAAGTGAAATTGCAATTCAAAAATAACAACGGACCAGAACTTGGGCAATCACGATCCATAGCATTAAGGTAGTTTTTTCAACTCGAGAAACGTCTAGAGAAACAACCAGAACTAGCTACACAGTATAAGGCATGTATAAAGGAATACCAACAGCTGGGACATATGACAGAACTTCCGTCAAATCAACTTGACTTAAAACTTAATGAAGGCAGATCAAATCAAGTCCAACACTACTATCTGCCGCACCACGCAGTCATAAAAGAAAGTTCAACAACCAAAACTCGAGTAGTGTTCAATGCCTCAGCTGAATCAACCAACGGCCGGTCACTAAAGGAGCAGATGCTGGTACGCCCAACAATTCAATCTACATTATGGGCCATCATCTTACAATGGCGTCTGTACAAATATGTGATGACAGCCGACATTGAGAAAATGTACAGGATGATACATATGCATCCAGAACACCAAGGCTACCAGAGAATCGTGTGGAGAAACAGCCCAGAAGAACCCATAAAGGACTTTCGAATGACTACTGTCACGTTAGGAACAGCAGCAGCGCCATATCTGGCTATCCGAACACTTCACCAACTAGCGGAAGACGAAGAACAAAGCTCTCCTTTCGCTGCTCAGACCATAAAAACAGCCTTCTACGTCGATGACCTCTTAGCGGGAGCATAGTACCGGCTTATTACGTCAACCAGAGCTTATCGATACTTTGAGCAGGGGAGGGTTTAATCTCAGAAAGTGGACATCAAATAGCCCAGAACTACTGGCAAGCATTCCAACAAAATCAACACCATTCTCACCCTCTCAGAAGGAGACACAAGAAAAACTCTTGGACTTCAGTGGAACCCCATAACAGATGAATTTGGTTTCACTACCAAATCAATAAAAATAAGAGACAACTATACAAAAAGAAGCATTTTATCAGAAACCGCAGCTTTGTTCGATCCACTTGGATGGTTAGCTCCATGCGTTGTCATCGCAAAAACTATGGCTCGTTGGATATTCTTGGGATGAACCATTAACATCCTCACTAAAACAAGAATGGATAAAGTATAGAGAGAATCTACAAGATGTAAAAACAATAAAAATTCCTAGATGGATAGAGTTCTCTCCGAAGATAAAAAATATACAGCTACACGGGTTTTGTGACGCATCGACAGCAGCCTACGCAAGCGTCGCATTTCTAAGAATTGTCAACAATGACAACTCAATCGTTACCCATTTAATAACGTCCAAGACAAGAATCGCACCCACAAAAGCAACATCACTGCCAAAGCTAGAATTATGCGGAGCTCTCCTCCTGTCACGCCTCATTAAACAAATACAAACCGACGTGAAGCTGCAGGATGTAGCAATTATAGCTTGGTGCGATTCAGAGAGCGCACTAGCTTGGATTCAAAATCACCCAATGCGATGGAAAACATTCGTAGCCAATCGCGTGGCAGAAATTCAACAAAACATCCAACCACAGCTTGGCTCTGGCTGTTGAAAATAAATCATGAATCGCACGAAATGAATTTAACAGTGTTCATATACTATCAACTCTTTCCAATACTTAATTGGTTATTGCATTTGTATTTGTTGCATATAGTATTGTATACTCTATTAAGACTATTGAACTTGTCATCTCTTTTGTCTTTGTTATAACTTATATTATAGATTTAGTCTTCTATGAGATTTTGTGCGAGTCGGTCGTAAATTAAAATAGAATAGCAATTAACGATTTCTTTTATTTGACGCCATACCTTATCCTACACGTTCTAAATCGGTCTAATAGCCCCTGAACTGGGTCTTATTTTTCGACATTGGTGCCGAAACCCGGGAATTGAAAGCGGGAATACGGAAAATAGCGGTACGCGCGATACGAAAAAAAAAATGAATAAAGCTGCGCGGGGTGTTTACCGTGGACAGATAACGAAGCTTGCAAAGGCTGCTCAATATTATTTAACGTCGCAGGAGTCTCAAGCAAACGAATCTAATAATGATAATTTAGACGCCATTGAAGAAGAATTAAGTGTTTTTCTGGAAAGGTTAACTGTCGCTAGGCAAAGTCTCATGGAAGCCAACGCTGCTCCTCGCGACACCATAGTATCGGAAGGTGATTTATTTGAATGTCTCCCCTTCTGGGAGCTATTTCGTACAGCTATGCACGAGCGGAACGATTTCAACGTCGCAGAGAAATTTAATTATTTGCAGGCTTATTTAAGTGGTAAGGCGGCAGAGTCCATTAGAGGCTTGACTCCATCCGAATCTAATTACAACGAAGCTATTGCTATGCTTAAGGAGGAATATGGGGATAACGAAAAGATGGTGGATGGTATAATGCAACAGTTGATGGCTTTGCCACACATATCATCGGGCAGTGATATCGCTGGTCTGCGGAAATTATACAATCGCATTACAACAACGATGAGATCTTTAACATCTTTAGGAGTCCCCACGACGAGCTATACAGTTATGCTTAAATCAATAATTTTGAGATGCATTCCAAACGAACTAGCGGTTTGCTTTTATCGAACGAATAACGAAGCAAAGGAGGAAAAAGATCTCCCTATTTCTGACGACACAAGCTCGATGGCTTGCAGCGACAGTTCCATTGCCTGTTATGGAGATCAACATTTAAAAGACCTGTTAAAATTCCTTAAACGTGAAGTGGAGTCTCTAGAGAGAACTGCACAAATACAAACTAAACGAAGTGTTCCCCGAGGTAACAATATCAACCAATACAAAACTACGGCTAGCTGGCTCACTCCCAACGAGAAATGAGTCCATGTGTGTTACTTCTGTAAGTCAAACGGGCACTTTACTGAAAGGTGTAATGCATCGCATTCCATCCTACAACGCAAAGAAATGTTAAAGAGGGCTGGTAGATGTTTCCGCTGCACAAAACGGGGGCATACATCCAAATTGTGCTCGACCAATATTCGATGCGACAAATGTAATGGTAAGCATGCCACAACGTTGTGTGATCCAAATTATAACAGGAACATTAAACAGATACACACTCCCTTCGACAAAGCTGAGCCATCGAAAATAAATAATGACGGCAGCAAAGGAAAGCAACAAGTAGCAGTAACGACTAGCCTTTGCTCTTCAGTTTTGCAATCAATAAGCAAAATTTATTTACAAACAGCCAGCCTAATAGATCTTTCAGCTGACTCATTGACGTCAGCGTATGTCAGAATAATACTGGATGGTGGAAGTCAACATTCCTATGTAACTCAAAGCTTAGCAATCAAACTTGGACTACAAGTAATCGACTCTGTAAAACTTAGGATTTTGCCTTTTGGTTCTAAAGAAAAAATACCCGCGAAAATGTTTGAACGTGTATCTCTATCGTTGAAATCGCGATTTAGTGAACAAACAGTGACAGTTCTTGCCGTTGTTGTACCGGATATATGCATAGATATTTTGCCAGCGCCTTCTAATATGGATATAACGTTTACTGAATTCCTTCTCGCGGATGACGTGAGGTTCAATTATGAAAATGGAGTCAGTGTATTGATAGGTGCGAATTATTATTGGAACGTTGTTTTACCGGATTTCAAAAGAATTAAGGGGAATTTAGTGGCTATTAATACCGCATTCGGGTGGACTATACAAGGACCGTGTAACGATACAGTTTGTGAACGTAGTTTCGTCTTATCTATTGATTCTATATCTTTGTGTACAGGTGTTTGTGCGGATGAAGATGTCAAAAAATTTTGGGATTTAGATACAATTGGAATTAGAGACGAAACTGTTAAATCTATTGAGAACTCTCATTTTAGCGATCATCTTGTAAGAGGGAACGAACGCTATGAAGCTAAGTTATTGTGGAAAAGTACAAAGTGCGTATTGGATAGTAATAAACAAAGTGCTTTGCGACGATTTGAACAACTCGGTAATAAGTTGTCTAACGACCCAGTGAAATTGTTGGAATATGATCGCGGAATGCATGAATTAATTTCAGTGGGCATAGCTGAGCAAACGAGTGAAGGCTTGCAATCCGAATATCCTGTCTATTACATGCTGCTAATAGCTGGCCAAAAAAACACGTCAGCAGCAAGTGTCTTGAACTTGAATCGCGAAAGGTCAAAGCATTGATTTGTACCAACGACAATTATGAATGGCTAAACAAATACTCCCCATTTCCAAAGCTAACTCGCATTATCGCCTACTGCAGAAGATTTATTGACAACTGTCGCGCAACACCAATAAATCGTTCGAATGCCCATTTAACATGTGATGAACTTCGACAGGCAGAAGTCACAATCGTCACGCTCATTCAAAAACAAGCGTTCCCTCATGAATATGAACACTTGTCAAAATCCAAATCAATCCCAAACAAAAGTCAAATTTTAAGCTTAAACCCTTTTTTAGACTCCAACCAAGTCATTCGTGTCGGCGGTAGAATCGAAAACTCTATTCTAACCTACGATCAAAAACACCCGATTATTTTGCCTAAGAATCATCACGTATCTAAACCAATCATTGATTATATTCATCTTTACACCTTACACGGTGGCACACAACTCATCCTTAATACACTACGAAACAAATACTGGCTAATAAACGCCCAAAATGTTATCAGAAAACGAATTCACCAGTGCATAGCGTGTTTTCGAACCAAGCCCAAAGTGCCAGCGCAGTTGATGGGAAATCTACATACCCCAAGAACAACGCCATCTCTGGCGTTTGAACACACTGGCGTAGATTATGCAGGCCCCATCAATATGAAAATATCAAAAATAAGAAATGCCAAAATAATAAAAGCATATCTTTGTGTGTTACACATAGAAATTGTGACAGAACAATTTTGGAGAAAATGGTCTGTCGAATATATTCACAACATGCAACAACGCACCAAATGGAGAACCACAACACATAACCTCAAAGTAAACGATTTAGTTTTAATTCACAATCAACATTGTCCACCAACAAAATGGCTGTTAGGAAGAATCATGAAAATTCACACTGGATCCGACAAAAATGTAAGAGTCGCCACCATCAAGACAACTCAACAAGAATATTGCCGCCCCATTACAAAATTATTCAAACTACCTCTGGCAGAAGAGGACAACACATAAGCATAATAAAAACCTGGGGGCCACACCTAAACGCTTTAGCTCACAAATAATCACAATATAAATAAGTAACTAGCAAAGTCAACTGAAGCGTGTGGACCTGAATATCTAAATAATTTTGTGGCAGCAAAATATCGGCAATGCAGTTTCAATTACATCCCACTTCACTTACAATCAAATGCGCCAAAATCTGACAACTGGCAAAGCTGAAAGAAGCGGAACAAATTTTTCTGTAGTTTTTATTTATTATTTGCAAAATTTATTTATTTTTTTAGTTTTATTCTTTCCTTTGATTTCTCATCCATTTTTCTTTTGCTATCATTCGTGATTTTTTTTTTTATAAGTTACACGACTTATTATTATTTTTTCTGCTTGCAATTTTTATTTATTTTTATTTATTATTTTTATTTTTTTTTTCTCAACCACTAAAAAGAAGATATGGAGTCCTTACCAAGCCTCGACGACTGTTTATGGATAGATGACGTCCCCGAGCTCGAAGTCCCTTTAAGGGACAAGCTCAGAATAACCGACATGCCTAAACGTCCAAAAACATTTGTACCACCTTTCGAGGCACTTCCAGCGACAGAACATGTAAAAGGGCTAGCTAACGAAGCAACGCTGCGAAAGCCAACTAGGCCGGCTAGGCCTCCTACTGGTGCCAGGAGATCTGCCATACAACCGGCAGCAACAATGCCACCCAGCGCATTATTTAAAAGGCCAGCATTTACGGCCTCAAATACGAGACCTCAAAAAACAATGCCACCCAGCGCATTATTTAAAAGGCCAGCTTTGACGGCCTCAGCCAATTGCCACGTCATCAACCACAACTACAGCTTTAGCTGCTTCAGCAAGCACACCATATGACACGTCAGTCATAAGGTCAGTTCTGACGGCTTCAACATCAACCACAGCGCCACATGACGCATTAGTCAGAAAGCCAGCTTTGACGGCTTCTGCAAGGACGCCACACAACACGTCACAAAAATGGCTGCACCAACACCACACGACGCATCAACCCACACCAAACCAGCATTAAACAAACAACATAAAAGGAGGCCACCAACAAGGCTGCCTGCCAATATAATTATCGCTCCTGACCTATGGGAACAGGTTAGTACACAGCCTGTTCCATGGCTAAAGGTGTTTTCAGCCAGAAAGGGATACCGACTCCAAACAGAAGATGGAAATACACTCCGATTTCTTAGAATGCGAAACGGACAAGTAAGGGTTCGCTTGCAAATTAAAAAAACAAGTAAGTTCATCAACATTATTTTATTTAACACAAAACAAAGGTTCAGTACCCCCATTTTTTAAGAGGCGGTAGGATGTTCCGTCTCAGAACAACAAAATTATAAATTTAAAAAAAGATTTTTTTTTTGCCACAAACACTCACAATTAAGAAATATTTCCCACGAAGACAATAAATTCATCCCTCGATGCTATCAGCAATACAATCTAAAAATAAAACAAAACAAGCATCAGTCACAACATAAATAATTAAGAAAAAGTCTCAAATCATTTCATGATCTGAGACTTTTTCCAAAAACACAAACTTAACTTGAAAACAAGGGAAATTCAATCCCATGGTGGTGCGTAGGTTCATCTACGTCGTCAGCTAAAATTAAAAAAGAAAACAAATCATTAAGAAAAATAAATAATATAAACATTCAAAATATAAACACTTACCTATAACCAAGCAGCTGCCACCAAGTTGTTTGACATTTTCAAAATGGCAGCTTTCAGTACATATTAAATCATTCCGATTAGAACTATGGTAAGGCCATTTTGGGACTAAATACATGAAAATTCACACGATGACGTCATTTTTGGACCAAATGCATGAAAATTCACAGAAAGACGCGGGCGTCATGGGAACGCCACCGGCAGACACAATTTCTATTGTGTTTCTGCCTATAAATAGCGAGCTACTGGAAGTAGCAAATCACTCAAGTTCTGACTGAGCATCAAGACAGATCGGCAGTTATATTGAAGCCACTGAAGTCTTGTTTAACCAATTAAACCAAGGGAAGTACATGAATCCCTTTTACTGAACAAATTTAACATATATAATTTCAGCACCCTACATCGGGAGTCTTGATCCCAGGCATTTTACAGAGCAGTTATATGACGCTCACTCTGTTAAAAATCCTATCCCCTTTAATTGATTTGATTAATAATAGTGACTTTTTTTTATTACAGTTTAAAAATTCGCCAGTGGATGCTGATTACGTTTTTTTCTTATATATAAATAAGTAAGTTAGAATTGTTGAATAAAGTGAACTTTTTTTAGAATTTAAGTACCTGAATTGCCTAGTTTTTTAAGAAATATATTGTGATAAAAATAAACCTAGTGAATTTTGTTATTTTGAAAGAAACGCCTGTCTTGTCATTTCAAAAACCGGCACCTGCCCCTTTTTATGATTAAGCCCATATTGGGACTTAACAGTTACAAACCAGAATTTAATGTATGTCAAAATAAAAATATCTAGATGGAGTGTAGCGGTAAAAAAAAGATGGAATTTGTCGCTCAATTGTTGACTCAATTTTATTGCGAAAAAAACTATTTATGAACAAATGCTAATGTTATGCAAACTAAAATTACGTTACATCAAAATTCAATTAATTCATTCAAATTGTAAATTTTGCTTCAAATGACTTACACTGGTAAATTTCCAGAATTTCAATGTCAATTATGTGAAAATTTAAGATTATGTGAACTTTACATATTTAACAACAATTATCTACTAAATACTATCTTACTTGAATTTCCTTTCAATAACAACAACAAATTATGCTAACTTTAAATTTGATAAATTTTCAGCTCAAAATTTTCTTTTTCTAAGTATATAACTATTTTTGATTCTTAAAATAATGGCTGAAAACTTAAAGATGATTAGAACTCAATGCAGATCTAATTTTCAATTATTATGTTGTGTAAAACTGACTTAATGGCATAGTTTTCACACGATAAATAATTACTTGAAAGTTCTATTTGATTGAGCTAAATAAATGCAACAGAATTAAATAACTGAAATAAAGAAAATGGTTAGTAAGAACCCAATCGTTCTTATTAACTTCATACATGTGGGTATGACTAACATCTGGCATGCATATACACAATGAGAAAAAAAGATAATTTTTAATACAAAAGATTCAGGAGTTTTGTAGGGAAAATATCTTCATTGTAAAGAACAACTGAATTCAAGTTTTTAAAGATTTATTTAATAATGAGTTTTGCCACCACTTTTATTTATAAGTTCACATATTCTTTTTGGTAAGGAGTTATACAAATCGTGTATGATTTCGATCGGTATTTCATTCCAAGCTGAAATTATAGCTGTTTTTAAGGCTGATACGTTATCAAATTAAAGGCCAGACCCATATACTTTCCTAGTAAGCCATCCGCATAAATTCTCTATAATATTGATGTTGGGAGAAATTGATGGCCATTCCAAGACCCTTATGGTTTGCTCCGTGAACCATTGATTAGCCATCCTCTCTGTGTGGATAGCTGCGTGGTCGTGTTGAAATATTTCATCAGAAAATATGATCTGTTTCCACTCGTTCCTCCATGTCATGTGATCCCGAGCAAATGCAAGTCTACTTTCCTTATGGCTCTTGGTCAGTACTGGCTTCTTTTTGAGAAGACGACGCTGTAGATTTGGATAGTCTTTCAATAATCAAATAATAGACAAGATGGATCAATGGTGCACGGAAGAAAACACAAAATTCCTGGAATGACCATCAATATCTCCCGACATAAATATTACAGAGAATTCATGCGGATGGCTGACTAGGAAAGTCTATGGGTCTGGCCGTCAATTTCATAGCGTATCAACCTTAAAAACAGCTATAATTTCAGCTTGGAATGAAATACTGATCGAAATCATACACGATTTGTATAACTGCTTACCAAAAAGAATATTTGATCTTATAAATAAAAGTGATGGCAACACTTTTCAAATAAAAAGCCGTTAATAATGTACTCCGTACCAAATGCAGCCAATAATAGCACAGCGAAATTAGGAATTCCCGGTGCTTCTAAACAAGTGCAATAAAATGTTACAGGAGTAATTTGTTCCAAGGATACATCAGAAAATGAGGGTGAGGTCAATCATGTGTATGTTGTTTGACGTTAAGTGTTTCGTGAGAAGAAAATCATGTGTGTCTACATGTTTATTTTACAAACAAAAAGAACAGAAACTCTATCCTACTTTCTCAACTAAAACAAAACATTCATTTTAGGTAATTGCAGAGCAAAAAAAAAATATATCCCAACACGAGATTGGAAATCGAAGTTGCGACGGTCGCAAATTTTTGCTGAAAATCTATATTGGATATCAAGAAAGAAGTCCCAGTTGCCTTTTCTGCAACAGAATCTATTTCGTAAAATCACATCTAAGGTATCTATTTTAAAGTGGCGTGGCGTCTTTGGAAGCAAGGGAAGCATTGCTTCCCTTAGGATATCTGATTTAATTGAATTAAAACAAAGAAAAATGAAATCAAATAAAAAATTACAATATCTTCAAAAAATGTTCATCAACAATATTTTCCGTGTAGGCTTTTTATTCGCCCTGCGCTGTAAACTATTAACAAGAAGCAATAATAAAATCATCTACCTCTGAACAAAGCAATCAAAACCAAAGCATCGAACAACATGCAACAAAAAGTAGAGCATTCGAACACGTCTGGGCTCTGTCTGTGAAATCGCAACCGACACCACTGCCTGTGGAGGTGGCTTGCACTTCTGGTTCTATCAGCAATCGAACAACATCCAACAAAATGTATCAAAATGTATGGCATTCGAACTCGTAAGGAATCTACCGATTACGCCACACACTTCTGATGCTAGTTCGCCACTTACAGTGTAGCTACGCTCAATAAGAATTCGTTTGAAACATAAGGCATGCAATTAAAACAAGTAAAAAAGCTAGAATTGGTCTAAGACCTATTCTTATGATACCCTAGATGAATGCCCGTATTAAATTTCGTATGGTCACCGATCTATTCAAGTTTGATTTTGAAGTGGTTTTTCGCATATATTTCTAGAACGGTTTGTCGCACAGAAAAAATGATTATAACCAATTTTATAGGATTTCGTATTCTGCAGAAGTTTTTAGTACAATAAAAATGTCTTGGATTGATCGTTTTCAAAGTATACGTAAAAAACCTAAATATTTGTAAGGCAACACCAAGAACAAGTTGCCCGATTTAGTCCATTTTTGAAATTTTATTTGCTAATGTAGTAAGAACACTATGTACGAAATTTCAGCTCTCTACGTCGACGCGTTCTCAGGCAGTGTCCAAATATATACCGGAAAACGAAATTTTTATATGGCAACCCCACGAAGGAGTTGCCCGTTTGGTCTCATTTTCGAACATAATTTTACTTTTTTTTTGAAAGTTCATGTACAAAATTTCAGCTCTCTAGATATACGCGTTCTCGAGTTATCGTGCGCACGGACGGACGGACGGACATGCAAAAACCAAAATAACTTTTAATATTATGAATGGGTGTCCAATTCATTTTGCTCTACCATAATTATTTCGAGGTGTTACAAACGGAATGACGAACTAAGCATACCCTATAGATTTCATCTAGGAGGGTATAAAAATGCTTCTATGGGACCTACAAACACTGCTATACCGGTAGCATGTATTAGATTAATTTCATTCATATGGATATATTTTCTTGTGATAGATTAACGCTGTATTTGTTTCGACTGGAAGTGTTTTTAATTGTGCTTCCATCAATTTCTGTCGGTAGGTCGATTAGGAAGCATTTCGCTTACTGTCTAATATGCTCAAGCCGGGCCGCCAGGACGATAGGAAATAGTGAATTCTTGAGGGGAATTTCAAGTTGGATAGGGGAACATTACTTTAGATCAATGATTTTTATTTAGATATGATATTGATGACAGAAAAGTACAGTCGGGGGCAAATAAGTAAATGAGCAATTATTGATATTTTAATTTAACTTATTTAGAATTTACTTGTCGCCGTTATGCATAATCATGAATCTACTTTTTTAGATATTTAGTTTACTTCAAAAATTTAAGGCATGAAGAAGGCGACGAATAATATACTATACTTTGTTTCAAAGCTTTAAACGAATTTGAAATTCTCCATTTTCATATTCTGCAAATCCTTTGAAATTTCATTTACAGAGCTCAAATGCCGTTATTACCACGCAACTTACCCAGTGCATTGGAACATTCTTGAGAATCTCTCCATATTCTGAAAACCATTCATCATACCTCCATTTTCGAGAAAATTGAAAATTTTAAAATTTGTTTATAGCTTTGTTTGAAACTATTAAATAAATAACTAATATGGAAGCGGATTATCGGGTGAAAACATAAGCCACTTGTGAAATGGGTTAGTGTGCTGTGTTTATATTCACTTCGTCATAGCAGTAGGGAAATTGTAACATTTTGAATGGGAACCTTTTTTATGCTCCAAATTGCTGTGTAAATAACCAACGCGTTTGCGCCTCCAAAGAAAAATAGGGCTGCCATTGAAAAGAAGAAATCTTCTGTCATTTATCGAATAAACAAATCGCACATAATCTTAAAACTTTCGTGTATTTCCCTGCATCTGTTGTACATATTTAAAAAAAAAAAAAACCACGAATAATTATAATAATGATATATTTTGTTTAAAATATTCACTTGCCTAATAAACGGTTTTCCGCTGAAATTTCCACAATTGTTTGTGCATAATTGCCCTGCATAATTCATCACATTAAATTAAAAGCTCATAGCTTTAATTTCACAAAACACTTCCGAAACAACACATTTTTAAATATATATAATATTTATTAAGATCATTAAATTCTATAAAGTTTCACTGAACTCCCAGAACTCTGAAATGGCTTCTGTCAAAATCGTCAAAGTAAGTTCAACCAAGTTCATTCTACTGTTAGTAAGTGTTCTATTCACGTACACTGTATTCGAACGATATCCCGCTTCTTTCTTAGTTATTTATTCAATGATTGAAACGAAGTGTATAATATACAAGTAAATTTCGACCTGACTATGGATGTTTCTCTAATAACTTTTATTTTAATTTGAAAGCAGATAGCCAAACACTGCAATTCATGCCTACTCTCACATACTTGATCGTGGGTGCTTAAGCATAAGGTTATGGGTAGGGGTGACTAGGCCACTAACGCCCTGCGGACACCGCGACCAGAGATACCTTCTGTAACCTACCCTAGATTGAAGCTAAATCTGTCTTTCTACGAGCTTTTACGAGCTAGCTTGCAAAACTTATTTGGAGAGATAAATGCTTCTCCAGTGATTTCCATCATTAAAGCTGCAGCGCGAGACACTCGCATATTATATACTTCGAGGTTTTAATGTCTTCTTCACACAGTCGACACAGTTCACTGTTGCAGTTGCATATTTTCTTCAAAAAGTAACTCCTGGGTGATTAAGAAGCAGCTAACGACAGGGGTATAAATAATTTATTAGAATCGCTGCAATAACTTTTGAACGCATTGTTATTTAACGCTTTTGTAAAATTATAATCTTATTGCTTGCCCTGGCACCAAGTCCACGACACGCCACTGCTATATTATGTTATAGAACATAAAGTTTATTGAGTTTGCGTGGTGCATATATAGTACTATGTAAACACAATGTTGTTGTAATTGTTAATTTATTACTGGTATATTTCATTTTTTGTTTGTTTTTATCTTAAATTTCATTTATTACGTTTAATTACATTATCATTGGAATGTTTTAATTCACTTCTTATTTATTTTAGGTCGTCGTGGGACCCTTTGCATCTGCGCCTTCCTAGATGCATGTAAGAATTTTTCGTTAGCTTATAATTTTTCTCTTACTATTAGGTTGGTCGAACACTTTAATTTATGTTCGTAAATATTTTACATTCGGCGCAAATTTTCTTTAGATAAAATAACTAAGTGTAGACTAATTGAAATTGTATTTCAACATTTTAAAACAATTCAAATCAGATCAACAATTCAAAAGTTAGTTTCTCTTAGAGATTTCTCAAATACTTTTGCACTGGTAATGACACAATACCTGAATATATCTCTGAGAACACTTTTTCAATAACACGATTACTTGTATCGTTATTGACTATTTTCCAATTTTTTAGAAAAATATTTTTACTTTGGTAATGACACAACAAGGGATCAAATAATTGAGCTGAAAATAAAGAATTATGAACGGAGGCAAGAGGTTGTAAGTCTTTATGCAACAGAAGAAGAGTTCAGGCGGTCGTTGGGGTATTTGGAATTCAAGATGAGGAGAAATAACCTCATTTTTAAGGGAATAGAAAGCTCCGACAATGTTCAACCAATAGTAGCAGTTTCCGGATTGTATAATGATGTTCTAGGGATCGATAAACAGCTGGAAGTTGTAAGCGCATGAATAATAAACACCCGACAAACAGCATCGAGAGGTAGTGTCAGCAGTTCTTCTTATATGATCGAGTTTTCATCGGCGGTAATTGGTACAGAGTATACTGAAAAATTCTAAGAAGTTAAAGGGCACGCAGATCTTTGTTCAAAGAGACTACCCAATGGTAATGAGAAAAAACGTGAAAAATTGTTTAGTATAAGGTATGAGTTAATTACATTAGGCGAAAAGAAAACTATTTATGGACGCGATAACAGATTAGTTACACCAGGCGATAGTTTTAACTATGAGTAAATTATATTAATGATGGGTGGTAGGTTGGCTTTGGACAGGATATGTGAACTTTTTTGGAGGCGGAGAAAGATGATCTTGTCAGGCAGCAGGCTCTCAAAACTACAGAGGAGGATGCGGCAGTCTGCCTTGATAGTATAAATGTATTGAATTCATTATTGTCCTAGTATAACAGATTTTAGTTTTAATTTCAAGGAGGACGACAAATCAGAGTTTTTAATTGAAAACGGAGCTTTTGTATTTAAAAGACCTTCTAATAATATAGCTGGTTTAAAAAGTAAGATCCTATTTTCGGGCTTCTTTGAGTTTACCGAGAATTATGGTGTGTTTATCTCACTTGAAACACATGTTACAGAGAATAATTTCAACACTTTTAGTAAATTTTTTGGCGGTTATGGGGTAGATGCAACCGCGACATCGAGTTACGGTAGAGCTAGTGGTAGTGGATTAGTAGGAAGTCATAGCAGAATATTTGATATGGATGTTGAAATTTCATGGGTAAATGACTGGCCTATTCTGAAAATAAAGCAGCATTTTAAAATATTTAGCTTAGTGCCTGCCTATATCAATTGTAATTCATGGGAATCAGACTTCGGTAAGTTTGTAGACGTTGTTAGATCCATTGGTGATCCGAATATAGTTTTCTCGGTGATTTCAATGTGAGAAAAGGACAAATGCATGAGGTATCTGAGGAAATACTTTTTGGAAAATCCGGTGGTCATATAAGAATATAAAAGGATTTGACAGTAAATACGAGAGGTAGAAAGTGTGAAGATTTCTGTGACGACTTTGGTTTGGCAGTGCTAAATGGACGCACTGAGGGGGATAACGATGGAGATTTCATACTTATTGGAGGATGTGGCTGTTCTCTAAATAATATTGTTGGTCTGTCTTTTGATCTTTGCGTTTTTGTTCGTGAGCTTAAAATTGTGCCGCAGGATTTCTCAGATCATCTCCCCATTGCTCTTGAAATGGTCTTACCTCATTTGTATTAGCCAGGCAATAGGCCACTATCTTTGCTTCCTAAAGTAAATTGGAGAATTCAGAATGTTGAGAAATACAAAAATAAAATTAAAAGTGAAAACATGAATAGGAATCTCACCTTGAATTCTGTAAATGAGCTAACAGAAGCTGTCCTTACTTCTTCTGTTGTTAATACTACAAGTAGGCCACAGCTAAAATCGAAGTGGTATGATGAAGAATGTCTTCAAACTAGAAAGAGGTCCTTCACATGGCTCAACTATACCGTCGATACAATACAATAAGTGCAAGGCAATATTACTTAAATCCTAACAGGTAAAACATTGTATGGGGAAAAGAAAAAAGAATACTACAAAGATCTGTCTACAAAATTCTAATCAGCAACGGCTTCTAAGTCATGGTGGAAAATTGCATAAGAACTGTCTGGAAAAACTTATACCATTAGTTCCTGTATAGATTCAGTAAGTTGAGGGAGCATTTTGAACTTTTACTAAACCCAGAATATGAGCTTAATCCGATTTTTTATGCTGCTCCCTTAGTTAACGATACTCTTCTTGACATGCAGTTTAATTTAAATGAGCTATATTTTGAAATAGGTAAGGCTAAAGAAAATAAAGCACCAGGAATTGATCGGATTCTTATGAATTTTATAAGAACGCTTCTGAGTGTTTTATAGTAAAGATGATATAATATTTTAATTATATTTATGATAATTTGGTAGTTCCTGATTCGTTCACAAGGTTAATAACTTTTTCTCTTCACAAAAAGGGAGCAGAAAATTATCGCGGTATTTTTTTATTGACACCATATCCAAGCTTTTTGTTGGTGTACTGTATAAAAGATTAGCGTGCTGGGAGAGGAGTTATCATATATTAAAGGAAAGTCAAGCAGGATTTTGCAGCGGTTACTCTACGATTGATAGTATTTTCAACTTATTAAACGCAATTAAAGTTTTCCATTCAAATAAAACTAAAAGGGTTTATTGCTTTTTTGTTGATTTCAAAGCTGCCTTCGATACTATAAAACGCGGCGCATTTTTCTAACAAGCTGTACAATCTGGGAATATAGAGTAAATTTGTAAGAACTTTGCAAAAGCTTTATGAAATGACACATGTTCAGGTATGGAACGGCGAGCACTTATCTAGCAGTTTTGTAATCTGGAGTCAGACGGGCTTGCATTTTAATCCGATTGTTTTTTGCGTTATATATTACTGACTTGGAAGAAGGGGTTATAAATGAGAACATAAGTCTGAAGGTGTTGAAATACGCAGACGATATTGTTATTCTCTCTGATGATCCTGAAAAGCTACAGGGAATAATATATAGTCTTCAGAAATATTTCCGCTTAGTAGTCCGGGTGGTCAATCTGGACAAGTCTAAAATGATGGTTTTCCAGCAAGGCGGTGGTCTAAGGAGAGCTAATGAGAATTGGCTATATAATGGATAACAGATTGATAATGTTAAAGAGTATGCCTTATGTGGGAATATCCTTAAGCCCGAAACTTTCAGTTTCCTCTCACTTTGTAAACCGGATACAAACAGCCGAAACCGCTACTAACTTAACTTGGAAAAACTTTACTCAGAAAGAAGAAATCAAACACTCGCGTAAGTTCATGCTATTTAACACCGTGTCGAGGTCAGTTCTCTGTTACGAGGAACAAGCATGGGGTATCAAACATCATAAGATGGTTGAAAGGTTACTGTGATTTTTTGTTAAAAGGTTATATCGCCTACCTCCAAATACGACAAATTATATGTTGGACTTAGAGTTCGATCTAACGCATATTTAAATTTTACCTTGAAATGCCATTTTAATTACATTTTGAAGTTACTGTATAAGTATCCTCCATCAGATAGCCTAGGAGTCTATACGGACGAATGTGTACTGGTATGAAATCTGGCAAGAAATGGCTGAGCCACACAATCATGAACACAACTTGTTTGAAAATTCGTGCGCTGATGTGATTGTGAAAGAAATTTTGTTAACTTTATTTAAAAAAAAAAAATGTGAAGCTTAGGCAAATAGCCATCGAGAGAGCTGAAAGGTCGCTGAGACATGACTTAAGTATCTTAGGGAAGAAAATACTTACGTTTGAGATGATAACTTCATAAAGAAAACTAGCGTTATCTGCACGTATAGAGGAGGTCTTTTAAGCATAATTGCAATCCATTTAAGTATTGTAGTATTGTAGGTCTTCTTCAAGTCTTTTGGTACGGAAGATGATGGGTTGCTGAAAGCACGCTGTGTCCCACTAACATGATTGTGAAATCAAGGTGTCTACAAGGGCATGTATTCCAAAGAGTGTTTAGCCAGATCGATTCCTTGATTTCTCAACTATGGGTGAATGCAGTGGGAGGAATCGGCACAGGGAGGTACTACTGCTCGCTCTCTGTCCGACCACGCTATGCTCCTGACTGACCACAGGATCTAATCTCAACAATTTAGACTTGGGCATAATCAGGTCAGCATTTTACCTTAAGTTGGATGCTCTATGGTACACAAAATTCGCGTCAATTCTAATCAGGTTCAGTCCTGAATTGATAGATTTGGTGTTCAGTTATGCGCGAGGCTTTCAAGGTTACACGAATCCACTGACGGTTCTCGGTGATATTATAGGTATCTCTGGCAACTGTCAAATAAATACTCACACTCCACAACTACACGAGCTGGCTGCTTCTGCGCGGGAGAGTTGTCGCCAAATTGGGACCAGTGATCCCTGCACTAAGTTGGAAGATGCTTTCGTTCTTAACAGACCACCTCACACACCTATTAGCACAATTACAATTAGCTTGCTCCTAGATGTGCATATGTCCATAAGACTCCCGGAGTATACAGAATATTCCTCGGGGTGAATATTGGCTTATGAGAGGAATAACTGGCAGAGTAGTCTACAGTTATCCTTCTAATTACAAAAATGCTGACGTGGCATTCAAATTGTTACATCACGGTCTTATGCATCCTTATCAGCTGTTACATATCGACCGGCTTGTTCGTATGGTGTGCACAGGTTGTGCTGCTGAAGGCACCCTGTTTCGTTTGCCCAGTTTGAAAAATCTTATGGAACTCGTGTGCTATATATGTCAATTGATCCACCCGAAATTCGGTATTACTAGAACATCATTTCTAAGTGTACCAAAGGTTTGTAGTCAGTTGAATTGATTGACTAGCTTCGTGCTGACACTGGCCAAATCTACTGCAACACCACATAAGCAATTAAGCGCCACTTCGTTGACAAATTGAATTCAATTGCACATGGCAACCATTATCGTCGGTGTAGGACGGACATTTTGTCTTTCGCTGCTGATAGCAGGCCACAACATTTGCAGCACTAGTCCATGGGGATTCTCCTCGCTTTAGTAGTGCTTCAAGTGCTGTGGGAAGGACAAGCGCTCAGATAGAGATTCGCAGCGTGTAAAGGTCGCAGAGTGTAGAGGTCTATGACACTACAGGCCGCTCTCGCGCCACTTCATAACGGTGTCGGGTTCGATTTCTCATTTTTAATTTGGTTTCGGTATCGGTGATAAATTACACAATTTTTTGTTGAAACTTCGGCCATTTAGAAAATTAGCTTTTATTAATTAATTTTGAAATTTGAAACTTCTTGGAACTGGCACTTATCTAATTGTCAAAATTGGGACCGGTTTTAAACTTTTGGTGATCCTTTAGATCTTTTTCAAAATTCTTGTGTCCGTTTTTAGACTCTTTTGAGAATTTTGTTTGATTTTTTTTTACATTTTTGTGTCATTTATTTAGATTAATTGTTTTAACTGTCTCTATTGACTTTTATAACTTTAGTATAGCTAGTGTCTTTTTTACCCTTTGTAGAGCCTGTTGCCATTTATTTTTAAGGAATCTTTAAAAGAGCATATACAAATAAAAAAAAATATTATCTATTATTTCCTCGTGCAAACATGTAGAAAAAAAAACCTTTAAAAGAAAAACAATAAATTGGAGGGACACCTTAAGTATTTGAAACGTGAATATTGATAACGTCCGACTGCGCAAGCAGGTATTTGTAAGGGGACAGGGCGTGGGTAATCGGGCGATTGGCATGAGAACTTAATTTCAGTCCTATTTAGAATTAGCAATAATGCTCATAAACGTCACGATTTCTCGATTCGCACAAGCAGAACCATTATCAACCATTACATTATTTGCATATCCAGTCATTCACCCGTGGCCATGCTCAGCTGCTATGATAATTTCGTTATCAAACTAGTTCAAGGTTAAATTACCATGGACCTTTAGACTATTGCTATTTTCATCTCTTTTTGCTTGGAATGTACCGCCTGATTTTTTTGTAGCTATTGTCGGTAAGACCGGTCTTGTTTTCAATTCAAACACTCATTAGATTTACATGCACCGAATGTAGCAGAGCATTGTTCAGTTTTAAATTTAGTCACTTCTGCTGTGAAGTCAGTAAAGAAAACATTTAGCTGTGGAATCAATCTTGTATCAATAAAGGCTTTACTAAAACTAGCTTAGGTTTTTTATTACAATCGTCCTTTGGCATTCAATCTTATTCAAGTCCAATGAGGATTTGGAATCCATAAGCATCGAATAACTGGTAAAAGTCCACACGAATTACTTCTTGGATGGAAACCGTGGAACATCATAGCAAATAAAATCGTTCCAGCACTCCAGCTTGAACTGAATGGTGAGAAAGAGAGCAATGAGATGGAAATAAACGTTATATGTGAAGAAATATCAAAAGCGAATAGCTTCTGATCAAAAGCAACAAGCAGAAAACATAATAAGATGCATCAAGACCCCAGTAATAAATATTATGTTGGAGACATTGCTTTAACTCTGATGGAACATCCTTTCACCGGACAATCAAGGAAATTATTTTATCGTTACGATAGCCCTGAAAAGGAAGACTCCTTTGCATCCCTAGTTTCATTGTAGTGAAGTGAAGTGATTCACTTCAAGCTCATTGTTGTGCATTTGGTGTTTCACTGGGTATACGAAAGACTTAAACCTGTAAGGAAAAATATTATGATTACAGGGCTACTCGGTTCTTGTACCGGCAGCAATAGCGATAGTATAATGATTAAGAATACACCTCTTTTCGATGTCCGAAAAAGTACTGTTCTTTAATTCATACTTCTTTTATTTATATATATTTATATATTTATTATCAACGTAATTTTGCTTCCTAGAATGCTGAGTCAAATCACCCCACATAATATTACCAGCAAATTCCGGCAAGCTCGAAACTCCGCAACGAAACCTTGAGAATTTACCAGGGATCGTGTTGCGTCTGGAAATTGGTGAGAAAAATATGTGGCGTAATTTGAAGAAAGAATCTTGCGAATTAATTCTACTTTACACATAGAAACAATTTCATGAATTTCATCTCAAGCCGTGCTTTCCTTTCAGCGTATGCAGAAGAAAACTTAAATCCGTGATATGACCTAACTATGTAGTATCACTATTAACGAGGTAAGCTGACGAAGAAGACAACGAATTATTGATGATAAAAATTTGTAGTACTGTATACGATGTGTTCCTTGGAGACTTATTAGACAAAGAAAGGGAAGGTAGGATGAGAAATCTTTGTATGGTAGTGTGTGTGTTTGTGTGTTGGCCCTGACTCACATTTATTCTCAAAATAATAGTGAATATCACTCGCTCTAGGGGTAAACTGAGCGCATACGAGTGTTGTTTTTTAATCGGTGAATTGTAGGAAGATACGTTTGGTTTTGAATAAAGAAAATTCATATCTATCATTCAAAGTCAAATGTATATTTTCACAATTCAGCAAGCAAATATTACCCACTTCAGGGGTGACTTGAACGTGAATAAGTGTTCACAATTGACGAGTCGCTTAGCTTTGCTTGATATGAATATTTATGAAGAGTAGTTGCTCTTGGAGAAGTCTTGCCGGAGTGATGGCTGCACTACCGAGTTCTTTTCGGGTAGAGTGAATATAGTAGAATCAGACTGCTGACGTGCTTCAAGAGGATATCGAATTAAATGAAAGCTTGAGTATGAGCTGGCTTGTAGCTGTGGTATGATTGGTGGTACCCACTTGAGCAAGATTGCATACAGTCCTGATATGGTAAGACGAGTTGTTCTATCGGCCGACTTGGGCCAGATTCACGATCTGTAGTGGAATAGGGCCGTAAGGCTAATTTTCCTCTCGACCTGGCTGAACCAACTTCTAACCGGATTGCTGCTAGAGATGAAGAATAGTTCGGGCGAATAAGCTAGATTTTGATAAAATTGCGGCGGGAGGACAGAGCAGTCATCTAGAGGCGTGTCTTTGAAAGCTAAATCAATCTGGATGATCCAGTTGGCAGTGGAATTGCAGCTGGAGACCAAGGTTAGTTCGAGCTGTCCCTATGACAGTCGGTCTTAAGGAATTTATAGTTCGGGCTGTCCCTATTACAGTCGGCACAGGAAGTAGTGACTAAGCTAGGTGTTGGACGATTACAACAATGGAACAGAGTCGTCCTCTTGAGAAGTGTAACAGCAGTATTGCTGAAAGTGGACGTTCTCGAAAATTTCGGCTATAGCGGAGGTTGACAATCTCAAAGCGGAAACATGTAAGAGACCGCTAATTTCCACTAAACTTTGAAGTACAATCCAGCTACCAGTTAGCTAAATTAATGATAGGAGTCTGAAATAAACTTTTCTCTTTTGTGTATACATAAAAGTCCGTAGTCAGCTCGTTGTGCTCTCAATCCGGTATAAAATTTTATATTTTTCGCATAAATAAAAGTCCTTAGTCCATTCATTGTACCGTAACTATTTTCCTTTCTTTGTTTTTTTTTTTTTATTTAATTATTATTTTTTACACTTGGGGAAAATGACAGTCGACATTTTCGAAACGGACTAATTTGATTTTTGTGTTTATTTTAGATCATTCCCTGAAAGCCCACCTAGTGTAAACCAGACCAATAAAAGCGGCAATATCACAAACAGACGAAAGGACGGCAAAGAACTTGATTACCGAGAAGTGATAAAACTGTTAAGAGTCGTAAACAACGCTCTCGCGAGGAGAGAATGAATGAAAACGGTCCAGGAGAAAAATTGGCAGCACATGGGATGGCGTAGGAAAAATATATTAAGAAAAATAAAGGTGTTCTTATGCATAAGACGTGTTTTCTTGTCAGTCGGGATTTTTGAGGATAAATATACTCTTACAGTTCAGAAGTGAGATAAACCTAAACGCGAAAAGTAAAAAAATAAAAAGCGTACCTTTTATTTCGTGTGCTAATTGAGCTGCTAACATCTTATGTGGTGACCGTGACATAAATAATGAAGTGCGGAAATGGGCCGATACAAACGACAAAGATCAGAGAGCTAGAGCTCGTCAATCTCTTCTAAAAGCCGTCTTTCTAAAAGCAGTCTTTCCTCCAAACCACGCTGGATATATAGAGGTGCGAAGTGATCATGACATTGTAGAAGTATGTATGTATATGTCGAATTGCAGCAACGTTGTCAACCAAACGCTGAACATTGGATGGCATTCTGCATCCCAAACGCGAGTAACGGATTCGCGATGATCATAAACGTATCTGAATCAGACATTGTTTTCAAGAGAGATCAATTGGTAACAAGAGGCGTATTATGCAAAGAAGACAGAGATATGGAAAAGAAAGGGGTGAGTATATTGAATATTTATGAAAAAAATTAAGACCTATAACTTTAAAGCAAATTGAGTCGCAAATAGATACAGATCTGGATCCCGAGATTTGTTGCGCTTAATGAACGAGTATCGCGACTGTTTGCACAAAATATGAGTGAACTGGGTAAAATTCATGCTAGTGAAATGAGAATTAATCTTATAGAAGACAAACCAGTGACATATAAACCATACAGGTTATCATTTACAGAACGCGAAACAATTAGAGGAATTGTAAAAGAGTTACTTGACAACACAGTTATTAGGGAATCTCAATCTCCGTTTAGTAGCCCAATACTTTTAATAAAAAAAAAACAAACAGGGTTATGTGTTGACTACCTGCGTTTGAATTGTTTGAATTGGAACACAATAAAAGATAAATACTCGGTGCCTAGAATTGTTGATCATATAAATTGTTTAAGAGGTTGCAAGTATTTTACAAGTCGTCTGGACATGGGAAGTGGATACTACCACTTAGCGAATCATCAATTGAAAAAACCGCGTTCATTACCCCAGATGGCCACTACGGATACCAACAAATGCCTCTCGGTATAGTTAACGTATCCGCGGTATTTCAACGAACAATAAATGCGGTGTTAGGTCCATTACGATTTACGTCAGCCCTAGCATATATTGACGATATTTTGTTCCCAACGGTAGATACTGACACCGGATTAAAAACTTTACAGAATATAATAGAAATTTTACGAGAATTAGGCTTAACTTTAATATTGGAAAAATGTTTCTTTAAAAAAAACAACAAATTGAATATTTGGGGTATGAAATAAATTTCGAAGGAATATAACCGGGTAAAAATTCAAGCAGTTGCAAGCTTTCCCCGGCCGAAAGAAATATACCACGTCCGACAATTTCTAGGATTAGCAACCTACTTTCGAAAATTTGTCGAAAAATTCGCAGTTAAAGCTCTTCCTTTAACGAGCTCTTTGAGGAAGAATTCGAAATTTGAGTGGGAAAAGGATTAAGAAGATGCATTCTGTAACAGACACTCAAACTTAATTTAAGTGCTTAATTTAAGAACTTCGATTTTTGACTGTAAACTTACACTGATTTTTGTTGTACTAATGCAAGAACTTAAATACATTTTTTACGCTTACATGATAAATTTCGCTATTATCGTAAGTTCACTTCATTATGTTTACCTTGCAGTCGTTGACCCAGATTGGGGCAATGCATGCGGAAATATTTTCGTGAAATATTTTTATGAATGATGCAAGAACATGAGTAAGTGAACTTACGTTTGATTGAATTTTGACCTGATTGGAGGAAATGTACAAAATAAGCAAAGTGACGAATTCGTTTGCATTTAAAAAATCGGAAGGTAATTGTAGTGAACGTGAACATGAACGTGAAATTGGAACGCGATTAAGAAATTATGTTTTGTTTAGGTATGAACATGTTGAGAAATTATTTTTTTGTTCAGGTAGGAACATGCTGGGGGCCGCCAGATTCCAATACACGATTGAATCGCTGTTCTATTGAAGTTTGTGCTGATGGTTGTCTTCCTTCCTTGGGTTTTGCTTGTCGCTTGGAATATCCAGTATAACGAAATTGAAAGGTCCTTTTGAGGGTGATCCAGTACTTCCAGATGAGGATGACCAGGAAAAGAATGAAAGCATATGATATTGATGTGGTTGAGTAGAGTATCAGCGTGTTGTGTAGGATAGCTGGATCTATCTTGGGCTCCTCCATATATTGTAAGATTTGCTCGTCTGGTTGAATCAAAACTCCTGGTTGCAGCAATGCTGGTGATTTATTAAAGTTGGAAATGTTTAATTGTGGGGGAACTTCCCTTATATGGCTGGAGATGACCTCTATTGTTTGATCCAATTTGGTTTTTAAGGTTATCTTTCTTGTTTTCAGATAACAGTAATCAGCAGTGTGTATAATTCCTGTGGTATTTAGAAGTAATTCCTTTCTGGCTCCCTTGCAGAATATGGAGGCGACCTTGGTTTCATTAGTCATGTATAACCAAGTGTTTCTTGTCACCAAGGCCTTCCACACTGTACCAGTCAGCTTGAACTGACGCATCTCACATATGGTCTTTGGATAATGATCATAAATTTCATCAATTACACAAGATGGGCTGTTTTCGATGCTGTGCACTATGGTTGGGCTACACAGGAACACGTGATTGGCTATAGTAGTGCAACTCTTCAATTCCCTTTCGTCTAGATTGAAATATGTTTGATGGGTATAATCAACAGCCAAGGTGGAAGAATTTATGTCGGCCACTGCGAATTCGTTGCCTTTGATTAAGTGTGGAGTTGGTGTTATATGTATCAAATCGTACATGTTTGGTTCAACAATATTTAAGTATCCATACAATATTATCGTGCCATTCTGATTTACCACGTCTAGTCGTTCCTGTGGTGTTGGTAAGATAGTGAAGTTGGAACCAATTTACTGGGCTACCTTTTGAATAACAGTTTGGATTTCGTGTAAAGAAATGAAATTCAAGAGATAGCCGTGATTGTGTATGGCATTTAACCAGTAAGCATACTTCTCCTGGAGCTCGTCGTAGTAATCTTCTGCATTTAGGTATGCGGGTATCACTTCAATGCTAAGCCTATTGTGATCTGCTGCTGAGTACCATGTAGCCATTTCGTTAATTGAAGAAATGGCTTGAGCCAATCTGGCATCAAAATGCTTCAATTTATCTAGTATGATAAAATTGGACTGATTAACCTTCGCGTTGAGGAGCAGCATTTGTTGATTTGTTGAAAGTAAGAGATTTTGTTGATTGTGTTCTAATGCGTCAATATTTGCATAAACCTCCTCATTGACGCCAAATATACTGGTGAGTATCCTACCAAGAAGACCTCTTCTACTTCTGCTCCTTGGTTCTGTAAATCGGATTTCATCTATTGATCTTAAAAGGTTCTTCCTCCTTGTGGATAAGTGCCTGAATAGTTGCGAACAGCGCGTGATTTCAGTGAGCTTCTCAGTCTTTTCACACATTTCCTGTATTTGTTCCCAAGTGGAGTTAATATTTTTCTCATCATAAAAAATGTCAACCATTGGAAGTGACACCTGCAATCGAAGATTTCCTCGTTTTATTTTGGCTCTGCCTAAATTCTCTATGTAGAGGCCGGATTTGGGCTGTATGATCTCATAGTCTTGTGCGAATGCTACAGTCAACCAATAAAGTATCAGCAAGGTGGAATGTAACAGTCTTGAGGCCCAGGTACATGGTGCGATTTTCATTCTTTTGCTATGTCGAGCTGTAGTCGGTTCTGGCCCCTTTCCATCTTTACTGGTGGAAATCGTATCAAAGTGCTCTGGTTTCGACCATAGCTCAGGTTCGGCTGAAATGTCAGGTAACCCCCTTTTTGTGGATTTCTTGAGAGTGGTCAATGCTGTAAAAGTCCTGAGGCCGGCATCTTCATGGTCAGATTTATGTATACTCATAGGCAACTGGCACAGTTTGATAAGTGGCCGTTTCTTGATAATGTTTCTATATTGCACAGAAACTACTCGCACTATTCCATCTTCGCCAGGATGAAGCTGTACGATTCGTCCTAATGGCCACTTTTGTGGGGGCAAGATGTCTTCCTTTACTAGAACTAACTCGCCGAGAACTGGGTTCTTTTTGTCTGTTCTCCATTTGCTTCTTTGTTGTAGTAGTGCCAGATATTCTTGTGACCATCTCTTCCAAATGTCCTGGTATAATTTTGTAACAAGCTTCCATCTTTGGTGGATTTCTTTACACTGAATATCTGGTTCAGGCGGTGCTAGCAGAGGTCTTCCGATCAAGAAATGACCTGGAGTTAATGGCTCTAGATCCGTGGGATCGCTTGAATTTTGTCCGATTGGCCTTGAATTCAAGCAAGCCTCCACTTGATGTAGCACGGTGGTAAATTCCTCATATGTTAGCAAGGTGTCTCCCAGCACTCGTTTGAGGTGTGCCTTAACGGACTTAACGCCAGCCTCCCACAGACCTCCAAAATGTGGGCTGGCTGGGGGTATAAACTTCCACTCTGTCCTATCATTGGCTGTAATCTCTGCTGCTCGTTGGGAGGAGCTGGAAATTGCAAGTTGCAGGTCTTTATCTAGCCTGTTTTTGGCACCAACAAAATTCGTCCCATTGTCGCTAAATATTTGCTTGCAATTTCCCCGCCGCGCAACAAATCTTCTATAGGCAGCGAGGAATGCGTCTGTGGTTAAATCGCTTACTAATTCCAAGTGAATGGCCTTTGTTACCATACAGACGAAAAGTGCTATGTAACCCTTGTTTGTTTTGGTGCCTCTTCCTTTGGACATTTTGGTTATGAATGGGCCGGCATAATCTATTCCGCAGTGAGAAAACGGTGGTGATGGGATTATGCGAACAGCTGGTAGATTACCCATTACTTGCTGTGTGCTTTGTTGGCGTGTCTGACACACTTGATGCATTTGTGGATTCTTCCTTGTACTACTCTTTTGGCATCTATTATCCAGAATCGTGCCCTTAAGAAATTTAATGTAAGTTGCGTTCCTCCGTGTAGCGTTTGATGGTGAGAATGATCAACAATGAGACTGGTGATATGGTGTTTTGGTGGTAGTAGCATCTGATGTTCTGCATACATAGAGAGTTCAGAGTTTTCCAATCTTCCCCCGACTCGTAGAATGCCATCTTCGTCTAGAAATGGGCGTAACGAAAGTAATCTACTGGTTTTCTTTAACGGAATTTTCTTTTCGAAAGATTGGATTTCCTCAAAGAATGCTTCCAACTGTGTCATCTTTACTATACACTTCTCTGAATTCTTCAGTTCGTTGTGTGACAGATGGTGCAACATTCTCTGTGAGCGTGGAACTCCACAGTTCATGATGAATCGTCGGCAATATGCAGTAATTCTTAACTGTTTGAGCATGAAAAAATATTCTCTGTTGAGAAAACTGTATTGAAGACCTTGATCTGTTTTTCTTCTTCTTCACTTGTCTCCATATTTAGTTTGTTTGATGGCCAAGCTTCAGCAGGTTGGCCTAGCCATAGTGGACCTCTCCACCAGATCGTCTGCGAAGCTATTTTCTTCGGATTTATTCCTCTGGAAGCTATATCGGCGGGATTTTCTGGAGAGGCTATGTGTCTCCATATTTTTTTGTCAGCTAGGCTCTGAATTTCGCTCACTCGGTTCGCGACAAATGAATGCCAGTTGTTTGGGTTTTTAGCGATCCAAGCTAGTGCTATCTCAGAATCGCACCAAGCAAAAATCTGAGGTGACTTTATCGCTAGAATCTCAATGGTTGATTTGAGCAGCCGGGCAAGGAGTAATGCACCACAGAGCTCTAAACGTGGTAAAGTGATCTTCTGTTTTAATGGTGCTACTTTGGTTTTTGCAGTTAGCAATGTAGTATGTATTTTACCAAAAGCATCAACCGTGCGTGTATACACTACTGCGGCATATGCTTTCTCAGAGGCGTCGCAGAATCCGTGAAGTTGAATTTGTTGGTTCGTGCGATGTCCAACCCATCGTGGAATTCTAATTGCTTTTAAGCCCAGCAGATCTTTTTCGAAGCTTGTCCAGAGTTTGGTTATATCTTCAGGTGGAGGCTGGTCCCAATCTGTTCCTGCCTTCCACAGTGACTGCACGATGAGCTTGGCTGTAACGGTTACTGGTGCTAACCAGCCTAGTGGATCAAAGATGGTAGCAGCCCTTGACAGTATTTTTCGTTTCGTCAATTTTGCCTCATTGTTATGGAAGCGTATTCTAAACAGAAACTCGTCTTGTTTGGGATTCCAATGTATTCCCAGAGCTTTGATTGTTTCATCTTCTCCAATTTCTAATATTCCCTTCTCTATCATGTTCTCGGGAAGGTCATCTAATAGTGCTTCATTATTTGAAGTCCATTTACGCAGATTAAATCCCCCCATATTTAATAAAGAGGTTATTTGTTTTTGTAGTACCCGAGCTTCAGCTTTTGTATCAGCTCCTGACAGCATGTCGTCTACGTAAAAGTCCTCATTGAGCACCTTTTTTGCCAAAGGTAGCTGGTCACCTTCGTCCTTGGCTAATTGTTTTAGTGTTTGGACTGCAAGAAATGTGGCTGGGGCTGTGCCATAATTGACCGTGTTTAGGATGAATTCTTGAATGGGTTCTGTTGGTAGCTTCCTCCATAGTATTCGTTGATAGTTTCTGTCGTCTTCTGCAATCTTGATCTGTCGAAACATTTTCTCTATATCCGCAGTGAAAACGTAACGATGTTTTCTCCATCTTAGGAGAATTTGATTTAGATCTTGTTGAACTTTTTGTCCTTTATACAGCAAGTGATTAAGGCTCAATCCAGAATCCGTGTTGGATGAAGCATCGAATACTACTCGCAATTTTGTTGTGGTCCTGTCTCTTTTAAATACCGCATGATGAGGTAGATAGTATATTTTAGACTTCTCACCTGTGTAAGCTCCAGCGGGGCTCATGTGATTTAAGGCGAGATACTCCTTCAGGAAGGCATTGTAAGCCGCCATGGCCATGTCCTCCGGGGCTTTCTTAAGTTTCTTTTCTATTTGCAAGAGACGAGCAACGGCCTTGTGTCTTGACTCTCCTAAGTTTCCCACATTTTCTCTAAATGGCAGGCGGACAATATACCTGCCATCTTCATCTCTTTGGTGTGTCATCTTAAAATGCTCTGTGCAATAATCAGTTGCTTCATTGGATATGACGCTGTTTTCTATCTCCCAAAACTGTTCGATTTTTTCGTCCATTTCTGCTAGAGAGAGAAAGCTTGAAACTTTGTTGGTTCTCTGGTAACTTCTGGGGATAGTTCCAAATAGGATCCAACCTAACTTTGTGTTTTGAGCTGCGGGATGCTCTTGTTTGAGCCCCTTTAACAATATACTGGCATAAACATCTGCACCTAGTAGTAGGTCTATTTTCCCTGGTCTGTTAAATGTGGGATCTGCCAAAATTATATTACCATATTTTCCTATATCAACTGATAATACAGGTGAGTTTGGAAGAAATGAATTGAGTTTAGGCAAGACAAGTGCTTCTACACAAAGATATGTGTGTAATTTGTCCTGAAGCTGGATGCGTATCTTCACTTTACTGCATGCCTTTCCAGATTTAGTCTCGCCAACCCCTAATATGGTGGCTGATATGCGCTTCTTTTGCAATCTTAAATTCTGGACAGCTTCTTCGGTAATAAGCGATACCTGTGAGCCTGGATCAATTAATGCTCTAAAAAGCTCTGGTTGATTGAATATGTTTGTAACTCTTACCATGGCAGTTGATAATAGCACATTTGGCATTTTGAGCTTGTTGTGGAGAGCAATAATCCCTTTATTTACCGTGGCCTCTGGAATGCTTTCTACAATTGTATTAGTAGTCATATAAGAACTGGATTGATTTCTTGAGTTCTCATCGTATTGATGAAGTAGCGTATGGTGTCTTTTTTTTGCAATAAAAGCACGATTTGCTTGTTTTGCATTTCTCGGATTTGTTGTGAGCCATGCAGTTGATACAAAGATTCTTTTTTTGCAATGTATGATTGACGATCATGCACGCTCATCTTTTTAAATTCTATACATTGGTAAATGCTATGTTCTTTGTTGCAGAAGATCCATGATCGTTGTAGCATGGTATTGAAAGATTTTTTCTTGTTGGAGGTTAATGCATCTGGTTTTGTTTGTTTGCTACTCTTGATGCAGTCTAGGATTTGATAGCGCTTATCTAAAAAATTTAACAATTCAGGCGTAGATGGCATCTCCCTTGGGTTCGCAAGGCTCTCCTCAAACAGTCTTATACTTTCTGCATCAAGTTTTCTGATTGCAATGCAGACAATCATAGGACCCCATTCGTCCGTGTGACAGTTTAGATTTTTTAATGCTTCTAGGCATTCTCTTATTATGTCATAGAGGACTATAATATCTTCTTGAGATCTGTATTCAACCTTCTTTGCATCCATGATGTTGTTGATATATTCTGTTATGATCTTCCTGTTATTATTAAACCTTGATTGGATTAACTTGATGGCAGTTTTATAGTTGCTATTATTCAATTGTACTTTTCTTGAGTCACCTTCTATATGGTATAGAAGGTATTGCATCTTCTCAACTTAGCTTAGATAGGGGTTGCGGTCTATAACCTGCATGAATATATCGCTGAAAGATTTCCATTCCTTGTAGTTTCCACTGAATCTTGGAATTTTAATTGGTGGCAGTTTTGGAAAGTTATTCTGCCTGTTGTCTGACAAATATGGATTGGTATTTATCTGGTTTCGTGTGGGATCCCACAAGTCGCTCTGAGCAAATGTATTAGAGCCAGTGCTTTCCTGAGTATCAGTACTAAGAGGTGTGGAAGATGCTGCAGAAGATGCAGGTTGTCTGGTATCCTGCCCTAGCGCAGAATGTGTTAAGGTTGCTGTGTCTGCTGGTTTAGTAGATGTAGTGGTTACTGGAGTTGGATTTATTGCATAGCTTTCTAACAAGTTTAGAATATCATCGGCTATCTTTTTAGTTGTTCCATATAGATCTTCAGTGAAGTAAAGATGCTCTTTAGGAATTAACTCTTTTAATTGCTCATGCCGTGTGGTAAAGCTGTCCCAAAGTGTGTTCAGCTCTGCTCTCTTTTTAACTATGTATTCCCTAGTTTTTCTAGAAGATCCATCTTTTCCGATATTCCTTAACAAATCATCAATCAATTTAGCCAATTGCTTTTGCTCTTTCAAAAGTTCTTGAGACATCTTTGAGCTTGTGGCTTCAAATAGTGTTTTCAGATGGCGATGGTTTGAATTTGTTTTTAACCGGCTGATGTGGCAATGTCAACTACTCAAATCATGTAACAAACACTCAAACTTAATTTGAGAACTTGTTAAGCTGACCTGGTGATTGGTGAAATTGTTTTATGGCGACTGTGATGACTGTACAACAATACTCAAACTCAATTTGAGAACTGCTGCTTTTCCTGGGGATTGCGGATGATGATTTGTATAATAATACTCAAACTTAATTTGAGAATTGTTATTTGAAGAATATTTTTGACGATGATTGTACAGCAATACTCAAACTTAATTTGAGAACTGCTGTTTATAGGTAGTGGATGTATGTTTGTGAACTTGCGCTTACCACTGGTGGGGGCACAGATATTCACTTTGTACAGGCGTTAGTTTCACTTCTTGAGGCTCGAAGGACCATGTAACAGACACTCAAACTTAATTTAAGTGCTTGCTAAGTGGGCGTAAGTAACTTGAGAAAAAAGAAAGAACTTCGATTTTTGACTGTAAACTTACACTGATTTTTATTGTACTAATGCAAGAACTTAAATACATTTTTTACGCTTACATGATAAATTTCGCTATTATCGTAAGTTCACTTCATTATGTTTACCTTGCAGTCATTGACCCAGATTGGGGCAATGCATGCGGAAATATTTTCGTGAAATATTTTTATGAATGATGCAAGAACATGAGTAAGTGAACTTACGTTTGATTGAATTTTGACCTGATTGGAGGAAATGTACAAAATAAGCAAAGTGACGAATTCGTTTGCATTTAAAAAATCGGAAGGTAATTGTAGTGAACGTGAACATGAACGTGAAATTGGAACGCGATTAAGAAATTATGTTTTGTTTAGGTATGAACATGTTGAGAAATTATTTTTTTGTTCAGGTAGGAACACATTCTGTATATTGCATTAATTTCGAGTCCTGTACTGGCATTGTATGATAAACAAGCGGAGACCGTACTTCATATAGATGCTTCCAAACTAGGATTAGGCGAAATCCTATTTCAGAAACAATCGGAAGGTACCTGTAAATTAGCCGCATTCTTTAGTAGAACAATTAACAAGGGCGAACAGCGATATCATCCGTATGAGTTAGAAAAACTGATCGCAATAAATTCTCTGCAACGATTTCGTGTATATTTAATAGGTAAGGTAAACCACTCGCTGTCGTCACTGACTGCAGCGCAATAAGAACAGGATTCTCAAAAAGGGACTTAATACCACAAATAGGCCGATGGTGGTTGACAGTTGAAGATTACGACCTCACGGTTGAGTATCGCCCCGGATCAAAAATGTCACATGTTGATGCTTTGAGCCGCAACCTTATTTGCGAAAATCAAGTAAGTGATATTCTCATAGTGATTGTGACGACCGATGATTGGGTATTAGTTGCCCAATTAAAAGATGAGAACTGCAAGGAATTTATTGACAAATTATCTCGTACGCTAATTAATGAAGCCGAAGAATCATACACAAGGATTATGCTATTAAGGCTAAAGGACTATATAGAGTAACAAAAGAAGGAAAAAAATGGGTGGTATGGAAGTGTTATCGCATTGAAGTGGTAATGCGTCATCATGACAACGTTGGACGTGTTCCTTAGATAAGACTTTAGAATACGTGGAGAAAAAGTATTGGTTCGCATCGATGAGGATGTACATAAAAAATATATGGATTGTTGTCTAGGTTGCTTGTACAATAAACTTCTGTCAGAGAGACAGCCTGGCTTTTTAAACGTAATTGACAACATACCAGAACCATTTGATACACTGCATGTGGATCATCTCGGATCACTTGTGAAAAGTTCACAAAGAAGTACGCCCTTTGGTGTTATTATAGATGGATTTACGAAGTTTATTTTCTTGACACCTGTAAAAAATAAAAATATTGGTCCCGTCATAAAAGTGTTTGACGATATTATAAATACATGCGGTGTGCCTCGATGTTGGTACGTTGGGGTATAAATATAACCATCAACAAAATGACTGCGAAAAGTCCCTATGAAATGCTTTTTGGGTACACGCCCGAAGTCAGGCTGACACATTTTGGCTAATGACATATATGTAAAGCAAAGCGATGAACAAAATGTTCACGCAATACGCGAAAAAGCTTCTTTAAAAATAAAATAACAACAAACCTCACAAATAAATATTACGACTGTAATAGGGCGAAAGCGCCCGAATATTCTATTGGGGAACAGGTCGTTGTAAAACGTAAAAGGGTTTCAACGATGGAACGAGTACAAAGCTACTACCAAAGTACAGTATGGTCCATACGTTGTGACTAAAATCTTACAATACGACCGGTACATTGTAGAAGATTTGCCTGGAGTGAAAAGATTGTGAACAACATACTGTGGGGTATATCCCAGCGATAAAATGAAGAAGTATAAGATTTTGTCGGACAGCGAAATCGATTCCATCGAGGACTGAACTGACTGTGCAACAAATTAAAAAAAATATATATACATATAACACGATATAGATATTTCTAGTAATTAGTTTAATATTCAATACCTTTTTGTATATATGTACACGAAGCGCGTAGTTGTTCATCGCTCCGAGAACAAAGCAGTTGGTGCATGGACGAGCTGTAAACGAGATCAATAAAAGCGGCAATATCACAAACAGAGGAAAGCACAGCAAAGTACTTGAATACCGAGAAGTGATAAAACCTTAAACAGTCAAAGAATAAATGCTCTACTTCACCTTTAGGTTTATTGCGTCTAAAAATTCGTCACTACAGTACTAAACGCTATAACAATTCAAATCGTGCAAGAAAGACAATTACCTATTAAATTTATAATATTAAGAAAAAAAAACTAAGATGTACAAAAAATTATTCAATCAATAATTCCTACTACTTACAGTACTAAATTCTAAAGAGAGAAGAGAGAGAATTGCTTATCATGAAATTCACGCTCAAAGATGTGCATTTAAAATAAAATTGTACCTTGCACAATAGTTGAGAAATCTGGCACTTGCACAAATAGTTGAAAAATCTGGCACTCGCGCAAATATTTGAGAGGTTTGGAACTTGCACGTTAAATACTCCAAAAAGTTAATCCAAAAGAGGAACTGCACCTTGTACTTGTATGTTCACCTTATCACAATCGCAAACTAAAAGAGACTGATGCTTCGCAGCAGTGCTCTTTATAACCAGATTCGCTATGTTGGTGTTATGTTCCACATAGATTTTTTTGTGTAAAACTTTTGAAATTTAACCCTTTAAATCTGCCATAAGATTGACGTAAAGCACTCTACCGTGGACTATTTTGCAGCTTTATTTAATATTTCTTTAATGACAGTCTTAAGAAAATCTGTTTCTCCATCCATATAGCTTTGATAAACTGACCCTGGTGGTATTTATGGTTTTATCGCAATGTGGAATCTGCTTGTTACCGGTCTCTTTCTTTCCCTTCCTCTCTTTCCTATTTAGTAGATATATGATAAAAATATTATTTATCTAATATGTTTTTGTGGGAAAGTTTTCGAAGATTTATAATACAACCACTGTATTCCGCAGGAAAAAAACATCCCAATTTCATTTGTCATAATATGTTGACAGAAACTGAAGAAGTGTCTATTGGCGGTCTTATTGTTTATGTTTCGCGGGTTGTTTTCATCGCGATTTCCAGGTGCTTTCAGGAGCAGATTTTAGGTGAGTGTGTGTTTATTGTGCTTCTGGTGTTATGTTCTTGTGTTTTTATATCTGTATTACACCAAAATGCTCAATTCATTATAAATTGAGAATTATTGGTTATGTGTCAACTGGATATGTTTTCCCTTATTTATGTTGATTTTAGTTAATAAATTGCTACTATTAGCAATTAAATGTATCTAGTGACACCTTTTTAGCATTTAGAGTGAGTTCTGGTTAAATTAGTTTAATTTGTCTATCCTCAAGGTAATCATTTTCTTCACGGCAGCTATCAACAGGTGACATGATTACATGGAGGCTTTATATTGAAAATATATTGATAATTATGAAAGTGATGTTTGGTCACTTAAAAATTACACAATTACCTGACGCTTGTCCCAGGTGCAGGAAAGTCGGCATCATTCACCTTTATGCCCACTGATTTTAATGTGGATTTTTCTTTCTCAGGTGTGGGTGAATATTCTCCCGCCCGTTTGAATGCTTGCATTCACTCGTTCCTTGATTTTGAGATTGTCACGCTTATGGTAATGGTGGAACTTGACTTGTCCATTGTTTTTTACCCGCAGCCGAACTTGACATTTGTCCAGCAGGTTGATTGTCTTATCTTTGTTCATACGTTTGCGCATTTCCTCGTAACCAATACTGTTCAGAACTTCCTGAGATAGGTTGATGTCCACACCTTCACGCGTTGTGAATCGTTGATGAGTGTTATCTACCCGCATCTTTAGTCCTGCGAGTGGGGTCATAGGTGTCAGGTTTTGCAATTAATTGACCTGGCCAACGTTTAGAGTAGCTGGTTGAGTTAAGTATGGGGTTGTCTGAGGAGTCTTTACCTATTTGGGACCTGCACTGTTCGTGGACATCTGCTGCATCTTAGTGGTATCTTCCTTTACTGCAGTTGACTGCATTGTATTTCGACTGGGTTTCTTCGGTACTCCAGTCATGACATCACATCCAGGCCATCGCATCCAGGCCACACGCACAAGACCGTTATTGGGCTATTTGGAGGTGAAAAGCGAATGTCCTCCGTAATGTACATGACATCGTTCGTTACCTCTTGAGATTGATACATCTGAAAATATAATAATGAGTAACATAGTCCCTTGTGAGTTCGATCACCAGGGGACAGCACTGACAAAGAGCAGAAATAATGTAGGGATTCTGTTTTAATACTCAGAATTCTTGGTAGCTGTCACAAAGAGTTGTTTTCCTAAAGAGGCAGCCGTCAAATTTTTGTGATAGATTTGCGGACTGGGTTGTTGTGGTTTCTAACCTTGGCCACTCTGACCCCGGGTAAACTTCTTCCACTATGCCTAAAGGCCAGCACGTGGGTGGCACGTTCTCGTTTTTGAGGATTACCAACTCTCCAGCCCTTCTATTGGGCCGTGGTGCTAGCCACCGTGGCTTGTGTTGGAGTTGTTTTAAATAATCTCTGGACCATTTCTATCAAAAGTGCTTCGTCATCTGTTGTGTATGCCTTCACCTTTGCGATAATGTTGTCGTAGTCTCAGTGGGGTCTACTTCTGGTATCGTATGCAGAGCATGTGTTAAGATGGTTCCGTATTCCTCAAAGGTGCAGATCGAATTGCCGAGTGTTCGACGTAAATGACCTTTTGTGGACTTAAAGCCAGCTTGCCAAGTCCCTCCAAAGTGAGGCGCCGCTGGTGGGTTAAAATTCCAATTAATTGCCTTTTGAGGGTAAGTGCTGTGCAGCTACTGGGGTCACTTCATTGATAGCTTGTGTTAAGTCCTTGTCGAGCATGGTTTTACCCCCCGATGAATTTGTTGCCGCAATTTCAGAAGATTTCGGTACATAGTCCTCTCCTGGCCGCCAACCTCTTTAACTCTGCCAAAAAGGCTTCGGATGTTAGATCGGAGACTAACTCTATGTGTATGGCCTTTGTGGCCATATGTAAATAGCTTTACTCAACGTCAGTGACGTGGCGCTCATGCCGGGGTATGTACTGTATTTGAACTGTCAAGTCATGAAAAATTTAAGCTCCGCCTAATTTGCAACAAATTTATACTTTTCTCAAAGTTATGGTGTTTCTAATAAAGTAAACTCGCTCATAATCTCAGAAGATCCTTATTTTAGTGCAACTATAGTGAAGTAGCTGACGCCGCTTCAGCGTTCTGGCGCCATCTTGAGAATCTGGATATTTTATCGAAAATATATAATTATACTGAATAATTGTGGTCAACTTTCTGTTGGCCTACAGAGGCATCTTATGAGTCTCATCAGTGCATTCATTATTTCTCACGGACTGGTCCCCACGAAGAACATATTAATTAACCATTGGCTATACCTCCTTGGATAGTTTAAGGTGGGCTCAACAAGCAACTAATGTTGAATTTATGATACTACTAGTGAACTTCATCATATTGGCAATATCACTATTATAGTAAGTGATTATAAAAATTTAGGATTACCTACAGGCAATATAATGGCGATTGTGATTTGATGTCCCCGCTAGCAATAGTCTCTCAATATATTTTTCTAAACTTGGGAAATTTCTAAAGGAAAAGGAAAAAGTTGAACAACTTGCTATTATTCACATAATTGGGGACTAACGTTTTCCTACCAACGTGTTGGTTCTTAATAACGTCAAGCAGCCATTGGTTAAACCAATTTATTTCAAATTAGCAAATATTGTTTGCTACCTAATATCCGCCAACTGGTATTCAGGCGGCTTAATCCTCTCGACATCTGAAGATTGGCTATCCTGGTTATACGGATACTCCCAGATTAGTCAAGAACTGGGCGGCACAATATCGTTCAGGAAGTGTGTTCATCAGCCCGTGGGGCAACGCCACAGCATTGTTCAAGGCAAGCTGTAACATATAGTCAACACAAGAGGATTTACTTTATGACGGGAACCATACAGTTGATATTGAAGCCCTACTTTGCTTCGGGGCGAATTTTGAGCAGGCCAAGCCTACTGTGATTGTTCTATGGGAACCTAACAGGAGAACTTAATTGGATTCCAGTTTAACCTTAAATATTGCAGCTATTGCTATATTAATACAAACATTTTGATACAAACTGGTATAAGATGAACTAAATTGGAATCCAATTTGAGCTTTTGTTCGCATAATATTGTATTTCATTGTGGTATCTACTTTTTGCATTTAACTATTAACTATAATAATCAACATTAATCTATTTTCTATTCATATTTAACCTAAGACATTTCTATACATTAAAGTTTTGTCAAACCCCACTGTCGAGGCATTGACACTTTTTAAGCTAATTAAAGTTCCTTCTCCATATTCTACTTTTAATCCAGTTATATCTCGTTATCATTAATACTACTACTAAACTATTATTATTCCATTACCATTAATATCTCGTCACCTCTATTACTACTTTTAAGCTATTAATATTTCCTCCTTGTAATACTGTTAGTTCGTATCATTGACTAATTAATTAATCAATAGTACATCCTTTTTTAATCGTCATTGATTTCTAGTTGTAGTCATTATGGCAACCATTAGCATTAACACTAATATTGATATTTCCGCTTTTAAGGTAGTTTACTCATATATTCAGTCACTTTGAGTTTAGATTGGAGGTCATAGGGTGGACAACTGATTCATTGTACACGGGTGCGGTTGATGCATCTGACCTCGGGTGCCTCGCACTGCCATAGATTACATTGCTAGCCCCAAGCAATCAGCCACACTCAGTGTGTTGTGACCGGTTAATAACCTCGGTCCATGTTGACCTACCGTTATCCCTGCCTCATTACGTCAGTCGGGTGATCCTCACATCGGCATACTAACGGCTTTCATTGTTGGGGTACCCGATTACCTAATTGTATGCCTATCATTGTAACTTGATCAAAAAAGACTGCTAAGGGAACTTCTGGCACCGCCAAAGCCCCTAAATGCAGATCAATTGGTGGAACCCATCCATCTAAAGCTAGGAATAAAACCAAATCTGTTTCGCTGAACAACGTCAGTGAACCCCCCCCCCCCCCCCCCGCCCCAATAAAGTGTGTGACAAAGGCCTCATCCAAGCAGGACACGGTCACTGGAACTACTCAAGTACCCCCAGTAAAGTGTGCGACAAAGGCCTTATCCAAACAGGACACGGTCACTGGAACTGCGCAAGTCCAATCCTTACCTAAATGTAAGGTGGCCGATAGTTCAAGTGACGACCTTGCAGAAGAAGAAGACCACTTCTGTGAGGACTGTTCCCTTACTGAAACCATAAAGCGTAGGGACGAAACCACAATCAATTGAATCTCATGCGATGGATGTGAATTGTGGTTCCATCTGGGATGTGTTAATATCTATTTTGTGAATTACTTGACAATTTATGAAGACAAGAATCTCTAATGCAGCTGCCCCAACGCAGGGGTTATTGGCTGACATCAACTCTAAAATTGACTCTCTCACCACCGGCTTAAATTCAATGCTTTTAGCAATCAGTACTCTCAGTAAAGACTTTGATCACATCAAACAGAAATCTATTACCAAAATCAGTAAGGACATCGAAGTCCTCAAATCTTATTCCAGGATCAGCACTAAGAAGAGCACGCTTATAGTTAGCAATATTCCTGAAGCAAGCTTCAGCTCTTGTTAATATATCCTCCCAGCCTTATGTTCCAGTGTGGAACTCCACCCTGATTTTTCCAGGAACATTGAGAAGGTGGAGCCCTTCAGGCACCCCCTCTCCTCATTGCAGACGCAACCTAGGAAGCCTAAAGACTTCATCTGATTTTATAAGGAAGAAGATTGTGCCATCTTCTTCCAAGCTTACATCCAAGAGCTGCGTTCTAATCCGATCACACTTAACTCCATAATCGGGGACAGTTCGGATGCAAGAGTCTACGTTAGCGAAGACCTTGACAATGAAGAAACTGAACTGCTCCATCTTGCGCTGAAATTAAAAAGAGCTAACGTTGTACTACGCGTATCTACCAGGCACAGGAAAACTTATATTTGCCGGCGATCTTCTGCTACTGCTACGGACATTACGTATGAACGCTTTTCGTCAGTCCTTGGATAACAACTGCTTGCGCTAGTCTCGAATTCCTACACAACTATACCCAGCCTTCCCGATGCATCACCTGCTACAGACACGCGAAGCACTCATCAACTGTCTCCCTTAATGCCAGATCGACCCTCAGTAATCTGGCTGAGATTTGACACACGGCCCGCCTCGGCAGGGCCAGTGCTCTTCTCATTAGCGAGACCTGGAACAAACCGTACCATACTTCCAAAATGATAGACATTCCTGGTTACAGATTGCATCGCCTGGATTGCACTGAGAATAGGGGGGGGGGTGGCATTGCCATTTATCTCACCAATTCGTTACTATCGGGAATTGTTTTTCAAAAAATAACGAACAGCTGGGATATCATGGTGGTGAAGACGTGGAGTACCGACAACATTAATGACCCCATCGCATTAGTGGTAGTGTACAGACGTGTGAATTCCTTCTCGGATCAAGACCTGTCTTCTCTTGGTGAGGTACTGAGCCTTGTGACCAGCCAATTTTTTAAGGTGATCATGGCAGGTGACCTCAACATTGACATCAGTGTTAACTCTCACTTGGGGAACTGTCTCAGGGAGCTCCTGGAGGAAGTTGAACTAAATCTTACCAACCATGCAACCACGCGTCACGGTACTTCCTCTGCCACCACACTAGACTTAATTAACACATCCCCTTCTATTACCCCTTTGCTATCTGGTCAATGTCCGGGTGTCTCTGACCATGACATTGTTTTTGCTTCTTTTAATTTTCCAGCTTCCCCACCCCATATCGAACGTACCTTTCGCAGTCTCTCCGCCATTCAGCCAGAGGCCCTTCAGGCTGATTTCGGCAACAGAAACTGGTCATACATTTATCATGCTGCTGATCCAGAGGAGGCTGCTCAACAATTCATGAACACCGTTAAAGCAGTCTTTCAAAACAACGTCCCTCTCAAAACAATCCGGATTGGAAGTGGAAGCGATAAAATATTCAATAGATCTGATGTGTCCTTGCTATGTCAGGTTCGTGACATTGCGTATACTCACTGGAAGAGGTACAAGAACTAGGCCAAACTCAATTTTTTTAAGGTTGCACGTAGTGCCGCTGAACATCGCATACGGGCACTAGTCAGAGAAACCACCATGCTTAACTTCAGGGATGGTGTTGACCGGTGCAGGATTCGTAATCTTGGGTTGGCTTCTAAAGCCAGAACACCGTCTAGTGTTGAGCCCGAAGATTTTGCAGAGCATCTCTGCTCAGTTCATTCTATTGCTCAATCTATTGCTCCTCCTGATAGCTCTGTGACATCACCTGTGATTACTCTTAATTCTTCATCCCGAGGCACCATTACTTCTAACCAAGATTTAGTGAACAGTCCTACCCCCCCCCCCCCCCCAGCAAATGGTTTCTCGTTCCGTGGCTTTGATGAGGCCGAAGTGCTTCAGGCTTCCAGTGTATCAAATCTTACGCTGTCGGATATGATGAGATACCAATAAAATTTTATAGAATCATCCTTCCTTTCATTTTGCCACTAGCTACACATCTCTTTAATAGACTTGTCACACACTCCATCTTCCCCAAATGCAGGAAAATTGGCATCATCACGCCCATCCTTAAAATTAATTCACCTAAGTGTCCTAATGACTGGCATCCCATCTCCATTCTCCCAGCCATTGCCAAAGTCTTTGAGGCTCTCATTGCGGATCAAATCAATGAACATATAGAGGATAATGGTTTGCTGTCAATATACAAGTCTGGGTTCATACACAAACATTCCACGACTTCCGCACTGCTAAAAGTAGTCTCGGACTTCCGCAAGCTGTGTGACGAAGGCAAACAGGTCGTGCATGTGCTATTGGACTTAAGCAGAGCATTTGACGTAGTTCCCCATAGCCTACTCGTTGCCAGGCTGGTGAACCCATTTGGGTTTGGATCCACCGCTGGAGGGCTTATTTGTACTTATTTGGCTGACAGGTCATTTGTTGTCAACAGCGACGATCGATTCTCGTCTCCCAGGGCCATTACCTCTAGGGTTCCGCAAGGAGCTGTCCTAGCTCCGCTCCTGTTCACCATTTACATCAATGGTGTCACTAAAGTGATGGGTGATATAAAATATCACCTATACATAGATAATCTGCAAATTTATGGTGCTTCGGGTGTTAATGATCTCCCAGTCCTGATTGAATCGCTCAATTCAACTCTGGGCGATATCGATTCTCGTCTCCCAGGGCCATTACCTCTGGGGTTCCGCAAGGAGCTGTCCTAGCTCCGCTCCTGTTCACCATTTACATCAATGGTGTCACTAAAGTGATGGGTGATATAAAATATCACCTATACATAGATAATCTGCAAATTTATGGTGCTTCGGGTGTTAATGATCTCCCAGTCCTGATTGAATCGCTCAATTCAACTCTGGGCGATATTTCTGACTATTGCCAAACTAGTGTGCTAGCGATCAATCCCTTGAAAACCCAAGCCATAAGATTTTCAATTAATAATAATGCTCATGTAGAAAATTACGCGCTTTCCAGCCTGCTTCTTCTCAATGAGGTCATCCCTCTCTCCACAAGACCTGTCAAGAACCTTGGTGTCCTCATGGATCACCATGTAACTTGGCGGCCTCAGATTGGCTTAGTGTGCTCACGAATATATCACGGCCTTCGCTATTTATAAGCAGTCTCGCACCATCTTGACCGGCACATCAGACAATCCCTGGTAACATCCCTGATAATCCCACATTTTTTCTATGTCGATGGTGCAATGTACCCCCTGATGGAGTCTGAAATGGTTAAATTAACCAGAGTACTAAGGGCCTGCGTGAGATACATTTTTCGCCTTAGGCGATACGCTCATATCTCTCCTCTAGTCCAGCTGTTTATGCCGAAACCCCTCGATAAGCAATTAGAGCTTAGAGCTCTATGCTTCATTCATAAAGCTAGATGTTGCTCCCTTCCAGTTTACATTAGTCAAATTCTCTCATGGAGCAGTCTTAACAGCACTAGACTTGTCCTTCAGAGGACACGAGCTCGATTTGGGTCCAACGACGTTTTTGGACAGGGAGTCTGTCTATGGAACACACTTCCGGAGGAGGTTAGGAAGATCTGTTCCTGCAAGCAGTTCAAGGAACTTGCATTACTTCATTTTATGGACACCAATGCACGTTGAAGAATACCTCGTCGTCATATTGGCACTCATTTCTGAGGTATTCTGCGCTTTGGTGTCCAATCTTCTTGAATAGACTCGGACTACTGGTCATCCATGACAGACCTGTAACCCATAGTGTGTGCATCAGTATTTTTGCCACAATCACTGTTGATAGCCATCCTAGAGGATCATACAAGGATGCCACCTCTGATAATATGGTTCGCTTTGTGATTTTCATTGAATTTTTCCTAGGCGCAATGACGAATTTAGAACTATTTTGTCCAGGATGCCATCGGATGCCGAGAGTTTAGATGACTTCATCATCTGCAAATATCAATGTATTTTGCAGTTTAAAAAGATCAGGCGATAAACGACTAAGCAATAGTCTTTCATTCCTTACCCACTTTCTTAAGTCGAAACCACCTGCCTTCATCGTTGCCATGAGCTCTCTTTGAAGCATTTTTGCTTCACCGAGACTATCTGCTCCTGTGAACAGGTCATCAACATAGAAATCGGAGAATGTCACCGTGGATGCTAAAGGCCGAGTTTCCTTTTCATCTTCAGATAATTATTGAAGCGTTCGTATTGCTAGATATGGTGCAGACAATGTCCCAAACCTGAGAGTTTTCAATGTTAATCTTGAATGTTTCCAAATGATGCGTTGAAATGTCCGGTGTTCCGGATGTACATTTATCATCCTATAAATCTTTTCGATGCCTGCATGCATGGCAAATCTACGCTTTCACCACTTGAACAATGTTGCGAACAATTTTGGTTGGAGGTTGGTCACTTTAACAAAAGATCACTCAAGGAAGTGCGATTGGTAGTCTTCGCTGATGCGTCCATCCATCCTTTATCACTGCGTGATGTGGAAGATAGTAATTTGGTTCAGTTCAAGTGGATGGTTCCACTTCTTCTATGTGTCCTAGCTAGTTTGTACCTTTCCTGCAGCTCTGGATTCCTTGTCAATTGTAGCTATAAGTTGTAAAATCACTGTAGCGCTTATGGCCGAGACTGGCCCAATATGGGAATTTCGTTATCGCGAAATGGCAGCTTCACTTGATACTGGCCGTTTTCTGAATGTGTTTGTGTTGTTTGGTAAAATATTTGACATCTATCATCCTCTTTGTTGAGAATGGATTTTGTCAGAATTTCTTCTATCTCCCAGAATTTTTTAAGTTGTTTACTGAGATCACCATCATCTATTGTAACAGGACATGTTGACGCAGAGCTGCTGCCCGTATCCGCCACTGGACCAAGTAAAATCCATCTAAATTTAGCTTGAATTGCTATGGGTGCTTCGACAGCTCCTCGTCGTATGCCTTGTTGAACACATTTTAGCATATGATCGTGCTCCGAGCAAGGCATCAATTTTAACTAGTTTCCAAAAGTTTGAATCCGCCAGCTGAAGATCCTGCAAATGTTCACAATGCACTTTGGATACTGTCCCTGTTGGAAGATGGCCAGTGATCTCCTTCAAAATTAGAACTCCTTCCTTACAGATTGTACTGTTTGATCCTCGTGATCGAAGTTGTAATGTTGTTTGATGTCGTGTTGTCGCTGCAGGACTTGTGTTGATTCCTGTAACGTTCATATATATTGGCGTTCGAATGGCACATAGCCTTTGACACGCTTCCTCTGTAATAAAGGAGCATGTGACCCTGTGTCTAAGAGACAACGCACTCTCCCTTCACCGCTCAAGCATGATGCGCTGGCGACAAACTGGTGTTTTTATGGACTAATGCCTCAAAAAGTCGTGGGAAGACGGCGTCGTAGTCGCCATTAAACTGTAGTAGACTGATTCTACGGAAGCTAAGTCTTGTGATGCTGTTGGCGGTGCACTATTAACTGAAGCTGATTGCACAGCAAATTTAAATGGTCACAAACCTTCCGTTAATTCACTCATGTCACTGAGAATTTGGATTCCAATTTGCCAAAATTGTCTCCCTTTAAATATTCATGGGATGCACCCATCCGTAGGAAATAGCTGCTTACAGCAAAATCTGTTGCAGCACACCTTTCTCATAGCCCTTGTAGATCAGTTTTTTTCGTTTCCAAAAAACCTTGCCTTTTTTAACTAGACTCGATGGCCCTTCCATTTTCTATTAATTTTTCTAACCTAAGCCGTAGAATTTGCTCTATAGCAACTAACACTTCTAGTGTTGTGATGATGATAAGTTAGATCTAGCAACGTGAATGTAATGATGATAAGTACCGTAAAGTAAGTACAGTAATGTGAGTACCACCACAATGACCACCACAAGTACCGTAATGTACTTACGTCTTTATTGATTAAACTGTACTTTCTCACCCATGTACGCGTCTTGTTGTGTTGCAAGATAGGTTTGCTTGGAATGATGTAATAAATTGTTATGTGTGAAATTGCACCGTATCCTGGATGGAACCACTACAAATGTTCTGTAAACTCAGTTGATTCGTTGGAATGTGATGAAACGTGTAGCGGTATTTGATACGGGTCCGTACGAAAAAAACATGCGTGCTTCCACTTCACACTTAGGTTTATTGCGTCTATAAACTTGTCACTACAGTACTAAAAGATATTACAATTCAAATCGTACAAGAAAGTCAATTATCTACTAAATTTCTAATATTAAGAACAAAAGACCTAAAATCTACAAAAAATTCAATCAATAAATCCTACTACTAACACTACTAAATTCTAAAGAAAATATTCACTCGTTTTTGTGCTCGTGGTAATAATAATCATTTGCTGCCCTTCAAATATTGTTGCAATCATATATGGAGTCCCGATACCTTAATTGGTAGATTGAGGCGCGATCTAAAGTTTTTGGAAGAAAAATTTCTTATCATGAAATTCACGCTCAAAAATGTGCATTTAAAATTAAATTGTACCTTGCTCAATAGTCGAGAAATCTGGCACTTGCACAAATAGTTGAGAAATCTGGCACTTGCGCAAATAGTTGAGAGGTTTGGAACTTGCACGTTAAATACTCCAAAAAGTTAAGCCAAAAAAGGAACTGCACCTTGTATTTGATGTTCACCTTATCACAATCGCCAACTAAAAGAGACTGATGCTTCGCAGCAGTGCTCTTTTATAACCAGATTCGCTATGTTGGTGTTATGTTCCACATAGATTTTTTTGTGTAAAACTTTTGAAATTTAACCCTTTAAATCTGCCATAAGATTGACGTAAAGCACTCTACCGTGGACTATTTTGCAACTTTATTTAATTTTTCTTTAATGACAGTCTTAAGAAAATCTGTTTCTCCAACCATATAGCTTTGATAAACTGACCCTGGTGGTATTTATGGTTTTATCGCAATGTGGAATCTGCTTGTTACCGGTCTCTTTCTTTCCCTTCCTCTCTTTCCTATTTAGTAGATATATGATAAAAATATTATTTATCTAATATGTTTTTGTGGGAAAGTTTTCGAAGATTTATAATACAACCACTGTATTCCGCAGGAAAAAAACATCCCAATTTCATTTGTCATAATATGTTGACAGAAACTGAAGAAGTGTCTATTGGCGGTCTTATTGTTTATGTTTCGCGGGTTGTTTTCATCGCGATTTCCAGGTGCTTTCAGGAGCAGATTTCAGGTGAGTGTGTGTTTATTGTGCTTCTGGTGTTATGTTCTTGTGTTTTTATATCTGTATTACACCAAAATGCTCAATTCATTATAAATTGAGAATTATTGGTTATGTGTCAATTGGATATGTTTTCTCTTATTTATGTTGATTTTAGTTAATAAATTGCTACTATTAGCAATTAAACGTACCTAGTGACACCTTTTTAGCAGTTAGAATGAGTTCTGGTATGATAAATTAGGTTAATTTGCCTATCCTCAAGGTAATCATTTCTTCACGGCAGCTATCAACAGATGATTTTTATGTCAGATTTCTACCTGTGCTGCTCACGGGCAGTACCGTATCTAGGGTGGGGTGGTGGGGGCCGTCCGCCCCGGGCGACACATATTTTGGGGCGGAATTTTATATATTTCGGTTTAAAAATAAAAATTAATAACATAGTAATGTTGTAATCCACAGAATAATTTATTATAATAAGTATGTAATTTTAAAAAAATACGTGCAGACCCCGGAAATCCTTATCGACGGTGAGACTTTTAAGCTTAATAATGTATGTAAACAAACATCAGCTATTAATACTTTTTTCAGCGCCATTATTGCTGTTATAAACAGAGCCACCATCGGTCATGGGCATCGCCAATGAGGAAGATGAACGCATTTGTTATCTCATGGTGGTAGAAGCTAAGTTAACTTAAGAACAAGTTGGGAAGTAACAACAGATTTTCTTAACACTAGATTGCTAGATTTCTTAGAATTTGGAGACTTTGTATACATGATATAAATGCATTTATTTAAAGTTGCATTTACCATCTTTCCCGCTCAGCTATTTTGTTTGTAATATATGCATGTGTTATACCTTACCCAAAAGCAGTCATTTTGACTGCTTGGGTAATTTAAATTAATTAAATGAATTTTATTATTGAATTTCGTAAATTTTTTATGATGATTTTCTTTTTGTGCAAAATTTCATAGTTTCTCGCACTGGTCAAGGTGTTAAGCGCAGTGTAGATACTCGTTGGAACACAAGCGGAGATGCGGTAAGTGTTGTAAAAAAACATTTATTAAGAGCTTTGGAAAAATTGACATCTGAGCAAGAAAATATTAAAATGAGTCAAACGCTGGAGAATTACTCATCTCAATGCAATATTTTTGTTTTCTGTGCTACCTCCATTTATGGGAATCCGTCCTTTATGAAATTAATAACGCGCAACAATACCTGCAAATAAAGGGATTAAATGTCTATCAATATGATTTAAAACTGAATTCTTTACAAATGTCCTTTATTGGACAAAGGGAAACCCTAGTGCAAAAAGTAGTTACAACAGCCAACAAAATATGTGAAGAGTTAGAGATATCCACTGAGCATCGAGTTGGAAGAAAAAAAAATGAGTGGTGAAAATTCGCGAGATGTGGAGCTATCTTTATAAGAAGAAATACAAAGAGAAATGTTATCTAATACCATCTAATGTTACCTAATACCATCTAATCTTTTAAATGAAAATTTTGAATATCAAGTAATTAGCTTTGTTGACATTGACGAGGAACAATTTCATATTGAAAGGAATAGGATCCAGAATTTTATGTCTCTACCTGTTGTACAAGAGCAAGCTAAAGTTTCGAAATCGGAAAAGGACCTCTTGAACTATTAATACTTAGCCAAAAATATTGGTTGGAGTACTCTGTTCCCAACATAGTAATACTATTAAGAATTTTTTTTAACAATAGCCATCAGTGGCGCTAGTTGTAAACGAAGCTTTTCCAAATTAACATTGATTAAAAATTATCTTCGTTCTACAATGAGTGATTTAAGATTACGAAATCTAGCGGTACTGTCAATAGAAAGAGAAATAACAAATAACATAAATTTTGATAATGTCATTCAAGACTTTTGTAAGAAACAAGCAAAAAAATTAAATATACATAAATCAACATACGTTTTACCATTATGTGTTCAATCTATTTAAACAAAATAAATAAATTGTTTTACTCATTTTTATACCCTAAATGAAATCCAAAGGGTATATTCCGTTTGTACCACCTGGAAATAATAATGGTAGAGCAAAATGGATTAGACATCCATGCATAAAATTTAAAGTTATTTTGATTTTTGCATGTCCGTCTGTCCGTCCGTCTGTCCGTCCTCACGATATCTCGAAAACGCATGTATTTAGAGAGGTGAAATTTTGCACATGGTCTTAAAAAAAAATGTAAAATTAAATTCGAAAATGGGACAAATCGGGTAACTTCTTCGTAGGCTAGCCATACACAAATTTAAATTTTCACTAGATATTTGGACATTACCTGAGAACACGTCAACGTACAGCGTTGAAATTTTATACGTATTTCACAAAAATATAATTAAAAAAATGGACGAAATCGGGCAACCTCTTCTTAGTGTTGCCATATAAAAATTTAGGATTTTTACGCATGCTCTGAAAAGGATCAGTCCTGCACGGTTTTAATGTACTAAAAATTTCTTCAGATTATGAAATCCTATAAACTTAATTATAATTATTTTTGCTGGTCGACGAACCGTTCTAAAGATATATTCAAACAACACTACAAAAATCAAACTGAGTTACCATACGAAATTACAAACGAGCATTCATCTACTACGGTATCATAAGAATTGGTCTTAGACCAATTCTAGCTTTTTACTTGTTTATTTATTTATGTTTAATAATTGTTACTAAGCACTCTTTTTTTATTAAGCTAGATAGGGCGGCAAAATCGGGACCACCCCAGGCGGCTAAAGCTCGTGCTACGTCACTGCTCACGGGAGCATGATTACATGGAGACTTTATATTGAAAATATATTGATAATTATGAAAGTGATGTTTTGTCACTTGAAAATTGCACAATTATTTTTTTTTTTTTGTATATCTTATTCAGGTTTATTTCCATTCTAATGTCTTGACTTCTTTCTTTTAGATGTCCGCGTGGGATGATAACACCTGATGTTTATCCCAAGTGCAGGTAAGTCGGTATCATTCATCCACACTGATTTTAATGTGGATATTTCTTTTTCAGATGTGTGGCTGAATAACTGGAGTCAAACATTTACCAATCGCTATTGCAATTGGAATAAAAAAAATCTAAAAATATCTAAAAATAATAAAAAAAAAGCAATTAACTGAAACTGTTTCACTTTATTTTATTGAAATTGATGAAATTGATTTCTTCACTTCTACAACTTTATTTTTACAAGAACAATTTCTTTTCTTAAACGAAGTAAAATTAGCTATTTCACGGGCGTACGGGAATATGATAAAAATTAGACTAACTTACATTTCTTCTTACTGCTCTCGTTACCTTCTTAACTCCAGGAGCTTTTTTATGAAAATTGAAGTTGGCGGATTATATTTCACTTAAGTTTAATAATTTACCCGTGTGAACGAATGTGTACGTGACAAGTTTAGGTTTTTCAGTTTTGTGTGAAGGGAAATATATTATTCGGATTCTTTATAAATTTCCTTCAAGAATTATTTGTCTGATAATATCATATTTGGAGTTTTCAGGCGTAAGCAGTTTCGTGCTGCGAAAATACTGGATGATGGAATAAGATGTCATGGTCTGATTGTGGGATAATTAAAGCACTGAACGGAAACGTAATTATTATATATGTATACGTTTATATGTAATTACTATATTATAGATTTGTTTACTGTAACTTCTAACCAGAGGTTTTTCATCATATATGCAGAAGTTTAATCTTATTTCCCCTAGCACAGGAGTTTAATTCTGGCTATAAATCCTTTTAAACAGAAGCATATTTCTGTGTGCAACAACAAATTGCACAGAAGTTTGACGCTTTTTTAATTTAATTAATTCTGTTCCTTATAACATTGTTGTATGGAAGTTTAATTCCGACAAGTACAGATGTTTAATTCTGGTTTTTATCAAACATATTAATGATATTAATACTGTCGAAGTTTAATTTCACGAAACTAATGATATATGCTTCTCCTTATTTCCAACAATAAAGGAGAAATGCTTAAGCCTCATATTATATTTGATCTTGGGTTCTTTTCGGATTTTTAATTTTTTTAATTTTTAAATAGTATTTGGTAGTAGATTTAAGTTTCAATTTTTAAATTTTGAATTAACTGTGATATTTAGGCTTAATAGGCCGATATGAATGTGATAAAATATTCAATGTTTTTTGGAAAATCTTGACAACACACAAATTTTTCAACACAAAGAAGGGGCTCCCCGATTTAGTCCACTTTTTACCCTTGATGTAATCTATAGAGTATATTAAGTTTTTCATGGCATTTGTAACACCTGGAATTAATGATAGTAGAGCAAAATGCATGAAATTAAAAATTATTTTGATTTTTGCATGTCCGTCCGTCAGTCCGTCCGTCTGTATATCCATCCAACATTCTTCACGATAACTCGAGAACGCATGCACCTAGAGGCTGAAATTTTGCACATGGCTTTAAAAAAAAAAGTAAAAGCATATCCGGTAACTCCTTCGTAGGGTTGCCATACAAAAATTTCGTTTTTCATTATATATTTGAGAGCGCCTCAACGTAGAAACCTACAGTTACGTACATAGTGTTATCATAAAAACAGTAAAAAAAAAAATATCAAAAATGGTGCTGCCATATAAAAATTTAGGATTTCTACGTATACTGTGAAAACGATCAGCCCCATATGGTTTAAGTGTATAGAAAAGTTCTTCGAAATGTGAAATCTTATAAAACCTTTTATAATCATTTTTTTTCTGTCCGACGAACCCTTATGGAAATATTTTCGAAAAACCACTTCAAAATCAAATTTGTACATATGGGTGACATTAACACAGGCATACGAATATTCATCTAGGGTATCATAAGAATTGGTTTTAGACCAATTATAGCTTTTTTACTTGTTGTAATTATATGTACTATTTTTACGAAAGCCCTGGGTACAAAACTTTAGCTCTCTACGTTGACGCGTTCTCAAGTAGTATCCAAATATGTAGTGAAAAAAGCAATTTTTTATGGCAACCCGATGAAAGAGTTACCCGATTTGTCCCATTTTCGAACTCAATTTTACATTTTTTAAAAAAAAAACCTATGTGCAAAATCTCAGCTCTCGGTTGAGTTGTACATGTTTTTTATGTAATAACGTTTTAAAGGGTGCTCTAACGGTGATATACAGAAACACAATATATGTGCCACATGAATTAGGAAATCGCTCAGTCCATTGTTATAAGTCAGTGGTCACATCCAATGAAAGCGTGTAGAAATAGAAGATGGTTGCTGATGTCCTTTTGACCGTTGAAACTTCGAGAAGAGTAAAGTTTTCGCTCGACTTTTTCCTTACTCGGTTTGAGAAATAAGATCTCTCCATCAATCCGCGTGCGAGCAACCAAAATTGCGAAGAGGTCTACGTCATCCCCAACAATAACCATTCTAATTGCACGTGAACTGGAATGTTTCATTTATTAAAACGTCAGTTCCGTACAGAAACCTCGATTTCAATCATTATCAATATCCATACAAAATCTATATTGCAGTTTCAATGCCAGATTACGGGAAAACTATTAGTGTTATCAATAATTTTTTTCCATCTTTTTTGTAGAGAGTTTCCCGCTCTTTCTTTTTCATATAAACATATATCTTATAGCCGTAAGAACGAAGATATTCGTAAAACACCGAAAAAAGATAATATTTTTCCCGCTTTTGTCACAAGTTATGTAGCGTGCACGGCGTATTTTGGTCTGCGCGGGGCGTTCCACATCTTTGCCAGTACATCCGAAGCGAATAGGGTTGAAAATGATTAAACTAGATAAAATTTAAGGGCCCTACCGGTTTTCGTTTTCAAAACACCTCTGAATAACAAAATGCCAACCGTTTGAAAAAAAAAAGATAAAAAACATTTTTTTCGCCTCTTATAATTTTCGGTTGAACGTATGAAAAAACTATTTCTAAATCAATTTTTGACAAAACTCGCATCCTGATGGCTTCGCAAATTGAATTTCCTTTCAATTACGAAGAGAATAATGTGAATCGGTTCATCCCTTGAAGCTGTAGAGCGCCCTGTGCCCTGCGTTATAAAAAAAATTTTGACTGCTTACTTCAGCTATTCCAGCACCATACACCATACACCTCCAAGAACTAATTGTGCTGAAACTGAAAGCTAATGGTTTCCCAAAATTTATGAGAGTACCTCAGGTATCAAGAGCAGGTATCCCCAGAAAGCGCGATCCGAGCGCCACAGCTGCCTGTTTTCCAGCCGCCGGACGGTTCCACTCTCAACTGGCTATGAATTCTAAAATACTTTAGATATGAAAATATTCTTGTACCCACGTGTTCTAAACACTTTAGGGATGATAAATATGGGAAAAATCGAATCTTTCATCATCATGAACGATAACCTCCCCTTAAAAACCTAACGATAGATTATCACTGAACTTTGTCTGCACTTTATACATAAATAAGTCAATAAATAAATAAGTAGGAAATATTTTTTAATAATTCCTTAAATTAGGCCTTCAAAGTAATCTTACTTTGTAATTAATCATTATGGAAATAGAAACGTAATGATTCATTTTTAATGTACCTCATAAAGGAATGAAGGAATGCAGGGAAATAAATAAGTGAAATTTGATAAATATGATGCAAATTTTCTTAATTCTTTCATAAATTTTACTTAACTTTGCAGTCAAATTTAAGGAAATGTACGGACTTGGAAGTTGGATCTATTCCCAAATTTAAGGCAAGATAACGTACGTAAATATTGCCTGAATAATGCCCTATTCGATTGTGATTGTCCTCAAAGTCCGATTTCTCAATGAAGTCAAACTAAAGACAAATTGGACTAATGGGCACGTTTAGCGCATTCGCTCACAGTTGAAATTAGTATATCTGCTTTCAAAGTCAATGGAAATAAGATGTTTATTTCGCTATTAGTGAATGTGTTAAATTTTTTTTAAAGTGTCCTTATATGAAGCCCTATTAAAAAATAGTTAATTAAAAAACATATAGGTAATATGGCTTGTAATTTTACTCAAAGAACTAAACCTTATAGACATACTTCTGATTATTTTCGAAAAGTTAAACGTACTTTAAAACATGACAAATCAATTTTTAGTTTAGATAAATCATTAGTTGGTTTATATTCAAGTGCAATAGAAGTATCGTCAGCTTTGATGGCATTGTTTATAAATAAATCTGGATTACAAAAACAATATAAAAATGTAAATGACGCTCTAAAATTCAATTCTGTCAATTGTGAAATTTCTTTTGCCTATTTAGGGTGAAATTCCATAATTTAATGCTAAATGCCCTACTTTAAGTCGAAATATTTTTATAGGGAAAATTATCGTTGCCTTAAAGCATAAAATTACCTTAATATTGAAATTTGCCCTCAAAGTCGATAGTTTTGGTTATATCGCCTTGAGGTCCAAAAATGTTTTCGTGAAAGTAAAAAATTTTAACTCAAACCAACTTTTAGGTCGATAAGCGTAATATGCGCCATATGTATTTAACAAAAGAAGGATGTCATATATTATGAAAATGTATAGGAAAATGTCATTACACCTTTTAAGTATTTCATAGAAAACCTCTCAATCAAATGCAAAATTTTTAATTGCGGAACGTTTAAAAAATATTTAAATTACATTCAAGGTTCTAAATGGCAAACCAAAAAATAATTTTAAAAACTTTATTAAATATACAATATTAAAGCACATTGTTATTTATCGAAATATTATTTCCATATTTATCAATAAAATTTTTATCGTTTCAAAATTGACGGCTTTGTAGTCGACTGAATTATTTTGGAATAAGTTCATAATTTCTGTATATATTATTACAAGGAATACTTTTAATTATCATTCAAATTAGAGTTGTGCCTCGTTCATAATATTTGTATTACTTACTAGGGAAAATATACATACATTTCTTATAAAATGAAATTTCTTCTACATTAACACACACGTTAACATGATTTCAACTAGGTAGAAATTAGGATGAGATTAAATAAGTTAATGTGTTCTCTGTCAAATTGGTAAATATTCCCCAATTTCGCTAAATACGTATTGAAGTTCAATTTTCATCGCATCTTTCAAAGTGGATTATCATGACTATTTGTGAAACTTTTGAGTTAAATGAATTCCAAGATTTTATTTCGTAATTTTTATAAGGTATAAGTATGATTGTTTTTCTATATAGCAATAAAGAACATTGATCACGTTTGACAGTTTCCTTATATAATACTTCTGTGCATAAATACAATGTACCTGTATGATAGATATATATTCGATGGGTTTCAGTGCTGCAGTTTCAGAAAAAGTGCGACACTGATTTAGTCCCATCGAATTCGGCATAACAAAAGCACGCTTCGCAGCTTTTTTGAAAATTATTGTTTACAATTGTCTGAAAAGGGAACCAATAATAAATGGTTTTGGCGTTCGTGCACTTTTCCTTTTCAAAACTGGTTTGTGGACTGCTCAAAATGTTTGGCCAGAGCTTCTGCATCTGTACAACCTATGTTGAATCCTGATAAAGGACAGTATTTTGAAAACGTTCTTAGTTCCGAATACTTCAAAATCATAGATAAAAGAAAAAATCCAAAAAATTTCGCGAACTTAACCAATATATACATACATGATACACTACTTATCAGTGCAATTTGTCGTTGCTTTATTTTAATACTAGGAGTGCTCACAAGCGGTGCCAGGCGATAATATAAGTGCCTATATTGATGGTCGTTGGTGTTGAAAGGGGTGGGACAGTGTCCAAATATGTAGTGAAAAACAACAGTTTTGTATTTCAGCACCAAAAAAAAGTTGCTCGATTTGTTCCACTTTTGGACCTCTACTTGCAATTTTCATGAAAACGCCGGGCAGAAAATATGAGCTCTCAATGTCGACGCCCTCTCAGGCAGCTTCGAAGTAAATAGTGATAGCCCACAGTTTTGTATGGCAGCACCAAGAAGAGGTAGCTCGATTTAGTCCTTTTTTGAACTTGTATTTGCAATTTTCATGAAAACGCCTATTTGAAAATTTTAGCACTCCACGTCGATGCATTTTCCATGTACATAGTGAAAGACCACAGTTTTGTATGGCAACATAAAGAAGGGGTCGCCCTGTTTAGACCACTTTTGAAATTTTATTTACTATTGCTATGAAAACACCATGTACCAAATTTTGAAAAACGAAATCTTTGTATCTAATTTTTCTTCCCATAAAAACCTTATTCGGACTATTACGAAAATTTAAATAAAAAAAAAATAGCCAAATCGGTCCAGCCGTTCAGAAGTGATACGATTACCAACGAACACAATTCATTTTTATTTATATTTGTGCCTTTTTGTTTTCCAATTTTTATTATTGGTGATTTGACAGATTTTCAATATCTAGAATCAATTTCAGCTTTAAGGGTTCTGATGTGGAAAGTGTATTGGCTTACAACTGGTGAAAGGAGGTCTTAGATTAGAAACATCGGAGTTTTTCAATAAATTTCTATTATTATTAATTATTCTGCCGTTTTATATACCACGAAATACCGTCGATCTGTGTAATGAATGTCAGTAATAGCACAAAATTTATTTAAAATTAAATTAATTTGTAGTATGTCCACTTAAAATTCATCTCTTCCTTAAGGAACTCGCCATTGAGGTGTTTATTCTACTTGGCATTCTCCTTTGAAGTGAGGATGGTTTTGAACAATTTTCTTGTCCACATCTCAAGGTTAAATTTAAACATGTATATTCCTCTCTGGCGAGATACCAACTCTACTGTGGCATTCATTTTTTACGATCTGACTCCATTAAGAGATTTGTCTTTGTGTCATTACATCAAATGTTGTTTAGTCTTTGAGGTAGGCACACAATTCTATTAGATTATAGGCTTGGTGCGAAATTCAAATAACTTAACTGTTATACAATACTCAACTAACTATTGCAAGATTTCTAATAAGTTACATTGTTTTTAGATATGGTCTTCATTAAACTTTAATTTTTATTAGCCTTACAAAAAAGAAAAGAGATGGCATAGATGAGAGCAACAGCAAATGAATCCGTTTTCGTCGCGATAATCTCCGTTGTACATTTTGCAATCTTGTAAATAGCTGAATTCCCCCGAAAATTTCATAATTTTCCCCAATAAATCTGCACAAAATATTTTCTGCGGGCAGTCCCTATGAAAGCTTCAAAAGCTTTCATATCCTTGGTAACTATATGAGTTTCTCCTCAATGAAAGTCCTTGAAAGCGCCACAAGCAAGCGATACGGAATGGTCTACACATTTATTTTGTCATGCGTCATTATGCGATGCTCGGCTTATTTTGGCGCTCTAGTATTATCTACATAGAGCTGGAGCTATGATACCGTAACCCAAATCAGTTAGTTACTGTCTAACTCGTATTCAGTCATCTTCGTTCGCGCGGTGTGTCCTCAATTGTTAATAGATACAAACTCAAGTACAAGTTGGTGCGTATTTTTGTTCATTCAACGATTTCCAAATGAGGAATCCTTTCTAGCAGTGAAATAAAGTGGATGTGACGAGTGGCAGTGTTTATGTAGTTTTCAGGTGCGAAGCCGCCTCCTAGGTGGTAATGATATAGCTGCTAAGTGTGAATAAATATTTATTTATAACCGTAATTGTCAGTGTAATCTCAGTTCTGCATATAATGTGCTCACTAATGATTTGAGGCATAGCCTACCTAAACCTGTGCTTGCCTATGTACATTCATAAATGCATACGGATGTCTTAAATAATTATATCATTGACGGATTTTATGGAGTTAACAAATGGATTACTTGCTGCCACGGCATTGGATTACCGGTCTCAAGTGTTTGTGAATGATTAACAATTCCAAGTGGTATTCCCCGCAAATCAATTATGGAATCAATTGGATCATGTAAGTGTTGTACTGCAATTTCCTCAAAATGTCTAAATTAATTCTGTTAGCTCATTTGACGAAATAATTTCAAATATTCTGGAGTCATTAATATTCCGAGACCATTGCCAGCTGTGCAGCACGTCTCATTGGATCATTTTTCAAATTTGATGTTCTTTAAAATTTTATGCGAGTTCGGTGCTGGGAAAAATATGGTGCCTTTTTCGCGCGTATCATATAATTAACTGATAACAAATGTCTTCTTGCAAGACTGAAGGTAAATTAAGAGTAATACTGTCTTGAACGGGCCACGTTCGTTGCCCTTGTATTTAATGGACGATAAATTTGTTCGGAGTCCATTTTGGAATATTGACAGAATCAGACACGTTTTGCATTTTAGCTCATAGTTGATATCAATTTACTAGAGCCAAAGTTTTGTCTCTTTTGGCCAGTGATGTTAGTATACTTTGGTAATCATTATATCATTATATATCAACTATACGTGCATATGGAACTACCATAACTTATACGACGTAATTTAAGCGAACTATAAGAACCCTAACTCTATTCTATTCTATATGTGGTATTTATTGGCGTACAATAATTGTACCGTTAATGAACTTTTTTCGATCCTGTAATTTTTATAACACGTTCGCTCACAAAATGTATCACCGTCTCTTAACAATATTAAAACAACTTAAACGTTATTATTGTGCTAATTTCGAGCATGATTACAAATTCCATAAGAAAGTCAAAGGAATCTATAAGCTGCTCTAAAAACTGCAGCACCCTAAAAAAAATAGTATATATAACTCGGTATGTCATGACAATAAAGCTTGAAGAGACAAGGTAAGCATTTGATCATCTAATTATCTGGTCGATCACTGTATAAGAAAAGGCTATGAACCCATAAAAATGCTTCCGGATTAGATCGACGGATGCACACGATGTATCGATACATCTATAACATCGATATTTTTAAAAACATATCCGATGTTTTTACATTGATTTTCGTAGAAATATCAACATCGATATTTTATATTTGATACATCGATAGATTGGAAGAGTAGCTCGAGGGTTAAGGAATTATGAAATCACAGTAACTCAGCGTATGCATGCCTGATCTTCATATGCGATACATGTGAAACATCGAAGTATGTGTTACGAATTGTGGTAAACAAAGCCGATTGCCGATACTTGTCCAGCGTTTCAACTTTATAAGTAAGAATGAAATGGACAATTGTTCCCGTTAGGCTTTACAGTTTTAGTGAAATTGCTCGTGGAAAATTTCTTTACATAAACATTCTGATTGGTTCTACCGAATACATTTTACTGCATTAATACATAGCCTAAATGGTTTTGAGCATTTATGGTGCGATTAATTATGCAAAATACTTCACAACGGAATGTATAATGATTACGTCTCTTTTCAGTTTTGCATAAAATATTATTGTAATTATGTATATTTTTTAGAATTTTATTTGATTTTTAATGTATGCACCTATTCCCTTTCAACGAGTAATCCCGTTCCCTTGCGGGAAACACCTTTCCTTTTAGCTTCTGTTATAATCATTGTTCATTATCTTATGTTACAGGCAATAAACAATTCGATCTGTGAGGTGATCATAATCGAATTATTAAAAACGTTTAACTTTCAGAGATATCTCGCTACCTTAAAAGTCCAATCATGGGAACCTGGCAGATAATACTATAGCTTTGTGGCGAAAAATATGAAAGAATTCTCTCCTAATTTGGCTGAAATATCACCAACATATTTGTCCATCATAGCACCCACCACTCCATTAGAAAAACTCTTTCCGAAGGCGGGCCAATTATTTTATCAGCAGACAAATCGCCTAAAGGGAAAGAAGTTGTCCAAACTTCTATTTATGAACCGTCAAGATGAAAATTATTGGGATACGTGAAGTATTTTTCTCTAGTATGTTGATTATATTTGCTTTTTTTCTAAAATTATGTACATACATATGTACTACGATATACTATAAGAAAATCTTAAATTAAATTGGTTTTTTATTTCCATCAGTTGTAACACGATTTAAACTGAACTTTGTCTTATTGGATCAATTAAAAAGTTTTTATTCTTAATTAAATTTATTTGGGAAGCATTTTCGCAATTCTGTTATTAATTAGAAATTATATATTATACTTACTATGTTTGCAGAAATGAAATATTTTTTCATTTTCGAATTTTTTTATTTTCATTTCATCAGGGGTGGATCCAGCTAGAGGGCGCGGGGGGGGGGGGCGCCCGCCTGAAGACCACTGAAAAAAATTGCAGTAGATCTTCTGAATTTTTCCTAAAAAAATGATTCACATCTATTCTACTGAACCTTTTTGTAAAAAACGTAACAATTTCTGGAAGCGTTCAATATGATACATTTAGGAACGCAGGCCCTAGCATCTTGGCCTTGGGTTATGGTTGTTGAAGCCTATAGAGAAAACAGGAAGCGCGGATACCTATACATGAGCGTCGCTTTGCTCGGGGTGTTTGAAGCACGACAGAGCCTATTCATGTTAACGCAATGGAAGGTTTGTTTTAATTGAAAACAACTGCCAAAGGGTCTTTGATAAGCCTTCCATGTAAAGACGGCTTCTTAGAACATTATCGGCGCGGCGTGGCAAAACATTTAAAGAAACAATTAAACCCGTAATTGGAAAGATTCAGCGAAACTACACAACGGTGAAGAAGTCATTGTGCATTGTTGTAGTGAGTGTTATTACATTTAAAGCAAGAGATGAATTTTTAAATAATTTTTTTTATTATTTCATAAAATGCAATAGTTTTTATAGAATACTTAGCCCAACCGTTAAATAAAAACAAAATAAATCTGCAGATTGGGAGAGTCTCAATCAGTATCCTAGAGAATTTGATTGCTCAATCTGTTTTGCTTCAAGGGATGTTGATGAATGCACATTTGAATTTAGTACAATTCAAAGTTTTCGGCATGCATGAATACATTTAGTATTTATACAGCAGATCTTAACAACAACAAAATCGCTCTTGGTTTAACGATAAGCACAACCAAGCAATAAAAGCGAAATAGTCTGCTTTTCGCAACTATCAGTTGCATCCAGAACTGAAGCACTATCCAAAGAGAAAAATTTCTTTTTGACCAGAACGTTGGAATATAGGCAAGACACAAAGGCAGCAAAGGTTGCTCGTCCCAGGTCAAAACTATAAGTATAAATTTCAGCAGTTCCTTTACAATGAAGTGATTGCTGACTCCCTGAATAAAACTAATATTTAGACTGTTATATTCACTTCAAATTCTCCTTTTCCACCCACTTTACATCTCCCTTGCAGATGTGTACAAGAGCCAATACACATCCATACGAGATATATGTTCAAGGTCCTTACGGAGATCAACGTCTCCATAGCTGCAGGTCCTGATAGTTTAAAGACATCGTTAAATAAAACCTGTGCCTCATTCTTGGCTAAAGCTCTGCGAAAACTATTCTTCTTGCCTTATTCGGCAGGAAAATTCCCAATTGTTTGACAACAAGCTCACGTTTAGCCTATTCCCAAGAAAGGAAAGGGTAGTGATCCCTCAAATTATCGACCAGTAGCAATCACTTCGATTCTTAAACAGGTTTTTGAATATATCATTAACTCAAAATTAATGAAGTATCTAGAAACTAATCAAACCCACAACGATTGCCAATATTACTTTTCTTTTTCTGACTTTTCGTACGGCACGTTGAAGCCGTAGTCTTCACAATTTTGGTGAGTCCAAAATCGTTGCCCTATAATAGTGTCTGGACTTCAGCCCTTTTAGCCAAACTTAAAGCACTTGGCCTCTCTCGTCCTCTTCTATTATGAATGTAAAGTGTTTTATCTGTTCGCTTAATACGGATTATATTAGATGGGGTTACATCTCAATCTCAGCCAATAAATGCCGGGGTGCCTCAGGGCTCTTCTATCTCTCCATCTCTCTTCTCAATTTTCATTAATGATCCCATCCATTGTTTTGCCGACGACAGTACCCTTGGTTTCACTTACTCCCTTGACGCCCTTGGGGCTACAGAGGAAATGTCATATCTGTCAAACTAGATTGCATGATTAGATCCGTGAATAACCACCTTGATAATATCCCCGCTTGGAACAAACCGAATCCCATCGAATTCAATACATCCGAGTTCCAAAGCTGTGCCATCTCTTTAAAACAAGATCATAATTTGGCCACTCTCGTTTCTTTTGATGTAGCACTGACTTATGATACACCGTCTATATGTTCTTGGCATTAATAATTCCAGTAAGTTAAGCTAAACAGATCGCAACTTCTCTGTTGCCAAATAAGCAATAAAATATCTTGGATTTTTGAAAAGGTGTAAGAAATATTTCAGCCAATCGATTCTAGCGCTCCTCTACAAGTCCTACAGTAGACCTAGAATGGAATACAATTTCCATATGTAGGCCGGAGCTGGTCGCAGAGCCTTAGCTTCGTTGGATATTGTCAAAAATAGAGCCTTGAGCTCATTGGCGATGTGGGAAAAACTTGTCATATGGACTTACACAAGCACCCCGCAATGTTGGTTGCCTTTCTTTCCTATATTGCTACATGCATGATCAATGTTCTGATGAAATGTCTAGTCTGATCCCGGATTCCTCCATGTAATACTCGCACTGAAAGGCGCGCACACCCGTGTGCGAACGTGGAACAGTCTCCAATCATCTTTCTTTTCGCCGGCATGCAATCTGCGAAAGTTTAAGGGTGGCATACATCAGCACTTTCGCCACCCTCCTCACGTTCCCTAATTCCTTTCTTTATCACCTTCTTGCCATGATGTGCTTTGCATCATAGTTCATAGCATATCTCCTGAGCTTGGCTTAGTAATATAAAAAACAAAAGAAGTCACTCTATTTTAACTTGCCGACAAAGTTATATACGTACAAGGTATGTGTTGCATCTGTTCTGTGACTGCTATTTTAAATAAATGTAAATTTGTGATTCCGCTATTTTACAAATATACAATTTATGAGGATTCGTGAATTTAAATAAAATACGTATCCCAAGTTTTACTAACTAGAATGAATGATTGGGAAGTTTTACACTTTCACCATTTACACACCAAAACAAAATGAATAATCTAACATCTCCTTGGACTTTTCGGAGTGGCAAAGAACCTTGAGCAACTTTCTTCGTTGCGAGTGGTAGTCATTTGCTAATCTGTTCGACTCATATCTTTTAAATGATAAATTTTGTGCATTTGAGTGGTGCCGAGTGTCTTCAAACTTTTGTTCAGTTTTCAGCATGTACCATTTTTAAACCATAGTTGCGTCCCCCCCCCCCCCCCCCCCTCTCACCTATATCCTGGATCCGCCACTGCGTTCCATCCATACATATATCAAAATATCGATGTTTTAACGACAACGAGATTTGCTTTCAATGGATCATTTGATTACTACATCGATGTTTTTAAGATTTTGTGTATCCCTAATTAGATATCCATCTTAAACGTATTCTAAATATACTTAGAAGAAATATTTGTAATACAGCATTACTTCCGATTAGTAGATACCAATTAAGAACTATTTCCTTCTTTTAGATGTTGTTTCAAAGTATTTTAATTTAAATTCTACCTAGATTTTATACGCAGACTTAAATATTTTCTAAGAAAGCAACTCGGAGATACGCACAAATTGCTCAAGAATTGATGACGTCATAGTGCACCTTGAACTCCACTTTTAAATGGCAGATTGTGCTACTGAGCCTTACATTAATGAGGCACATTACGTATACAGGGTGTTTCCCCTTAGGAGGTCCATAGAGCGGAAGGTGATAGTACTCACCTAGATGAACCAAAAATTTTATGGCAGGGGGGGGGGCAATATCAACCGTTTAGGAGTTACAGGGTGATTCATAAAAAAAGCTAGGTTTTCACAAAACACCCTCTATCTTAAAAACTACAGGGCGTATGGTCACATGGCCTTTCCAACGACAGCTCAACCAGCGCCGTACCCCTCTCCCCTCAGAAGTTCTGAAGGTCTAAACTAGAAATTTCGGATTTTCTTTCCTTTTTTTACTTTGACCTCTATTATTTTTGCAAAAAGGTCATTAACATAACTTTTTTTTACGGTTACGGGGCAGGTTGAGCTGTCGTTGGAAAGGCCATGAAGTTCTGCATACAGTGAGCCCTTAACTGTGACCATATTCCCTATAGTTTTTAAGATACAGGGTGTTCTGTGAAAACCTAGCTTTTTTTATGAATCACCCTGTAACTCCTAAACGGTTGATATTGCCCCCCCCCTGCCATACAATTTTTGGTTCGTCTAGGTGAGTACTATCACCTCCCGCTCTATGGACCTCCTAAGGGGAAACACCCTGTATAAAGCTGAACATGACAATCAAATACCTAGTAGGTACTTCTATTAGTAAATGGTGTATGTGATCTTGCCACCATTTAGCTGACTGGGAACATGTATGCTTCAGAAACTTTAGAGCTTGAAAAATCAGTAATATTAATTATTTACGATCCCTGGTTAAAACTGAATGCTTCACTTTTTACATTTTTTTTTATATTATTCTTGAAATTGAAAACATTTTTGAAATTATCAGCTTTGGAATTCATATTACATTTCCTACATTCTAGATATTGCGGAGCTATAGCTACATAATTTTTTATTCAAACAGTACATATTTATTATCATGTACTGCTAACATATGTAGATCGAAACAAGATTTCTTGGCAGGGAAAATGTTACCTTTTCGATATCTTTCAACCGAATATCTTGATTCACTTGTTTCAAATCATTAATAAATCGTTGGTGCAAAATAATTTTACATAAAGCATTATAACCGTCAGAATTTGGTTCAAACACTTTTTCTTTTGTTATCCTTATGCTGATGCAGAGCGTTCTTCACATTTATTCATCAAGGCTCCAGCACTCTACATACAGTAGCGCACTTAATTATAAGTTCAGTCATAAAATTGCACCCCTAGAATACTAAACATGTGCAAAAAAATAGTAATACGAAACATACGTCGATTGATTCCCTTTCATTAGAAACATGTTTATAGTAATATAAACAATAATATTCTTCCTTTTAATTAAAATTTATAATGCATATAAAACAATAAATTTTTGTATTTCTGGGAACAAGTTTTAATAGTACGTTCCCCGCAAATATTTTTTTAGAGCACTTTGAACAGACCGTTGCTTATTTCGCTGGATTTTTTAAGGGCAGTATGAAAAATATGTACTCTAATGCAGTTTTTTTTATGGTTCCGGATCATGTGAGATAATTCAATAGCTTTCTCAATCATATATCGCAATAAACACAGTACATGAGAAAATTTAATACCGCACAAAATTAGCACTATTGCTAAACATACGTCATTGTGACTCCTATACCCACCTGTTATATAATGTACAAGCAACTAAGAACTTCAATATTCCATCTACAGTCGCAGCATACTCATTAATGAAGGTACTGTAAAGTTGCGGCTACTTCGAAATGTAGACAATGAAATAACGGCAATATTATTTGGCGAGGAGTCAATTTGACTCACGTTTAGCATTCTAGGCCACAATATTCAAAGGAATGTATTCCGAAATATATATTGTATTCCTTGAAGATTTGCTTATAATCTCGCAGCGTCACTTGTTGGATCAACTTTTATCTTTCAACATAACATCACTCCCATACATGTATCCATGTATCCTTTTACCTAATCCTGACTTAAACCCAATATTTGTCTTAAAATGTTATTAATAAGTTTGTGTCCCATTCCTTATAGTTATGTCGTTTAATTTAATAGAAAAAAAGAGAATTTAGATTTTAGATTTTATTTATGGTTGAAATAATTTTATTTTGTTTTAATTTTGTTAGTTTTTCTAAACATCTATTCCTAAAAAATATAATAAATTAGAAGTGAATTTTTTGGTGAATTTAAAATTATGTCCTCGACTGTATTTATAAAGATTTTTAATCTGAAAGCCTGCACCACAAGTTATCTTCACCATCGGACAATTCGGGATAATTTTTTAGCTATATTTTATGTAAATGCCGGAAATCAAATCCACATTATACGGAAAAATATTTTTCAAAAGGATTGTAATGCCTGCGTGTCTGACAGTTAAGAAAAAAATTAACCAGTAAATTTTCTTCATTTTATTAGTTTTATGTATAGATTTTTGTAGCAATATATTTTATTCAATATTGTCGCAATTATTAAGAAATAGCTCTTTCAACAACATTTTAAATGTATTTTTTCCTAGCTCGTCTTTAACTACTATTCAAAGTTTTGGAAAAGCATTTTCTATTATTTCGAGCTTTTCTAATCGTACGTAGAGTACTGGGAATAACTCATCACATATATTAGTTCAGCGCACTTTTTAAGCCTTCAATATATTCTAAACGGAAGCATATATATAGGATTACAACGTACTGCAGTTTGCTGATATAAGTGTTGTAGGAAATTTTTTAACAGAGATAGATGAACGCCGAATTTCTTCCTTTAATAATTTATTTGCTACATTCTAGACAGAGTTCTCTTTATAACCAATCCAAAATTACTTGACTTGCTATTTAGAATAAAGTATTCGAATTGCTAAAAGGATAAAGATGCCGACTAATGACTATAAAATACACACTTAGTATGGATTTGTTTGACAATCCAACTTATAAGTTGAATATAATATTACATTATTACATTATATATAAACCCAGCGGCAAACGGACGCATTTCGGATGCATTCCGAAACCATTCTGTTAAAGGTATGTAAGCAAAACGCTCTGATACTTGGTCCATTTCTTTTAATTCATTGATGTAGGTACTACGACGGGAAGGTAGATAAGGTGGTTATACATATTTGTACTTGAATCATATATTTTGTTAGTACATAAGGCGATGAAATAAGAATAGTGAGAGTGGCAGGTAAGAGCTAAATATTGCGACGAATAAAGGCTCGACATCTCAGTTGTGTCAATTATATCGACCTGGCACTTCTCCCTTTATCACATAGACATGCATAGGCCTAAAAACCTGGGCTGAGAGTTCTCCGGATATGAACCCCTATTGGAAACATTATGGGGCTCTAAAAAGCAAGGTGTATGCTTCCTGCAATCGCACAAAAGATCTTTTATAAATAAATACTTGCGAAATTTTGGGGAATAAATTTATATTTGAAAGAATTGGTACATATATGTACTAATAGCACGTCTGACCAAATTATGACAATTAAAACTTCAAAAAGTGGGAATACCTACTAAGAATTATTAAAACAGAACCTTTAAAAGCATGTAATAAATTACTAGCAACAAGTCTTCTCTTTCTTTTTAATTCGACCTACATTACTGACATGTGTATAAATGGACTGACTGATCTCCTGTTTCATGTGGCACCAGTATTGATTTCAGAAAGTATGCTCTCACTGTCAATGCTACCAACTGTAGTAATTGGCGTTATATTTTAATTATTTCGGAATTTACTTATATGCATGTCAGTGGGATTTATTTATTTATTTATTTTTAAGTTAATAGGATAGTACACAGACAAGTCCATTCAGATACTTCCTTAAAAGTAACTTATATAAGAAAAATTACAAAATAAAAAATAATAGAAGCAAAAACAAAATTCAATGAGTAGGGAAAAAAATTGAAGATTATACATTGCAAAAAATACAAAAAAAAAAAAAGAAGAAAGGGAAAAACCAAATACTACTACAAAGCTACAAAATATTGAACTACTAAGTAATCACAAACTAAGGCAATAAAAATATAAATCAGAAGTAAAAAAATTCAAAGATCACATTATAAACCAAAAACAAAAATAACAGCTAAACAGATACAAACAAAATAAATACGACAAAAGGAAGTTAAAAAGAGTAAATGGGCAAAGAGAAAAAAAAGAGGGCAAAGCAAAGCAAAGAAATAAAAAATAAAGCAAACAAATCGAAATAAACACTGATTTAGTTAGGTTTTAGATAATTTCCTTAGATAGAAGAAAGTTTTGTAGTGTTATTTTTATGCCGATATTTTACTTTAATTTGAAGAACTTTAATCAGCTGGTGACTATGCCTGGTCGGAAAATGGTTGGTTTTCCTTTTAGTTAATGGTATATATTCTCGTATACCGGTGTTGGCAATCTCGTGAAATTTCTCGAACGACTGTATAGGATCAGTCGAAATAACCTAGGAAAAGCCAATACCATTGAGGTAGTTACACAAACCAGTGTAATCTCGCAATGCGAAGTTTCTTTCCCTTATAAATTCATTACGAGAAGATTTTGGCATAGAGATATTCAAATTAATGTCTAGTGGAGGATGATGAGGGTCTATCCGTGAAACTGCGCATAGGAATTATGATATACGAATGTCATTCTGAGCGATATCTGTCCATACTAAATCAAGAATCCTATCATTAAAATTTTTGACGTTATTAAATTGGTTTAGGTGGCACAGAAACACATTGTTGATCAGGGAATGGGCTGCTTGACGGAAAACACCAGAAGGAAACATACAATTTTCAGTTCGGTCTAAATAAAGATATGGGAGATTGAAGTCTCCCAAGAAAAAAATGCGAAAATTTTTAGGTACTTGTAGAATTCTGTCACTCACTCTAGAAAAGAGGGAATTGTAAGACTTGTAGGTGATTCACCGAATTTACACCAAAAGTATTTGGGACTATTTATATTGCTAAATATAAATTATGAGTCGAAGGAAGTGTTTTTTAAAAGGTTGTTTTGGTTGGAAATACTGCTGAACCTCAAGCAATATCTCGTTCCCAATCGTTACAGTTCAGTGGGAAAGTATGCTCTCACGGAAAGAGTCAGGAATAAGAAAGTAATGCCATTTGCTTTCATGCATTTTTGGTTCAACGAGTAGTCCATTTATATACATGTCAGTGACATACGTATGTATTTTTTATAAAAATTAAATTTAAAATAAAGCTTGCTTAGCTTTGCATGCATATTTTCACGAAGCCCTAGTGGTACTTAGGACATGGAACTGCTATAAGGTTTGAACTAAGTTTTTAGTCCGCGCTACGAAAACTGACCATAGAGGTCACCAGAGGGAAATTTATAAGTTTGTACCATTATGCATATACCAAATAGTAAAAGAGTTTTTAAAAGGCATTACCAGTAAAAAAAAACAGTTTTGATATTTTTGAATTACTATTGCATATTCTTCTTAGATTTTATAATATTTTCTTTTCTTTCATTCTTGCAAAAATATTATTTATTATAAATAAATTTCGTCATAAAACTTCTAAAAGTAATTTGTAATTATAATTTACAACCAGACTGAACATAAATTAAATTGATGCGGCTTCAGAATGGTTTTTGGCTTGTGTCTCAAATAAAGTGCTTAACAAACGTTAAAATATCATAAATGGCTTGTGTCTAAACTAATATGCTTTCGCTTTATTGGAAAGCTTTAATTTTAAAAATAATAAATATTATCAGGGTATTTCATAAGTGGACGATAATAATGAAGGAGGTGATAGATCATGTCGAGAAATGAAAAAAATTGCAGGCAGGGGAGAAGGTTGCATCTCAACCCTTTCCGAGATAATCGGGGTTAAAGGATTAATGGTGCGTGAAACATAGGTTTGTACTTAAATATAACATATAATATACATATTATATCTAATTGATGAAGATAGGTCATTTTACAAAAAGTCCAAGTAATTTTCGCGAGTTAATCTACTTGGAAGAATATGTGTACCAAGAAGCTCTCCGCCGATATTTCTTGCCCATATATTGATGGCAAATCTATATTGTGATGATGTTTTCCGAGATACGTGTAGATTTTCTGAAGCCCAGTGGTCAAAATTATGTAAATTTGGTCCACAGGATATTGTACAAGAACGTGAAATCATGCTCTAAGAGCCAAATTCCTGCACAGGAGTAACGTGGTAAAGATACATCCCTTTTTGTTTTCAGAATTCTCTAAACAGTTGATAAAGACATTCCTACATGAAAAGCCAGCCACGTTCCTATAGCACGATCATTCCTTACTATTTCTAGGACCTTAAAATATTGCTGGTTTCTCTCGACACATTTCCAAAGTTGCGACTTTCTTTACTTCTTTGGTTGGTTTTTTGAAAGACACGTACGGATGGAAACATCCTCGCCGGAAATCTTCGATGATATTCGCGTTGAGCCTCAAGAGAATTTTCGTCGCTATAACCATAGCAGTACACTATGTCATTGAAAAATTGAGCCATCGTTTTTTTTCTTCTTAGTTTTGAATTACGAATAATGAAATCTTTATAGTAGAATAATTTACCTGCACATGAAGGATACTTATTGCTTACAATATCGAATTATCTCCGTTATACGATAAGTTGCATGTAATAAATTGTTTGTATCTTTAAAAGGATGTCACAAGAACCATTCCTTACGCAGACTTCTAACCAAAGGAGATGCCAACAGGTAGAAAATGATTATTCTTTATATCTTCTACTTTATAGCTAAAATGGATTTATAATACTTATACCGATTTTCTTATACGGGAGGCTTATCATGTAGTAGAAGAATTTTTATGTCATAACGCATAAACGGTGAAAGATATAAAGTAAGGACGAAATAAATTTGAAAAAAAAAAAATAATATAAGGTACTTTTCTAGATATTCGGCTTCAAATACAAGAAAATGAGTTGCAAAAGCTGAAACTGGAAGTTTGGCAGACCGTTTCTTCTGAACTACATACATATGTATTTTAAAAGAAGCATTGACACATTAAATCAAAGGGCAGGAAGTTCTCTATAAATTAGCACCTCGACCATATTTCTACTGTTAGTCCTTTAGTAGATATAGCTGTTTAAATACAAACCTACGTTTCACGCACTATTAGTCCTTTAGTCCTTGATCCCCGATTATCTCGGAAAAGTACAGTAATATGCCAAAGCCGCATTTCGAATATTCGCAGTCAGTACTCTTTATGAGTATAGGGGACGATTTAACGAGGCTTCATAGATTACAAAATAAAGCAATATGGATTATTCTACGTTGTGGGAGAAGGATATTACTAAAATTAATGCTTGACACGCTATCTGTGGTGTAAAACAACGAATTGTGTTTAACGTATTAATTAATATAAATTAAAGCATGACTTGTTTTCCAGATATTTGTGTAGAAATGTAAATGTGGTTACTGATATGCAGCCGTATCAACTACGGAATAATGTAGACTTCAGACTTTTCATACAACTTCCGAACTCAGAATATGATTATGTACAGAGCCATTAGACAGAAATCGGGGGTAGATTTGATTTTGCTACTATTACAACTCCTTGAAGCTCGGAGGGCTACTTTTTTTTATTATAAAAAACATTTGTATGTTTTGATTTCTTTTTAAATATATTTTTTGAGATAAAATTTATTTTTATGCAGTGATTCCTTTCTTTAATATGTTCGCTCCCTCAAATGTTTCAACCTAGATATGCTGTTGAGCAGACCGAGGAATATGCGTAGCGTATTTCCAGATGTACAGTAAGAGTATCGACATATAACTGATTAGAATAAACAATTTTATTTCTAATTAAACTCTCTAAGTTAAGTAACACAACATAAAATATGTATTTACGAGGAAGAAATTTATCTGACCTTTTAGAAAATACATAAAATAACATGACCTAAATAGAAAAATTACAAAATTTTGCTCAAGTTAAATTTGTAAAACGGCAACCCCAAACTGAAATTTCCCTGACCTTGATAGCGCAGTTTTTGCGGTACGGACTATAGCACTGCACACACCGTAAGTCCATTAATTAATAATATTTAACAGAAAGCGCTCGTGATTCATGTCACACGAGCTAACCAAACTTTGTCCTTCGACGATATCTTTAGCATATAGATCCGAAGTGCGACTTACGTTCTCGGTTCACGAATCGAGGAAAAAAAATATAAAAAAAGAATGTATTTCTATTAAATTAAAACACAGGTTCAATATTTTAACACAATTACTTTTATTTGATCAAGACTTCGTTCTTTCACCGGTTAAACTACAACTGATGGGTTCTTTTGCCTTTTCAATTATGCCTCGTATGCTGACGAGGCATTTTCAATTTCCTTTTATTGAAAAACGAAACTGTCTGCACGTTTTTACTTAAATTTGGAGTGTGTTTCGTAATTAACATTAAATTGATTAGGGTGCAATTTTGATATGTGCAGTTTGATGACTTTATTACTTTAGAAAATGAATGAATATTAATATTTATAAGTAAAAGTATATACATATATATATAGGTAAGTATGTCTGTAATTATTAAAGTAGCAGTTAGCAGTAAGCTATTATTCGTGGGTTGTGAATTTCAAGGTATATATTGGCCTTCTTGGAAACCAATAATGAACACCTTTTTGTGCGCGATGTTTCTTTTTAAATTTTAAGACCAAATGAATGACATCTATTAAAAAGATCAATCAAGAAAACTGCGTAAATAGTGTATATGACTTTTAAAAATCTAAATTGATATTATTCATATTATTTGAAATGTCAACGCTACTACTACTAAGAAATGTAAAAGTTGATTTATCACGAACGCTCCATAAGCGTGACGTAAGATCTACGAGTAAAACTGTAGAAAAATTTTTTGTGTATAATTACATATGCAACGTAAGTGGTAATTAAAAAGATAGTGGAAAAACTTCCATGTGTCACAATAAGTTATGTTGAAGTTTTGGTACCAACTCAACTGCCGTTTTGTTCTTTACCCATTGAAAAGATTCTTTTGTGGTGAAAAAGTATTCTGGTTGATACTCATAAGTGAATTTTTAATTGGTTTTACCAACGTAAGTAGTCGAGAAAATTGTTTTTTCAAAAATATCATATTTTTATAGATTCATTTGTTATCTATTAGCCTCGAACCGAACCGGTTTTTACCTACCTGAGATTATCCTTCAATTTCTCCGCTTTAATATTTATTGCATGTCACTCTACTCACAGAATAAAGCAAAAACGTAGACATTTTATGAAATGTTAATGTATGGTGAATGAAGCTTTTTAGGTCATGGAATAGTTAGTATAATATATTTGATTTTTTTATTAGTTTAAACTTTAAATGCATTTTTCTCAAATCATTGTTTTGAAAATCGGAGAGATGAAATTTTCTTATTTTCTTGCAATCTATTACGCTCGAATTTTGTACATCGGTTGAAAAATATTTTATTTGGTACTTGTCGTAAGCGTTTTTTTTTCACATCTTGAAATTAAAAATATTTATTTTAAAAATAATGTCAAAAATTTTGGCCTAATATTGGGGCTTCAACTTTGAATAGCTACCATTTTCCTAGAAATTATTATTTTGAAGAACGGCTACGACAAGTACTAAATAATATAGTTTTCAACCTATGTACAAAATTTGAGCGAAATCGATTGAAATTAAATAAAAAAATTTCGTGGCACCGGAAAAACCTTCTTCGATGAGTATGGTCAACAGAAGTAAGGACCCAACCCAATGGATTAACTTTTTTGATAAAATTTTGATTTTTTTAAAAGATCATTGATATTATGTTATAAAATAACAAGAAATATTTCTGCCAAACTTTTTATTTAAAACAAAAAAAAAGTCTCAAAAGTTGGGGAAAAAATTACTTATAGGTGGATGTAACCCCTTAAGTTAACAAAAATGATCAGTTTTTTCTCTCTCCTATAAAATTATACTTTTGTCACATAAAAGGTTTCATAACAACAGCGGCGATACTATTACGTTATATTTTTATACATTTTTGAAATGTGTACCTATTTCAAAAAGGGTCAAATTATTCTTATTTTAGCAACCTATAAATATGGTCATTATTAAAATAATAGATTGAGAATCTGAATTGAATCATTAAACACTGTTAAAAGTTCAAACATTTGTCTGCAGTTAGAAAATATAAGAAAGGAATAAATTTCTGTAAAAGATAGACTCACAGCTTTCAAAACTTTTTTATAGACAGGAAAAAATAATAATATTACAAGACATTTTAATAGTAGGTGCCCTTTAAAGAAGAAACTACTTATCAATTCAATGGCGGAAAGTAGTGCACCACCCGTTCGCACGAGGTCTTAGCATGCTGCATATATTACACATATTACAAAATAATCAAAAAATTGACTTTTATTTGAAAACAAGTAAAAAAGCTACAATTGGTCTAAGGCCAATTCTTATGATACCTTAAGATGAATGTTCGCATGTAATTTCATATGATCACCCATCCCTATAAATTCGCCGAAGATCAAAAATGAGTATACCCAATTTTATAGGATTTTATATTCTGAAGGACTTTTCTGTACAATAAAAACGTCTAGGACAGATCGTTTTCACAGTATACGTAAAAAACCTTAATTTTTATTAGGTAACACTAAGAAGGGGTTGCGCGATTTATTCCATTTTTGAAGCTTTATTTACTATTACTATGAAAACACTTTGTACAAAATTCAGCTCACTACAATGATGCATTCTGAGGCAGTGTATAAAGATATAGTGAATAACGAATATTTTGTATGGCAACCCTACGAAGAAGTTGCCCGATTTGTTCCAGTTTCGAACTTAAATTGGCATTTTATTTTTAAACCTATGTTCAAAAATTTTAGCTCTCGACGTGGAACCGTTGTCAGGCACTGTCCAAATATATAGCAAAAAACGAGATTTTTGTATGGCAACACTACGAAGGTGTTACCCGATTTGTCCCATTTGCGAACTTAAAATTACTATTTTTTTTTTTTAAAAACCCGTGTGGAAAATTTCTGCTCTCTAAATGAATTCATTTTCGAGTTATCGTGAGGACGGACATACAAAGATCAAAATAACTTTTAGTATTACAAGACAAACAGTTAAGAAATCAATTAAAAAAACAAGAATGCACATTCAGAATAATTGCAATAATCAATTGACCGAAATCGATTCTCAAGGAGTTAACCACAATAAATGTGACACAATAATGTTAATGTATTATAAGCAAAACATTCACCCAAATGCACGTCACACTTGAACCGTAAGAAGAGACTGCATTTGTTTACACAGTGTGCGTAGAGCCGACTAGGTCGAACGTTCCCCCATGTTAACGCTCAGTTTTAGTGCAATTTTTGTTTTTATTTTGGTGTACCAAAAAATACTCTAATAAACCTAACATATCTAATTTAATCTAATAAATAATCCGGAGTGTTTCATACAATTTAATTTAATTGATACCCAAGTGAAGGGCTTTTCTATCTCTATCATCATCACAGCACAGGTACATCATCTACTTCTGTTTCATTTATCGCAGTCCACATATGTCTGATGACGACATGGTATCCGTATTCGACAATATCTCCAACAATATTGATTATTTGCTTTCTGTCTCCCCCTCTTCCGAGATCGTTCTGGCAGGCAATTTTAATGTCCATAACATTCCGTGGCTCAGACATTCTTCTACCACAAGCCCTGCGGGGCGATTTGTTGAACTTTTCTCTGAATTGCTTAATTTGGAACAACTATTGGACGCACCCACGCGAATTCCTAATGCAGCTTGAGATAGAGCTAATTTATTAGATCTGTTTCTGAGATCTGACCTCCACAAATATTCCATTTCAGTCGGTTCCGCTCTTGGTAATTCAGACCACTGCTTAATTACAGCTCAACTTACATTCTCAAACCTGTGCCGCCCTACTTCACCATCTACAAGCAGGCTTTTATGACATTATAAAAATGCTGATTGGGAAAGTCTCAATCAGTATCTTAGAGAAATTGATTGGCCGGTCTGTTTTGTATCGAGGGATGTTGATAAATGCACATTAGATCTTAATAACATTCTAAATCGTGGCATGCGTGAATACATTCCGTATTCCTACAGCAGATGTCAACAACAGTAAAATCGCTATTGGTTTAACAATAAGTGCAACCAAGCAATAAAAGCGAAAGAGTCTGCTTTTCGCGCATATCGCATCCATGTCCCGAACAAGTCTACAAGACTGCATGTGGATGTGTACAAGAGCCAATACACATACGTAAGAGAGATCGTATTCAAGGTCCTTAAGGGGATCGACGTCTCCAAAGCTGCAAGACCTGATGCTCTCTGCCACTGTTAATTAAACCAGTGCGTCATCCTTGGCTAAGCCTCTGCGCAAACTATTCTACTTGTCTTATTCGACAGGAAAGTTTCCAACTGCTTGGAAACTGGCTCAAGTTCAGCCTATTCCCAAGAAAGGAGAGGGTAGTGATCCCTCAAACTGTCGACCAGTTGCAATCACTTCGATTCTTTCAAAGGTTTTTGAATCTGTCATTAACTCAAAGTTAATGAAGTATCTAGAAACTAATCATCTCATCAACGATCGCCAATATGGCTTCCGAGCTGGACGCTCATCTGGAGACTTGCTGAATTTTCTTACGGAACGTTGAAACCGTAGTCTTCACAATTTTGGTGAGTTCAAAATCGTTTCCCTAGATATTTCAAAGGCCATTGATAGAGTCTGGCATCCACCCCTTTTAGCTAAACTTAAAGTAATTGATCTCTCCCCTCCTCTTCTATTATGGATTCAGAGTTTCTTAACCGGTCGCCTAATACGACCTGTACTAAATGGCGTTTCATCTGAATCTCACCCTATAAATGCAGGTGTGCCCCAGGGCTCTGTTATCTCTCCATCTCTCTTCTTAATTTTTGTCAATGATCTGCTTTCCCTTACCTTCAATCGCATGCATAGCGTCGCTGATGACAGTACCCTTTATTTCTTTTACTCCTTTATTTTTTCCCGGACGGGAATCGAACCTATACTTGTTAGAATCAGTCAATGATGGATAAAGAAGAACTTTAAGAACTTTTATTTTTAACGATTCTAAATCAAATTAATAAATACAAGAAGAAATTAATTTGATTTAGAATCGTTAAAAATAAAAGTTCTTAAAGTTCTTCTTTATCCATCATTGACTGATTCTAACAAGTGTAGGTTCGATTCCCGTCCGGGAAAAAATAACTAAAAATTGAATTTAAAATTTATTTGTGCGCTTTCATCGTTACTGGTTAATGCCAGCTTAAAACAAATCGTGGCTTAGTAGGCTAATAACAGATTGATAGATGCAAGAGGGAAAATCATCTGTCTCGTTAGCTCAGGAGCAGTCGCCTGGCAAGCCGAAGGTCCCGGTTTCAAACCCCGGACGAGGCGGTTGTTTTTTCTTCTTGTATTTATTAATTTGATTTAGAATCGTTAAAAATAAAAGTTCTTAAAGTTCTTCTTTATCCATCATTGACTGATTCTAACAAGTGTAGGTTCGATTCCCGTCCGGGAAAAAATAAATAAAAATTGAATTTACAATTTATTTGTGCGCTTTCATCGTTACTGGTTAATGCCAGCTTAAAACAAATCGTGGCTTAGTAGGCTAATAACAGATTGATAGATGCAAGAGGGAAAATCATCTGTCTCGTTAGCTCAGTGGTAAGAGCAGTCGCCCGGTAAGCGAAAGGTCCCGGTTTCAAACCCCGGACGAGGCGGTTGTTTTTTCTTCTTGCATTTGTAAATTTGATTTAGAATCATTAAAAATAAAAGTTCTTAAAGTTCTTCTTTATCCATTCTTTTACTCCTTTGACACGCTTGTGGACTTCAGGAGGAATCCCGCATGCATTAAACGACAGTGCCGGATTAGGTCATTGAATAACGATCCGAACAATATCCCCACTTTGGGCAAAGCGAATGGCGTCGAATTCAATTCATCTAAGAATCAAAGCTGTCTCATCTAATTAAAACAAGATCATAATTTTTCCACTGACATTTCCTTTGATAGGGCACTGGTTTGCGATGCACCGTCTTTATGCATACTTGGCATTAATATTTCCAGTAAGTTAAGCTGGACAGATCACATCTTCTCTGTTTCCAATGAAGCAGCGAAATGTCTTGAACTTCGAAAGGGTGTAAGTATTATTTCACCCCGTCAAATCTAACGCTCCTCTACGAGTCCTATATCAGACCTAGAATGTAATACAATCCCCATATCTGGGCCGCGGCTGGTCGCACAGACTTAGCTTCATTGGATATTCTCCAAAAGAGAGCCTTCAAGCTCATTGGTGATTTGGAAATAACTTGTCATAGCGACTCACTCGAGAACCGCCGCAATGTTGGATGGCTTTCGCTCTAGGCTTTCGCTTTAGGGCACATAAGTGTAAATAAGTAATTTAGCTTAACCCCAAATCATGGACATATGTAAATACTTATCGTAATATTTAAATCGTAATTAAGATTAGACTAGCATATTTACTTCTGAATAAATTAGCTAGGGATATTTCATTAAACATTCTTAAGGTTAAGAGACCTCTGGCTTATCACTAGGTATCTGCTAGTTATAGCTGCGCCTACAACTGTTTGTTTGCTAGTCAGAACTGTGCCTACTACTGGGCATCTGCTAGTTATAGCTGCGCTCACCATATTAGTGGAGATCTGCTCTTGAAGCTTCTTCTGGTAGATCTGCCTAATGGCTGCCTCCACTCTTCATACAAATAATACTGGCCGGCGTATAGCTTGTGCATGCAGATGAATGTAAGCTGTATACCACACATTGTGTCATTGTAATAATAACGAAGTAAATCACGCATCTTATTTATTTACTACATGGCTAGGCACGGTCGCCTTTTAGTTACAATATTACCAATACTAAAACAGGTTTTAAGATTCAAAGAAACTAGTATGTACGGCTTAATTGAGACATATTATAAAAGTTCGAGCATATAATTTAAATTTAGGAATTTCTTAGTAAAACTAAGTGAATTTTATGAAATAAATGAAATGTGGACTATTTGATTAGAAAACAGTTACATAAACTTAAATTATTTTAAGTCCTGAAACATTTTCTGCGAATTTTAATGAGCATCTTAAAAGCATAAGCACGGAATGAAAACCTTCCATAAAAGATTAGGGATGTGGAAAATTTGAAAGCGTATCGATGAATCGACTAATTCGATTATTTATAGAAAAAAAATCGGCTGCTAAAAATAATCGCCAAAAAATATCGATGAGTCGAGTAAATTTAGTCGTTTCTCCTATGCAAAATGAGTCTGTTCAGAGCAGCAGGCCACAGTATCTTCGAGAGTATTTTGAAGTAACTCTGTGAGTTTACCGATAGCATAGAAAGCAACTTGGTTGCTCTAAACAAGAAAGAGCCAAAAAAGTGATTTAAAAAAAATATTCATATACAGGATGTTTCCGCCTTGTAGATCAATAAAGCAGGAGGCGATAGTACTCACCTAACCAACAAAAACTTGTATGGCACGGCGGGGGGGAGTTACAGAGTGATTAAAAAAAAATAGATTAAAATTTGTTCATTTTTTTAATTTATTTTATTTGATGAAAGTTTTGTCAGGTAGATAGGTACCTATTTAGTTTTTTTAAGTACAAACTCAATTCAATGGGCATCAGGCAGCCTCTGACGTGTAGTTTTTGTACAAGAACCAATTAAGAAGGATTCAAAGATTTTCTAATAATGTAAATTTAATATTTTGAATTGAAAGGAAAAAATACACAAATTAATCATCCAAATAAAAACAGCTTAACCCCAGTTCACGAGCGCGATACAATACGTGCGATATTTTGGCGACGTCCTTGTTCTTTCTATAGATCTATTTCTATTTGCGACTGGTTTTTATCGCGCTATACGTTCACAAAGTTGACAGCGGCTACAATTGAATTTGTTTCATTTTGTGGTGGAAAGGAGATATTGGTGTGAAATTTACATATGTTATGTTCTTATATTTATATATTTACATATTATAGTAAATTCCAACATCACTGCGGAGCTTTAGCATTCGAATACAAATGTAAACAAACATACATGTTCAGATTAAGGTCAAAATCGCTCCAAACTAAGAACATTGCTGCGATAAATTTTTGTATCGTACGAAATGTAGAAAGAGTAAGCATGTTCAGCGACAATTACATTGCTGCAGGCAATCAAAGCTCTGTCGCATGCGATAAATCGCGCTCGTGAATAAGCCATTACATACACAATTTTTACAGTAGAACACTATTGGCATATTGACCTGAAAAACTTCCCGCCTTACCTTTCTACAAATCATATAATTATTTATTAAGGATGGAAGCCTACTGAGCAAATCGAACTGAGCTTATTTGACCTTCTCGCTATCCAATGACCTATGTTGACCAATTAATTGTAACAACTATGCAGCTCTTACGTAGGTCCTTAGTAATTCTAAAAAGCATTTTTTTTTTATTATTTGGATCTAATAACATATCTTCGAAGGATGCACAAGTTATGTGTCGATATCAGTTGCGCAAAAGAACCGAGCTGCCACAAAGCGGACCTCTTAGGAGAAGCTTCATGAGTAGGTCTCCTTAGTGGATAGGCGCAGCTATAACTAGTATAGGCCCAGTGGTAGGTAGGGGCAGCTATAATATGCAGGCACGACAATACTATGCATGTTTAATAAAGTATATTTAGCTTATTTATACAAAAAGAGATTATGCTATTATAATATTAATTGTCTTATGTACTTATGCCCAACATAAATTACTTACTTGCACTTATGTGCTTAACTGTGCTTGATATGATGCAACTGGCTTGACCCGCTTTAATCATGTCGAGTAACATGTAAACAAATGCAGTCCCTTCTTAATAGTTGACACAATAACGTGTGAGCTGTATTTGGGTAAACCCTTGTTTTGCTTAGCATACATTACTCTATTGGATCACCGTTGTTGTGATTGATTTATGGGAATTTATGGGAATGAGAAAAATAGTGCGTGTGCGTAATTTTTTTTTTCATATTCACAAAAATCGAAGATAAATTAATCAACTAAAAAAAAACACTGTAAGGAAATTGTCGAATAAAAACATCGGCTAATCGGTTATAAAAACATCGACGTTTATAGTCACTCGACTTCTTTTCCCCATCATTTACTGCGCCCTAAATCTACTCCATTAAGTGAGTTATAAAGCAAAGGGGATCACCGTTATGGTCCAAGGAATAGCCAATGTTACAAATCGATGGCTGTAAGTCTTTACGTATACGATTAACCTGCTAGATGACACTGCGGTATTCAAGGGAAATTAATTCCGGAGTCATAAAGGATTTAATTGTTATCGCTATTGAGCTTAAATTGGAAATATTAGTTCAACAGTTCGTTATTAAGTCTGAAAGAAAACAATCAGATTTAAAATGAAGGTGGTTCTTAAAATGCTGTTGAGAAATAATAAGTGAAATCATCAGTGCAGAAAACAAAAATAGTTCCCAGTAAATTTTCTTTCTTTCTTTTGTCCTTTACTCAATCTGTATACAACACTGGCTGCCAATATGTGCTTAAAGATTCAAACACAAGTTTAAAAAAAAACTTAAACAAATTATGAAATCCTTCGATACGAAAGCTGAAGATGTCAAATGAAAAATGCAACTAAGTCGATAGGTTATGTCTGCGGAGAAGGTTAGAAAACCCGAAAGATATAAAGATTACAAAAGTATGACCTTCCCGAACTGTAAATTGGGAGCCGCTTCATATCATGGACATATCATTCGTTCTAATTTCAATAATTCTCACCAAAAGCCAAGCATATATTCTAAATTAGCCGATAATTGATTGCTTTCATTCAAGCACTTCACGAGTGATTTCATTTAGTTGCTGCAGATTTTTAGAGTGTTCGAAGATTATTCCTAATTTCTCCTTTGCTGCAGGTGGTGGAAACATGAATTATATGGCATATCAGAGGTAATTTAGTGCTTTAGTGCCTCACGTCGAGAAATATTTTTTTGAAAAAGTTTTAAGTAAGTGCCACCCTGGGAGAGGTGTGATGCAGCGTGCTGCGGCTGCCGCTGCCCGATTACTCATTGAAAAATAAATCTATAAACCACATCCAATACGGCGCGGCAAAAAAGTTTCCGCGCGGCGATTTTAGAGTTTATTAAAAAATAAAGTTTTGCCCCTGCCGCTGGCTGCAAAATTTCCTATTCATTCGCAAAAAGTTCGTGCACCTTTTGGCATTAAGTATTCGTACAATCGATCCTCATCATTTTTCTCTGATTTTCTTCAACCAGAGTTAGTACTAATAGAACTTCTTCGTCGGAACTATAGAATACATTTGTAAAAAAAAATCCCTCGCTGCCAGTGCGAACACTCTATTTTGCCGCGAAACATCATGCCGCGCAGCGCCGATCCAAGCTACTCCCATTGTGGCGATAGCTTTATGGATATAGGTCTTCAAAGTTTCCAAAAGTAACAAAAACAAAGCATTTTTAACTGATTTTGCTCAACATCTTTAGCTATTTCTTTGAGAATTATTGCAGTTTTAAGAAGCCAAAGGATGACGCATCTGTGTTTAACGTGGGCCTTTTTAAATTTTTGTATTTCTTTTCTTGTTTCTTATGTTTGAAAGTATTTATTTTGCTCAATATTTTAAATAGCTAAGGAGTTAAGAATTTTTATTTTATAAATTTTTAAACAATATTTTTATATTTTTTCAACAGAGGTCTCTAATGAAACTGGTTCCTATATATGATTTGTAACTTTACTCAGCAGCGTCATGGGCTATATATAAATATAATCAATGACAGCATTGAATGTATGCATTTTATATTAAGAAATGGTATTTCATTTCTAAGAAATTTGTGGTAATTTAATTTGATTTGCTAAACATTTATATGTTTTTAATTTTTAATTTACCCCTGATTCTACAAAAGAGACTTTTAAGAGATCTCTTAACTTCTTACATTTAGCAAGAGGATATTTTAGAATTAATATTCTACATACATTTTTGTGTAGAAATATTAACTTTATACTATTAAAAACGTTTATTTTTCAAGATGGAAGAAGAAGAAGTAATGTTTTTGGCGAGGCGATGATGGCGATATGACCAACCCATACGTAGCTAGCACAACACAAGCAAAGTTTTCTAGACTTGTGCAGAAATGTCATCACAATAATTTTTCTACGCTGTAGTTCCTTATATGTTTATCAAGGTTGTAATTGTGTGCGTCTTTAATCAAGTTACAATTATCGATATAAATAATAATTATATGATAAGTTCACAGCACGTAATGGTAATTGACTATGTCATTTTCATCATTTCAAAGGCAAAAAATTCTATCATTCTGTAATTCTATACAGCCTCAGAAATAACAAACGGGTCCAAGTCGTCCCTCATATTTCACAGAACTATCCTCTGTGCATGTTTCAAATTGTATAATTATTTTATATTTCACAAACTTGTACATATTTATTTAATATATACGAATTATATAAATATGTACTTACTTTACAACATTATTATCCAAAATTTCGGTATTTTAAACAAAATAATTTCTGCAACTATCACGATAAGAGATTTAAGCGTACCTCGGTGAGGAGCTATTATGTTAGGAGATATTTGACAGATATTTTCGTTTGGTAGAATACCAAATCTCTTAAAAAAAAATCTCGACGAAAGTTAAGAGATCAGCTTACGTCGGATATCTCTTAACTTTTTACGTTGAATTCCAATGGCTGCCAATTGGCTTTGACAGCCCACTTAAGAAGATGAGAACACTTATCTCTTATGTAGAATCAGAGAGTTAGTGAAGATAATGTATTTTTGAATCTCTTAAATTAATAAACGGTTGTGATCGTAGTAGGTGTAGCACTCTAAGTTTTGAGAAAGGTGTATCATCTATTTTAGGTTTTTAGAAAAAATACTGCAGGCTTTGAAATCAGCTGTTATCAGTTGCAGTACATACAATCAATTCAACATTTTTAGTGTTGACTGATTTAAAAAAGTTAAACATATGAAAAGGGCTGTGTACTATATTCAATTTTTTTTTTTTAGAAACGTGTTCATTACAGAATGTAGATAGTTCACTTTCTTAATAAGCGAATGTCCGTTCTGAGTACTATTACACCAATTATTTCACGTTATGATATGGTAAATTTAGAAAATCCTTTACCGCAATCGAAATAATTTAATTTTTATTTTGAGAGACGCGAATTTGTGTATAATAAGAATTTGTTACAGTGTTCGTTTTTGGGCGTATAATATGCTAAATTGTACCCATTGTCAGGGGCGGATTTCCCTATAGGCCGAGTAGGCCCGGGCCTAGGGCGGCAGATTTAGGGGGCGGCGATTTTTTCTTGTAGTTGTGGGTATTTCATTACATTTTTATACTTTTTCGTTTTTTTAAATAAAAGAATTCGTTGGAAAGTGTTATTTTTAATTCTACTCCATTTTTTTCAAATCTACTCCGATTTATGAGGCAGCCTACTCCGCTAATTCTAGCCTGGGGTCCCTTCACTGGATATAGATCATTCAATTTTTCGTGTTTTACAGGGAGTAGGGGGGCAGCAATCTTCCATAGGGCTAGGGCGGCCAAGTGATCAAATCCGCCCCTGCCCATTGTTGAATATTTGTCGATATATATATATGTCGTGAAACTCTCAATATGCCGTAGAGCATCTTCAACCTTTTCTGGTGGTGTGTACTATTTGGCATTCATATTTACCTTTTTTCCTGTACTGTGGCATTCCCAAATTATTACTTATCATATATTCAAGCTGTAGTAAATTCTGCTTTTACCAATTTCCTTATGGGAAATTGGGTTTTATTATCAGCTTCCAGAAAAAAAATGAAATGATTGTGTCTTTCTCCAATATACTAATGGGTACACGTTATTACAAATTTTATCGTTATTAAAGAATTCCAAAAGTCATTTTTGGATGTATTTAAAAAAAATACAAAATTTCAAACAGAGGTGAAAACATGCTTACGTGATGGCCACATTTCTTACTCCGATTTTTTGATACCCTTCTATCTGATATTCGTTTTGCTGAATCACGTAACTACCTATCTTATTAATATCCTTGACCGAATTTTCATTTTTCTTTAATGTTTTCTTGCTACCCTTTGTGAATTAGTCTTGGAAAACTTAAAACCATTAATCAAAGTGATACAGCAATATTATATTGAATTAAAACAAATGTGCGTAAGCAAATAGAGCAATCACATGAACATATTTTTTACTGCAAAGCCCTCGAGAATACTTCCCAAGACATGAAACAGAAATCTTTATGTGAGGAGTCCGTTCTCTAAAATAACACATTGATTTTATATAAGCTATAGGCCTAAACTACTATCTATACAGGAAACTAGTCTTCTAGTAATTTTAAAGGTGGTTCATTATTTTCTCAAGGACTACACTTGCTATATACCTTACTTAACAAAATAATAAAATAACTTTGTCTACAAAGTAACCTCACCATTTTTATGCTCATTAACTCTCAGCTGAGTAATAATTGCAGGAGGAGCTATTCAAATCAAACTTTTGTTAGTTTTACATAAGAACATTGCAAATATTTTAGAATGGTAAGACTCAGTTGGGGCTCTCTTGTGGTAGTGAGGCAGTATGTTTCATGGCTTTTAAACTATTTCTCGAGGGTTTTGCTAGTATTCATTTAAAACCCTTCATAAAAATGTAATTTGTAATCATAAAATTCCCTGTAAATATGGCCGGTTTCTTGGCTTGAATTTACTTGGTAAATCTAATGGGACTTCATGGCTTTTTAATTTAGCTATAAATTGCGTCCGTAAAACTACAAATTTTCTTAAGAAATTTAAAAGTTTAACAAAAGTATAAATTGTCTGGAGTGATTCAAACTCACTCAGCAATCAAGAATCTCCCAACTTCAAAACCTAACTAAGTTATTTTCGCCTGGAATTTTTACTTTATTAGGTGTGGGAAAGTTTCAACGCTGAAAATATTCTCATATGTACATTAAGAACGGTCTCTATAGACTAACGCATGTATGTATATGTAACAAGTTGGAAACTTACCCAGCAAACATAATGAATTGAAAATAATTCGAAAATAACTTGCCATGGGCAAGCATAACCCTCGAAATCGATATTGCCAAATGCTCGTTTATAATTTAGGCGGCGGGCTAAATGGACATAAAAAAGCAAGCTAAAAAATGTAATTTATAAGTAATTCGCCTTTTCCTTACGAAAAGCAAGTAAGCACGGTGTCCTAAAAATTCGAATACAAAAGTGATTTAATATTTAAATATGAAACAAAAATGTTTAGTTCCTGTAGTTACACAAAAGAAAAGTACCTTAATAGTCCATACAAAAAACAAAACAAAAAATCCAATTTGTATCCATCATATTTAGATAGGGGAGTGCAATGGAATCCATACGTGAACTAATTGTTAAAAAATTTATTAAAGAAATGAAACCTTGTGAAATTTTTCGGGACCTACGAAAGGAAGAGGTAAAGGGGACTTTATATATAAAACAATTAAACGGTATAAGGAAAAATCCACTGTTAAGGATTGTAAGAGAAGTGGACGTACACGCACTGCGCGTACTAGGCAACGCATTAAGATCGTAAGAGAGCAAATCGTTACAAAAAAAAAAAAAAAAAAGAAAAAAATTCATGGAGTTTCAGCCTCATCCAAGGAAAAAAGAGCTGCAAGAGTTGAAATCATACTTGCTTGGCACGGTGGTGATAAGTTCGTGTTTTCCGATGGAAACTATTCATTCTGAAGCAATCACATAATCCACAAAATGATCGTGTGTGAGCACTGAGAATGGAGGACATTTCCGAAAATGAACTTTATGTGCCCAGATATCAAAATTCATCCTCAGTCATGGTTTGGGGCGGTTTTTGTAGAAGAGGCAAACTTCCCCTTGTTTTTATTGAAAAAGTGTGAAGATCAACGCTGAATATTACCAGAAGCAAGTTCTCGAAGCAGCTGTCCTTCCAAGCTGCAAGAAGTTACTTGGAGATGATTATTATTGCTTTCAATAGGACGGAGCGCCTTCGCACGACGCGAATGTAGTTCAGACCGACTTTTTACTGAAGGATGAATGGCCTTCAAGTATCCCAGATTTAAATTCTTTGGATTGCTTTGCTTGGAGCTATATGGTAGCGAAACTCAAGGACCGAAAAATCAATCGTTTAGAGGAGTTCAAGCAAGTTATCTCCAAAATTTGGGTGGAAATGCCCACGAAAAACGTTCGTGCCGCTTGTAACTCTTTCGAAAAGAGATTAATATTGGTAAAAAAAGCAAAAGGACGTATTATAAAAAAACATTTATTGTAGGTTTTTAACTATTTATGTACATTAAATTTCAATAAAAATCTTTGCAAAATATACTTGTTCTTATATCTCAATATCTTTTTGTATTCAAATATATTGGACACCGTGTCTGTATTTTATATACTTGCCAACTGCGAGGGTTGAGTAAATTACCTTTAATCTACCAATTTCAACTTGTTTTTAATGTGTCTGGATTGATATTTTGTAATTAATAACCGTAAGGTCAATCTTTTTTATATGTATTTCCACAATATGTTATTATAATTTTTCTTCTTTTAATTACGTTTGTGTTTTTGGACTGCGCTTTCATAGCTGTAAAATATACAAACAGAAATAAAAACTTGCATAAAGCTTATGTTTTTCACGTTTTTTTCCATTTCTTGAATTGATTTTCCACGAGGCTAAAAGCGAGAAATAGGCAATAGTTGAAAGAGAGGCAATCATATACACACTTTATACCCATAATGCTGTCGCTGCTTCACAACTATTGCTCATTCCTTACTTTTGACAAAACCTCGCCAAATTGTTTGCTGGGTAATGACATATCGTTCGTCCAATATTTGTGAACCTGAAACGAGAGTACCAAGAAATAAGCAAATATTTATTTACTTCCTCTTGATTTTCTCGCACTTCCAAAACTTGCTTTATTCCTTCATCAACTATGATGCGAAGATTCAACAAGATTTTTTCTATGCAGTATGATCCTGATTTGGAGATGACCCAATCGGGAGTTTTCCAATTATCAGATTTTACTATATTTAGTTTTCCGATTCTAATCCTAAAGTCGCCTAACAAATAATTTTTTGAAGTATCGGTTATACAGGCTGTTCGGAAATTAATGCACACTATTTAAGGATTCGATAGCTGAGATCGAAGTAAGCTAAAAATTATATGGAATGGAAGCGATAGAGCGCGTTGTTGTGGAGGTAGCGGAGTTTTGCGATTTTGAGTGGACTTTACCTTATCGTACTATAATTTTGCCATTATGCATAAGATTGAAACAGTTGAGGTACCACTAATTCATAGCAACATGTACTTCGCAGGAAACGTTTGTTTTCGTCTCATTTCTGAGATTGCAAGACTTCCAAGTCATCGTTCTAAATATCAGGTGTAATACATGAGCTATATTTAGTAAGCCCAGGAGAAGGGAGAATTTATAATTTTGAGAAAACAGATCTAAGTAAGAAATTTCTATTGATATAAAGCTGCCAGCCACCGGTATCATGGTGGTGCGGTAATACTAGTAGCGATTGTATTAGAGTAGTAGTAGTCACGAGGTACGGTAGAACGGGAGTGTTCGTGAAGAGCTTAAAGGAGTAGGATGTGAAGTAAATGTGGTAAATACTTTAGTGAAGTTGCTGATCCTAAATATGTAATACCGGGGACTGCCTTGCGGTTTCAAATTGAGATATTGATATTGCAGTATGTCATTTTGCAATTATAGAATTTCAGAAATCCACTTTCGGTTTACAATACTAAGAATTAGTTAGAGAGCTTACATTTGATTTATCATTTGACATAAGAAAGTTCCGCGTAAGTAAAAAATACAAGCAAATATTGTGAAATTACTTGTCTATATGGAAAATTAAAACGAAATAGACACTTCAACTTGACAAGCGTCAAATGTTAAACATCAGAAAAAGTTGCAGCCAATATTGCAGTATAAAATTCGGTTCTAAAAAGTTCATCTATTAAATGAGTATGGTTTATAACTAAGGTTTATAACTAAGGTCACCGAGTGTAAACAGAGTTGTTTCTGAGTTTATACCTACACTTAAGTTTTGGTGCAAACTAAAGTATTGAAATCGGAAGTCTGTCTCCAGTATAAGATCACAAAAAAAAAAAAAAAACGTTGAAATCATTTATTTTAACCTAATTTTAAAAGAACGTAGTTATACCATTAATTATAGAAACTACTAGATATATAAATTCCAAAGTGTCATTAACTTAAGAGATGGCGGTACTGGTATCGAATCGAGATTAAAGCTGGGGCAACTTTCATACATTTGATTCGAAACTATATTATTGACATCGAATTGTTAAAACTGATTTGAAGAAGGGAGGGAGACTTGAATTTGTATTGCAGGATATTGAATTATAATCCTCTGACGAAAAAAAGGTTTCCGCAGATACAATCTAAAAATTATATTGGAAAACGCATCCCGGGGGTTGTTAGAATTGAAGACCTTTGCCCATAAAACTTATGGCTTCACTTATGTATAACTTAATTAATAATAATAACTGTTAATTCATTACGATCGTTCACTCGTTTTCGCGGGTTAGGAGAACTTTGCGAACAGTCAAGTCAGTTCACGCGTTTAGGCATGCTTAAAATGTTGTATATTTAGTTTGAAAAAATGACGTACGAACATGATACAAATTAAAATTTCTTTGAAAAAATCAAAAAAAAGTTTCAAAACTATGAATTTGAAATTTTCCGTTTTCCTGGGGAATGAATGCAACTTGTGATAAACGAGTTTCAAAATATTCAGTGACACTCAAAACTACTTTAACGTAATGGGTAAGTTGTATGGTCAAAATGGTATTTAAGTTCAGAAAAGAAATCTCACACTGGTTGTTGTTCTGGACAAAAAGAAAATTTCTAATTCGTTTATAGCTTTTAAACAGAGTATATTTTATTAGCGTGAAAAGGAATGCTGGAGTATAGAAATGATAATTAATTTTTGGTTGCAAAACGAGGGCTACCAGCATCACAATTTTTGGCACAAGCCTTATAGCTTATAAATTAAAATACAAAAAAAAAATGTTGACAGATCCCCAATTTCAATAGTAGGTAAATACTACTTTTTTGCAATTTTTATTTAGTTTTATTTTATCCCATACGGGACTCGAACTCACAATTTTTGGGGTTCCTTTGGGACCCTATTACTAAGCCTCCGCTCCGTCCGTCTGTCTGTTAGCGGGCTGTATCTCATGAACCGTAATAGGTATACAGTTGCAATTTTCACAGAGTGTGTAATAATAAAGCTGCTATAATAGCAAATAATGAATATAAAATAAAGTTAAAAATAGGGGGTCCACATACAATAAAATTTGCGTTTTTACTCGATCCAAAAAGAACATGGTGTTAAATCTTATACGATGGTACTGACATTTTTGTGAACGAATCCGATTCGCAGTTGGCTGGTTTTTAGAATGGGTCATATATTGAAAGAATTTTAGTAGAACTTTTTATTTTTACAATTCTAAATTAAATTAATAAATACAAGAGAACCTCAAACCTCTGACCTAACGAGGCACTTGGATTTATTAATTTTGTCTATCCTATTAAGCCACATTTGCTTTCGGCTAGTATTAAACAGTAATGATGAAAGTAATTGTAATTGTTTTTTATTACTAAAAAAGTGTTTTCACTGTGGCCATATGTTTTTATTGAAAAAATAATTTAGTTTCATTTGGCATTTGAATCAGAACAATTTGTTGCTCCGTTCTCCAGGTATGATTTTTTTTAAATGAAGTATCGAACTTTTTAAGGGGAACAACAAAATTTGTATGAGTTAATTTCGTATTCATTACAATCTTTGATAGCTTAATACCAATTGAAAATGATCTGGTCCAAAATTAGTCCAAAGAGCCGTGTTCGTGTGGAATGGCTGTGTAATATGGTCGCTTTAAAAATGTATATCTCCTAAATCAAGTCGATGTCTCTGAGTGGCCCTCGGATAACATCTACGTTACTAGGCGATTGCAGGTCGTCTGTAAATAAGTTGTATATCCACAACAAGCTGTCCCCATCCCCATTCTGTAAGTTCCGGGCGTTGCAACCTCAACTATCGCGTTTCTCTTCAAAACGGATGTTCATAGAAAGCATCAGCAGGGATGGGCGAGCCTGAGTACTTTCAGGTTTACAAATCTGTTTCTGATGGGCTTAATGGAAATATCTCCGACTTTTTCATGGGGCTCTGTAGGAAACAGTGTAGAACTGTGGCTGGCGCCATCATCGGCTGCAGCTCACTTCTCGCTCATCTAGAAAAGATGGGAGTTGTTGGAAGCCCTGAGTATTTATCTTGACTGGAGGGAGAGCACGAGACAACCCAACACTTTTTGTTTGCGTGTCCGGCCTTCAGCCGGAGCATATTGTATACTCTAGAGTCTGCCGTCCTATCTGTGGATGAGCTGGAAAACCTTCCTCGCCAAGAATGCTGCGCTTTATTAAGAGGACAGGAAGGTTTTGGTGAGTGGCTTTCTAGCAGGACAGTACAATGGGCCGCTATGGCCTTGGTGCTTTGGATGGGGTCTACGGTACCCCTGCCGAAAACGAAAAACAAAAAAACAAACGAAAAACAAAATCAAATCGAATTCTATCGCAATTGTTTGCACATAGCTAAGGCTTTTGGCTTTAAAATAAAAATCCAAAGAAAACAGTATTAGAGGTCATCAATAGTAAATAATGTTATGAAGTTTAATGCGGAACACAGAACTCACACACGACCACCCCAAATCAATTTAATTACTAAATAGAAGAGAAATAACACTCAAATCTAATACCGCAATTATTATAATCAGCCACAATGATGAATGAGGATTTCCGGAATGCAGAGCAAGCCATAAAATACGACTTGAATGTGAGAGCGATCATATTGGGCCGGTTACCCGCAGACATTGCACACTTCTTGCCGTATCGTTTTTCATATAAAGGTAGCTTGGATTTCGTTCCAAACTCATAATTTACACAAATGTTTACTACTTACATGTGTAACAAATGAGTTGAAGTCCCGTGACTTATAATATGTAATTTAGATCTTGCAATGATCTACTCCTTAGCATGGATCAAGGTATATAGAAAACAAGGTATTCTCATTAAAAATTTTTTACTAGAAATGTGACGTGTTTCGTCCTATAACGTATATACATTTCTATTGAAAAGACAGAGAGATGAGAGAGAATATTGTGTTCTCTGTACCGTACTTTCCTATACATTCGGACACAAATGGCGGAACGTGGTTCGTAATGGGAATATCTCGTATCTCTGTACCGTGAGCATGGATGATATCGCCGCTACCGACTTGCTTTGAAAAGTGGAAAAGGTCGGTTAGATCCTGTAGTTTGCCTAGAATTGTAAAAAGAAATAAGCACATCACTCACAGAAAGTAAGTTTGCTTACGTATTTGCTAAGCACGTTCATGCTGGCGGAATAAATAATATAATATACATTTAAAATTCGGTAAATACTGAAATGAGTCTAAGACGATTTACGTATTGCTGAATATTGGAGACTGGTATTATTCAGTCAGTCCTTATACTACCATATCATTGAACGTTCGGTTAATGCCATTTCATTCGGTTTTATTTGTTTTAGTGGCATTCTGCCCAATCAGTGAGGTAATTAACTTTCAGGATGGGGTTTCTCCTTATGTTCCGACAACTTGGGGTTAATGGATTGAGATTGGATTTCCTTGACCTTTAACATGTCGTGATGGCTCTCCTCCTCACATCCCATTCAAGTCTCCCCTGTTCAATGCTGAGAGACTCTCCCTCAACGTGGTTATGTAAATAATAATAAAAGTAGTATCCGCTCGCATAGCTCGCGTATTTAGATATTTAGTGCCCCGATCTAGCTCACGGTCATTGTTTTCTTCATTTACAGTGTGAAGCCAGGAAGGATCTGGTAGGCCTGTCCCCATGAACTATCGATCTCTTATATATAAATAAAAACAAAGAGAAAGAGTAGTATTCTCATCGAAAATGGCGCTTCTAGTAGTAGATGGTATTTCATTTAGTTCACTCTCCTTCATTTACAGTATGAAACCAGGAAAGATCTGGTTGGCCAATCCCCATCGGCTATCAATCTCTTATATATAAATCAAATAAACAAAAATAACTACTTCTAATGTTCAGGAAACAAAAATATTTAAAACCGAACTCAGCGCAATGGCCAGATCACCAAAAAGTGGTATAATTTTCTTGAAGAATGATAAATATCTTTCATAATGGAATCCCATCGTCCCTTTTTTCTTCATACTTATCACGGAAAACAATAGCCATCAGAAAGGTGTCATAATAGTCGGGAATATCAAATACATACCTACTTAACTAATATACTTGGTTAATACACATGTGATGTCATATTTAACTAAGGATTTAATGCAAATTGCAGTGATGTACCATTAGGCGAAAAAAGATGATTTGTAAAATGGCACTTAGGGATACATCAAATAAATCACCGATTTAGTTTTTCCTGTAAAGGTCGAAAGGGTGTATATGTACTTTTGTATTTTTGCAATACCCTCTGTTCTGCTTGATTTGGAGAAGGATAAATTAATGACAATTATCTTCCTGAAATGTTGTACGAACGCACATGTATGTATACACTAGATATTTAAAAGTAGGACTTGTGAAAGAATTTCTTTGCAAATTTTTTCCGTCTTTATTAACAAATTAACAGACAAAAAAATTTTATCACATCCTCAAATGTATTCTTTTGTCCTTCTTATGTCCATTCGTCTTGAAATTGAAAATCCGTAGCACAAATGGTGAAGGTTAAAATCTTTTTTGTTGAAATCTTTTATTTGTGTTCTTCGTCAGACCTGAAGCTATTCGCCTTTTTTTATCGGTCCAAAGAAGAAGCTTCCGTTTATTTGTCGCCCAAATAAAATGGGCGTCGCAAACGACCATTAGCATTAGTGTCGTAAGATATATTCTTTCCATCTAATTCGCTTTGATAAGTTGTTGCTTGGAAATAGCTTAGTTATAAGCAAACTTATTTTATCTCAACGTTTTGTATTTGGCCTAAACTATGTAATCAAGTTCGTTGAACTAAGAGAAAATGTTTCAAGTAAAGGTGTAAGGGTTTTTAAAATTTATAAAGAGAACAGAAACGTGGAAGTGCCAATTTCTTATTCATGGAAATTTCTTTCTTTTCATAACGATATGAAAATTTGAAAATCTCGGGTATATTCCTTTCATTGCTAGGACGAATGCTAGGTTCGGTATTGAAATAGGGCTGGAGCAAAATGATACTGCAGCGCAACCCACCGAAAACAGTATCCGGTTACTGGAAAATAATTAATAAGTTAGTCATTTTCAGGAAATACCCCAGATTAAATTTGACAAGTGGGTTTCTATTTTTGTATGTCCATTTATCTGCCCGTCATCACGATGATTCGATAGCGCGTTCAAATAGGGAATGTTCCACACAGTCTTTTTTAAACTTCATGATTTAATTTCGAAAAGAGGACAAACCAGGTAACTCAATAATAACGTTGCTAATCAAAATTTTGGGTTTTAACTGCATATTTGGACACTGACTAAGAACGCATCAACGTACACGGAATTTTCATAAAACTGGTAATTACTATTTCAGCAATGAACTAAATCGGTCACTCCTTCCTGGTGTTGCCATACAAAACTTTGGGCTTCCCCTTTAATATAATACTCTAAATGAAATCTAATGGAGTATACAAACTCATAGAAACAATTTCATCTAGGATATTTATTTCTTAAAGAAAGAAAGACCCCAAGAACGGAGGCCAAAGCGGCTTATTATTATAGGCTCAGACCAATTTTGACTTTTTCTCTTCTTCAATTATAATTAAGTTTTAATATACTATTGATGCGGTGTTATAATTCGTATGCCTACAAAAATTAGTTTGATTATACGGTAAAGCAATTGTGGAGCCATGAATTGTGCATCAACAACGACTTCTTCACTGATTGATTGACTAAGACTTCGTCTCTGTTTACTCTGAGCTGACCTAATATTATATAAATCTAATAATTTAGAATTGTTATTTTAACTATATGTGTATGTTCATACTTACATCTGCATGCATACGTAATGTTAATACATTTTTTTCTTATGCATTTTTAATTTAGATTTAGCTCGACCAATTGAGGAAGTGACAGGTATTTCATAAAATGATACTACTTACCTATTCTGTTATACTATTCTATAGCTATTTTAATAAGATTATTATTAACAATGCGGATCTGGTGCCAACTTGTGGATTCAGATTACTTTCCTTTGCCGAATCTACCGGGCCAGCTTGACAAATAAAGCGAAGTTTATTTGAGCTAGGTTCTCACTATATTATTAATATTATTATGATTATTTTACAAAACTGAAGCGAGAGCTTGTTAGCCTATTATAGTATTAGGTACGAACTAGCTTATAACTGAGTATAAAAATGTTGCTAGAATGATATCCAGTTGTTTAAAAGTGCTAATAATTGGTGACGTCACAACATCTTTTGGGATCAGGTTCTATAAATTTATTATTCGGTTACTGAGGAAATTGCTACGAATGAAAAAATTCAGAAATTAATTTTCCATCTTATAAGAGTTTCCACGCGTTTTATGCCATGCCAAGAATCCCTGATCCAAAAGGCATATAGAGAAATGTATGTAGAGGACAAGATCTATGCAAACTCTATATGGCAGCATAATTATTTGTCCGATTCAATTATCTTTATGTACGTGACTGTTGAAGTATGTAATTTTTGTCAGATAGAAGTTCATTAGGAAAATTTCATCTGCATTGTTGAGGCACTTGCCATTTTAGCCTACGTCAGTAATTTATTGTAAAGATCTTTTTAATGAAGATCTCTTCTAATTAGTAAAAACTTTGTTGTCGGTTAGTTAAGTCGCTCTTTATATTAGTTGTAATTTGTATTTAGATTAAGAAAGTTTTTTTTTATTCATATATCCACCTTTTTCATTTAAATCGTGTGAATGAGTCATGATTTTGGAAGAAAAGCGGTAAAGGACGCGAGTGTTGGTGTTATAGAATATAAACAAAGGCATTCATCTTCTTTCGTTAACATTTCACAACAAGAATCGCGACTCTATTGTCAAGATCAGGAGCAGGTAGGTTTAACCTGGAGTTAACCCAAGTATGTAGCAACCAAAAAGGGAAAGTGACAGATTAGGAGTCACAAGTGACATAACTCTGGCAAATCGAACACAAAATGGACTTGAGTGTTAATATCGAAACAAAAACAAAAACACCCATTGTTATCAACCATAATTAGTGTAGTATGAAATAGCATGACGTAGAATGCCATATCTCATAGGTTTAAAATAGTCTATCAAATAATATTTGAAAAAAAAAATGTTTGATATCAAGAAAACAAAGAGTTCTCTAGATGAAAAGCATAAAATTGAGCTTTGCATTCCAAATTAGTGTTACCAATGTATGTTTTAATTAAATCATTTTTTTTTCGATGTCCACTGGTTCAGTCCTACCCAAAGCAGCACAATAGATCGTATACTAATCGTAGAAATGTATTTATGACATTCTGTTAAAACGTATATATCGGCAAAGTGAAGAATCTATTTAACTTTGCCACAACTTAATCTAAATATTTTACAATTCTTAGGCGACGGAATATACGATTCTATAAAAAAAATTCCCATATCGTATACACTACTATATCACTGTTATGTGACATCATAAAAGTCTTGTTATAACGTAATTAATATGACATAGTTTATGATTTAAGAATTACTGTAGAAACATATACATACAAATATCTTAAGACTGGCTCAGTTAATTCCTAAAATAAATATACATAGTATTCAACTATATATAATTGTAATTTGCAGGTATTTGATGAATTTGTTAAAATGAAAAGGTGTGATGGTTTGTATTATTTTCTATTAATTTGTGTATATTATAAGGATTAAAGCGTTTACGAATTACGTTTCTAATTTTCTCACTCTCGGAAGTTCATGTAAAAGAGAATTTATCGTACTTCGAAAAATTATATCGCGCCTTCTCTTCAATCATTTCCTAATAACTATTTTTGTTATAATTTTTGTTTGTTTTTCAAATAAAATTTTTTTAGTTATCTGCTTTATGGCAAAATTTACTTTTTATTAAATTAAAATATGTTAATAGATATCATGGCTTCTATATTTGATTTCAATATCCATTTATGTAAATTTCATAGTAATTTCTATTACTATACAACTCATTAACAGCGTTTCAATAGTATGTGTAGTATTCCCTGCACCCAGTTATTTTAACTGGATGCCATTCATCGTAAAGGTGTTGCAAAATATTTATATGCAATAATAATACAACTTACAAAAAAAAAAAGGAATACATACAACACTTTAACAGCCCACATTTATACTAATCATATAGGGTAATTCGAGGTGAGATGGTACGTTATTTTTTAAGTCCGAATAACTTTTGACAAAAATATCTTACAAATTAAAACTACTTTGCAAATTAAATAACGAACGAAACTTAACTTTATTTCATAACAAAAATAAAAAATACATAATTCAGTCGCAAAAATAAAAAAAACAAAAATATATGCAAATGTCCCATCTCACGTAGCTTCTTGAGGTGAGTTGGTACAGTGAAAGAGGTGTGATGGGACACGTCAAAATGATGTCATTTATAGTCCTAAATGCTTGCTTTGGCGCAGCTTTCACCTGTGTTTGCATAATTAGAGCAAAATTCATGGTACCAAAATTTACAAACAACACATTGTAACCAATCTCCCGTTTTCCTTTTTTGATTGTAGTCCTCTCCGCAACTAATGCACTTATTATCATCGAACTCCGGCTCAGAATCGTTATCAGTTTCATCCAGGTGAAGAGAGGTTGTCGAGCTTTCCGATGAAGAAAAGTCTGTGCTTCTTTTTTTTACTGCAGTCTTTTTAACGATTCTTCCGTGCCTTAATCACCTTGTGGTATCTGTTGGTGGGGAGCAGACTTAAGAGCTTGCAAACCTGTAGGCGAATTTTCACAACATCCGATTCAGAATGTCGGTCAAGAAGCAGCTCAACAGGTCCAGTTGGTTTTCTTGGTACAAACTGATTTCTGAGCCAATCGTAAAAGATATCGGCAGTAACATAAGCCGACTTTTGCGACATAATGACAACAGAACCAGAGGGCATCCCTTCTTCAAATTCTGGCTTCCTTATTTTACCTTTCAAAATGCTCCGGACGAAATTGCTGCTACGTTTTTTGAGCCTTTTTCCGCAATAACTTGTCCTGCTTTATTATTTAACTGGACACCTGTCTCGTCCACGTTAAAGATGTGTCCAAGCTTATCATGAAGGTTATTGTCTAATAGGACTCTTTCCAAAATTTCGAAATAGTTTCGTACATCCCTTTTGTTCATCCCTTGTGAACGATTTATAGAGACACTTTCGAATTTTCTAACAGATAATTGCGAGTTTCGTCTTAAAAGTGAGGTCAGCCACTGGTATCCTCCCATTCCACTTTGCCTGTCGAATTTGTGCAGAATCCGGAGTTGTTCTGCCAAGTTAAATGCCATTCTCCTCACTATATCTCGTGAGGGAGCGAATCCGTTCCTTTGCAGTTTTGTTATGTGTCGCACAATTTTCATCTCATTCTCTTCACTTAGTGTACAGCTTGGATCAAGTGCATGTTTTTTGTTGTCGTTTTTTTCAAAAAGGCAGGCTGTTTCACTTAACTTCATTTTGCCATCCTGGACTTGAGCAATAGCCTCCAACAAATTAGACTCGCCCCAATTTCCCCAAAAAGCAGACTTTCGAATGTACTTTGTCGGCATTCCTACTGTAAAACCTATATTAATTAAGTGCTAATAGAACAAGAGTATAATCTAAGTCGAAAAGTTAGTTATTTTATTAAATACAAAGAACTGAAAACTTAAATAAATGAAAATTTTAAGAAACATGTTGTCCCATCTCTCCTTTGGAAAAATGTCCCATCTCTCCTTTTCAGGTTACTTCATAAAACACATAATTTTTTAGAATGTTAATCTCTAACTGACTTTGTTTATCAAACACAAAATATCAAGGAGCATTACTTACATGTGTTCCAGTCGCCAATTTCTTAAAAAAATATTTATCACTTGGATTTTTTTGGATTCTTAGAAATTGTAAGGTTTTACTTTGTAGATGTTAAAAACTTTCACAAGGGATAAGAATTAAACCGCATCACACAAGCACTCATTAACGACTGACAATCATCAGTTTAGTGGAGCATTAGACAATGCATGTTGTTTCGTGTTTCGACAAGTTGCAAGTTAAGAGAAATTAAGCTGTCCCATCTCACCTCCTGTCACATCTCTCCACGAATTACCCTAATTGTCGTATAGTTCCTTGTTATAAGTGAAATACAAGGTTCGATTATAAATGAATCATATATAAGTCGTAATGAGATCCTTATGATGGTAATACGATTCTCGCAATCGTATATTGATCGCATCTCATTGATTTAAGACGTTCTTGCCTTTTAATGACAGTTTATTTTGGAGCAAGGAAACAATTTGAGCAGGATGACTCTTAAGATCGTGAAGACCATAGACAGTATAAAAGTGGGTAGTTATCTGTCATGCCAGAATTGTGGGAATCATCGAGCATCTTATTTTGGCCAAGAACAACCAAAATAGTACGCCGGAATATAGTTGGCTACGGATAAAAAATTGTGTGGTGAAACGCAGTGGCGTCGGAGGTTTTCACAAAACTCTGCATTGGAAAATGACTTCACAGATTTAACTGACATGCATGCAGAGCAAAGGTATTTTAATGTGGTAAATTTATTTGATTTGTTAAATAAATATTATGTCTTAAATAAAGTGTACGTTTCACAGAGATGTGCTGATGTAATACACCTGGATGGGAAAATTCATACCATCTCTTCTTTCAAATTGTTTTGCAGCTGATAATAAATACAAAGATAAATTGCTAGCCAATTTTTATGGAATCTATATTATGGCACAGTTCCAACTATAGCATTGTACGTACTCCTGCGGTACGAACATGTTTACCAAAAAGTACGTCTATTAATACTACAACAATAGAAAATAATCAGGAATAACCTGAAAAATAAAACAACAAAGTACGTAATTTTTCTTTTCTATTATATATGTGTTACTATGTTTTTATGTTTCCAATAAAATTTTATTCTATACAAAATAGGCATAAAGATTATTTCGTCACAGTATCAGACACACATTTGATATTTTATTTCATTACCTTTATAGTAGATCTTGCGATCGATACGGTGGAAAGCATACATTCATCGTTTGAGGAAAAATCTAACCATATCGAACTCTCTTCTTGTAAAGATAAGATAGAAATAGCTTCCTTGGAACGTAGATGACATTTTATCCAACTCTACGTGTGCTTCTATTCCGAAATAGACTATAGTTGTTGGAAGTTTCATATGAAATATACTTTCATAAAAGGCAAGTGCGATAAGCTATAAGTAAGGCATTCGTATTTGATGCTCTTTAAAGTTGAGTCTGCTAATAATAACCTACAGACAGTTTCTTGAACGAAATAAGCTACTTTTCCATTGCTCTTATTTTAATTTAATTTTTCGATAAATTTGCCTAAAACTTACTTCGCTCTTTCATATTTAACTATGGCTGCTATATCCGGCTTTATTATAACTCCATAATGTAGGATATTCCAACAAATCTAAGGTATTTTTATAACAGTTGTCAGTACTCTTGCAGAATTTTGACTTCAAAGAGATTCTCGAATTCAAAATATGAATACATATATATTACGTACAAAGGTTGTCTTTACCTAAATATTCGTAATCTTAAACGAACAGAATAAATACATAACTAAGCATGCCACCGTAGATCTAAAAATGATATCCACACTTAAGTTTATCAAGGAATAAAACGAAAGTTATTAAAGTAATTAAAATAGAGGGAAGCTTATTGCTAATAGTAATTAAACAGAGGGGATTTTAATTGCACTATGGGAGTCTGGTATGTAAAAGTAACCAATATTTACATAGTAACCTTACATTGAGTAACTTATTTTATGGCTTCAGCAGTTCAACCGGTTCAGGTTGGAGGTGATTAGTTTCAAGATTCCGAGTATTTTACTAATATTATTGGCTCAGGTGGGATATTGGCCTCCTCAGGCATCCTTCTACATTGACTTATATTTTGTTGAGACGTCCTCCTTTTACAGATACCTACAATTCCGACGTTCTGTGCTGCCCCATTCGTCCATATTAATTTCGATCCTCCTGTGTACATTCAGGGTTGTTAAAGTCTTGAACAGAATGTGGCACTGGCTTTTGTAACTGGCGCTGGTGCTGGCTCTTGGTCTGGCGCTCAAACATAACACTGCACATAACAATGAGAAAATGAGTTGGATTCTATTGCCTTCACACCACAATATGTTTGAGCGAAAAAATATAAACAATTTTATTAAACAAAGTAAAGAATTAAGCAACAAAGTTCCTGAATTAAAACTTTAGTACGGCGGCTTGTTCACATTATGTAGAAAGTTGAAATTAATGAATTTTTTCATAAGAACAAATGCTTAAATAAGTACGAAAGTATTCGATCAAAGAATACCATCACTACTTTACTGACGTTTCAGAACAATCTTGATTACTACAAATTATAGAAGAAGGTAGAAATAAATAACTTAAAGAGTTCCTTTTCTCAGCTCTGGATTGGGGCTCTAGTAAGATCTTAATGAAAACAAAACTGCGAGTTTTAAAATCTAATATGAAACCAATAACACTGTTATATAGCAACCGCAACACAGCACTGAGTGGTAGGTTTATGATAGTATGAATTGGGTCCTTGGCTTATGGGAACTCATAAAACTTGCGTTTCCACTATGCTCATATAAGTTCTGGGTTGAATGTAAGTTATCGTGAAAATAACAAAACATTTTACGTTAATGGTAAGACCGATACGTCTAAATTCAATTGTGATTAAGACTCTATATCGGCGACGGTATAGTATGCCCTCGTCGCTCTTCATGCTATGTTTGATTTTGGCTCTCTTATCATCTATTACAACAACCCTGTCTGCCATTTTTATATGCTATTCCATTACTTCCGACAGAAAACAAAATTGTGAGCCGAAGTCTAATAAAGATTGGCATATGTAGAATATGAACACAACTGCTACTCCCATTCCATATGTCAATCATAACAGTAGCCACAAACATGAAACAAATTTTATATTTCCTCGACATGTTTTTATGGCAATGAGCTTACAGTTTAGTTTTTTTATCCCTACGAATCATATTTTCAGAATTTATGCCATTTCTTGATGGTGAAGGATATAATGACAATCGCCGAATTTTGAAAGGCGAACTTTTGCAAATCTTTACCTTTTGACGCAAATAATATATAAATTTTTTAGTCTTTTGGTTGCATAATATATTTGCGAAAGGTTTCGTCATATTCACTTTCATTAGCTTAGGCAGGTATAACAACCATAACCGAAGCTGAGGGAGGAAACAGCTGGAGGTTGATATCATTTTCTAAGTTTATTTGAATCAAATTTAAGAGCATTTTATTCAATACGTTACTCACTTCCCTCAACGACCTTGGGGCTCTAAGATGACATTCAACAATATTCGATACGATACAATGTATAAAAATCTCGCTCATTGATAATTTTAAATTACAAATAATTGGTTAAGGGCGAGTCAGGCGCTCACAGTTAAAGTTCCTTACGTGTGCTTCATCAACGAACAGTCATTGACCAAATTCAAGTATATTTAAATCTTATCTAAATTTGCATATGAAAGCTGAATAAAATTCAAAGAGGTCGCAGGCTCCAAGGTATATAGAATACAAGATATTCCCATTACGAACCACGTTCCGCCATTTGTGACAAATTACCGTGAAAGTGTATAGGAAAGCACAGTACAGAGAACACAATACTCTCTCGCCTCTCTCTGTCTTTCCGATAAAAATTTATATACATTAGTCACAGAATTACGGCACATGCTATCAGATGCAATGTGTCAAAATTGTATTGGGAATACTTCTCTTCTATATACCTTGGGCAGCTCCTTATGTCAGTCAAAGGTGGGCATGATGCTAACAGACTCGGTGAGAAAAGAACGAAAGAAGAAGAGGAGGACTAAAAAAGTATGAGGAAGATCTGGGACTTTCTGAACAGTTTTTAGGAAGAACAAGCAGGATATTTCCTGTCAGATAGATAAGTTTTTTTTCTAGTTCTGACTTGAAGGTGGTGAAGAAAAGAATTGGAAGCTTCAGCAAGAAATTCTTGTTAATCTCTGAGTTTAAAGATATTGTGAAAAATAAAGAAAGAAAAAATCGAAAGAAAAGAACTTGATCAAGAAGGAGCACACGAATGGGGAAATAAAAAAGTGGATAGAAGCTAGAATTATAGGAATAACTACGGAAGAAGAGAAACGTCAGCGTAAAGACCTACACGGAAATATGCCACTTCATCATCAGTCATCATCAGATATTGTATCTACTATAAGAAGAAATATTATAAATTGTCCAGGAGAAGAAAAGGCTTCGCATGCTAAGAGCGAAGTTCTTTACTTATGCTATTAGAAAATACATATAAGCGGTGGATTAATACGATGTTCACATTTTCGGCGGCACAAAGGCTATATTCACTTTTGGTGCAATATATTTCCGCAATTTGAAAGTTACACAGGATACCTGATGATGACATTTTAGAAACAAGCACACAATTCAATACCTTCGTGGGAAATTCTAAAATCAAAATGAACTTGACAACTACTAGACGTTCCTTAATGGATTGTAGGTACGATAATTCTTTTGAAAATGTAAGTAGTGCTGTAGTGCGTATCATGCTATTGAATTTCAAAGTTTACACGACATCTATGTATATATTAGGTAGGTCAATTATGAACTAAACAAAAGGTCCAGAAATTACGCCGATAAATATATACAACTAAATAGTAAACAAGAAACAACCGAGTAAATTAACACAGAATGTAACAATTGAAATTCTTGCACCTTATCAAGACGACCGCAGGACTCCCACTGGTATTTCACCCAAAGCAACTGTTACAAAAAAACAGGGGAACACGAAATTCGGACCTGTAGAATGAAATAATTCTTTTGAACAATTCGGTATAGACAAAGAAATCAATATATCTTCCAACGAGGTCTGTTGAAACAACACCGATTTCCTAGGTGTCGTAAAGATGATCAGTAAATCAAGCACATGAATACATTAGAATGGGCCCATTTATTGAATTTTACTTCTCTTAAATTGGGAAAATTGGATTTTTGCTAATTTAACTTTCGATAACAATTTTTTTCATATTATATTACATATTTTTATTCTTATTTATATTATATTAGCGATGTCATGGGAGGTCTGATGGAAATGGCACAGCAGGATCGATTCCAACTGATCCTTGCTAACGTCTTCAAGATAAGTGATGTGATGCAATAACTTCAGGACTGCATGATGTGTTCTGCATTGCGGGTATAAAAAAACAATTAGGCACGATATTTTTTTATCGGGGTGCTACACCATACCTACCTGCAGCACAATCTGTCACGGATTTAGCTATTAGCTTGGAATAATAGTTTGGACTTCAAGTCCAATCTAGCCCTCACTCACCTTACTTTCATAACAACACACGGTTACAACAGTAATTTTATTAGAGCTAGTATCACATATTAGTACGAGTTGTCTTACAAATTAACACAAAATCAAAAGCGAAAAAAAAACGGCAGTTTTCCTCTTATTTATGGCTATCAATGCTTACGAACCCTGATAATATAAAAATCTCAGCTTTAGAAACCTAGAAGAAGAGGCGAAAAACGGTATTTTTTCCACATTATAACCAAAATATAGCCCTATATCTTTATACCAATTCACGAATTCATTTCTTTAATTCTTGAAAGTAGCCCTTTAAACGATGTAATTTGAATAACCGATCATTTTGTATTGTACTCAATATCAAGGTTGTTAGTAATGAGGAAAACCCAGATTTCAACTTACTCTAGCTAATTTGGAGTATCTATATAAGCATATGGAAGGATATGAAGCAACTTGCCTAATCCAAAAGCAGGTGTCATTTAAATTGCAACCGCGTATTAAAATAATATGGTAGTGTCAATATATGATTACGAAGCTTTTATTGCCATCAAGATCGCATTATCTTCTAATGCATGATGCACTTTAAATTAAATTACATTTATCTTATTAAAATAATTATACGACAATTATGTATTTCCCATTGGAAAAAAAAAAATCATAGTGTTCTGAAAGCCTATTTTAATTCAATTTATTTAGAGTTAGATAGTTACAGGGCCCGTCGCTGGTCTCTCTCCGAAATCTAAATACAGGATTAAGTATGCCACGATACTCAGTGAGAAAAATATAATTGAACAGAAAACTACTCAACCATATGAAACAAGCACAAACACACATATACAGTTGAAAATGGAATGAATGGGGTAGAACAAAACCCTCGAGATTACTTCACAAGCCATGAAACAGACTCCCTCACTACCACATAACATTCTAACATATTTGCAGTGTTCCCATGTAAAACTAACAAAAGTTTCATTTGAATAGCTCCTCCGGCCTAAACTACTACTCATACAGAAAAATGGTGTTCGGTTCCAATAATTAAGCTTGCTATTTTCCGCCCGAAATAAATTTTTTATACTTTTCCTAACAGAATTATGTAAAAAAATGTATCTAACCAAATGACTACGATTCATCAAACAAAAACTCTCAGCTGAGTAATAATTGAATATGTCGTTGTCGTTGTCCTTATATTCTAGGCCGTGACAGGAAACGATTTTGCTACTTGCAAAAGTATTAGAGATTTCGTACTTCTCTTATCATTTGTTGTTATGGAAAAATGCATTACTTTCAACTTCAACTTTCTGCATAGTATAAAAAAGCCTCCGTACTAAAAGTTTGATTCAGGAATTTTGTTGTTTAATTCTTTGTGCATTTAACAGTATAAAAATCTAAATACTTTGTTTAATAAAATTGTTAATAATTTTTCACTAAAACATAACACTACACATAACAAGTAAAAAAGCTAGAATTGGTTCAAGACCTATTCTTATGATACCCTAGATAAATGCCCGTATGAAAATTCGTATTGTCACCTTTCTGTGCAAGTTTGATTTTTGAAGTTGTTTTTCGCATATATTTCTAGAATGGTTTTTAGTACAGTAAAAATGTCTGATCGTTTTCACAGTATACGTAAAAAACCTAAATTTTTATATGGCAACACCAAGAAGGAGTTGTCCGATTTAGTCCCTTTTTGAAATGTTATATGTTAGTACAACGAAAACATCATGTACCGTATTTCAGCTCTCTATATCGATGCGTTCTCAGGCAGTGTCCAAATATATAGTGGAAAATGAAAGTTTTGTATGGCAACCCCACGAAGGATTTGCCCGATTTGTCTCATTTTCGAATTTAATTTTACTTTTTTTTTTAAAGTACGCGTACAAAATTTCAGCTCTCTAAGTATACACGTTCTCGAGTTATCGTGCGCACAGACGAACGGACGGACAGACGGACGGACATGCAAAAATCAAAATAACTTTTAATATTATGCGTGGGTGTCCAATCCATTTTGCTCTACCATCATTATTTCGAGGTGTTACAAACGGAATGACAGACTTAGTATACCCTATAGTTTTCATATAGGGTATAAAAAATGAGAAAATGTGTTGGATTCTATTGCCTTCATACCAGCTGCCATTTCTCTGTGTATTATCACAGACAATTGAAAGTTCACTTCAAGTTTGGAGCAAATATTTCTCAAAAAAGATCTTTTTTTGTTTGAAGCTCCTTTTATTTTGAAAATGAATAAAAAAAAGTGTATAAATTATACTAACATAAAAGCAACAAATTTGCCTATAAAATGGTGTAATATTTGAATTACCTTTGAACTATAATTTAAATGTTATGAAGAGTTAAATACAGAATATAGTTGCCGTTCCATCGTTCCACAGCGCACTTAGCAAACGAAACTAGCGAAAATATGGCTCGAATGTGTGGCTCTGCCGATTCATTGATTAAAAAAATACTTTGAGTCATGTTTGAAATGAAAAAAAACTGCATTATTTAATATGGAAGTTGGGGAATATTTTTAAATTGATAGAAGCATTCTGGGATAATATAAAAAAATTATTAACATTGTTTTTTATCCTTCTTATACTTAAGAAGTTACTGCGTGTTAAACGTTGAAAGACTCATTTTTTTCATATAACTCAATAGGCAAGCACAAAGCTCTGATTGCTTTCTAGTGTGATTTGCGGTATGATAGCAACAGAATTCAACATATTTTTTTCATTTTTATGTGTAGAGCTGTGTTTGGGTGAAAAAATATAAACAATTTTCTTAAAGAAAGTATTTAAATTTTTATACTGGTAAATGCACAAAGGATTAAATAACAAAATTCCTGAATCAAACCTTTAGTACGGAGGCTTATTTTCATTATGCAGAAAGTTGAAGTTGAAAGTAATTCATATTGCCATAAGAACAAATCCTAAGAGAAGTACGAAATCGTAGGCTTATTCACGTGCACTGTATTCATTCGATATGCCGATTCCTGTTAGTTATTTCTTCAACGGTTTACAGGTTCAGTTGATTTTTAGAAACTTCCTGATTTAACATTTGTAACGGAATAAAAACATATATAAATAAATAAAAATTGTTTATCAAACTAATGAAAAGTAGTCACATTAAATTTCTCGATGTTTATCACCACCAATGCTTACAGAAAGTCTTCATTTGCATGAACTTTCTAGGGTTAGTTAATTGAAAACATAATTCGTAAATACGTATTTTTATGTACATATGTATTGTTAGAGTCAAATATAAAACCAATTAAAATTAAAGAATATTTTATTAATTTGTTTATACTATACAATCTGAAGAATATTGTTAGTATATCTCACTGGTCGCTTGAAAGGGAAAGAAAAGTCTTCGTGAGCACAACGACTTAATGGGCATCCTAACAACTGTAGTCACACCCTCAACCACAGCTAATACTGATAAACGGGAATAATGCAGACTAATATAGGATTGAGGGCCAAACTCACACCAAACTCTCCAAGATGTGCCTGGATATTCCTTATGTGTTGGTGGACTTACCAACCGCTGAAAATTGTCATGGCTTGAGTCAGACGAACAATGACTCCAGCTAGTTGCCTATTGTTATTATTACATCACACATTGACACATAAATAACCAAAAGTAATTCTACTATAACTAGTATATTAAATTGAGACAACATATTTACTACATCTCACCTTTTAAGGAATTCTCAACAATATGGAGTGATTAAATCAAACAGAAACTATTAATTGCTCACGCAATACTCAATAACTTCCACGTAACACTGGTGCATATCTGGATAAAGAAGAATTTTTAAGAACTTTTATTTTTAACGATTCTAAATCAAATTCATAAATACAAGAGCAAAAAACAACTGCCTCGTCCGGGATTTGAAAGCGGGACCTTCCGCTTGCCGGGCGACTACTCTTACAACTGCGCTAAGAGACAGATGATTTTCCCTCCTGCATTTATTAATCTGTTACTAGCCTACTAAGCCACGTTTGCTTTCAGCTGGCATTCTTTCAAGAACTGATCTCTACCCGAAGGATGCAGAGTATTGTCCCGAACCTCAGGCAACAGATCCTGCTAGTCTATCGCCATTTCAAGAAAACGTCTGGCTTGAGGGTTTTCTGTAATGAACCGCATTGCTGCCAACTGGTTAATTAGATACGACACCTTGAGAATGCATTGAGTTAGAAAGCTGAAGTTTCGGCGGATATTTCATAATAATATATAAATTCTTGATGTTATTTCCAAAATTAACAAAATAGCGCCATAAGGTTTCCAAACACAAAATCTTAATTTTTACGTGTACTGTGGAAACGTTCATTCCAAATTCTCTATACTGAAGTGAAGTTCGGACTTTGAAAACATATGAAAAGGATTAAACACTTTTACCGACTAAAAAGAAATATGAAGAAATATTCTAGCAATCTATCAAGCTATATTTCAAAATAGATAGGGGAATATATTTCATTTACTGATATCCATTTCGTTTATCACCAAAATTAGCCTTAAAACAATTATATTTTTCCCTAGCTGTTAGTAAAAATATAGCGTGTATACAGTACACTATGCAAGTACAGCCTAGCAATTTCACTGGAAACTACGTTTCACTTGGATGTTGGCTTATGCTAGCCAGTACGTATACAGGGTGATTTATTATAATTTAATGGAATATACACTAAAACAATACTTCATAATATTTATTTCTTATATGATATTTCCGCCTGAATCGCAATAATCCGGAATCCCACGAAAATTATAATCCTAAATTAACCAATTTAGCCTATATTACGCATTCTCTCAAATTCAACGCTTTTCTTATTAACGACCAAAATTTACAATTGCCTTAATACATGCAGAAACTCACTGTAATTCAAACGGTACGTAATAAATAAAAAATGAGTGGATTTCAGCATAATAACTGTTGAATCCTAAATAACGGACATTCAAGCCGACAGACTTTTACTTGGAAATATATACATTTTCAACAATTTCGTAGACCCTCCTCCGGAATTTTTAATATATACTCGAAAGAAACTTTATCTCCTGCCTTATCCCAAAATAAAATAAAGTATCCTTTCATGAGATATGCACGATTTATGAAAAAGTTTTATTTTTGGAAAATGGAAAAGTTTTAGGACCGAAAATTACCCCGTAAACGTTATGTTAAAAATGTTTGACTGGAAAAAAATTTACTAATTAATTTAATCGCGAAAAGTTTATTGCTGGAGTACGCACATATCAAGCCCACAATCGAGCAATCCTCTTAATTGTTATTTCAGGCATGTTAATATGAAGAAGTGTAATGACTTCTGATGCTGTTTTTATGTAGATATTTTCTGTAATGGACTTACACCTAGAATTTTTAGTGCAGCGAGGTAGATCAACACAGTAACACATAATATTATGGGCAGGTACATGTAATTAGTCTAATGTGCGTATTTAATGAAGCAAAGAAAGATATATTTTTGTACCATCTGCCCCAATAGGAATCCACATTATTTTTTAAGGCATTAGTGGTAAATAAATAGTAGATTTGCTCATACTTTTATTAAGCCCCCCCCCCCTCACGGTAAGAAGTTTTCTTCGCGATAAACGAATATATACAGAGCATATATTTATCAAGAACACTGTGCAGATCTGGCCGCATGCTCATTCTCGTAACTAGATAAGAAAACCTTCAACCTTTTATTTAACCAAAGAAAGCTATCATTGCGAAGAATTTATGTGGCATAATACAGCATGAGGGAGAGAGAATATATAGAGCTTTCTATTAGAGGACCATTAACTCGTTTTAATTCGACTGCTTTTTTTTTAGGTTTTCACATCTAGATGTAAGTTATCTCAGATTACAGCAAGCTTACAATTGGGTCGCCTAGGGCAATAGTGGCCTATCGACATAATAATGTTTCTTAGGAAATAATGTTAAGGCCAATGCCACACAAGCGCGGTATGGCGCGCTCCTTTTTGACCGCATGCCATGAAAGTATGTACATATAATTGAACCGAACACATGAGCTCCATGCTACCAAAAGGCCGTGCTGTGGTCGCAGGACCCAATTTAGTCTAGCGCTCTTCCCTCATGACGCGCGAACTGTACAGCGTCGTCAGGGCTACTGTTAGACATCTGCATTGGTGCACGAGCTGCCAAATGCTCTCGTGTCATTGGAATTTAGAAGCGTATAGTGATAAGGGACAAAACTTTTAAATTATGAATAGGAAAATTGATGTTGCAAGAGGAGGAACGACAGGGATCAGATATTTGGGATACACTATGAAGATCAATTATAATTGAAATATTTTTCTGAACATTCCTTAAATTTAAGATGTTTCAATGAGAAATTCCCGGTGAAATAACTTCCGCTGTTTAGTGGATGCATTCAAAAGTTCTTTTCCTTTTTTAAAAGTTTTCCAACAGAAAATAAAAATAAGAAATTATTTGGAACATTCATTTTAATCAAAATTTAACATGAAGGTAAAAATCTAATAGAAAAAGCAACATAATTTTCCGTTGTGCGAATAAATTTCGGCTCGTGTGACACAGCGAGTTTTTAATCATAGCGCGCGTTCTTTTAAAGCTCATGTGACAATAAGGAGATTTTAATCTGCGCGGACAATTGCACGCGCGGTCATTTTGAAGCTCGTGTGACATTGGCCATAAGGCCGCATTCACAATGCAGAGTGGAGTAGGGTGGCGGAGAGTGGCAACTGGCATTATTTTTTTCGCACGCGGTAGTACATATGGCCATTTTTGTATACCTCAGAGTAGAGAAGACTGGAGCTGAATGAAAATAGATTCTATTCTATTTTCACATTGCCATTTCCGAAATCTTACAAACTGGAATTTCGAACTACTAGCATGTAGATGGCGTGGAAAAGGCTCTATATTTATGTTCATCATAACTAACATGTTTTCATGTTACTTCCTGATTTAATATAATTTATGAATGCCAATGAAACACAAGAGGTATTTTTCGCAAAATTCGTGATTTAAAAACCAAAACAAGTACGTTAATTTTTAGTTCGTAGTGTACAATGTGTTTCCACCATGGAGGTCCATACGGCAAGAGGGTAGTACTCATCCAGACAAACAAAAAGTTATAGGCAAAGGGGAAGTGTATCATATTAAGAAAATATGCTAGTTTTTTACAGAACACGCTGTATCTTAAAAACTATAAGCTTTTACCAGAGTATCGTGCATGCATAATACAGAGTGGGCTTCATTCAGATTTTCGAAATCACATGTAAATTGTGTGACAGATTATCGTGTGTTTTCATTTGAAATACCTTTTAAAACAGATTACAAATGGTGTTAAATTACAGAAAATATTTCTATAATTACACCAGAATGAGCTATGAACGATTTGAATTATCACAAAATACAAAATAACATTTATTACGGACACTTTCGAAATGAACGACTGCCATCTATATTCCATAGATAAGCCAATTCGAACATAAGAAAATTTTAATTCTTAATTGATTTTACTTTGTTAAAATTGTATCATAAAAATACTAAATACATTTTATTTTTGGTTGTTATAATTTATTAGTTTTCGTTAGTTAAAGTTTATAATTATCAGTGCGACATCTGTTAGAAACTAGTATTTCGAAACTAGTGTTGAAAGCTTTGGAAACTATCAACGTGAGATTAGGAATTGTGCCAATTTGACGCTACTCTGTGAAATCCACTCTGGTGGGAAGCGCGAAAAACTTATATTAGAGTGCAAGCTCGAGAAAAGGAGAGAAAATGCAATCTGGTGACTCCACTCTACTCTGTCATTGTAAACGCTCCTGAAGAACTAATTGTATGAACAATCTCATTGCCTTTCCAACACCTGCTCAACAACCAGCTCCGTACTCATCTCTTCGCCGAAGCTATGGCAGTCTAAAATGAAAGTTTCGGATTTTCCTACTGTGTGTTTAACCCTAACCTCTTTTTTTCACAGAAAGCTAACGAGCATGCCTTTTTTTTTTTTGTTATAAAAACTATAAACTGTGGACTTTTCTCTTTAATTTGGCATTTACACCTATGTCCTAAATTCACTGTTATTAGCTCCCCCAGAAGGTTAGTTTTTCTCAAAGTAATTTAAAAATCGGGAATAAAATATGTTTAAGTAACAAAACTGAATTTACTTTTTAAAACATTTATTACAACGATTAAAAAATAACTGTCTAAATAATTATTAATCGATTATATTTATGCATAAAAACTGCTTACTTACAATAAAACACGATTAATTTTGCTGACGCATAATACTTGTCACTGCTGCATTGAGCGAATGAAATTGGATGAAAAATTCAGAAATTTGTGGCATTGTCCCTTTGTGTATTATTAAAATAAATGCAAATTGTAAGTATAGAAAAGGTAATTATATGTACTCTGTAAAAAATATAAAAAACAATTTTTTTTTAACAAAATATGGACTCAAAAGATATTGGGCGCTATTCATAGACAATTTAAACTCAATTTTAAATCGGCTTTATCTTAAAGTTGAGCTTCTGTTATTCATAAAGCATAAGTATACTTCAGCTTCAAAGTTTTTATTGAATAAAATAATAGGAGAAGTACAAAATTGAAGAAAGAGATGGATATCGATATTTATGCAATAATCGAGGAAGGTTTAGCTTTTATGAATGATGTAAACAATTTCTGACATCAAAAAATAGATAATTCTCAACAAGACCCTTTTGAAATAGATGACACAAAATTTTTCTCATGGTACAGATTAGGTAAGCAGTATTTCCGTTATATAATAAACTTAGTAAAAAACAATCTACTGTAAATATTGAGTAACAGGTGATTACCTGTTGATGATTCTTTAATGCTACTTGTTACCTTACATTTTTTTTAAGAAACACTCATATAGTGGACTCAGGTACGAAATTACAATTTAGATATACAAATTCACACTATTACAATAGGTTTTTGTTTTAATAGCATCACTCAAGGAATATATCAGGATACAGTTAGTCGAATAATCAAATGTGTAAGTTAAATAATAGCACTACTTTAACAATTCGTAAAATTTTATGAAAATACTGAGGAAATAGCAGAAGCCAAAAATTTAATTTTATTCCGGGCTCCTTTCCAAATGTTATTGGTGCAATCCAGGAGTTCTTCAGAATTAAAAATCTTTTACTATATCAATTTTTATTTCCCCAATGGGACATTTTTATATCTCCTATTTGACACCGTATGTATATAGTATACTTTACAACTTTAGTAAAAGCACACTTCAAATTCGTCTATGAATAAGCATTATCTGAATGTCAAATTTAAATATAAAGTTTAGTTTTACTAAAGTCGACTTTAGTGTTTGTCTATGAATAGCGCCCATTGTTTTCCACTTTAGAAGTGTTTTAAATATAACAATGTATTTAACTATTTTATTAAAACTTCATTCAAATTTTTAAATATGGAAAATGTATGGTATACCAGACCGCTAGGAAGATTATTTTGTAAATTTTCTGTCATTTTCAGACGTACAGGCTACGTCGACATTTATAATCGCCACCAAGTATGAATTTGTATAGTCTTAGGTTTCTTTTCAAAATTTTATAAAAGCGGCACAAATTGCGTGAGCTGTAAATAAATAAATAAATGGGTCTCATTGTTTATGAAATTATGATTAATTTATTGATGATAAAGAAAATAGTGGCTTTAAGTTCCATGCTGAAATTTTAGCAGATAAAACTTTGAATTCAAGATCTTCAACAGACTGCCCTCCTCCACAAAGCCAAATCCTGGGTGCGCTATTGATTAGCTCAGAACTTATTGAAGGCATACTGAAATTAGATGATATTTTTTTAAATGATGTTTTTTCAGTCACTAAGGATACAAATTATTTTTGAGCTGAATGTGTTAAGAGCTAATAAATTTTTAACGGTTACAGTTAGCACATAAGTGTAATAGGTCAAACTAGAGAGGAGAGTCCCGAGTTTACAGTTTTCAAAAAACGTTATGTTAATCAAAGATCAAAGTAAAAAAAAGGTAAGAAAATCCGAGACTTTTCTTTTAGACACCATAACTCCGGAAAAGAGGCCCTGGAAATGCGCCCATGAGGTTCTTCATACAATGATTTTTTACCGTTAACCATACACTTGAACTTTTTAAGATACATGGTGTTTTGTGAAAAACTACCATATTTTCTTACTTTGAAACGGTTGAGATGCCTACCCCTTCCGTACAATTTTTTTTTTGTGTAGGTGAGTATACCTACTATCATCTTCTACCATATAGACCTCCATGGCGGATAACCATGTACATATTTAAATCTAATACAGATTTGCTAGATTTTTAAAAGAAAATATAGATTTTGAAGAGGATTCTTCAAGAAGAAACTTTCAGCCGTTCAAGTGAGATATGTATATCAAAAAGGAACTTTTCATACAATTCACCCCACACGGTACGAAAATTTTTTTATCCATGGGCCCAAATCACCTCCATAAAAAAAGGGAATATATTTCATAATGTTAGGAATATGTGCGTGTCATGAAGATCTAACACTCTGCCCAATTTCAAAATCTTACGTCCGTCGTCTTCGAGAAGATCTTCTGCGTTGCACAGGCAGACTGACGCATTAGTAATCTTATAAGAGCTCCGTTTTCCCTGAAAAGTAGCGTTCCTAATATTATGCTTTCGTAACCCTTTTCCACCAACTGACCAGTAAAAGCTCTAAAATGTGAAAATTTCCGGATACAATATAAGGAAGAATTAATGAAAACCGTTGCTAGGCCCAGATTACTTTTTCATCTAAACCGAACTACTATGTGGGTATCCCAGTGACCATGTTGACCTTATTGACCCCTATGTTAAGAAATTATGGGAGCTCAGGGGATAAAAATTTAACATTTAAAATCTCGAAAAATGACAGAAAGCGAATTTTCTACGATGAAACTTTAAACCACGTTAATTTATTTAAAGAAAATACGATCGAATGGGCACTTTCACAACTTATACAGAAAAGTGATATAAAAGTAAATATCTTACGTTTTCACGCTTCTCCTGAAGGCACTTGCATGAAAACTAAAACAATGAATGTGATAATTATACAAGAACGTTGCTGGACGGAAAGAAATATTTATAGCCGAACGGAATGAAAAAACAACTTACGAAAAAATATACAAAAAAATTTTGATTTCGAAGAAAAATGCCCACTTTAAAATTAGCTCAATATAAAAGTTACATAATAGGGGCCTTCGGAAAGCACTGTCTCAGTAAGACAACTGAGACAAAACTTTGAGCAACCGTCTCATTTGACTCAGTTCAAACCAATCAGCTGATTTGCCAATATTGACATTTAAATAATTTTGACCACATAAAATGGATAGTAATAAATTGAGAAAAGTGTTGTTAGTTTATTCAAATAGCTCACTAAACTTTAATAAGTAATTAAAATCACAAATTAACAAAACTGAGTCAACTGAGACAAGAAAATTCAGTTTCAGGCAGTTCACCGAAAGTGCAGTCTCATTGAGCCAACTGAGAATATCCCATTTATCTCACTAACAATGTGCTTCCCGAAAGCGCCTAATATGTGCTCCCTGTTTTAAAATGGTAGGCGCACCAAATTTAAATGTGTAGGAAAATATAATTTCTCATACTAAGTTAAGAGAAATATATTTTTAGATTTAATTAAGAACTTATAATATTTCAATCGTAGCAAAAATATAACCTCGGGAGGTAGAGCCCAAAAATTTACCGTAATTCAGATAGGAAATTGGAATACTTTTTAGACAGTTGGAGAGAAAACAGATTGAAGTCATTTTACAGTAGAAAATATTGTTAAGACTGAAGGTGAGACTAACTGAGCATTCATGAAAAATACATCAGTCGTAACGGGAAATAACGCCTAAAAGTGATAAGTGAATAAGACCCAAAAGTTCCATATAAATTTCAACGTGTATTTCACACTTGGGTTTTATTTCATTTATCGGTTTTGGGTGTTATTTCATAATGATATAAAATCCAAAAATTCGTAAATAAAATGAAGCCCAAGAAACAAAATTGATTCTGATGAAATAATGCCCAAAAATCATTTCAGAAAATGAAGGAAATAGTTCCCAACGATGTGTGTGAAGTAAGAACTAGGCCAAAACCCTCGAGAATACTTCCCCAGCGTTGTGAGTCCGTTTTCTAAAATGTTCTATATTGATACTTATGCAAAAGTTACAAACATTGACTTTATATATGCTATAGAGCCTAAACTACTATTCATACAGGAAAACAGTCTTCTAGTAATTGAAAGCTTGGTTCCTTACCTTCCCAAAGGCTACACTTGCTATATAGCTTACTTAACAAAATAATAAAATAGTTTTGATTACAAAGTAAACTTACCATTTTACGCTCAATACCTCTCAGCTGTGCATGCGTGTATGTGCAGCCGGAGTTCGAATCTGTAGGCAGCTACTTTCGATATCACCAGCCCACGGCATCGCATGACGGCACAGCGACATTACAATGATTACTCAGCTGAGAATTTTTGTTTGAGAAATCGTAGTCATTTGGCTAAGATAAATTTTTTTAAATAATTTTGTTAGGAAAGGTATGAACATTTTATTACAGTTCGGAAGATAAGAAATCAAGCTTAAGATTTTCAGAACACCATTTTTCTGTATGAATGGTAGTTTAGGGCGGAGGAGCTATTCAAATCAAACTTTTGTCAGTTTTACATAAGAACACTGCAAATATTTTAGAATGTAAGGACTCCGTTGGAGCTCTCATGTGGTAGTGAGGAGTCTGTTTCATGTCTTGTGAAGTATTCTCGAGGGTTTTGACTAGGCGCAAAGGTACGGGAGGAGGATTGGAGCGACGCTTTTTTAAATCTGGGTGGCGCTTTTTCGCATTGATATTTGATTTAAAGTAAGAACGAGACGCGTCCAGAAGGCACCCATTGCCGACCCGTTCTTACTCTAAATCAAACATCAATACCCACGGTGTTATCGCGGTGGTGGCATCGCCAGGGGTGCCTGCCTCGCGCGTCGCATTCTTCCATTAAACCAAATAACAATGCGTGGGCACACTGCACCCCTTGCCCTTCTTACTTTTAATCAAATCTAAATGCGAAGAAGCTCCTCCTTAACACGAGTAGCGCCGCTCGAACACTCCTCCCCTACCAGCGCGTACTTTACACACATCATTATCAATATTATGGGCTTTATTCACTGACTGTTATAAGTCAGTGGCTTTATTTCACTTGCTTCTTCTCTTGAACTGAATTTTGAGCTTTAGTTCACTTTTTTTGCCCCTTTTTACATCTAGTTTGGATATTATTTCATATCTGTTTTCGGGCCTTATTTCATTAGGCAATAAGATCACACTTTTTGGGTCTTATTTCAGTTATCGGTTTTGGGCGTTATTTCCTGGAGCCGGTCTGGTGTCATTTCGAGTCGAGTATAGATAAAGTAAAGCCCAGAGGAATTCGGGGTGTTGAAAAATTTTGTGCAAAACTTTTTTAAGCTGCAGCACGAACAGCATACCAATGCTACTGCAAGCGAATAGTTTCGATCATTTTGAGATTTTGGAATTTCTGTTCGGACGCCTGTGCAATTCTTACCAGCAATTTATGTGTTAATCATAATAATTCAAATATCTTTTCGTTCTGTAAATTTGTGATACAGTTATTATGTATATTAATAACTGTAGGTTGATTGAACATGCATACAATTAAACTCGGTAATCATTATGGAACTTCTGCGGAGTAAATTATTGTGATGAGTCGTCTAAGCACAGTTGTAGGAAAATGCTCGTGATTTGTGCTTACTACGTCCCGGTTGGTCCGAACATTCGCTTGATTATAGCAATGGTGCCGCTCTTTATTCAATTGCAAGTTTGTAAACGACTATGCAGACTAATGTTATTTGACAAGTATATTGCAAAAAACCTCATTAGCAAATGCATATTGAACAAAATAAATTTTTAACAAATTGAAAATTTGGAGTTTATTAACTGGTTATTTAGCAAACTGGACATTTCGAAAAATAGACAAAAATGCACTACTCTTCCCATTTGCTAATTTTTGCAAAAGCAAAGCTCTGTAGTTTTCAGCAATAATGTTTTGAGTAGGGGAAGGTATCGTACCTCGGTCCAAATTTCACAAATCATGCTGTAATTCATAATACAAAACATGTACATAAAATTCGTCTTACACAAATTGGAGCCTGAAATGTCTGTCCCAAAATTTATTATTTATTGTTCTACTAATGTTTACTATTTTTGATTTACCGCAGATTTTGTCCATATGCTTTTTTCGGACCAAGGCGCGATTCTGTCTTGTACCTTGGTCCATCATGATTTGTACCTTGGTTCTAAGTAATAAATTATTTAAAAAAAAGAAGAACACCTTTTCATGTTATTAATATATAATATATGCATAGAAACAGACTTAAATAATAATAGATAGACAACTTAAATTGTAGTATTAGCTGCCAAAAGTAGACTGGAAAGCGAATAGGTATCGCTGTCTTCACCCTCAAAATCTCCATCTAGTGTTTCCGCTTTATTTGCAATAAATGATTTTCCTTTCTCCTTTGCGATTCTGGGCGCTGATGTACGTGGTTTTGATAAAATATTCTGTTCATCTGAGGACGTGGAATTATTTAGAACTTTACACTTTGCAGATTTTGTAGTTCTTGGTAGAGTAGTTTTCTTTCTGATCATCGCCGCAAGTTCCAATTCTGCCTTCTCTGGTGTATCGGTAAGAATCCTGCTCTTCCCAATTTTTCGTCGACCTCTATTAGTGGCTTTGAAACGATGTTGAAGCTATTGGGGACGATGGTCCTTGTAGATCTTGTTTTACTGGTTCAGTAACTATAGGTCTATCAGTCACGTATGCGGATAAAAATTCGTCCTCTGTGAAAACATTTTCGTTGACTGGTTAAATTCCAGACACCTCGAATCCTTTGACAATATTTTGAGTAGAGAATGCCTTAGGATATGCCTTCCCAATAATCTGTGCAATATCATAAATTGTCACGGGCTTGCCGGGATTATTGAGCATCCACTCGTTTGCTGCCTGGTTATAATATGTCTTGAACGCACCAAAAACTGTTCGATCCAAAGGTTGCAGCTTGTGCTATGTATGAGGTGGCAGTGTTAGAAGAACGACATTATTACTTTTCGCTTCTTCAATAATAGTCGGGATAGAAATGTGTGTATCGTGGTTATCCATTATCAAGAGAACTTAGTTTTCCTCAGACGGTTTTACAAAGGAAATGAAGTGTTTGAGATACTTCAAGAACAAATCCCCATTCGACCATCCACTAGGATTTTCTCCGCCAATAGTTCCCGGTGGAGCTCCATGTAGCATATGATCCTTAAAATTTACTCTCGGGAATATGAACATCGCTGGGACATGATTTCCCATTGCGTTCACTGCAGCAATCATTAGTAACATTTAACCCTCTCTCTCCAGATGTAATACTACCAACCTGCTTTTCGCCCTTTAGTGCTATAATTCTGGGTGGAACATGAACCGTAGAATTACCGGTTTCATCTAAGTTATATATTCTATCCGGCACAAAAGAATATCGTAACATACACTCTTTAAGATTTTTAAAAAAAGCCTCAACATTGCTTTTATTGAAACTAGTCGCTCGTGACAAACTTGTCGCTTCTGGTTTGCGGAGAGATATTGATTTGTGCCGCTTAAAGAAACCATTTAACCAATTTATACCAGCCGCACTATTCTGATGCCATGTTTCTGGTAAATTCTTATTGTTTCTGTGGCCAAACTGAAAAGCTAACTTCATTAGCTCGAGTCTAGTTAATCCATAATGTAATTTTGAGGCAGTTGTAATATAATCTATGAGAGAATTTTCTTCTTCTATTGTAAATATTTGCCTGTGTGCGATATTGCTCTCTTAAATGAATTGCGATCTCCCGGAAGCTTTATGCTTATTGACATGTCGTATCAATGTTGTCTTCAAAATATTGTGTAACTTTGCAGAACTGGAAATACACATTTTATGGTAGATAACATCCGTTAATGCCGTCTGTAAGAGTTCCTTGTTGAATTCCGGCCGTTTCACTCCAGATTTACTTCTCGGCATTTTCTTGGTATAAATAAAATTAATATGGAAACTGTAATAATAATTAAAGTAATGTACCTTGGACCGATCCACGGTACAATTGAAATTTTGTCCAATGTACAATTTTGCAGTTGATAGAGTAAAAAAAAAAAAAATGTGAATCAACTGTAAAATTTAAGTTGAAATTGTGACAGCATATGATTTTCTAAATATTAATTTATAGAAAAAAAATTGACACACAAGAAAACTACTTACTATTAGCAGGAATACTTCAACAGAACACTTGCAATAAAATTTACTTTGCACTGTGAAAAACACTTGTCACTACGGTAAACACGCAACTGCATCTTTTCACTTCCAGGCACTAAATGAATGTGCTTGTCTCAACTTGCTGCATAATTCTTAGAAGAACTTTTTGGTCTGCTGGAAACGGTTACATTCAAACTGATAGTTGGACCAAGGTACAATATCTTCCCCTACCCGATCGTTTTGCAACAGAAATTTAGTAAACGACTGATCAGTAGATTTCGAAGTTCTAGTGGAAATTATACAAAGCGAAGGTGGAAGGTAAAATTTTGTAGCAAAATAATTGGAACGGTGTCCGATTGCAAATACAATCAAAGAACTTATGCTGTTCTTCAGGTAAACCTATTTTAGCCACGCATAATTCTCCATATTTTTCATCAGTTCCGATTTCTTTCACATTTACGGCGCTATAGTGGTATGAATAATTAATTGTTTTCTTTTTAAAATGTAAATTTTACTATAGCATTATTAACATGTGAATTTTAATGCCCTAATATGCCCTTTATTACAGCATACCATTTATTACTCGTACATGTACAAAATTGAAAAATAATTCTCAGAAAATTTCTGAACAATTTTTGTATGAAATCGTTATGCAAATGAAAAATGTACATTGATGAGTGTACAGCAAATTAATTACACTACATTTTTAACATATTGAAAATTTAAAATACATAATATATTCAATATATATCTGCGGTGAATATGATGACCAAAAGAGTGAAAGCTAAGTCTAGAAACACACCTGTAAGTATTTTAGATAAATAGACAATTAATTTTTTATGTTGGATGCAAAGTACCAGGATGATGACGAGAATTTTATAAATCGGGGTTGTTTCTTTGAGAAACATCGGATTATGCTAATAACTACTGCAGAATTAGTTAAAATGTTGAGCTGTAGTTAGGACTGGATGATGGACTTTTAAAATAGTGTATTTTCCGTATACATTTCATTCTCACATTTTAAAAGCTCTCTTCTGGTATATCTGAATTTATTTATGATCAAACTTTTGACATGGTACATGCTTCCGAAATTAACGTGAAGCTGGAGCCTAAACTATAAAGGGTTTTCCAATAAGAGGTGCTATTTTGATATTCAAAGCCAAATGCCATTTTTTGAGGTAAATAATCCGATCTTTATTTCATTATAAAGAGGAAGGTATGCCGTTAATAACGGAAAATAACATCAGCCAAATGACCACCACGACCACGCCTACAGGACCATATCCTTTTCATGAAATTTTCCATAACCAAATCGCAAAGTGGCTGCCCTATGTTCTCAATAGCCTCACGAATTCCATCTTTGAGGTCTTGAATCGCCGCTGGGCTGTTGGCGTGGACCTTCTCTTTCACGTGGCCCTAAAGGAAGAAGTCGCAAGGTGTTAAGTCACAAGATCTCGGTGGCCAATTGTGATCACCTCTTCGAGAGATAACACGGTCCGGAAACTTTTCCCGTAAAGGATCAATGGTTTCGTTGCTTGTATGGCACGTAGCGCCATTTTGTTGAAAGTAAACGTTGTCCAAATCAATACCATCCAATTCCGGCCATAAAAAATCATTAATCATCTGTCGATAGCGCAATCCATTCACCGTAACTGTTGCTCCAGCCTCATTTTCGAAAAAGTAAGTCCAATGACCCCGCGGGACCATAAACCGCACCAAACAGTCACACGTTGAGGATAGAGAGGCTTTTCAACAATAACTTTTGGGTTTTCGAGCCCCAGATGCGACAATTTTGCTTGTTGACGAAGCCATCGAGGTGGAAATGGGCCTCATCACTCAAGATGAGTTTTCGATGGAATTCGGGATCATTTTCATGCATTTCAAGGACCCAATCAGCAAAGACTCGACGTTGTTGATGATCGGCAGGCTTGAGTTCTTGTGTTAACTGAACTTTATAAGCCTTAAGACCCAAATCTTTATGCAAAATACGGTGTAATGACGTTTGTGGAATGCCTAATTCCGAAGAACGACGAGGAATGGACAAACCTGGGTTTTCTTCAACACTTTCGGCTACAGCAGCAATATTCTCGGCTGTTCTTGAGCGACGTGCACGGGTTTTATTCTTCACACCACTAACTTGCCCCGAAGCTTGAATTTTTCTGTATTGCGGTCCGACAAGGTGCTTCACGACGACCCAAAAATGTTCGAGTTTTACGAACCGTCTCTGCTACATTTTCACCATTTTTATAGTGAATTTTCATAATTTCAATGCGTTATTGAATCGTGTATCGGTCCATTTTTATGAATGGCGTAGTTTCTACTTGTCAAATGTCAGAAAATGACAGCTCCAAAAGTGACATCAACCGAAATAGCGGGCTAATTAAAATAACACCTCTTATTGGAAAACCCTTTATATTATGGAATAGCGTAAGGAAATGTTTTCCAGAAATTTTGGTTAGAGCCAGCCATTTTTACTTGGGCCAAATATTAGGCAGACGGATACAAGCTTTGAGACTTCAATCGAAATATGCAACAGAGTGCAAGTTTTTCGACAAAATTTCGATTTTTATTCTCATTTAGCTACTTGCCAGCATCTAAGATCCCAAAATATTTCAAAAACCTACATACATATATGAAAGTCTTTATGAAGATGGGAAAAGGTTGCTGATGTGGTATGGGTATATTGGTTATAAAAGAACGGTGCATATTCACTTATTTTTTAGTTTTTTATAGCTGCTTTCAATTAGATCAAGCCGACATTCCGTGAACTCAAAATTTTGTCGAAATTGACATCATCCGATCAATTATGCTGAACATGTGTTTAAAGACTATTGGAGGAATTGCGTAAAGAAATATTCGTCAAAGCTGAAATTGAGAAATTACAAACTGGTAAATCTCCGGCATCCAAGAAATAATATGTACGAAATGATACAATATTGTAAAAAGAATTGTAAACAAAGTGAATATGGTGACGAAAAAATGTTGGCTAAGTTTTTTTACATGGGTTTTTGAAAAGAGTTTAATAAAAATTAAAATGCACTAAAATCGTTTATTCTTTGACACATTAAGGATTAACTTCTCTGATGAAAATTTGGCTTTTTTAACTGTCAAAGAAATATTTTTAAACTCTCACAATAACGCGATGTATCACAGCGATAATAAGAACCTCTGCAGCGTTTGACCAGCGATTCAAATGTCTGTCGCAGCATGGGCAATTTTAGTCATCTATCGCGAGCTATGAGAGCAAAATGGATTGTGCAAATTCAAGTGGGTGTTGAAAAATGAATCAAAATGGTATAAAGGAATACCCAATTTTATATGACCCTGAAAAACCGCGACCTTAGTTGATTTATTGTGTCCTTCTCTAGAGTTGGTGCTAAATCTAGCCTAGAATATAAGTGGGAAGTGTTAAACGAAGTCAGTTTACAGTGCAAGTAGAAAAATGTTGTTGGATTTGGTCTTCTTCTATAACTTCAAAATTTATCTTACTCTCCATTTTTGATTAAGGAGGCTCTAAATGTTGAGTGTAATAATTATCGTTCTCATTGACGATTTGGAAAAAAATATGGGGCTTGAACAAGTGTAATAGTTTTTTCAGACTGTGTTGCAGTAAGATTGACAAAAATTCTACATTTTTCACCAAAATTTTAAACATGTTCTCAATTATCTACATATAAGGCTGAGCTGTGTAAATTTGGTTATTGTACTGATCTTTCTGAGGGTCTTGTCGAGATACCTTAAAGCGAAAGGACGCATCCATTAAAATTTTAAAGGGAATCCTTACTCGACAATCCAGGTATGAATCATTCTCTGATAATGATCAGGCAAACATTTGGTGGTATTCTTCGAACAAATCGTGTTCAAATTTCACCACAATACCCGACATATTTAAAACACCTACGTCTCTACTTTTTCCATATATTTCAACGTCGATATATCATAATTTATATTCGATATAAACGATGGTAAATAAGACAAACTGTTCCAAATTGAAAATAAGTCGAGCGAGTATAAGTCGAGCTAGTACACACTGAATTGACACATAATCGTTGGATGTTCACCATCGATACTAAGCCAATACAATTGGCAAACTCTAATTGGTCCCATGCTCGGATTTTTCCCAAATGTTTTTATTTGGTCCAACCATATGCAAGTAACTATCGCTGTGATCTATCGCGTAGGTGTGAAAGGAATTGTCTCGCTAGTTTATCGCTATGATTATCGTTATCGCAATCGCTATCGCGGTACTGTGAATCGGCCTTCATTTTTATATCCGCAAACTGAATCATTTGTGCGGCGTAATTGAATCAATTTCCGTAAATAGCAAATTCCAAGTTACAACTGGTCAACAGTATTTTTTTCAAGTGATACGAAATACCTCTTTGTAGACTTATCACAAGACCAAGTGTACTTTACTCATAGAAATAGTTAGCAGAGAAACAGACTTGAAGTATATGTATTGACATTTTATTCGTTCATAGCTTATCATAAATACTCTCTACTGAGCGGATCATAAAAATCTTAAGACACCGTTGTAGTGATACAAGCTTTTCATTAAAAGTGATTTTTATAAAAATGTCTCCAAGAACGAACAAGGAAAACTTGGAAAAAAAACTTTGCAGAATAAAAGAAGTCGAATAACGAAAAATCTATAAAAAAGTATTGTTAAGGGAAGGACTTCACCCTAAGTGGTTTAGGAAGTCGACAAATGAAAGGGAGAACCCACCCTGAAAAACACTTTGATAAGGAAATTGTCAAACGACAATGGCGGGGGAAGTTCTTTCCTCGAGGTGCAAAAATGAAATCAAGTTTGATTGAATCGCTTTCATGAACCTTCCAGAACTTTATCTTCTTAGGTATTCAACGAGTTAAAAAAATATCTAAATTTTTAAAAAAAGGCTCTGTTAGCATTTTATTTGTGAGGGGTACTTTTGTATTTTAAATACAAAAAGGCGTCCATTCAAACGATTTCAACAAGAAAGTTCATAAAATTCGTTTATTTAAAGAAAAGAAAATTTTAAAAGCAGTTAAATTAATGGAAATCCGTTCAAACTTTACCTTGTGATAATGCTTCGTTTTTGCAGAGCTATACTACTATGCCACGGGTATAATTATAATACAGGACTGAATATACCTTCTGTTGACAAAAATTCGACTATCAATAGATTTACACTCCTGCTTGGGATTAGAAACTTTATAAATTCTGAAAATCTTAATTTGTTTTAAAATTTAAGCCCTACCAAGTCCAATATTCTTATCTACCTATTCGATGAACTTAGAACAAGAAACTGTTACAAAATTATTCTATAGGAACCTCCTTTCAAGCTCTGGATGCAACTTTTGCGTAACTTATTTATGGTGCGGCTAGTGCTAGTGCATTGTCATTATGGATATTATCTCCCCATAACGCGATAGAAATAATAATGGTACAGAAAAATGGCTTCGGGATCCGCCAATAATATTAAAAGGAATTTTAATTTTTAAAAGTCCGTCCGTTTGACCATCTGTTTTCTGTCTATCTATCTCTCCGTCCATACGATAACTTGAGTACTCTGTATGTTGGTTTTATAGAAATTTTAAATCTTACTTTGAAAATAGGAAAAACAGGGCAATTTTTTATAAGAGTTGTCATATTAAATATTTTGCTTTTTACAATATATGTATTTGAACACTGCTTTTGAACGTGTTTACGTATAAAGCCAAATAAATAAAATGATACATTAAGTTTAATTAAATGTCAGTCGTTAACTAATATAAGCAAAGACAATTAGAACGAAAGATGTACAATGAAATGAACAGTAAATACAAATAAAGGAAAGTAAAACTCAGACGTGGTTTTGTCCTTAGCAGCGTTTCCACTCATAAAATTCAAAGGGGACAATTTCGGTTCTAAAAGGTCTAAAGTGTAAAAATAGGGACGGGCAAATTTAAGTATGCCTAGTTGATTTTAATTCTTTATTCTTAAGCTAAAGAAGTATAGCAATGGAAGACTTTGTAAATATACATAAAATAAACGACTCTCTGTTAAAACAAAAATAACTAAAATAGCTTTTAGTTTTGCAGATTTCTTTAAATCTATGATTCCAATTTACTTAAAATAGTACATCTATCTTTCTTTCAATGAATTAAAATATAAAAAGTATTTCTTAAATAAAAGTAGTTAAAAAAAAGCTATGTAAATGAGTATAATCCCTTTGCTGCCATTATTGATTGTAGATAATTCTTTTTGTAGATGTTTCTTAATTTGGTTTTAATTTAAGCAAAATCCGAAAATTTTCTGTCGGCAGTAGCTGAACCATGAGGAAAAATCAGTATGGCAAACACAAAGTTACAGAAGTCTTCGAATGAAGATTCATCTAGCGCACGCTTATAATCATAAACCTTCCAAAACAAATTTACATCACTATTGCTCTCAACATGAAGTTGTGATAATTGAAATAATCTCCATTGAGACGTGATTAATTCAATATCACAATTAATTAAATGTGACATTTTTGGCAATAAAGGCGTAATTGATGATTCCGAACTTAACAGTTTTCCCGGCCATAAAATTGACAAAATGTTTTAAATTTAAATTACTAAATTCAAAGCGTGCTTTTATCTGTTTAAAAAATTCTACATGAAAATTAAGCATATACTTGTTTTAATTGAAATTTTTTCTTCACGAGTAATATTTGAAGTTGAATATGTATTTCTGCTTTTGTTCTAATGTATATCTCTTCATCTTGGATATAATCTGTTCTGTCATTGAAATAAATTTCACAAACATACGGAACTAAACGCATATAGTCGCATCTTAGACAATTACTTGCTATTGACTTAAAATTTGAGTCCATGGGAATATAGATAGGACAAACATACTTTTTCCGACTGAAACTCTTTATTTAAATTATTTATTCATATTGATTTATTCATTCTTTTAATATAAAAGATAAGAAAAGAAAACAGGTTTTGTATTTACCTTATCCATTAATTCACCTAAATCTTTCGAAAGGATACCATGATTTTCTAAGCAACAAGATATAAAATACAGTTTCAGTGCATCCAAATGTTCAATACTTCTATTTACTACTTTCTCTCTAGATAACCATCTGGTTTGCGATAGACCTAAGGTCTTGTGTGATTGCATTTCATAAACTTCTTGAAACTCTTTATTATCATTTATTCGTGAATTATGGATATTCAATATGATCCAAGGCCACAATCGTTAATAGATACAACAATCACTCAGGAATACGTTTTTTTCTCATTTTTACTTTGTTTACAAATTTTTAATAGCTTCTCACAAACTCACAAAACGATCGCTAACTAATTTATTCAAATTTGGACAGGACAACGTTTGTCGGATCAGCAAGTATTGTTATAAGATTTCCCTTGGCCGAGCGGTTACCAAATTTTACAGGAATTCCTTCGTTTGGGTTTCCAATTGAACCAAATTACCAACAAATGCAGTGGCTGTATGCATTGAAATTCGAATTTTTATATATTTCGGGAGAAGGTACAGTTCGCTTGGGATAGTACGATGCAGGGCTTTGTGATTGCAGTTGAACTCAAAGTGTATCTGGATTCCGGGTTTGCCTAACCTTCGCGGCTCTTTCTTTTTACTCCTTCCGTTGTTACCCGAGTGAAGGTCTAGTGCGAGATAGAGGGAAATAAAAATACTTTCTTTTTATTAGGTGAATCCTTCGCTTCCCTTTATTTTATTTCAAGTATTAAAACTTGCCGTCTCTTCTGAGATGGGCTCCAAAGACCTCGGAACAAATCACACCCGAAAACAATCTAAAAAAAAACCGAGCCCACAAAAATTTTGGCGGGGCTCTGCGTGCCTAATCTACTACTATTTCTCACACAGTTTTTTTTACTTCATCACATAGGTTTTTTTTACTTTATTGGTCTGAGCCACTGACATATATATAAATGGACTGCTCGTTGAACCAAAAATGCGTGAAAGCAAATGGCACCACTTTCTTATTCAAGTCTCTTTCCGTGAGAGCATACTTTCCCACTAAACTGTGATGATTCGGAAGGAGAAATTGCTTGCAGTTCAGCGGTATGTCCAGAACTGGCAACTTGGTAATCAAAACTTTCTACCAAAACAGCCTTATAAGAGACTTCGGCTCATAATTAAAATTTAACAATACCAATAGTCCCAAATATTTTTGTGGTAAATTTGGTACATCCCACTTGCATGCATATAAGTAAATTCCCAAATAATTTAAATATAGCGCCAGTTTACGACAGTTGGTAGCATTGGCACTGAGAGCATACTTTCTGAAATCAACACTGATGCCACATGAAATAGGCGATCAGTCAGTCCATTTATGTACATGTCAATGGCCTGAGCCTATTTACCGACATCCGTTTCTTTTGTTGTTTAACATTTGCCAAAATTAGTTTTGATTGAGTTTGATTTTTCTTTTATCAAAATTAATTCCAACTGTTTCTTATTTCTAATACAATGCTTTACTGCATGTCAAAACTTTCATTTATTACTAATTTTCCATATCCGTCAAAATTTTCGTTTATTTTTATTTTAATATCTGTCAAAGCTTTCATTTGATTTTATAAGTTACTATCTGTCAAGCATTTCATTCAATTTTTAACTTTAATATCTGTCAAAGTGTTTGCCTAATTTTTCATTGCCCATATCTGTCAAAATTATTAAAATTATTTCATTTTTTTTTGCTTTTGGGTAAAAACGTTCATGTTCTTACCCAAGATATGTCAGAGTAGTTCATTTTCGACATTGCTAAGATTATTTCATTCTTTTGAGGGTTAGAAATATTTTATGCCTTTCCGTGGCGCGTGACGTGTACAGACTTTGTCAAGTAGGCTTGAGTGCTTCGTCTGAATTGGACTAGCTTTCGATTAGAATTATAACAAGAGATCTGAATCGGAATTGCATTGTAATTAGAACTGTCAAGTTCCAATTTTATTTTCTTAAATTTAACAGGTCGGCCTTCTGCAATGATTCCAGTTTTGAGCTCGGTTAGTGTCGAATTTTGTGTGTTTTGTAGAACTAAAATTATTAAATGGAGAACAATCTTACTACAAGATATTCAAATTTAATATATCAGAGTAAAAGCAATATACATTTCTGAGTATATTTCTTTTTGAATGACTCAAATCCGTCAAAAAATGACAAAGTTATTTAAGTTTAAAACAATGGAAATTGAAAACGGCCACGGCCCGGGAATCTGGTGATGACGTCACGATACACAATACGCACGATGCCAGTCTGTACAATATAATATTTATAAGACGATATTTTATGAAATAAATCCAAAACAAATCCAATCCCGAGCGTTCTATCACGGCGGCGCAGCGACGACACTCGCGGTGCGCAAGACCGCGAATTGTCTTGTGTATCGTGACGTCATCAGCCGATCGTTGATGTTAGAGCGTTTTTGAGAATGCAGCACTAAAATCGCTATAACTTCGTCATTTTTTATTCGATTTCAATAATTGTTTCACTGAATTATTTGTTTTTCTTTTACTATGATTCTGCATAACTAACTAAAATAGTCGTTGTTCCTCATTGTCTTATTCCCCGGTAGAATAAGGACTACTACCAAAGCATGTTATAACTGTAGCCACTAGTGTAACTGGGGCAGGCACTCTGTGGATGCCCTTTTGCTTTTAAAAATTTGGAATCTTTTGCCTATCTTACTCTTGTCAATAAATAATGTAATAACACGAATATGTTACCATTATCTCGTTAAATCATCAATCCTCGAAATAAGGAAAAGTTTCGAGTTCCTACCGTTTCCAGCATTTGGGTCGCCTGGAAAATTGATGGTAAAATTGTGTATAACCGGCTATTTAATTGGATCCTGCATTGCATATTTCGTAGTTGTTGAAGATCTAGGACCCCAAATGGTTTCCAGAGCATTGAATATTACTGGGAATGCTAGACACCGAACATAGGTGATGATTGTCACTGTAGCTTTCTTCAGCGTAATTTCTCTTGGAAAGTTAAAGACTGTAGGTAACCTGTCAGTCGTTTGCATTGCATCTAAATGCTTTGACCCATACTTATTGATGAAAGTGATTGCGGCATGAAACTTGCACATGGTAGCAAGTGATTGGGTGCCGGACATAAATGCTGGAAGCTTCTGGATCTTTCACTCTTCCAAAATGCAATTATAATGAGGTATTTGGAATTTACGAATGCCTCATAAAAAAAAACAAATTGTGACTATATATATATGTATATGGTTTTATTTCTTCGACTTTTGGTATTCCCACTTCGAGTTTACATAAGCAATAACTTACCTTGGTCCTTCTATTATCTTTGAGAATTATATTGGGCTTTTTTAATGACACAGAGTTTCTGTTACAATTTTTTCTTTATTAAAAGCTTTTCCTTCCCAAACTTTTCTTCACTAGGACTTTTTTTTATAAAAATATTTCTTTAACAAAATTTTGTTTATCAAAACCTTTCTTTAACAAAACTTTTCTATATCAAAACCTGACTTTGTCAAAGACCGAGACCGCCCGCTACCAATACAAAAATCAACTTACTGAGATTTTGATTTTTCAATTATCAAATCAAGTCGTTCAAGATAGGAAAGTGTTTAATAAAAGTTTTTCTCATGAGAAAATTATTTTCAATGAACATGATTGAACATGCATAGAATTATCCCGACGGTCGATAGTCGAAAATGTAATTTGATATTTTCATAAATATCAATCCATCGTCTTGCCTTTAGTGCATACATTGTTGCGCATATACAATTGGTCGAATTTTTAAAAATTAAATAGTTCCTTCAAAAGTAAAGGTAAAAGTAAATAGTGGAGCTCACAAGCAGAAGGTTGTAGGAAAGGTTTTGCTTTATTTCCTGTTTATAATCTTTTCCTTTTTTTGCAAGCAAATCCTCGCACGCACAAGCGCCGCGATTCCTTGCGCCGCCGAACAAATTAAAACTTGCAGTAGTGTATTTACATAGATACCCTTAGAAGCTGTACTGATACTCCGAGTTTCGATTTCGTATTTGAGTGAGCTGTGTTAAATTTCTTGAATATTTGTGATTATCGAAGATGGCAAGTGATGAAGAACTGTCAGACGATCATTTAGAGCCACAAATCACCGGCGATGAGCAATCTGAACGTAAATTCATTGCCGGAAGGGTAAAACAATACCCGGAAATATTGGAAGAATCTCAACTCCCCGCGAAAAAAGCGAAGAAACAAGCAGCTATTGATAAAGCTATCACAGAGTACGGACAGCTGTATGGAAAAGAAATGACCTCAAAAGGATTAATAAAAAAGATAACAGAAAAAAAAGCGACAAACACAACACCGGTAATAAGCGCATTTCCCCGTTAGGACCATGGGAAGCAATAATGGTGGGAGCGATAGTTGCGAACATGATCCACTCATTATCCTTTTCTATAATGAGACGGAGAGAGGTATCGACAATTCTAGAGACTGTAGGGTGTGAACATTCTAGTACCTCACCGATACCGCTCTGGAAGCCCGTATCGGTCATGTACTGTAAAAATACTTTCAGTTTTTGTACTGGCGAAAGCGCACCACCCCTGGTTTCCAGATTCCAGCCAATAAAATAGTCAGCTCATTACTGCACGTTCCTGTCGTCAAACCGAAATATAGTTCGGAAGTCGCACTCACGTGGAGTACGGCTTTCTTTGTACACTTTTCGTGCACCGTATCCGTCATGGTAAATTATAATTTAACAAAATCGCTAAAACTAAGCGCCTTTGCTCTACAAATGCATGTAATACAAATAAATCATTAATACTTAGGTTAGGTTAGGTAAGAGAGGTGCCGCAATACAACATGCTTGCACCGCTTAGACCTCTAGTGGGCCCATTATAGCCCAAGGCCCCATAGGCTAACCTTTACAAACCGTCCCAGATCCACTCTGTTTCCCATAGGAAACTGAAGATATCTCCAAGACTTTTTACCTAGATCCATCCTGCTTCTCTCAGAAAAGTCAGAACACATCTAAATTCCCTGTTTTGTAGTTCACCCAGACTTGAAAAGAAGTAGCTACCCAGTAGTCTACTTCTTTTATTCATCAGAGCGGGCCATTCACAAAGCTCTTGTTGGACGGATTCAATTTCCTCCGAGTCCTTACAGCTCCTGCAGAAATCGTTCGCCGCTATCCCCAGTCTTCTAGCATGGTCATCTATGGCCCAGTGACCCATAAGGGCCCCTACTAGATTCCTGGTGTTTGTTCTGCCGCCATTAAGCAGTTCCCTTGTCCTTTTCCTGTCACATTCAGGCCACAATTACTTCGCAATACAGCAGGTATCGCTGTTGTTCCACCGGAGGCTTGCCTTTCCATAGGCGCCCCTGATGATTTCCTCTTTTATTGCTCCGACTGGGATCCTCACAAAAGCTACCGCTGCGGAGCTATCCAATTTAGAGCCTTTTCTGTCCAACTCATCACCCATCTTATTGCCTGAGATATCCTTATGGCCAGGTACCCAGCATAGGGTCACCTTGTACCTTGTAGCCAATACCTGAAGGGTTGTCTTGCATAACTGCACCAATTTTGATTTTAACAACACAGCATCGAGCGCCTAGATGGCTTCCTGGCTATCAGTGTATATGCCGAATTGCCGCTACACCTCTGCAATAGAGGTCTAGTGACAGTAAGTCAAGCATGACCTTCAGTGCTGCCATGGGCGTGGTGCGCAGATAACCAATTATTCCCATACAAGCAGCCATCTGGATTTTTGACAGCACCTCCAGGTTACATTTCCTCGTCAGTGATGCCCACCAGACGTGGAGCCGTAGCAGAGTATGGGCTGAACTACGGCTGTGTACATCCATCGTACCACTTTGGGTTTTAATCCGTAATTTCTGCCAAATATTCTCTTGAACGTGCAGAAGGCCACGCGGGCCTTCATCACGCGTTCTTCTAAATTAATCTTCCAGCTTAACTTGGAATCGAGTATGATTCCTAAGTACTTTGCTTTACTGGAGAGAGTAAGATCCTCTTCATCCAGCATTAGAAGTCTGAAACTGTGTATCCGCCTGCTTCTTGTAAAAAGTACCAGCTTCATCTTCGGGGGGTTTACCCTGAATCCACTATTATTGACCCAGTTATCGAGCCTTTTACTAATAGTAGAGAGAAATTTGCGTGTTACCAGGATGCATATGTCATCCGCGTAGGCAACTGCCTTACATCTTTCTCTCTATAATTTGATGAGGATTTCATCCATTACCAGTAGCCACAGGATTGGTGATAGCACACCCCCCCCCCCCCACCCACCCATGCAGTGTATCTCAATATACTGCTCTTCTTACAGTAGCCTCAGGAACTAATCTTTCTACTGAGAAGCATTTAGTTGCTCCAGTCACATAGACCCTTTTCAACTCCCAACTCATTAACACTTCTTACAAATATTCTGGGGACTACATAAATGCATATTTTCTGAAGTGAAACCTTATTCTTTGGAACAACACCGTTTGCTTTTATCTTAGATCTTTTCCTTCTTTTTTTGAATTAAATGTGAAGTAAATTCCGTGATTTCTGCAAGTAAAGGCAAATCCTTTTTCTTATAAATACGGCTTAATATAATACATGTGCAATTTTCCGTTAAAAGTTTTTCGGTGAAGACTTGATCGTCAATCTACACGGTGTAAAATTTATGTACTCAATATGTATGTACATAAAACGTACATACGTACTAATCTTACTGCAGGTATGATTTGTCGTAAAGCTTTATTCTATTGAAACGGCTTGCGTTGAAATTTAAAACTTTTGTTTTTCCCAATTCGTTTTGTGGGAAATTTTTTTTATTCTCTTGTACAAAGGAATTTGAAGAAAATGCTGATGACATTTTCTTCGTCGTTCCGAAGATAAGCTAATCATACTTTAAGGAGAGTTTACAAAGGCAGAGTAGAGTGGAGTGAGTTTTTACCAGAGTAGCGTGCATGCACAATAGAGAGTGAGCTTGATCCGGATTTCCGAAATCATATGAAAATTGTGTGAGAGATTATCATGTGTTTACATTTACACTCTACTCTGTCATTGTTAATGCTCCTTTATCCTCCATTTCGAAGTTATGGCTTAACAATTCCGGCATATTAACATAGTTCTTTTCGTTACTCTGTACACTGTCGTCTTGCAGAGGCAAGCATATTTCTATTTTTCCAATATCAAAATCGCAAATTCTAGGCCCTAGGGTCACTCTATTCATCTTATTATAATACTATTATTTGATACTTGTTGAAGAAGGTTATTTTTAGGAATCTCCGGCACAACAGTAAAACTGAAAAAAAAATATTATTTATTATTCCATCACAAAAGACAAAACCCATTCGATTTTGGATGGAAAGTTTCAAGTCTTGATTTTGAATAATCAACCGGTTCCTAATAGCGAAATTGGGTAACTCGAAAAAACAGCCCACTGCGGGCTTACACAGATTTGATTCGTTCAGATTAATCTGAGTTTTTCAATATTATAAATTTCTATTGAAACTTGCCCAAAATCAAACGGGTTTTGTGATAGAATAATAAATAATTTTTTTTTTTCAGTTTTGCTGTTGTGTCGGATATTCCAAAGAATTGCCTTCTTAAACAAATATATAGTGTTTGCTCGGTAATAAATCATAGTAATCTTGATTATGATTTGATTATATCAATAAATTCAAATTTATTTCATATATTTCGTTTAAATCGCTTAAAATAATGTTTTTCTGCTGACGCTTCCTGTTTCTAATCACCTTGACAAACAAATGTTTATCCTGCTTTAACCTAGATCTAAATGGCTGATTAAGCAAACCTTTTATAGACTAAGCTAAGCAAAGAACTTTTGCTTAGAAAAAAGCTCAGTGGTCCAAAGATATTAACAAATAATGATAATTTAACCAGAAGAGAGAAAAACGGGTATTAGAACCTCCACCACTAACATATAATAAGAATGGACTGAGTGTTCTTGCTTTCAAAATGGCACATATTTGGAACAGGATGGGAAAAACCTTTATTGCGTACAATTGTACACAGATTCATAATTTATTACTATTTGTCTATTAGAAACACTAAAGATGTTATAAAATAGTATTTCAACACATTATCCAGAATTCAGTTCGAGCGCCAGGACAATAAGCTAACCAGATGGACATAGTCCCAGCGACCCAACTCTACTTTAGAAAATGCAGACAACATTACATTTCATCCTAGGGTAATTAATTGTTCTACCATAGATTTTTCATTAACAGAAAAAAATTACTTGACAAAGGCCTAGGTTATGCCACATAATTAGGTGTTAGTAATAAAGATTTGATAGACTTAGCTATTCATGCAGATGATGCTCTCCCAGATGAAGAATTAGAAGGCAAAGTAGAGTGTGCTAGGTTAATAAAAGAAAATAGTTTGCCTCAGCTGATTAGATGTAATGAAAAAATAGTTTTACGCGACTTAACAAAGAAGATCAATGATAATAATTTAATTGTAACGAAAGCCGATAAGGGTAATTCAATTTGCGTATTATAAAGAAATTTGTGTTTAGAAAAAATGGAAGATAATTTATCGAAAATGAGCCTGATAGAAATTAAAGAAGACATAATAAAAAAATATAATAGAAACGCAACATCAGTTTTTAATAAAAGTAAATTAATTTTCAATGAATCTGATAGATACCAACTTAAGGTTACTAATCCATCAATCCCGATATTATACGGCTTACTGAAGTTACATAAAAATGGTGCTCCAGCAAGACCAGTTTCTTCTGCATTCAACTCATCGACACAGAAACTGGGCAAAAAATTGAATTCCATACTACCACAACTCATCGAATTTAACAACAAATACTCCATAAAAAATACAATTGACCTAGTAAACAAAATCAATTGAATTGCTTTACCACCTAATGCCAAACTCGTGTCATTTAATGTATGTAACCTATTTCCTTCGATCCCAGTAAATAAGTTAAAGACAATTTTGTACAGTCGTATTCGGGGAAAAATTTTAAATAAAGAAAAAGTCTCGCAACTTATAGAATCTTTGAATACGTGCTTAAATCAAAACTACTTTTACTTTAATGACACCTATACCCAAATAGAAGGCTTCGCTATGGGTGCTTCTCTATCGCCTTTTTTGGCTGACTTCTACATGGACTTCATAGAATAGAACATTTTTAATAAGAACTGTGATATAGTTAATAAAATTATGTGTCGGTATCGTTATGTTGATGATGTGTTTTGTGTATGGACGGGCTCTGAGCGACAACTTAATGTTTTTTTTAAATAGTATTTTAAATAAATTAGACGATAATATTTAATTTACACTAGAATATGGAGGTACGAAATTAAACTTTCTAGATATCACAATATCAATAAAAAAAATAAAAAAATTGACTACGAAATATATCGCAAACCAGCTTTTACTGAAACTGTAATTCCATATTCTTCTAATCAGCCTCTTAACATTCATTCATTCCATTTGATGATTGACAGATTAGTTAATATTCCTTTCAGTGTGATCAACTTTAAGAAAGAACTTAATGTAAGTTTCATTTACAAGATATTAAAACAAAAATCTAGAACATCTGCTCTTAGATTATGTTGGAGGAGTGTCAGAAAAAATACACAGAACGCTATCAAATCACAATGTTCAACCTGCTTATTTCACTAATACAACACTGGGTAAATTATTAATAAATAATAAAATAAAGCCTACAGTTGTGGATATTGAAAAAAGTGGGGTATATAGTATAAGTTGTAACGATTGTGACGCGATCTAAATAGGAAAAACTAAGAGGTCACTAAAAACCAGATTTTCTGAACACGTTTCTGCAGGGAGAAACAATAGGGCAACTTTTGGTCTATGTAAACACTTAATCGGCCTAGGTCACACTACATCAATTGACAATGTAAAACTATTACGTAATTTATTTGGAGGCAAATTTCTAGACAGGTATGAGATATTAGAAATTAAAAAAGAGAAAGACAGAGGCTCATTTTTGGTTAATGATCAGCTAGATTTCCGTAACAACAGCCCTTTAATTAAAACAAATTATATAATGAAATAAAATTTACGATACTTACACTGACTTAAAATTATATTGTAATACCACTTATGTATGTATATGTGTATAAACGATAACAGTCGGTTTTAATTTTAATTTATACTGAGTCAGTCTCACAATTTTTGCAAGAGCTTGAGGATGCCTAAATAGGGCGAAACGCGTCGCAAAAACTTTAATTAATTATTAAAATTAAAAAATTATTTTGTGGAATGGAAACAAGTGTTTCATTTTTTTAACATGTTTAAATACTACTTGTTTAGAGATAAAACTCTTTCAATTAACACAAAAATTGCAATTTTAATATTACTGAAAAATATGCTCCTCTGCAGATTTGATGTCATGAGCAAAGGAGATAGACGTATATAAGTAATACATTTGTCTGAATTTTAAGTCAATTCCAATGCATTCCATTTAATACAACTGAACTATATCCAAAATTGGTAACAGTTCAACAAGCATAAAGGAGACAAAAAAATCTGATTGTCTCCCCGAAATATGCTCCATTTTTACTATAGGAATTAGATAGGAAGGCTCAGTCCATTCTTATTATTGTCAGTGTCCTGTACTCAGTAAACAATTTTTGTAAGAAAAATAATAATAATAAATTCAGTTATTATAGTATTCTGACTAGGTAAGAGACTCAAATTTAAGTAAATAAATAATAAATTTTTGTACCATAAACATACACCAGCTATCATTATATTTTCCAAGATATGAAATAATACAGGGAAACAAAATTCGGGAGAGTTTACGAACTTTTACTTAAATTTCTTTTCCGAGTCCCACATCTTCTGCATTGGTGTCTGATTTGTGCCATAAATGTATAGGGGAAAATGTGTGTTTATGAAATTTTAAGTATCTTAAAATGTAACAAATGTCAGAAATGTCTAGCGTTTGATTGACTCCATTATATCTCTTGTTTTTTTTTCTAAATATATTTTGTAACAGGCTTTTAAGTGCCTGGATTACATGTGATTGTTTGATTTATCATAGCTATCAGAAATTGTTTGAGCATAATTTTTTACGATGTACAAACTTTTTGAATAGAAGTGGACGGCAATAGTAAAATATAAGGTAAAAACTTTTTACAGGAAATATTGTGTAATAAATTTATAAATAGTAACAGTATTGCAAGTGAAAATGTTACTTAAAAATAAATTTCTTTCAGAATTAGATTGGATAATCGTGTTTTATTGTCTTTCCCTTCAACTCCCTTAATTCCATCAGGGAATGACTGAAGAAGGAAACATTAATTTATGAAATACTTGACAATAATTAGGTTGTATTTAATACAATATAATAGTTTTGTTTTATATCCGCGAATGAGTGTTGTGACATGTCAGATGGACCAATGCAAGACTTTAATGGTTTATATCCGTTTTGGAGAAAATAAAATCACTTCATGAATAGATTCGACTATTTTTAGGATTATGCCTTCAAGAAGGAAACTACTGAACATTTCTAATTTCACTTCAATTAAATATATATGTAAAAATTATCTTTAGAACTATGTTTCATTATCGACTCAAAACTACTTGCTATTAAAGATCTTGACAGACTGACTCTTTTTTGACATTCACAATTTGTCATTTCTTTCAGTAAAATTGTCAGATAAGTATTTTTATTTCCCTCAAAATGAGTTGTGTACTTTTATTTGAAATTTATATTACAATGTCCTTGTTATGTGGTTCTGAGAGTTTAACTTGTTGCTAAATGATCCTAGTGTAAAGTAATGTCCTTTTACCGAAACACTACACCAATAGTCTTTGATTATAAGATTAGAGCTACAACTGTTCCCCGAGTAGGAAACTAAAACTGATGCTAAGTTATCCTTTATTTTATATATTTATTTTATTAGCCATATAGAATATATTATTTCTAAATCTTTTAAAATATTAGACACAAAAGAATTAAAAGATCCTCACTCCTTGATAGCTGTTTTCTGTGCAGTGGTAAGATCTATAGTTGAATACTCCTACGTTATTTGGTATCCATCCTATAAAATACATATAATAAATATAGAAGCAGTACAAAAGTCTTTCACAAGATTTGCGCTGGGTAAAAACTTTTATTGGAGGTATAACATGCCTTTGTATGATATACGCTGCTCGCTGTTAGGTTTATCGAAGTTGGACTTCAGAAGAGAACTTGTGCAAAGTTTCTTGGAGATAATGGGCGCTATTCTGTTGGTAAAATTTTATCATTTTTTATGCCTTAAAATAAAATAATTCCCTAAAATCCTATTCTGTACCAGAAATTTTATTTTATCTTGTGCATCGTAACATCAAATATTTCCTGTTATGGAGTATAACATAAAAGATCCTAAGCAGCACATTTTAAAGGTATTTCAACACATTTTATGAAAATGACATGCGTCAATTAACATTTGTTGTGCGAAAATAGTTTTAATTAAAAACTAAAATGTCCACCGCCATAAAAATTAAATTTTGTTAGAAATTGTAGAAATTTGCACTGGTGCGGTATGGTAAAATATAAAAAGTTTTAATTTTTTGCAGAAGAGATCATAGGATACGATATCTTCACGATTCCTACGATCCATGTGAGTTGCCCAACCTTATGCTTCAAAAGTTCTTCCGGCTGGATAATTAATTAACTTCTTATATTGTGATTTATAAGCTAATTTTGCTAACTTATGAATAATTCTAATTTATACTCAAAATATTTCGTTGTAAGAAGACAAATACAAATACTTACTTATAGAGTAACTAGAGCCTCATACTAGAAAGACATCCATTGAGTTCACTAGGTTAGGAAGCTCCTCTCAATGATTACTTAGTATGTACCAAAAAGGCATTCAAGACCACGTCCTTTGTTGCAGGTACCATTTTATAGAGCCAATTACGGTTATCATAAACCTATCACTAACTGCATTGTACAATTTAAAAAATATTTATATTCTTCTAATATTTATCTGCCTAGAGGGATATTTAAGAGTTGTATTATTGAATTCGAGAATCTGCATAATTAGTCAGTACTTTATTTTTAAGGCTAAGGCTGTAAGTTACTCTGTATGTGTAGGCATGAAATAAATAAACACTCAAAAGCGGTTGCCATTGGAATAGTAATAGGCCTTAAGAGGCCATATGTTCTTCATACACTTCTATGACCGAAGTCTACTATAAAGTCATATGGTAGATTTTGTCACTTGAATGCATAACTATGCTAAGTCTCTCTAAGATCATTTTGTACAATAATGGTTCTAGATTTTAGAGAGTAATACGTATTTTCTCAGATAATCAAAACTTTTTAAGAAGAAGAGTGGATTCTTATGTTGGATTGCTTGATCGCCTATTATAGAGTATTACACATATTGGAATTCTTATCGTTTGATGATTTATGCGACAGAGGATTCATATGCATTAATATTTTTCCGACATATTTTGATCATAGATAGCCATTTTTTATTCAAATAAAGAGAAAAGCTAAAAACTCAAATACAATGAAGAATCCAATAAAAATTTCCTTGATTACAAAAATTATTTGTTATTTGGAGTATTATTCGGAAATAGTTATTTGTTATTTGGTGTTTAAAATTTGAATTTAAAATAATTACTCGTTAGTTAATGTCTTTGTTATTTGTTTGCTGGTGTCAAATTTCAAATACATTTTTTTTTGTACACGCATTTCATATTGCAAGGTGTTTTGCACTTAGCAAGTTAACTGCCTTTTTATATTTTGGTGTTTACAATAAAGATTTTCCCTTCATTTGGAATTTAAAATGTAAAAGGAATTTTAGTAATTTTGTAATTATTTCACACTTATTCTAATCAAATATTAATATTTGCGAATAACTTAAAATAAATTGAAAACCAAACAAAAATATATACGATTTTTTTAAAAATTGTTATTTCATTGAAATGCTCATCACTGTTTTATACATAGACCCAATCTGTCCTTAGATGAGTACTTTCTACAAGTAGTGTCAGACAAAATGGTGTCATAGGTTAATACAATAGATACCAAAAATTTGTTCGTCAATATTGTAGCAGTTTTTTGTTAACTGTAGAAGATTCCTACGAGCAGAAAGGAATATTACTCACATACATTTATTTATTTAAGCACAACACAGAATATTTACAATTTATTCACATGTAGAACACTGGAATTTAATTGCCTGTAAATATTAGCGAGCACCTACTGTTGGAACTGTTCTGTAGACACGTTATCGTAGTCAATTGCAGTTAATATATAGCATTCTCAGATTTTTTTAAACCATTATCAGGTAAGTGTAGCCAAATGACATATATAGTTAACCCATTCGTAATTATATTCAACCCATTACCAAATGAGTTTAAATTTATAGCAAATATATTGCACGAAAGATTTTAAACCTTTAACAAATATATTTAAACCTGAGTTTCAACCGTAAATGAAAATACTTAAAACTTAGCATATATATTTAACCCTTTAATAAAATAGTTTAAACAAAGTAACTTCATAGACTAAAATACTCTATTGAATTCAATAAACTTTATAATTCTTCTTTTATTTATAATTATTATTAGTTGAACAAAAAGTAACACTGGTGTTTATTTTAAAATTTTGAGTAAGAATATATTAAATCGTTTTGACATATTTTTTGCATTCATAATTCAATGCAGATTTGATGCAGTTTCACAGTGATAAAGTGAAGTACACGGACGATTTCCTTATCAGCGAGAAAACGTCGCTTAATACAATATTATGAGTAGTAGTGAAGCTTTTAGCGCAGGCAGCTCTGATCAATAACTCCCCACTACTTATGAAGAGCCTACATATTATGGAACTTCGCGGGCAACTAGAAGTATGATAGATGCAATTCATAAATAAAACACATGGAAAATGTGCATACAATTAATAAATCCATCGTTTATAAATATGAAATTTTTTAATATTATTTTTAGGTGAAAGAATGCAGAAATAGTGCTAGTAGAGAAAAATGGGCTGGACATCCACGCATAATATTAAAAGTAATTTTGATTTTTGCATGTCCGTCTGTTCGTCTGACAGTCCATCTGTCAATCTGTCCGTCCGTCCTCAAGATAACTTGAGAACGCATTCAATTAGAGAGCTGAAATTTTGCATACGGACTGTCAAAAAACAAAAAAGAAATAAATTTAAGTTCGAAAATGGGCTGAATCAGGTAACTCCTTTGTAGGGTTGCCGTACAAAAACCTCGTTTTTTACTACATATGTGGACAGTGCCTGAGAACGCGTCGAAGTAGGGAGATGAAAATTGGTAAACTGTGCCTTCATAGTAATAGTAAATAAGGCTTCAAAATGGACTAAATCGGCAACCCTTTCTTTGTGTTGCCATATAAAAATTTTAGTGTTTTACGTATACTGTGAAAACGATCAGTCCTAGACATTTTTATTGTACTGAAAGGTCTTCAGAATATGAAATTCTATGAAATTGGTTATAATCACCTTTACTGTCCGACGAACGGTTCTAGAAATATATGCGAAAAACCACTTCAAAAATCAAACATGCACAGATACATACGGGAATTCATCTAGGATATCATAAGAATTGGTCTTTGACCAATTCTAGCTTTTTTGCTTGTTTAATTATGAGTAATGTGAAAATATACACAACGCGACAAGCTCGCGATGTATTATCTCAAATGAATTTAAGACTGAAATTTTTGCGTTCTTACTAGTTGTGGGCACAATTGGTCATTTTGGTGATTCATGTTATACGAGTCTTTTGGTATAACTGACTCATGTAAAAAATTCGGTCATTTGGCTGATTTGAGTCAGTTGGGAATTATTATCTAAAATCCTGAAATTACCTGCCTCAACAAATCATTCATGTCAGAGCAACGCTCAAAGCTAAAATCGCGCTTAGTTTCTAAATTTTGCAGACGTTCGAGACTCATATATCAGTGCGTGTTGAGCAGTTACAAATGTGAAATGTGACATGGCAAGGCAGCCCGGTTGACCCCAAAGGAAGCATTTAAGGAAAGGAAAAAATTCTGCATTCTCTGAATAATTAAATCAATCTTCATTGTTGCATTTCTATTTGTTTCAATTTATTTCATGCTTTAGTCACAGAAATAACTTTGTTTAAGAAAATCCTTCTAAGGAAAATAAAAACCCCAAATCTATAACACAAATCCAAATTAGTTGGCTTTAAGTAAGTATGTGGCGCATGAACGAACTTAAAGTCCCAAGTCGATCGTTGCAGGTAGAGCAAGAAAATATATGGTAATATTGTAAACAATAAAGATTATGCATCTTGTTTTCTAAATACTTGCATTGGCTTGACACCCCTGTGCACCTTTGTACATGCTCAGAAGGGAGGTTAATACCAAACTATGATTTGGCGACATAGTTGGCTGTTCAGGGACTAGTAGCCATAATATCAGTCAGGTATTATAAAAAAATAAGTTCAATTACTCCTTTGAAAATATCAGCAATGTTTTGCACAAATAAATTTTAGCAGTACCAAATTACGTCTGGAAATTATTTCCAACGCGAATGAAACTGTATGATCAATTGCTTATTTGCAATAATCAGCAAATTGATTATATAAAAGGCCGATAATAAATAAAAAATTTGTCATTAAGTTTTCAATTTGAAGACAAATTTGTGTTTTTAGTTAACGTCGTCTGTACTTCATACACTGCATTCATTATAGGCAGTGTAATCCAGAGTATCCAGCAGTTCAACAGTGTAACAGTACAAGAACCCTTGCACAATTCAGCAAGGTACTGGTCCATGAACCAGTGCCATATCTAAACTACGACAAGAGTCCAAGTACAAGAACTTGCACTCTAGCATAGAACGAAAGAGTTCCTTCGCTATACAAACATTTTGGTGACCCCGACGTGATACAGGCTTTTGTAGACAACAGCCTCAATAAACATGGATCAATTGGAAAATCAGCAACAAGCAACTGGCAAAGAGATTCAGACCACCATAGAAAATTACAGAACAAATTCTTCAAGCCGAAAAGATCTGCCTTATTTCAATGAAAGATTGTGCAGATTACAAGAGGTATGGGATAAATTTGAAGGTGCAGCACCAATACTTCGTGAAGGATTATTACAATTCTGTTAAACAAATCTGCGAAGCTTACCAAGAGCATATGGCGAATTACGTAGATGCATTGGAGGCTGGATCAACGCCGATAATAAAAAAGAACACTAATACGAAGCTTGCTATTATTGAGAAGGAAACGAAGGCACCATCTCAGCCTATAGATTAGAATAAGCCACAAAATGCATTCATGATGGATGCCCAGTTAGAATCAGATCAAATGATTATCTCCCAGGAAGTTCAGAGAGTAATAAGGAAACAAAGAGGAGCCATAGAATCATTAAATCGACTCCTCACCAGCCTTGAAAATCAAAATCAACAGCAGTCTCAACAGTATTATTAAATAAAATTAAAGACAATCGATCATTATTGGGCTCAAAATGAACAATACAACACATTGGTATGGGTGCTAACTGAAGTTAAGGTAGGTTACATCATCGAGGATTACCGTGAATGGACGCATACAACAAACAATCAATTCGCTTACACAAAAAATTAATAATTTTCACCTGAAAATATATAACATGACTGCAGGCATCAAGCTACCAAAAATAACGTTGCCTAGTTTCGATGGCGACTACCTAAAGTGGACACAGTTTCGCGAGTTATACAAGCATTTTCAAGGCATCAGCAAGGCACAAAAAGTGTTTTACCTGACCAGCAGCTTAAGGGGTTATACAAGAGCATTAACACAGCATCTTGCAGCAACTGAGAGAAACTACGATACAGCGTGGGATATTCTTCAGTCACGCTACGAGAACAAAAGGTTGTTATGTGCAGCACTTCTCAATAGACTCTTAACGCTAGCAAATTTTCAACATGAATCAGCAGCTGGATTGAAGAGTAATTATGATATCACAAAGGAATGCATCCATGATTTGAAGAACTTGGGAATTGCTACAGAAGCTATTACTTGTGCATCTGATCATCAAGAAATTTGATAAAGATACTCATTTACTTTACGAGCAATCTTTGAAAACACCAAGAGAGCTACCCACCATCAACTAGCTATTGAAATTCTTGGAGATGCGATTTCAAACATTGGAAGCATTGGGAAGAAGCAAAATACATCTGGGCATGACCTTCGAGTAATACAGAAGTCATTGATGAACAATTCAACTATAGCAGCCCTAACCTCGACAAGGGTCAGCATTTGCGTCATATGCCAGAAAAACCACCCTCTGCACTCGTATAAAGAGTTCTTCTTGCAACATCCAGCAAATTGTTTTAGCATTTTACAAAAACACAATTTGTGTATTAATCGCACAAAGGAAGCCCATTCAGTTGTGCGCTGCATTTCAAAAAACAACTGTACCAAATGCTCTAAAAGGCACAATACACTGCTGCATGTAGATACAATAGCGAGACAAGTCAAGACTGACCAATCTGCAAGTACACAACGCAATCCAACAAGCAATATGGAAGTGATACGACCTCCTGTGCAGAATGATACCAGTGTACTTCACACAGCAACTAGCGACATAGTAGCTGAGAAGACAATCCTAGCTGCTCGCACTAATCAACTTGACTCGACCTGTATATTGTTAGGAATTGGTCAGCCAAGAAAGAGCTATAGTACAGATTCGATCTATTCTTGATCCCGAATCGCAGCAAAACTTTATGACAACAGGTCTAGCAAAGAAACTGGATGTCAGACAAAATACAGAATCAGTGTACATGGGTGGCATTGGAGAGCATACCCAAAGAGCACAACTCGTGCAAACGTATTTTTACATTCAAGGGTAAACAATTTCTCTATTCGTTTGGAAGCATTTGTTGTATCCAATATTATTACATATCAATCGCACGCATAATCGCTATTAATTCTTGGCCAATTTCACACAATATCCAACTAGCGGATCTAGAGTTCAACAGGCCTGTTTGTATTGAGTTTTTAATATGTGCTGAGCTTTGTTACGAACTATGTAATGTCCATTGGATAGATTAAGCTTGGTCCAAGCCTACGGACATTGCAAATCACTGCGTTCGGATGAATTTTTCAAGAGCAATCCGAGGAAAGAAACCTGCCTTAGCGACATGTGTCATTTTCAGTGAAAGTGGAAAACAGAAGATCTCTTGGAGGAGTTATGGAAGCTAGAAGAAATTGATTCTTCTGAATATTCATCGTGAAATTGCCATATTTAAATGATTCCAAGAAATTAGGAGAATCAAGAGACGTAGCATTTCAATGATTTCTATAGCTCGAACGAAAATTTAACAGACAACCTACAATAAGGTCGCAGTACGTTGAATTCATGAACGAATACCGCAGACTTGATCATATGAAGGCAGTGAGCCCTACTGAGACCGTCAAACAGCTTTTTTCTTACCACACCATTGTGTGCTAAAGCCTGACAGTAACGCTACCAATCTTAGAGTGATGTTTGGTGCATCGCCAAACACTTCATCTAATATATCGTTAAATGATATCCGATACATTCGTCCCACTACCCAAGATGAATTAGTTACAATGTTTATCAGATTCATACTACCAAAATTGGGTTTCATGGCTGACATCAAAAAGATGTATCGGCAGGTTCTACTTGATGAAAACGATCAAAACTACCAGCTGATCTTTTGGAGAGACAATCCAGATAAACCCTTGAAAACCTTCAGACTTTGCATAGTTACATACGGATTGACCTCAGACAGAACTGTTCCCATTGAACGCAGAAGTTTTGAAAAGGGACTTTTACGTCGACGATGTAATGACCGGATCTAACAACTTATCTGAAACTAAGGAAATGCAACGACAATTAAAGAATTTTCTTCAGGCAGCCAGCTTCAATCTGCGAAAGTGGTGTTCGAATCACTCACAATTACTTCAAAACATTCCAAAGATGACATTGCGCTAAATCTCAACTTTAATGAAGAATTGGAAGAACACATCAAAACGCTTGGCCTGACCTGGCAACCTGGAAAGACACGAAACGGATTGCCAAGCGAACTATATCGTCTGATATTGCACACATGCTAAATCCTCTAGGCTTCATGAATCCCGTGACTGTAACGGGAAAGATTTTCATGTAGAGACTATGGTCGCTAAAGCTGGACTTGAATGCAGCCATACCCACTGAAATGCACACAAGCTGGCTTAAGTTTCGAGAAGGTCTAAAGCAACTGAGCGATATCAACATTTCACGACATGTTGCCCCAATACAACAGCATATTTAAGTACAAATTCATGCGTTCTCCAACGCATCTGAACGAGCCTATCGAGCTTCAATTTACGTCAAATCAATATCACAAGACGGGAGAGTTGTAGTACGATTATTAGGTGCCAAGTCCAAAGTGGCACCCTTCAAAACTATAATATTATCTCGACTTCAGTCATGCGCCGCAAAATTACCTGCCCAATTGATTCAACGTGTTGTGAAAGATATGAAGCTGAGTAGTCAAAAGCTCCAATATGGGAGAGATTCAGAGAGAGTTCTCGCGTGTATTAATTCAGAGTTGTCTTCATTTCATAAATTCGTCGCCCACAGAGTAGCTTCCATTCAGAGGCAAACAAATACCCGCAGAGAAATTGAAGAACTGCAGCACTTGGTTTTGCTGCTCGCCATTTTTACATGGCTTAGACGGAATTTGGCCATCTAACTATTCCAAAGTGGACACTGATGTGGAAAATAAAATATCTAAGATCGTATTAACCGCCTCAAGAGAATGCTCACCATCCATGCTGGCTCCCAACCTTTACTGGCACAGACACGACAAAGCCAGGTTCAACCCGCTAGACCATTTATAAATTCCGGAGTGAACTTTTGTGGCCCCATTTGGACACACTTCAAATTATGAAGGAAACGCCCTCAAAAATCACATATCGCAGTATTCTGCTGTTTCGCTACAAATGCGATGCATCTAGAAGTGGTGAGCGATCTGACAGCAGGAGGATTTCTCGGGGCACTTAAAGCGGTTAGTAAATAGCGAGGCGAGGGCATTGTCTGAACTTATATTGTGACAATGCCACAAATTCCGTGGGAGCCAAAAATCACCTGAGTGAGCTTCCAGACATCGTACACTCAAATAAATCTCAAGAGAGAATTGCTTCAATGTGCCACGGAAAGAGTATGGAGTTCCATTTCATCCCACCACGGGCCCCACATTTTGGTGGATTATTGCAAGCTTCTCTGACATATGTAGAGTTAACTACACTCACATCTGAGATCGAAGCCATAACGAATTCAAGGCCAATAACACCGTTATCATCCAACACGAATGATCTGAGAGCATGAACACCCGGACATTTCTTTGTAGGCGAGCCCCTGACTTCAAGAATTAAGCCACAGTCAAGTACACAACAGGTTGGTCCAGCGAGAAGATTTAAAATGGTGTTGCATATAAGGCACGAATTCTGGCGTCGATGGTGTCACGAATACCTTTGTGAACTGCAACAAAGACACAAATGGAAGCAACAAGTCGTAAATGCTCGCCCTGGCATGATGGTGTTGATCAAAGAGAATAATTTGCCTCGCCTCGAATGTCAGCTCGGAATAATCACTTAGGGAAAGGACGGCTTGTTTCGAGCTGCTGACGTCAAAACCACGTCTGGAACTCTGAGAAAACCGACAAATAAACTAGCACCTTTGCCAGTATATGATGAAGATGATATACGAGTGAATCAAACACAAAAAAGTTTTCGAGACGCAGATTTGACAAATATCAAGAGGATAGAGGTCCAGGACCTGGCAAAATGTCACCTTCACAGCAACAATTATTGCCACTTCATAACTTGCAAACTAAAATCATACAATTATGTTTAAGGAAGTCAAAGTACTTTTCAACCACGCAAGCTTTCAAAGATTTCGATGTAATGACTAATTGACAGATCTACTGCTTTACACTTCTAAAGTTTATTTTCTTGAATCTATCAAATTTCTCAGTACATCGCACAAATTACTACACACGTAGGCAAGCAACATTACCTTTGGCAATTAAGCGATGTTCAAAAGCTTTAACACAAAGACATGCCAGTATAATAGGACCAAACCTTTATAATAACTTACCACCTGAGGTCAAAGAAAATTTGAATTTGGCTAACTATGAAAAATTAACTAAGATCTATGTCAAAAATTATTCAAATGTCTTTCAGATAAATACTTACTTGATGTAAACATAGAAACTATACTTATACAAGCATACTTTCAGTAATGTAAACTTCTAAAATATTCCTTCAATTTTGTAAATAGTTCCTAGTTCAAGGCCGCGCTGTGCTCATACACAAGCCTAGCTTATGTGAGTAATTAGCTTAAAAATGTTCACTAAATTTTAGGATTTGAATTGTTGTTGTATAATAATTAATTTTCAATAAACTAATAATAAAACGGAGAAAGAAGAACTTTAAGAACTTTTATTTTTAATGATTCTAAATCAAATTTACAAATGCAAGAAGAAAAATCAACCGCCTCGTCCGGGGTTTGAAACCGGGACCTTCCGCTTGCTGGGCGACTGCTCTTACCATTGAGCTAACGAGACGATGATTTTCCCCCCTTGCATTTATTAACTTGTTACTTTTTGTCATTAGCCTACTAAGCCACGTTTTTGCTTTTAGCTGGCATTAAACCAGTACCGATGAAAGCACACAAGTAAATTGTAAATTCAATTTTATTTATTTTTCCTGCGGACGGGAATCGAACCAACACTTGTTAGAATCGGTCAATGATGGAGAAAGAAGAACTTTAAGAACTTTTATTTTTAATGATTCTAAATCAAATTTACAAATGCACTTTCATCGTTACTGGTTTAGTGCCAGCTGAAAGCAAAAACATGCCTTAGTAAGCTAGTGACAAAAAGTAACAACTTAATAAATGCAAGAGGGGAAAATCATCATCTCGTTAGCTCAGTGGTAAGAGCAGTTGCCCGGCAAGCGGATGGTCCCGGTTTTAAACCCCGGACGAGGCGGTTGTTTTTTCTCCTTGTATTTGTAAATTTGATTTAGAATCATTAAAAATAAAAGTTCTTAAAGTTCTTCACTCACTACGCACATATTCACATGTCTCATATTGCCGATTCTAGGAAATACACCAGTGGAAATATCTCCGTTTAAATCCCAGCCGGGCATCTATTTCGAAAACTTAGGTTCTAAACATTTGATCACTAATGAATGGAATCTAGTGGTATACTACGACATGGACAATTATTGGAAGGAGTTGAACAGCATTAGTAATGGCATCATGAAACTACAAACCTATATGTAATAGATCAACAGACACCTTCTACTGCTCACGGATTCTGCAGCAATTTACGAATCTACAGAACGAACGCAATAACGAACTACTTCTATCAAATCCAAGGAAACGTACTGGTAGAGCCCCATTGGACATAGCATGGAATATAGCCAACTTTCTATTTGGAGTCCTTGACTCTGCTTATGCAGAAAAGCTGGGCTCTACTATTAACAATATAAGAAACAATGAGGATTATTTGTTGAGTTTAATAAAAAATCAGACATCCTTAATTGCCTTTACTGGCAAAATTTTGAAGAAGGCCGAAGAAATCAACGGAACCAGTTCAACGAGGTAGATTTTCAGCTACGTCAAATAATCAATAGCATCAACAACATTACAGAAGAGCTTCATCAACAAAGCCTAGCCCAGCTATTTATGTCATCAGCCATACAGTTAACGTTAATGACGGCAAGATAAATCATCAGCTGTTTTCTCCGAGACAGTTAAAACAAGAAATAATTACGATAAAGGACCATTTACCAGCGACCCTAAGGCTTCCAGGAAATCGCGAAAGTTTGACTCAGATGTACAGTTTGAAGACTATGGACAGTCGAGTCGCCACCAAATACGTAATACTCAGAATCAAATTGCCACTGTTTGCATATAAAGAATTCGAACTGTTTCGCATTATTCCTGTGCCAGTGGCAAACAATAACACTTTCATGGCTTAGCGAACAAGAATTAGCCACATGTGAAACTATAGAAAACGCTCCTTACATACTAAGTAAACAAAAACACTCTATATACAGAAAAGGACTCAACATCAGCGCCTGTGAAATGAGTTTCATAAACCAGGTAACACCTTCACTAAACTGTCAAGTAATAATGACTGAAAACAGTCCCAAGTGGACACAATTATTTAATCCCAACCAATGGATTTACTTATTAAAAGAAAAAAACATCTATAAATGTGATATGCCAAAAAATGTATCAACGCAGATGCTTGAAGGATCTGGAATTTTGAAAAGCCAGAGCACTTGCGCAATAAAGTAAGGGCTCATTACTATTCAAGCCCACAATGTCTACTCGAGCGCGATACGAACATCACTTCTGCCAACGGAGAAGTTGAGGGATCGCATTTCATCAAAGCGCCTGAAGGAAATGTAGCATAATCCTATACACTACCAAGCTCACTCGGATGGGCTCAAAAATTAAACGAGGGTATTCCCGAACTACAAAGAAAACAACATTTACCAAACGAAATCCAGCCAGCCGATGTTCATCATTTCAACTTGGGCTACTCAGCACTTGTCAATGGACTACTTATGGCCGCCTGTTTGATATACAGGTGAGCAAATCTACACCCACAAGGAGTTCTGGAGAATCTTTTACAAATAGCATGCGTGTTGAGCAAGTTTGAACAAGCTGTTCAACGCGGGGAAGATGTTCAGGCAGCAGACACGTAATATACATACATACAACAACGCATTTAAATTCCCTTTAATAATTTATTTCTTACATATTTACTTAGTCGAAATACAAATTGCTCAAATTCTTGTATTTTTGCATTTCATCAATTTAAATTTTCTCAATAATTTTATAGTCAGCCATTATAAAAATTCAATGGATTCTACTAAATAAGTTCAATTACTCGCTTTGAAAATATCACCATTGTTTTGCACAAATAAATTTTAGCAGTATCAAATTACATCTGGAAATTATTTTCAGCGCGAACGAAAATGTATGATCAACTGCTTATTTGCAACAATCAGCAAATTGATTATATAAAAGGCCGATAATAAATTTGTCATTAAGTTTTTAATTTTAAGAGATATTTGTGTTTTATTTAACGTCGTCTGTACTTCAAACACTGCGCTAAATATAGGCAGTGTAATCCAGAGCATGCAGCAGTTCAACAGTGTAACGGTCTAAGAACCCTTGAACAATTCAGAGATCCTTCCTTATACAAACAAATATTATTCGCTGAATGAAGATGTTTAAATATATCAAGTTCAATACATGCATTAATAACCGGGACACACAATACGATATAATGAATTGTTAGTACTAACAATTCATTAAAATGCCATGTGTTACATAGTATACGTCATTATGGCTGAAAAATCAGATCATAATGAAGTGCATATAGTAGAAGTACATTTGGCATATAATATAAACCTGGAGCTGTGCTGTGCATCTGCTGATTTGAAAAATAAGAAGAAGAAATGCAAAGAAATGCAAATAACAAACTTTATTGTAAATTTTTTTTAATATCATGTTTTTATCATTTGTAAATAGTTCAATTGAAAAATAAAATAAATTGAAAAAAGCGAAAAAGCTGGAATTGGTCTAAGACGACCAATTCTTATGATACCTTAGAATAGATGAATGTCCGTATCAAGGTATATAGAAGACAAGGTATTCCCGACTCGAACCACGTTCCGCCATTTTTGTTAAAACTCTTTTTCCCTTTTTCTTCATTCACTGAAGTACGTCACAGGGCATCAGCTGTAATGTGTCAAAATTCTTTGCGCTTGTACTGCCACTGTCAGATTTCCTTTTTCTTTTTTATTCATTCACTGAAGTACGTCACAGGCTATCAGCTGTTTGATCAGCTGTGATATGTCAAAATTTTAATGGGCATACCTTGTTTCTTCTATATACCTTGGTCCGTATAAAATTTCGTATGGTCACCCATCAATGCAAGTTTGATTTTTGAAGTGGATTTTCGTATATATTGCTAGAATGGTTCGTCGGACAGAAAAAATGAGTATAACCAATTTTATAGGATTTCGTATTCTAAAGAAATTTTTAGTACAATAAAAATGTCTAGGACTGATCGTTTTCACAGTATATGTAAAAAACCTAAATTTTTTATGGCAACACGAAGAAGGGGTTGCCCGATTTATTCCATTTTTGAAATTTTATTTGTTGTTACTATAAAAATACCATATACCAAATTTCAGTTCTCTAAATGGACTCGTTCTCAGGCAATACAATACAATACAATACATTTATTCAGCCTTATACAGAAGATTACAAAATCTTATGACGTATAATTAGGTGGGAAAAAAAACATAAGTGATATTAAAATTAAAGCAAAAATAAGATAATAATAAAAATAAATATAATAATAAATAAATAAATGAATAAATAGAAAAAAAAACAAAAAAAAAGGAAATCCAAAGATGAAAAAGAAAAGAGAACTTAGAGATAAAGGGCCAAAGAATAGAACAAAAATAAAAAATAAGTAAATATATAAAAATACAACAAATTAAAACAAAAGACAAGGCAAAAAAAAATAAATAAATAAAATTAAGAATTAATTATGTGTACAAATATATAGTGGAAAACGAAATTTTTATATGACAACCCCACGAAGTAGTTGCCCGATTTGTCTCATTTTCGAACATAATTGTACTTTTTTTTTAAAGTTCGTGTACAACATTTCAGCTTTCTAAGTGAACGCGGACGGACGGACGGATAGACGGATGAACATTTTGCTCTACCATCATTATTTCTGTGCATTACAAACGGAATGATAAACTTCATCTAAGGTATAACAAAGTTTATCGCGCTGATTCGATACATATCGCTTCTTTAATGTAATAAGTATAACAAAACCAGTTTCACAGTACAATTTAATTAAAGAAATGGCTGTGTGTCGGCATTACTATACATTTCAGCTAGTGTATTGAAAATAAATATTGAGGCTATACCAATTGAAATTCTTTGTCATTTCGAAAAAAAAAACTAGTATATACTCTCATACCGAATATTTTAACCCTACCATGTATAAGGGTTTAAGTTTATATCAAGGGCGGATCTAGACATTTGCTCTAGGGGGGGGGGGGGCGATCGCCCCATCGCCCCCTATAACCGCAATTGCCATCAGCTGTGGATTGCTCTGTATAGCTTTCTCTTTTCGTTTCAGCATGAAAATTTCATTAGCATTCAGATATAGCTGTAGTTCTATTATATGTTTCTGATCCCATAAGCATAGTAAAATTTGGTTCCGCATAAAATAGAAAATCTATCAGTCGTATCCCCCCGAATATACAAGCCATAAAATATGACTGAATGTGAGGATAGTGCACCAGTAGCGGCCGACATTTAACACTTATTGCCTGTCTTACTGATGGTGTTTTTCATTTAAAGGTCGCTTGCATTTCGTTAAAACACCATAATTTCCTGGGCTGGACAGCAATTTCTTGCAAATTAAATGGTTAAAGAAACTTTCGGGGAATGCTAATTAGCTAAATGTAACTGAAAATTCTTTAGTGATATAATTTTAAATTTTTTGAGAATAATTTATGACTAAAAAAAAAATGATAAATATAACAAAGAACTTTTTAAAAAGCTATCTAGAGTTTTCCATTTAATTAAATATTAAAATTAGATTACATTTGTCTATATATTTTAAAATTTTCATGGTATACAAAGAAAGCAAAGTAATTTAACTAAGTATTTTGATAAACATTAGGAGTTCTAAATATCATTGTTATTCACTGTAGTGTTGACACTTACACTGTCCAGGGGCACACGATTTAAAAAAATTCATTGTGAGGGAAGGTGTACAATTAAATGCTGAATGAAAAATTTTCTGTGCTAAATGTTGTTTGAGTGAGAAAATAATCATTTTGAAGAAGTTAAGATCAGTTATAAGAAATGAGTTACATTAATTCACTGGTATTAAGGCGACTACGGCTTAGAAAAAGGTAACATAAATAATATAACAAATAATTTTGAAAATAACGCTTGACAAAAACTCCCAGGTACCTCTTCAAAATTCGCGACCAATATGGCGGGGAGAAAATATCAGTTAAAGTGTACAAAATTTTGACAGAAAAACTCATTTCCATCCAAGGTGGTGTCCACAAAATTCTGTGTGTACGCGTAAACTAATATAGTAGTTGCGGAATCTGGCCCAGATCTTGCTTTCTTTGTTTACCTTGAAAATTTTAAAATTTATACACAATTGTAATATAATTTTTATATTCAATTAAATGCAAAATGAAGGGGAAGTTTTGAAAACTTTTGTGAAGGGAGAAATTACTTTCTATTTTTTTAATGCGGATTTAGAAGATTTGAAAAGATTTTTTTTTTTTTTGTATTTTCCATTTCATTTGACTAGAGTATAAATTTTGATTTATTATAGCTCTAGGGGGGGCCGATCGCCCCAATCGCCCCCCACTGTATCCGCCCTTGGTTTATATCCTATAAAGACTATTTGGATTAAACCTCATCCATCATTCGTATTGCACAAAAAATGATTTGCCATGCTTTCGTTAAATTTCAATTTGAATCTTATAAACACATTATTAGAAACTTTGATACTCTTGGAAACTTACACCACATTTTTACTTTTTTGAACAACTCCTCCCCTAGTAATTTGCCATCAGTTATCTAATTCCGAAATCGTATTACGTCTTAAATAATTACTGAAAGGTTATCGCCAAAAACATGTATAAGAATACCGAAAAGCACTCTTGTAAACTCGCAAGCAAGAGATACTCCATAGTTTTTTAGGTAATTTGCCTCACACTAACATTTCTGAACATCCTTGTACACAACCTTTAAACTTCATCAGTTTTACTGAAATTTTCTATCTAAATAGCATTCTTTGTTGTATAGCTCACAGCTCATGGATGCAAATGTTGGGCATATTGACGACCTCATGTGTTCATTTATATATGCAGGTTTTTATGGCTTTATTCAGTTGAACTAATTTGAGCGATAGGCTAAATATATGTATGTAAATACAACATGCTCTCTTGTTAGGCTTTGCTAATTAAAATAAATTAATATATCACAATCAGGGGGGACCCCCACAGCCACCATAAATATTCAACACACTTAGCAGCCATTTGAATATTATAGTAGTAAAATTTCAGAGTGTCCGGACATTACCTCTGAAATATTATGAATTTTCAGTTGTTTACGATGGAAATGAAGTCTTTTTTCACTAAAATTAACTTCTGGTCCATTAAGGCTTCCCCAGAAAGTTATGACACAGCAGTTTCCATTTAATCGCCGCAATTAAACTTGTTTCCTATCTTTACTAAATTGGGGCTTTCTTGGTTACTTACTACTTTTTTTCTTAATGCTAGCTGGTTCCGGCTGTGATTTCTGTGATATACAACCATAATATACACATACCTTTGCTATGTACAACATATTACGGTTTTTTATTACTTCAGCGAGTTCGATGTCGAGCGAAAATAGGATATGGCGTCGTAAGGATATGAACTGAGGGATTTTATAGAGATCATAAAACACTGCGGTAGGCTATAGCCATGAAATGTTATTTCTTTAACAAAAAACATAATCAAGAGACATTAAATTGGAAATAGTGATTCCAAATGGCTAGTGATTTTGCAGCCGAATAATAATTGTAAGTCAGAAAATTATTTATGCTATTCTAGAAAAGGTACTGTTGAAAAAGAACACCCTCCCAACAAGCCAAAATGCATTAATGAAAAACACACTAGCGTTATTGCATTCTTCAATATTAAAACTGTTATTTTGTACGGCATACTTTAATATAATAGTGCCTTGCTTGTATGAACTGTACATACTTACGTTATAAGTTAGCAGTTATATACATACATATATATAAACATCTTTTACTTGACTCCTGCTCAAGAGCTCAGAAATTCTAATATGACTCAATAAAAATATTTTACTATTATATAGCTCCTTAACAAACGCACACATAGCACAATTCATGGACAGATCAAACATATGCAAGGCAGTACATTCCGGAGGGATATCTTTGATTTTGACACTTCACTTGGTAAACTTGGTAATATCAGGGATGTAAAGTACTCAAATTTTGACTCAACTCATCGCTCAACTCAAGCAGTGCAGTGAGTCCGCTTAATCATTGAGTCCGCTCAACAGTTAGGCGGTGGTTCATCGCTTGAAACTTCAGTGGACTCAATCTTGAGCGGACTTACTGCTTGAGTGGACTTGAGCGGACTCACTGGTTGAGCAGACTCATCATTTGAGTTGAGAGGATTCAAATAATGTTTTAAATAAAATAACATATATTAATTTAGCTTTGGCTAATTTTCTTAGCCAACATTTCTCTTCCTCTCAATATAATGTACAAATTCAACGACTTCTAAAACCTGTAAGGAAAATACCATACTTGAAAATGTTATAATTCAATTCAAGCAAATTGTACTTACATATTGCCATAGAATCAGCGTCTTACTTTATATTTTTTCCATTAACATGTAGCATCACTTGCACTTGTAGACGACATCTACTAGGAGTTAACATTAGTTTTCCTATGCTAAATAATCTTTCTACCGAAGCACTACTAGGCAGTGCTGTGTTGTATTCGGTAAAAAGAATTTATCACCGAAAAACGTTTATTTTCAAATACGCTCGAGGCTTTCGTCCGTGGAAAAATTATACTCTAAAAACAATTTCTGATCCTCCATTGAATTTTGGTCATCTTCACAATCTGACAAAATGTTGGGTAAGGAAATTACCAAAAGCTAAATTAATATAATATAATGAATGACTTTTTTGTGAGCTTTCCTTATTTGGTTGAAATTTCATTTTCAGTTTCAATTTTAATTAAATCAGATTGTCCTTATGTTAGTTAAAACATGATTTGAGTCCGTTCAACTCAAATAATGAGTCCGCACAAGCCGCACAAGCAGTGAGTCCACTCAGACAGTGAGTCCGCTCAAGATTGAGTCCACTCAACCAGTGAGTCCACTGAAGTTTCAAGCGATATACCACCGCTTATATGCTGAGCGGACTAAAGTCCGGAGTTGAGCGATGAGTTGATATGAAAAATGAGTCCGCTCATTTACAACCCTGGGTAATAATATACATATACTCATATCAATTTAATAAGTTAGTAGATTGTTTCATTTACTGGCGACGGCATTTTAGAATTAAGCAGAATATTACAGTGAACTGGGATTTGAGGTAAGATATTTCCGTTTACAAGATACCTGATTATACTACTAACCTCCTTACGACAAAAATTACTGACGGAGAAACAACACCAAAATAAGAAAATAAGCTACAAGGAAAAAATCTACAACAATGAAGGGTTGCATTAAAACAACTCAGCGATGTTCTTGCAAACCTGCATGAATATTTTCAGTCCAATTTAGGGTGTAATAAAACAGCGATACCCGCGGTTTAGAGCTACAACAGTTCGACGAGTCTAACGAAACATTCGATTCTACATACAACGGGTTGAAAATTATTTGGAACTACGCAATTTAGTTGAGACAACTGCACATGAAGATAAGAAATGTGCACAAATTATATTAAATTGTTTAGGAGCTAAATTCCACCATTGTTGATTACTTTGCTCCCTTACCAATGGTGGGGGTGAGCAAGTTGATTGATTGAAACACGTTGACTGATAATTAGCAAATGTTCATACGGTTTATATACAAAATACATATAAATAAATACAAACATGTAAAAAAGTTAGAATTGGTCCGACGTAAGACCAATTCTTATAATACCCATGATGAATGCTCGTTTGTAACTTCGTACGGTCGCCCATCTGCGCAAGTTTGATGTTTGGAGTGGTTTTTGAATATATCTCTAGAATAGTTTGTCAAACATAAAAACCGTATAGGACTGACCGTTTTCACAGGATACGAAAAATCATAAATTTTTATATGGCGTTTCCCGATTTAATCCATTTTCGAAATAATATTTACTACTTTTATGACAACACTGCATAAAAAATTTCAACGGTAGGTACACGTTGACGCGTTCTCAGGCAGTATACAAATATGTAGTGAAAAATGAAATTTTTGTATGGCAACCCTACGAAGGAGTTACCCGAATTGTCCCATTTTCGAACTTGATTTTACTTGTTTTTTTACAGTCCATGTGCCAAATTTCAGTTTTCTAAGTATACTCGAGCCCGAGTTATCGTGAGGACGGACAGACAGACGGACGGACAGACGGGCATGCAAAAATCAAAATAACTTTTCATTTTATGCATGCGTGTCCAATCCATTTTGCTCTTCTATCATTATTTCTAGGTGTTACAAATGGATTGACAAACTTCGTATACCCTTTAGATTTCATCTAGAGAATACAAATGCAAAAATTAACAATAATAATTAACAAGAAATTCTTAAGACGTGCAATAGAAATGTTCAGCAAATTTATCATTTTGTGACCTATTGAGCATAAATAGGATTGCAAGATGATTGACATCGGTTTATATTTCATTGTCCGATGAATGCAATTTATTGATATTGGCATAAGTTGCATTGTCACCCTCGAGAAACACTTCCCAAGCCACGAAACAGGCTCCCTAACTAAAACATCAGAGACGTAACTTAGTCCTAGCTCCTAACATTCTAAAATATTTGCAGCGTTTTTATGTAATACCACTGGCATGTACATACATATAATATGAACTGACTACGTTCATAGAAATATACTGCAGTAAGTGGGTTCGCTTGTATATAGCGTTGTCTTTCGGTCTCAGCACCAAGTACCAACTGAGAGAAAACTGTAAACAATAAATAAATAAGTGGGCCCGTTAAAATAAATGTTTGTAAATTAATTATTTGGGTTAATTAGTGATAAAAAGTGTTTTACTAAAGGCAATATATTCATACATACTCAACAGAAATTCGACAGGATTTATTAAAATCACCTTTCAACTTCCCGCCAATGGTTATCTTCAATCTTGGCACCGACGTAGAAATATTTTTAATAAAAAATATTGTACCCACATGAAATAGCATATCCAGAACTTCATATTATATATGACAGTGTGTAAAACTGCGAAAAGTTTGGTTTTGAATTATTCCTGCAGTTTACAACCTAAAATACTATCCTATTAAAAAATCACTTTTTGTAAAAAGTTATATTAAAAAATGACACATCATCCACACCGCTTAATGCGGAAAACTTCCTAGTGCCTAATAAAGTACTGCGGTAGCTAAACTAAGCGACTTACAGCGCTGGACAATTGTTGCCCCATTTGATGTTTTTTTTTTTTGGTAAATTTAATTGCTGGACCCCCCCCCCCCCTATATTTCATGCTACATCCGCTCCTTCGTTAGTATGCATTGATCCTTTTCCATGATGGGAAGTTATCTATAAATAAGAATATTTTCGTGATCTCTGATTATTTCCAGTCTTTCTTCTGGTGTGCCAGAGACCTTTAAGTTGGACGGAATTTTGTCATAGGTTCTTATGGTAATAGTTGCTATTTTGCCGGTGACATGAATTCAAATAGATATCCCCTCTTCATGGTAACCCTCACGAGCCTTATATAATGTTCTTCTAGGTCATCGAGTAAATTTATGGCATGTTGATATGCGACAATGATATTGACATTAATCCTGTTGGTGTCTGTTTGGGAGAACCATCCTTGAACCTACACGGAAAAAAGAGAATTGTAAACGTATACAACGACGACGGTAATCGCTAACACTTCTCTGGTTAAATATCAACTAACCACGATTTGATGTATTATCTACATATCTACAGGTTTTTTCTAAAATGTTTTATTTACACCTGAATTATTACAAAAACATATTCGTTGTTTGAGTAACATTTCAGTTAAATGGTTTTTATACCAATGCTGTGTTAATAGTGTAAATCAATCGAACACTGATATGTTAAAAAACATATCCCTTGTTAGTCACACAACTCACGAATAATAAGAATTTGTATAAGATACAATTTCATGGTCATAATTACAAAAGTGATGTGTATATAACATTTTTTATGTAAATGATACAATAAATAAGAAATATAAATGTATATGAGATACACTTAAATTGTCATATAAAAGTAATTTATAATTATTTTGTTAATAATATCATTTTGTAAGTAAGTGAAACAATGACTTAGAAATAAAAATCTGTATATGATATACCTTCATTGTCACATTTAGTAAAGCGATGTATATTATATTATTTATTTTATAACAGTCAACGCCAAAAATTTGCCTTTAATCGCTTTTCTTTGCTATTTTTGGGTCTTACGAGCTTTGATGTGAGTAGAATTTTAAACTCAGTACCATTAATAGATTCGGTTGCAGGGAATGCTGAAACAAAATTTACCAAAATGCTACAGTACAATAGACAACACATATTTTCATCTTAAAAAAAAATTATTCTTTAATTGAACCATTATATAATAAAACATTAATATTAATTTTGTACATATGTAATACGGGACATGAGTTTCATGGAAAGATTTATTAAAATTAAGCTGCATATATATATTTATTATTCATAAATTCTTAATCCTTCTTACTAAATTATACACAGCTTTAAAGTTAATGAGTTAATTCTTCCAGTTCGCACATTTTGAGAAGTTCAATGACGAAATTTTCTCCTACAATTGTCTCCATTTTGTTACTACTAATTTTTGCACGACAATTACTTTTACTTTATATCTATTAATTTGCACGGCTTATTATATATTATAGAATTTTTTTATATTTAATTTTTGTTATAGGACTTACAATGCAAAACAAAGTTACTTTAAACGATGACGACGATTTATTTAACGACTGCACTTCTAATTGCCTGATACTAAACTGAAGCCTGCAACCACAGAGCCTTCTAACCAAATTAGCAAAATAACAACAACAAACTGTGTTAACATATAAAATCGTACTATTATCACGACTACTATTCTATTAGTGCAAAGTATAATCGAATTATAGATACTACAATTTGTTAGCATTTTCAACTAATGTTCACGTATAACAAGTACGCACACAAGGAAATACAGTAAAAATGAAACAATTTGGAAGTTGGATTTGCACTATGTTTTAAACTGACCATTTTCAATGTTTTTTATGTTCAATTACATTTCCTGTAAATTTCTAAGAAAAAATTTTTGTGACGTAATTTCGTTCGGACAGGCTAGCTTCCTCATCTCATTCTATTATATGTATATAAAAATTATTTTATTAATGAGACAATAAGGTAATATTGTGTAGGTAGTAATAACATAATATTTGCAAATTCAAGTTAAATATTTTTATTATTTCTGTCATATTGAGTCCAAATTACCAAAACTGTGTGCAATATACAAATCTGTTGTAAAATCAGATTTAAAAGAAATGTGTTATAACAAATAATTTAGTATTGTGATAACATTTACATTCTTTTAACACATTTGTTATATATGTACATTTAAAATATATTGCCGAAAAATTGAATATGTGAAAAGAAATGTTGGAGCTACCATTTCGATTATTTTTAATACATCTATTTTGTTTATCTAACAAATGTCCAGAAACATTTGTAAAATGTACTATTCACAATTCACTTTTTTCCATAGTTGATCTCCTCTAAAGCCTTGTTTAGCTTGTTCGTAAACATGTTTACTTTCTGAGCTACGCGAGCTTCTGTATGGATGGATAGTAGAGAGCATTAGACCTGATTGATGTTCGGCTGCTTGTTGTAAGATTTGTTGATTTTGACGAAGCGTGTTGATGTCGGTATACTCATCTTCGTTAATTCCAAAAATGTATTCTGGTATGTTGCCAGATATATTGCGCGTTTTTAGTTTGGTATCTAGATCATTTAGCAATGCCATTTCATAAGATATGGTTCGGCCTTTTTCCTGGAAATGCTGAAGTCGTAGAGCACAATGGTTTTCATTGAACAGATGCCGGGATCTGTCACATAAACCTTTCATTTGTGATAATGTATCTTGTAAATTCGATCTTCGTCTAATGTTAAATTCAATGGATAGCTCAGCTCTACTCTAAGCGTTCCTCTTTTCAGATATGCTTCACTAATATGATCAATGCACCACCCTGCCTTCGTTTATGTTATAGAAGCATCTCCCTATCTTTGCAAATAGAAATAGTAGGAGACAAAAAATGGTCGGGTGTATTGTTGTCCACCATCCTCCGTGATTGAGGAACCTTCTATACTTCTCAGAATAGTACATTGTAGTTAATTTAGTTAATTGGTAGCGTTCTTCGTAAGCCTTGACTGGCTGTAACTGTTTTTCTATAGGCACTGGTATTTCTATCCTGCTACAGGGAAAATACCAACACTTTTACGTTTACGTTACATGTGCGTGAGTCGGAATTGATTTAGTTCTCTCTTAAGATTGGATCGCGCGTTTAGACAGTATACCTCACCGGCTTCGCAGAACGTCTCCCAATCTTGACTTTTATGTTTTTGGTTTCATTGTCTGTTAAATTATGCTTCCTCTTGTTTTTGGTGTTTTTTCCTGCGCTGGAAGTTTCCGTACTAAAATGGTTGTAATATTCGTGCATGGTTTGATCGCTGCTGGAGTTTAAATACAATCTTGCTCCTTTTCTATGAGTATTGTTCATAATTTTATTACTAGTCTCTTGAAAATATGATTTCCCGTGCATCCAAGACTCGCTAATCGCGTGAATGTATCTTTGTCGGTATGTGTTTTTGTCTTTGATTAAAACAAGTTGTTCGGGCTATATGTTATCTTATTTTGTGCTCCACTTAGGTCTCTGTTTTAGGCGTGACAAATATTCTGCTGAGCATATTTTCCAGAAGTCTATTTGAAATTTGCTTACAAGTTTCCATTTTCTTACTGTTAATATTTGTTTCCTTTTCAGCACAAATAGGTGAGCTCAGTGTTGCTGTGCATATATGTATGGCAGGCTATTATTGGGATGTTGTGAACTTACGTACTACCAATGTTTGACGGCGGAGGAAATACGTAAGGCCGATGCAAGATATCGGGCTTATAGGGAGGCTGAATTCAGCGATGATGATGCCTCCTTCGACGATACAGATGACGATGCAACCCTGATATATCGGCCAAAAAATAACAACGGTATTTCCGATTTCGAAAGCGAAGCAAATGTTGAAATCGATAACGAAAAATTCGATGGAGATGTTTGTGATCAGTTAGATATGTTTCGTCCAGATGCTTCTGCTGACATTGCTGCTTTCCACAGGCTGGGCATGATGTTGCTTACTTTATATTCAAAAATAGTACGAAATGGTGTATGGATAAACAATCGAGTAGTGGAATACGCGTTCATTATAATTAATTATTAAATAAGTAAAGCAAACTAGGGTCATCGAACAAGATGATTTATGATGCACTGTCAATCTTTCGTTCTCTGATCACAGAAGACATCGCACACATTATCATATGCGGAACGCATCATAAGGCCAACCAGGTAGCAGCCACAGGAAATCAAAGAAATTTCACCAAGCAGAAGCAATGCAAAGCATTGAATCTGAAAGAGTTTGATGCATTTGTGGCGATCTTTTTGTATGCTGGGCTGATAAAATCCAACACCGAGCCTGTAAAGGAACTATGGGACTCAGGGCATGCTCCAATATACGAAGCTGCTTTATCGGATCATCAACAAAACTGCCGCATCGATGATATTTGGCTAATGTTACAACTGGTTTAGACGAACTTACCTCCGCACAGTTCGGTGACCGTAGACGAACAATTATTTCCATATAAAGGCCATACAGGTGTTACAAAATATATTCCATCTAAACTGGTCAAATATGAAACAAAACAATGATGATTATGTAACTCAAAGTCTTTTAACCACCCACAATAGGGAATTATTTACGGTGGAAAGGTGCCAGGTCAAGAGCACGAGATAAATCAAGGTCAGAAAAACTTGGTTGATTCGGTTAGAAAATACCTTGGTGTCGGTCGCAACGTATATGGCAAAAAAAAATTTCAACGTTGGAAGAGGCAACGCTATTAGTGGGAAAAACTGCGTTTGTTGGAACCATTCGCGAAAACAAAGCATTCGTTTTACCTGAATTATTCAAAAGTGCTGCGCGTCCTGTCCTGTGTTCAGCTCACTACATATATGGTTTCTCAATGGCAGTGTTTCTTTGTGTACATATAAGCCCAAATAGAATAAATCTGCACTGTTGCTATCTACAATGCATTATGCATTGTAAGGTAGATCATCCAAATAAGCAAAAGCCAATGGCTACTCTAGACTACAGTTTCCCATAAATCGGGGGTGAATACCATGGATCAAATGCTTCGCGGTTATTCCTGCAAAGGCTCAATAAATCGTTGGCCTCTTGCAATATTCTACAATATGACTGGTATTGCTGCACTGGATGCGTTCATAATTTACAAAATCATGCAGGTGTACATATATTGAACACACCTGGATACTTATAATACATGTCACGTAAGTATCTCTCTTTAAGCTCGCGGGGCTGTCATCATTCGGCGTCAAAGGCTACTCCGAATTTGGTGGTTGTGCTATATACTTTGTTTACCGCATTATATGGAAGGTATCATAACTAGGATGTGAAATCTTTGTGAATTATTCCAGGTACCATGTGCTTTAATTTTATGTATTCCAACATAACATTTTTGTATTCTCTTTCCAATATCTTGTCAAATTTGAATTCTAGTATTTTTGAGCTATATATGTCTGCCCCTATAATAACATCAGTTGGCCCAGGTTTGTCAAATGTTGGATCTGCGATGATATTAGTTTACCATGGTATATCAAGATTTATGTTTGTATGGTAGAATTCTACTGAGCCTTGATAATACTTGATCTTTGACTTAGTGTGTGTTTAAATGTACATAAGTATCTTGGTTGTATCTCTATCTGATTTTTGCTGTGAGCTATTCCTCCGTTAGCTGCACCTATTCCTGCTATTTCGGAAAATATTTCCTTTCTGGGTATTGATAAAAGTTGTACGATATTCTCTGTCACGTATGATGCCTGTGAGTCGGGATAATGAGTGAACGCATTTTTTTTAGATTTCCAGTCGCAGATCGTACCCTAATTAATGCTGTAGCCAGAAGAACAGTATTTTTTTATTGTTCTAAATGGTTTTGTACTTTAGCGGCTTTGGTCAGCAGTCTCACTTACATATTTATGTTGATAACACCCTTGGATTTGTTATCTTCCTAGAGCTCGTGTAGTAAAAAGTGGTTAGCTTTGCGGCAGATATTGCACTTGGGTATGCTTAAACATTTCCCTTGTTCATCACGATTTAAGAAGTTCATATAAAGTTTAGCTCTTCTTATAAACTCTCTTCGTTGTTACACTTCGAGATGCTGGAAATCATGACAATTATATATTGTGTGATCATTTTGGCAGTATTTGCACACGCCGTTTTTTGCTGCAAACGATTGGAATCTAGACTACAGGAACCTGTAGAATACCTACATCAAATGTCGGAATCTCTATTGGTTTTTCTAAGGTTTGTTCATAGAGCTTATGTGTTTCTTGGTCAAATTTTTGTATGCATATGTATACTATAATTGGTGCCTATGATCTAGTACCGATGTGTAGATTTGTTAGCACATGTAGACACTCTTTTATAGTATCGTGAATTTTTCCTATTCCACTATCAGACCCAATTTCAGATCTTGGCAGCGATAATATGTGTTAAATCTGAGTGGCCTCAATCTTTCTCTTGTTTCGAATCGTTCTTTTAATATATTCTAAGCACTTGTGTAGTTGCAATCTGATATTTCCAGGTGAGTCAATAGCTTTGAAGCTTCGTCTTTTATTATTCACAAAAATACCGTGAAAGCTTCGCCATGCCTCATATTTTTCGCCAAACGTTGGAATTGTTACTCTAGGCAATCTGATATCATTTTCTGAAGATGTGCCTTGAAGTGACGTTTATTTCTCTTGAAGAGATATCATGGCCTTGTTATAATTATATTTTGCGTGCTAATAAAGCACTATTAGTTTCTGGATTTCTTGTTCTTCATAATCATCTGTTTCGCAATATAGCAGAACTTCTTCATGCAATTCATGGATACTTTTCCAATTTTCGCTGAGTATGTGAATGTGAAACTCAATTCAGGTTGAATTGAGTTCGTTGTCATTGTTTTCTTGATGTATTTGCTCCGTGATAGCTGCTTGTTTGAGTGGCGTGATTGACTATTCGGGGTAGTGCTTTCTTCGTCTGCCAGGTCTACTTCGTAGCTTGCAAGTTTAGTTTTGGAAAGGGTTATCACTTTTTTTTCCTGATCGTAGAATGCTTTTGTATAGTACTGGTGCTCATGTTTATTAAGAGTAGAAATCTCTTCGTTCTTCTCTCCTTACGTTACCTTTTGAGGTTTTCCAAGAGTCTGGTTAATTGTTCACCGACTTATATTTGTTTATTGGTTAACTTCTCCATAACGATTGTTCTCTCTGAAAGAATTTCCGTTTTTAAATTAAGTTTCTGATCTCACTGATTTTTTTTTTCTGATGACTGTTGCCTAATTTGCTCTTCAGATTCAGCGGCTGATAGTAGTATATCGGTGGTAATTGGAGTGTGGCACCTAGATGTTTATAGTACTGTTCATCCCTTTTTGGCCGATGAGATAGTCGCGGTTGGTTTGTTGCTCGAAGGACTACCTTGTTCTTTGTTACATTTTAGGACGCGGGGGGGGGGGGGGGGTGAACAAAGTTATTACAGATGTTGACTGATAATTAGCTACTGTTCTATTACTATCCTAATACGGTTTATATGTAGTTAAAAAAATGCTGAAATTATTAATAATTAACAAGAAATACTTAAGACGTGCAATAGAAATGTTCACCAAATTTATTATTTTGTGATCTATTGAGCATAAATATGCCTGCAAGGCGATTGAAATCGGTTTGTAGTTGATTGACCGATGAATGTAATTTATTGATCGTTTCATGAACTGCATTGCCATCTTTATTATGTGTTCTGATTTGAACAACCATATTCTAACATGCTTAACCGCACCAGACAAAATGAACCAGCAAAATTGTAAGGATTTAGTTAAGCTTCTCCGTGATCATTTTTGCCCATCAACGAGTGAGGTAGCAGAACAGCACAAATTTTCAATGCGTGTGCAGCATGAACTGGAAAATGTTGTAAACTATCAAGCAGAGCTAAAAGGTTAACCACGAATTGCAACTTTACATGTACTCATTGCAATACATCTACTATTGATACCCTTTTGCGATCTCAGTTCATTCGAGGAGTACGTGACGCGGAGTTTTGTTTGAGACATTCGAAAAAACTATTAAACTTGTTTTGTCAATTCACTAATCAAAACAGGAGAGTCGTGAAATAATAAGCCAACCACTGGCATTACATGCAGTAAGTAAAATGCAGCATTCCGCTACAAGTAAAAGACGACCAAAGCGTTCCAATGACAAAAACATTGCATCTCAACGATTATTCAAGGCCGGCATAAGTATTCGAAATAAACCAACACAGGAGAAATATTTGCAATACGGTAATGCGAATCATACCAGTGCACTTAGAAAAATTTACAGGGTTTCAAGCGCGATAAACGCGGAAATTTGCAAAGTGTATGCCTTAAGAATTCTACAGCTGAACACAAGGCCCTTGATATTATTTAAACAAGTTCCTACCAAATATTCAGGTAGGACACGCGTTTCATTTGTACAAAAGAGTGCGATAAAGTTTTTAATCAATTAAAAAAAAATATTACATGAGCTAATACATTGATGCCATACAACGCGGAACTGTCCCTCAATCTGGCCACATATGCTTCTCCGACAGGACTAGGAGCTACATATAATATCACATATTACAAAAAATGGGGATGAAAAATCCATCGGATTCGCCTCTCAATTCTTAACGCATGCTAAAAGGAATTATTCGCAGCTAGATAAAGAAGCAACTGCTATCATATAGGGGTTGCGGAATACTGTTATGGCACAAGGATTAATACTTCTCACAGACAACAATATTATATATATATATATATATAAACTCGATATTTGCTGTAAGATTATTACGCTATGCAAACTTTTTATCAGGACTTCATTACTTACTTAATTATATGCTACAAAAATACTAAGCAACACGCAAGTGCTGATTACTTGTCGCGCTTTTCCGTAGACAGCAGCGACGGAGAATTTACTAGTAACACAATCAGAAATAAAAGAAGGATGTAGAAACTAGGAAATATTTTCATGCTCTGCAGACTGGGTAGGACGTACCTAATGGCGAATAAAATGTGATGTTTTCTAATCAAGATGGTTGCGAACTTAACGACTCAACAGTGATGATCCGGGGAAGATTACAAAACCGTATATTGGATGAGTTACATGTTTCACATACGGGTATTTCTAAGTTGCTAAAAAATGTACAAATTTTTTAAGGACTAAGAATAACGCAAAGAAGTTAACACCCGTGAGAGTATCCTAGCTATTCCTGGGATAGATTGTATATAGATTATGAGGGCCTATTTATGAATAGATATTTTCTAATAATAGTGATGCATATAGCAAGTGGTTCGAAGCATTCTGACGAACAATACCAGCGCATCAAAGACCATCGAATTATTACGCGATATTTTTCTAGATGCGACTTACCATACACCTTAGTATCTGATAATGGCACAAATTACCGCTCCAAAGAATTTGCACAATTTCTCCCAAAAATATTTCGGTCCTCTTCATCTCGTCACAAATGGCCAGGCTGAACGTTATGTTCAGATACTTAAACACTGTTTACGATCCATGACAAATGAGGATTTCGATTTAAATGTGAAATTATCTAGAATGCTTATACAATATAGGAAGACTCCGAACACAACCACAGGATTTAGTCCATCAGAACTAATGCTAAAAAGATCTATACGCACACGACTTGACTTAGTTAAACGAGATCTTCCAAAGCAATTATTGTCCAACGGAATAGACGAGGGACTACTGAATATGAACGAGGATTTTAAATCAGAGATAAGGTCCAATAATAAATATTGTAAATAGAGGATTGGGATAATTTGGTAACGTCAAAGAGAAAGCCATTATACTGTTCTTGTCGATGGAGAAAAACTTAATAGGCGAGGGGACCAGTTATCACGCACCCATTGTGAAGCCGAGAATGATCCTCCTATTAGATCTTATGGAAATGCCGACGCTACTAAAAGTAGAAAGTCTTCTGACTCACATAATACAAGACTGACCTCACATGACGCAGAGCTAACTAGCAACTCTGACTTGATAAGAAAAGTAGCTGGTCCTCAAATCTCAAGTCCTACACCAGCAATGGGGAATGAAGATAAAATATTAGCCGATGCGGGATCTGAGTCTCAATTTTCGCCAAGAGAACCACTCGCTACCAAGTCCCCTCTGCGACGGTCTTCTTTAGGAATACACTTGACTCTTACAGAGCTTGGTAATTTAAGTGGGAGTGATACAATTTATAGCTACACACACCCTTTGATCTTGACACTGCACTTAGTAATCGCCCGCCGAAAAATCGATACCTATCAAGTATCAAGTAAACTCACACGATCGAATTATACTACAAAATGGATTATAATAAATAAGTAGGTATCAATTTAATAAGTTAGTTAATTGTTTCATTTATGTTACAACATTTACCCATTTGGACACACCCAGATACCAGAGTAACTATTTCAGCTTTCTTCTGCGAATTCATTAGGAAAAAAGAAATTCTCCAAGTTGATCCTCTAGTGCACAAATCAAGTAATAATTCAGACGATTAACAAGTTTTCCTACTAAAAATGTAAAGTCATGTGGGCGAAAAATTCCAGTTATAAATTTCCTCCCTAATCGCACACCCCCATGGTGCCATGATACCAATATAAATATTTGGAATGAAATATCATGCATTGCGTGGAAATTGTACATAACTGGGGAACAATTTACTAAAAACGAAAGAAACTGATTTGTTAAATTATATATGTAAGTAGGAGTCTAAGTTTGATTTCGGAATCGATTGGCCGACTTTGGCGTTGTGATAAATCTGAAATTACAAAATCTTAATTAGTGTGCTTATTTTCCTAAAATACTTTGCAAAAATTAGTTGCATGCGCTACAAGTGTTCGATGTTACTGTACGGATATAGCAAATTATACGGTTGCATATTATGCATGACCTTCGTAATTTGCGATACCTCCTATTTAGTGACCAGATTCATACGTGGCAGTTGTCATTTACTGGCAGACAGCTTGAAGCATCCGGTGTAGGGACGCGCGGAATGGAAACAACTAATCATCAATAGATACGGAGTGTGAAGGTACGTATTGAAAAACCCAATTAGCGTTCAACTATAAAAAAAAACCGAAATTGTGGCTACTTTATCGTTATTTATATGCTCTGGCCTCCAATTGGGATTGACGAAGAGAATGGATCTCTTGATGGCTTTGAACCGATGTGCACTGCAGCTAGGATAGTCATTAAAAAAGGACTAATGGATAGTTTTCCAAATTCGATTTTTCGTAAGACTTACGGTCATTCCTCAGAATGAAAGAAACGTGATATATACATATTGTTACAAAACCACTCACCTGGCCTAACTTTTAGGAGCATATCGCATACAAACTGTGCCTGGCGATCCATCCGAGTTTCCAAGTGACATTGCACATTCCACTGGCATACAAGGAACCATTTCTTCAAAAGTGGCCGCATATTTGTTTGGGCAGCTAACCATATTCGACATACTTTGTTCAATTCTAAAATTTTATTGATGATAGCTCCATTGCCTCGTAAAAATGTTTTTGACCACCTAAAATAACAAA